>OZ059840.1:5297347-6497347 GCA_964057195.1 Orthosia cruda
CCCGTAGAAGAAACATTTGCATTCTAATCAGTCAGAATCTGTCGTGGCCAAAGCTCCAAAGAAAGTGGTTGATCTCCTTTTGCACACATTTTTGCGTCGCGTGACAATGCAATAAAAATAAACTACATGAAAGCTTGATTTTAGGTACGAGAATTGGCCTACTGTTGTCATAAAGTATCTAAAGCTAGTCATCTGAACTAAGCCTAAGGGCCAGTTTATTGATCAGTAGTTAACTCAACCAATGGTTAAATCTGCTAACCGATGGTTTAAATTTCGGTAAAAACGCTTTTAATCATCAATTATTGCCATCATAAATTGTCAAATAAGTTGAAGAGTTAACTATTTCATCATTTTTTGTAATGAAAATTGAAGATAAAACGCGTTTTGTCGAAATTTTAAACCATTAGTTAGCACATTTATCTGGATCTTAGACCGAGATTCTCACCTCTAAATTATCGCAGAATTAATGTGACTAATTGCCAAGCACGCGTTATCTGCTGTGACTGATTGAATGAATTTTAAACTGCCAATCACAGCAGATATTGCGTGCTTGACAATTTGTCACATTAATTCTGTGATAATTTAAGAGGTGAGAAATTCGGCCATATTCTATGCAATATTGAAGGGTCTAAAAGAATTAGAGAAGTATAAAAGTTGTCACACTTTCAAGTTCGTTGAAATTTTAAGTGCTAAGCTTACCAAATAACATATTTTTTAAATTTTTTACAAAGTTCTTAATAAAAACGAGATATAACACTAATCAATTTATTTAGTAATCTAATAGGTACATTAATAATTCGCGTATACTTTTTTACAATTTTTTGTTTGGTTCCTATGTTTGTGAATCATTCATGTTGGTGACAAAACCAAAAATAATACTATAAATATTTTTTTTTATGAAACATAAAGAAATCTATTTATTGCATTTATTAAAGTCATAAAATAAATGGATGTTAGAGATACTTACTACCATCTTTTAAGTACCTACTTAAAAATGTTTGTGTTTTGGTATAAGCTTGAAAAGATTATTTTATTCACTAAATAACTGTTAAAATCAATTAATTTTTAATTAAAATTCACCATCGTAATCATTTATATTGGCCCTGCAGTGGACAGTAATAATCTGGTAATAATTATATTATTGTCTTCTACCAAAAACAAATGATGCACAGACACTAAAACCAGCTTTATAAGTTGTGTATTAATTACGCAGTTTTATTCTAGTCCTTAGGTTAAATATATCAGTATCTGAAAGCTGTCTCACATGATATTCAGTAAATTATGTTTTCTATGCTAATCTGTGGGCACTTCGATATTATTATTGAGAGCCGATTTTTCAATAGTCAGATAAATTTTATCTGACGAATAAAAATGTGGGTTTGACAGTTTTTGTTTGGAAAATATGTCAAACCTCTATATTCTTTAAATGTAAGTTATATGACTATAGGAAAATCAGCCCGTTGTCGATTATATTGATATACTGACATTGCAAACTGTAAAATCCTGATTTCGATAGCCTCATACAATACGGTTATCTTAACTGTGCACTTGGCACTGTGACGTCACACATACGTTAGAATCTCGCTATTGGCGCACGAGGTGAGCATGCTAGCCAGGTGCACACCAGTTATGTTGACCGTTTAGTAGTTGTGGAAATCTCAAATCCCGTGTAACGGACTTTTTTACCCGACTACGGCGAAACCAAAAGGAAGGGTTATGATTTTAGCAGACTATGTATGTATATTTGTATTTACGAATATTCCTCCGTAGCGCCTAAACTATTCATCCGATTTTGATGAATAAGGTGTCTATCGTTTCGTTATTATGGCCCGGGTAACATAGGCTAATAAATAATCTTTGTGTCTCTGAAGTTGGTTCTGTCAACCATTGCGCAAGAAACAGTATGTCAACGAGTATACTGCAAAGAGTAAGCGAGTGAAAGAGACAGTTATACAATGTTATCTTCACCTTCAACATTGACACAAAAATATCTACTGCGCAGGGTCTTGCAGCCAATTCAGAGACACAAAGATCTGCTGTGAATATTATAGTCGGGTTACAGTTTTTAAATTTATTGTTAGTTTTAATCAAGAGATACTTTTTTGTCAACTATGTCGGTCAGTCTGTCTTTAAATCGCTGGTACTACTATAGCTCTACTTTTCAATGTTGGTCCATAGGATGCTTGACCAGCTTTGGGAGAAGTTAATCAGCGTGCTTATTCCGAGTTTTTTAACGCACTCGATCATGACAACGTAAACGATCTCTAAGGCCTTAGTGTTTAGTGCGAGTTTTTACTCACGCTCAATCGCTTTAACGTAAACATCAATTTGTATTGAAACTGGAGAAGCGCGGTCTGGTGACGGTAACGAGAAACCTCTTTTTTATAAATTTTGTCTTATGAGATCGTTTACCTACGTTATCACGAGTGAGTACTTTAAAAAACTTGGAATAAGCACACTTATTTCAATTTGTATACAAATAAAGTGGTTTCTCCTTACTATCATATGACGATGCTTACCCAGTTTCAATACAAATTGACGTTTACGTTAATGCGAATGAGCGTGGGAAAAATTCAACACTGGGGTCATAATCTCAACAGACTTGATACCTTTTGTGATTAGTTAGGCATGTCTGGATAAATAAAATAAAAGTTTTTATTTTCAGGGTGAAAAGTTGTATATGAGGACTACCGTTTTTGTGCGAACCAGTTGGCGCCACTAGAGAATAAGGTCGAGGCGAGTTGTTATTACGCGCACGGAAGCAAAGTTTCAATTAAAATCATTTCTAATGCCGATTCTTTCTTTCTTTGCACGTTTTGTTCAAGTGCGATTAAATATAAAATTAGTATTGCGCAGCTCCTGTTATTCGAAAAAAAGGAGAATAATAACATTTTCTAAAACATAAAACTCTATTAATGCAGTGTTTGGTAAATCCCTTACCTATCTTAATCTGCCATATTTGGAAAATATTCACAACACTAAAACAAAAGTAAATAAACTCGCGCTAAAAGCTTAAAATTATAAAATTTTACATATCGGAGACCTCACGCCACACCAGCGCCTCTAGCGGAGAATTCATACGCGGTAGCCCCCATTCTGTAGACATCTTACCATGTTGACATAAGTGATGTGATTTCGAAGTTCACCAAAATTATCATGGTGAGATTTTTACAGAATACCATTACTTTTGTATTTCCCTACACAGTTATTTTAAGAATACTTGCTAGTCTGTTTTTAGAGAGTTCTATCTTAGAACCGGTTAGATGATAAGCTGATTTGTTAGATGACTTTCACTGCAGGGTCACATCGCACACAGAAGGTCACAAAAGGATTCACTTGGTCACCCATTTTGTCAGCATTCCAATATAAACAACCTGAGGCTTATATGTTTAAATACTGCAGTATATACGGTAGGCGATATCGTACGAATAAATAATACGTTTAACTTTTAAAGTACACATAATGTTTATTTCACTGTTTCACATAAATACAAGTATACAAAGTGAAGATCTAGTGCGTTTCGTTCATTGCCAAAGTTATGATATTTTACGTACATGTCCACCACAAACGTATTCATGATACAATCTCAGGAGGTATTTTTGTGTTACTTTTAAATAAATAATTATCTATAGATGTAAATTAGGGATGTTACGGAGGTTCGATTCCGATTCCGAAAAGTCGGTAATTCCGATTGTTTTTAAACCTACGAATTCGGTTCCGAAATTTGAAATCGGAACCGAAATCGGTCGGAAAACCGGCGGCACGCGGCCGCAGTTAACGCGTACAAACTTTAGAATTATGGATTTTTGAAAACTTGTTTGTTTTTTTATCAACATCTAGTTAGGTGTCTTGTTTTGAGCTGAATTGCAAAGGCTGGCTATAAAGGCTGCGCAGTAGTAAATCTTATACAAAAACAGCACCGTTTCGTGCTTTGCTCAACGGAAAGCTAACTTCAGGGCGGCCCAGATGTTTAGAGAGCACTATACTTCAGCCTCCACCTCCCATTCCGATTTCGGTTCCGATTACGAAAAACCAAATTTAAAACCTCCGATTCCGACTTCGGTTCCGTAATTATCACTTCTGTAACATCCCTAATGTAAATACATCTTGTTTTACATACATAAATTAATCAGGTAATAAAATATACTAAAGTGTGCGCATCGAAAAGAAAATCCGGTCATTGCCACTCGTGCGTGAGAGTTGGTAACGCGAACACATGGACGCGGTAACCGCCTCTTTGAAAGAGACAACCACACTTCTCGAGATTTTTTTTAAATTTTATTTCCCTTTGATGCGCACATTTTAGCCTCATACGGCTATGGTCATTGCACAGAGAGGAAAAAAATGCAATAATGCACCAATTAATATGCTACAGTCCATCTATTCATCAATAATAATAATAATATGATCAATTATAATTTTTAAAGTATGCAATTACCATTTAATATTTATGACCCTACACTCAGGAAGCCTCGATGGCGGATAAGGATGATTTTTGAGGCAACGGACAGTTCATTAGAGAATTTGCAAAATGCCAGCTTTCAAATTAAGACCTACTTGGTTTCAGACAATATTTGCTGAATCATCATCATAGAACGTCCAGCGCGCGTCCAACCAGGGGCCTTACTCTGACGTGTCAAAACTATCTTAGTTCCATTGAGAGAGAGAGAGAGAGAGAGACGGAAATACAGGACGAAAACCACTATCCTTTTTTCACAGACACGTTTCACACGTTATAGTACAACCCCAGTTCTGTACTTCTCACATCCAGCGACATCCCGCGGCCGCCACCAGGGCGTGAATTAACCTAGCGGGACAACCTTCCTAATCTGCTTCTTCCGGGATGCAGAAGTAACCTATCCTAACTTTCTGTTAGCATTAGTGGAAAAAAAAATCTTTATCGGATGATATCGCGAAAATCTAAACGAGCCTCTTTCGTTTACCTTCAAAAACCACGGGCATAGAGTCATTTCGAGCTGAATCTACAGCTAGCGTCTAGTTACATTGTTTTATACATAGAAGTCTATTGACATGTTTCTAAGGCAGTAGGTGGCAATACAATGACAAATCACACTGGTATTTTTTGAATGACACTAAATACTCAAATGCTACTCAACTTTAAGACATTCTCAGAAGAATTTCAACAGAAATTCTTTTTGAAATTGTTAAACTTAAAGTGACAAAGCTAGCATTAGACTAAACCACTTTTGTCAGCAGGTCTATGCGTTTTCGATTCTGTACTGAATCTGTACAGATGTATGCGTTCAGTAAAGAATCTAAACATGCACATACAGATTTGGTAAATCAACGAAAACACCTTACAGTGTCTTAAAAATTAGTAGCGTTTGAGTATTCAGTAGTAAGTGAAATGATTGAGGTCACATATCCAATATAAATTAAACCTACGTAAGCTTGATATATTCACTTATAAATTCACCAATTGTCTTGTTTCACAATATACACTACAGGACATATTCACAGCACACACTTGCACATATTCCAGGAACATTGGCCGCCAATGTTGGTGGATCACTATTGTTTGCCATGATTGGTCACTGTCTGGTCCGCGACTCTGTAGTCGTTGGTCAGTGATCATTTGCCCGGCGACGTGAGCCCGAGGGCGGCTGATAATAACCGCACCACGTTCTTTTGTTCTGTCTTGTCGTTTTCTGTAAGTAACAACATAGTTTCATGTTAGAATTAATAACATATATTAAGCCTGCTTTCACATAACTTGGCAAGACTTGTTAGATGTGCACAAGTCGTTTTTAGGGTTCCGTGCCCAAAGGGTACAAACGAGACCCTATTACTAAGATACCGCGGTCCGTCTGTCTGTCACCAGGCTGTATGTCATGAACCGTGATTGCTAGACAGTTGAAATTTTCACAGATGATGTATTTCTGTTGCCGCTATAACAACAAATACTAAAAACAGAATAAATTAATTATTTAAGTGGGGCTCCCATACAACAAATGTGATTTTTTTTGCCGTTTTTTGCGTTAATGGTACGGAACCCTTCGTGCGCGAGTCCGACTCGCACTTGGCCAGTTTTTTGGGTCTCTTTGGCTACCAAGCGGGACGCAGGGAACTTTTAGCACCGTTCCGAGCGCGCGATTGGTTGGTCAGTTGACACAAGGATCGACTGACCAATATGCGCAAACTTACCCCCACTACGCCAAGCCAAACCTTGCCAAGTTACAGGATTTTAATAATTATAGCTTGAATTGGTCTTTAGAAACAGAGGGTATTTATTCTAAGGAGCACTGTAGACCTCACAAAGTGCAGGCTTTACCAATGTCATAGGACTGTCCCACCTATCTGCTGCAATTTTCAAAATGCTAAATGGCAGTTTATTTATTATCAACTTTATTTCAACCAAGTCAAGATTGATACTTGTTTGCTATAGAAAACCTCGCTGCACTACTATGTCTAGCCTAGATGTTCTATGTAATTTAATAATGTGAGATACATACCATCAACTCCTGTGACATGTTTCTCTAGGTTGAGCTTCTCTTGAGCTACTTGATAGATTCCCTCCTCGATGGTGCCTATGCTTAGTAACCGGTGTATTGTCACTGGCCGCGTCTGACCCATTCTGTGACATCTGTAAAGGAATTGAGTACATTTAAAAATGGTTTTAATGAATATAGCAATAGCAGTAATTTTTCCATTGAAGCTGAGCGGATAGAAGAAGAGTTTTAAATCTACGTCCAGTCTTTTAGATCATCAATGATTGGTCGAGTGTCAAATCGACCCAAATAGATTTTATTCAACGTGTATTTCAATCAAGAATAGAGCAGTCAGAACTTTTCTATTCGGAAATTGTCTGCAGCATCCTGATGTCGTGTGATGTCTAGATTTAAGCCCTATTTGTGGGAAAAGGTTCGCGTCCATAGACTAGGAATTTAAAATATACTTTGACTTTAAGGGCTCTTTCAGTTTAGACGTTTTGAGGGACTGGTTGAGGGTCGGTTGATCAACCGTTCATGCGCAGTACGACAAAAAAAAAACTTTTTAACAAAAAATACAACCGACTTCAAAATAAAAACACTACAAAGTGAAAAATAACTTCAATTTCGGAAGTCGGTGTTCTTGTTTTGGTTTCTTCGTTTTTTGACACCGACTTCCGAAATTGTTAAAAAGTTTTTTATTTTCACTTTTCATTTTTTCGGACCATTTCTCCAAAGTGAAGCCAGAATAGATTAACCCAGAAACATGCAACTTAAACAAAAACGGTGGAATTAGAGTATACCAGGGTGAACTGCGCACACCTGCCTACCCCTTTAGAGCGTGCTAAAGTGATGTTATGTTATGAAATGATGTAAACAATAAACAGACATCCGATTGCAGCTATCCCGAGTGATTTTCCGTCATTTATTGAAGAGTTCTGATATATATCTCCGAAGTTCTTCATCAGATCTTGATGAAGAACGTAGGAGAAATTTAAATGGGACCACATGACAAGCACTTTCAAATGGAAAAAGATTCATCAAAATCGGTCCACCCAGTAAAAAGTTCTGAGGTAACAAACATAAAAAATAAACAGCCGTATTGAAAACCTCCTCCTTTTTGCGAAGTCGGTTAAAAACGCCGCTGTGGTCCCGCACAAAACGTCTAAATTAAAAGAGAAATGTAGCTATATTATTAAAGCCTACATAAATTGATACAATATTTCAATCCGATGACATAGAATCCAGGTTACAAGCATTAGATATTTATAGATCAAACATAAAAGGCTGAATTACTTTGGTATGGTAACTGGATCCAGCGTCACTGGATGCTAGTGCTGGATTGGTACTGCATCGATGTAAACGTCGTTTCCGCCAATCCAGTACTAGATCCCAGTGATGCTGATTTCTGCTACTTTATCAATGTATTACTGGATTCCAGCTCAATTTAGATCTCACATATCTCTGTCTCCTCCCTCAAGGACCCCAAGCATGATGTTATATGTCTCACCTGTCTTCAGCCTGCTTGTCGTTGTAGGGATTGAAGTCGATATCGTGTATGATGACGGTGTCGGCCGCTGTGAGGTTGATACCGAGACCGCCTGCCTTTGTTGATAGCAGGAATATGAAGATATCCGAGTTGTTGTACTGGTCTATTAGGTCTTGTCTGGAACATAAATTTGTTTGGTTAATTTTATAGGAAAATTATATATTATTTTATTTTATAGGAAAATAAAATTAATATCATGCAACAAAGACTCATAGGTGGGCTTTCGAGCCCGATCATGTCTTTGATCGGCAAATCTGGAATGAAAATTTCAACTGTCTAGGTATACGGTTCATGAGATACAGCCTAGTGACACACGGACAGACAGACAGACAGACAGACGGACCGCGGAGTCTTAGTAACAGGGTCCCGTTTTTACCGTTTGGGTACGGAACCCTTAAAACATGTTAAATGTGATTCGTTGATCAAACAGCAATAAACAATCATTTAACCAGAAATATTAGAATTCAAAAGATAGTCTTAGATCTTCATAAATATCATAATATGAGGTCAGTGTTCAGATTCCTTGTAACAACTTTAATAAGATGTCATTCACTACGCACTTAGGCAGTAATCATAACTGCATGAATACTCGCATGCATGCACTAGATGTGTGTGTGTTCAGATTCCTTGTAACAACTTTAATAAGATGTCATTCACTACGCACTTAGGCAGTAATCATAACTGCATGAATACTCGCATGCATGCACTAGATGTGTGTGTGTTCAGATTCCTTGTAACAACTTTAATAAGATGTCATTCACTACGCACTTAGGCAGTAATCATAACTGCATGAATACTCGCATGCATGCACTAGATGTGTGTGTGTTCAGATTCCTAGTAACAACTTTAATAAGATGTCATTCACTACGCACTTAGGCAGTAATCATAACTGCATGAATACTCGCATGCATGCACTAGATGTGTGTGTGTTCAGATTCCTAGTAACAACTTTAATAAGATGTCATTCACTACGCACTTAGGCAGTAATCATAACTGCATGAATACTCGCATGCATGCACTAGATGTGTGTGTGTTCAGATTCCTAGTAACAACTTTAATAAGATGTCATTCACTACGCACTTAGGCAGTAATCATAACTGCATGCATACTCGCATGCATGCACTAGATGTGTGTGTGCTCAGATTCCTTGTAACAACTTTAATAAGATGTCATTCACTACGCACTTAGGCTGTAATCATAACTGCATGCATACTCGCATGCATGCACTAGATGTGTGTGTGTTCAGATTCCTTGTAACAACTTTAATAAGATGTCATTCACTACGCACTTAGGCAGTAATCATAACTGCATGCATACTCGCATGCATGCACTAGATGTGTGTGTGTTCAGATTCCTTGTAACAACTTTAATAAGATGTCATTCACTACGCACTTAGGCTGTAATCATAACTGCATGCATACTCGCATGCATGCACTAGATGTGTGTGTGTTCAGATTCCTTGTAACAACTTTAATAAGATGTCATTCACTACGCACTTAGGCTGTAATCATAACTGCATGCATACTCGCATGCATGCACTAGATGTGTGTGTGTTCAGATTCCTTGTAACAACTTTAATAAGATGTCATTCACTACGCACTTAGGCAGCAATCATAACTGCGTGCATACTCGCATGCATGCACTAGATGTGTGTAGAAATAAAAGGAGTATGTAACCATCGTAGCAGCTGGCGATCTGCAGTTCCTTTCTACACCCATGAGAAATAGGCGTGAATTTATGTATTCACTATATTGACTGATTAGAAATTACTGGAATTAACCACATTAGTGAACTCTGGAGACTACTGCCTCAATATTTAACACATACAGTTGAAGGCACGTACGTACATCTACTGAGAATCAGGCATACGTGCCTGTCAAGGTGGTCCAAGGGTTCAGGGTAAAGAACCACTATTGATAGGCTTACCGATCAGTAACATTGGTGCTGCCATCGAGCCTGAGGTACTGGTAGCGGCGGATGGTGAGGTAGGGCTCCAGGATGTCCAGCATCATGGTGAACTGGCTGAAGATAAGCACGCGGTGGCCGTCCATCTTCAGGCGCGGGAGCATCTCGTCTAACTTCTGGAATTTGCCAGAGTCCAGGATCAGGTGCTCTGGGAGACCGAAGGAGCGGATACTCTGGAAAGAAAACATTAAGTTTTAATGGTAGGTATTGTCATCTTTATTATTCTTGCCAAAGACGTCGACTGCTGGACGTAAGCGGCACGCAAGTACCGCTATTACAACCGGCCATGAATTTGGCACATCCAGCGAGTTTCCACAATCTTCACTACCTATATACACGCGGATTATACCACAATATTATGTAAAGGCGGAGAGTAAGAGTGGGTAAGGCAAGATAAGGCATTTTTGATTGATTTGTATTTTAATCAGAATATGTATAATAAGGGTAAACCAATAACTACTGGGTATTTATATGCATTGATCAAAAATGTCGAGGATCTCGATAAATGCCGATTCAGGACGTCTATCGGCTTTAAAGAATAAAGGAGAATATTAAAACTATAGGACATACAATTATCCGAATGAATGTTAAAACGTCAGGTAAATTCTTAGTAAAATCACAAATTCATAAAATGCACGCACGAACACACTCACGAATCACGATATACGAGAAGAATATGGAAAGAACTTACAATATGTGTCAAAGTAAGCTGATGTATCTGGAAGTCGGACAGGCACATGAGATCCTCCCAGGCGTACTGCTCGTTGTTCTCCTTGTAGCCAGGGTCCCTGGCCAGCCGCGCGGCTATCTGGCGGACCTAGAACAGAAATCAATAATCTATATATATAATTAAAACCGGCCAAGTGCGAGTCGGACTCGCGCACGGAGGGTTTCATACCATTGTTACAAAAACGGCAAAAAATTCACGTTTGTTGTATGGGAGCCCCACTTAAATATTTATTTTATTCCGTCCAAGAAAATATACAAAGCAACAAAAGTTAGAAGAGTATACCTGTTGGTCTAGGTAGTGGTAGCGCAGTAGAAGCGGATGGTTGGCCAGCTTGCGCATGTCCATCATCATTGCCATGCCGCTCTGTTCCGTTGTCGCGTGGATCTGGAATAAGAAAAATTACTAATATACCACTCGTACCGCGCGTTCGTGGAAGATACATGCCTTTTTGATTCATGGAAATCATTTCCCCACTACGTTTACCTTCGGCGATTTGTGCGCGGTGGTGAAAATAAGGCTAAGAATCTGTACTTTTTAAATATTCAGTCACAAAAGGCAGCTCCCAAAATATCTTCTAGGTTTTTGACTGAAGAAGAAGCAGCAGAACTCCCCAGCAACGCCTATTCTCAATTAATTTTTTGATTCTGTAACATCTAGTTAGCAATAAAATCGTACTTGTTCGAAACCAATAAAGATTTCGTCCTTTTTTTTGTTATTTTGATGCAACACTGTGTCAACTAACTGTCATCTTGGCCGTTAAATAAATAGAAAAAAAAAAATGCTGTCATCGATATTGACAGTTTTTGGTTGGGTTGAAGTTGGCAGCACTTGAAAAATTGTCATTGATATCGCGAGACGTAAAACGTTGGTCTTGATTTAATTTTGTTGAAATTGATTTATATCCAACCAATCGTTATTCGAAATTACGTTTGCGAGCCGCGAGTGGTACTGTGAATCACCCGTGCATTTGTTTGTGTATATATTTCGTATTCAACAGTACTTACCGAACCATCCTTAGCTGAGAAACTCGCAATAAGGTTCTTATACAACAGACCCTGTCTCTCCGACATAGGACATAGTTCCCTATGGTTGGTCTTCTTAGGCAGGTCCTGGAGTACATCCCTCTTCAGCCTCCGAAGAACGAACGGCTTCATGATACGCTTCGCTTGCACTATCTGACTTTGTTCGAACGCTGGTTCGTCATCTTCTTTTTTGTCGCCGTTCACTGCCTTTGTCGCTTTTGATTTCTGGAATTAGTAAATTGTTGGGTGAGCAATTGGTTAGGACAATACATTGATGAAACCTCGTATTTTATAGGCACAGATTACCTCCCAATAGATTCCGCATAGAAGACAACTTACGCGCACCACACATCAGCCTATTTAGGCTGATATAACTCAGTGCACGGAATGATCTCTTTAGTCTCGACCAGACATTAGAGCTGTAGGGACGCAAGCGATTTCTAGTTTTAATTCTGTTTAAAAAATAGTTATCAACGTTTTGTTTTTAAAAAAAAATACGAATTGTGCAGTAAAATGGTGTGGAAAATCAACCAGCCCTTCAAGTTCAAAAAAAGATGGGTTAATATTCCACCAGTAGGCAAAGTAATAAATATTGACCAATCTAAAAAAGGTCAAGTTATAATGGTCATCAAATCAAAATTGCACACTTTACAGTAGCGCTCGTTGATGTCTTTTGTGAAAGTCCCTTTCACTCATAAGGAATTATTATATTGCTATCTTTTTCCCACAGAAGTAAAAATGTTGAGACAAATACGTATTTTGCTTATCGAAAAGTATCGATGATCGATGTTTAATTAGATATATAGGAGAATAAAATAATTTTGTTAAAATGGATTATTTAAAAATTAACAAATTAGTTTATTTTTACTTTGAACTAATTGTGCTCTATTCATAACGAGAGCTCAGAGTGGCCCTGTTTACATAGGATTACAATTAAATTAAATCACGTTTGGCCAAAATCAAAATCTTTTCTCGATCGATGTTTTTCTTTATCATTATTAAAGTAATTATAAAATCGCCGGCTAAGAAATTTTACATAAAATATCATTCTGTTTGAAAAAAATCGATATTTTTATCGACATTTAATGCGCATGTCCCGTCACTACGACAGGTACCGTGACCTTGAATAGCCAATCACGGCGCACTTGTCACTCCCCGCGCAACCCGTGCCTTCCGCCAAATTTGGTGATCTCGGAATCAAACAAAACAGTAGGCATGCGGTATCTATTGGGAGGTAATCTGTGTTTATAGGTAACAACGTTGAACAAAATTGTTTCAACAACAAGCTCTTATGTTTATTTATTTAACATGGATGACTTACAGCTAAAACAAACAGACCAGAAACAGTAGATTTTACAGCCAGCCAATAACAAGTCTTCACTTATAGATATTGAATAATACTTAATTTCTATGGACATTTCAGTACACATCGATAAAAAACAGATCACCAAGTGAAAAATCACTCAATAATGCCTGCACCAATGACATCGACACCCAGCCCGCATTGCACAACAATATACTCACTGCAATGAACTAGGTGAAAAATTTACGGCTTCGATTCACTTCCTGGCTGATGGCACACTAGTTAGGAATGGGTTAAAATTATGCTGCTTACACAACTCATTAAATTCATCTCATTCATTGTGGTTGCACGCACAATGCATGAGTTCTGTCTATAATTAGTGGAGGCTAATGGCACCTGTAAAGGTGGATTAAACCTTTTTAACTTCCAAGGGGTATTAAAATTAAATTTGGACAAAATATCGGAGCAGTTTATACTATTGTTAAAGATTTTCAACAGACAAACGAAATCTCGCGGCGATTGACTAGAGGCAATATATGATATTTTTTACAGAGGTTATGGTATGTTGGGAGAAACATGTTGCTAGCAACATAGATTGTTACGAGATACACGTTACTCACAACAAAGAATGTTACAGTGTTGCAGGCAACTTATAAAGACCTCGTATTCACGGTAAAAATTGCGCAATATTGTTCGCAGTAAAATTTGATAGTTTTTTTTTTATAACAAGAAAGTTAATTTAAGTATGTCTCCCAATCACAAATATTCGATTTAAAAATAGCCGGGTATTCCAAAAAAACCTTTTAACAAAAAATCAAACCGACTTCCAGAACAAAGAACTATAAAGCAAAAAATAACTTTCTTTTCCGAAGTCGGTGTCTTTTATACCCATTTTTTTCATTTTTCGACACCGACTTCGGAAAAGAAAGTTATTTTTTGCTTTATAGTTTTTTGTTCTGGAAGTCGGTTTAATTTTTTGTTAAAAAGTTTTTTATTTTTCTCTTTTTAGTTTTAGTAGGTATCGCCAATTAACATGATAATCATTTACGGCCAAAGTACATCTCATGACGATTCCAATAAGCCCAAGCACGACTAGGATACATTGTTTTATTTCAGAGTTCCAGTGCCTACCTTCCGGCTTCATCATCAGAACAGTTCAATGGTACCATTTTCATCAGTACCATTCATTTATAAGTATTTGCTTCATCATAGTCGGTTAACTATTCGAGATATTTTATACCCGTGACATACTTAGCATTTGGGAGTTCCAGTGGCCATCTGTGGTCTTCTTCATCAGTTCCACTTCACCAAATTATACTTTTTGAGTGCAAGTGATTGCATTGTTGATAAAAATACCAAAATCACTATATGTATGCCTATAATATTTGAGGAGTTCCCTCGTTTGCTCTAGGATCCCATCATCAGATCCTGATCTGATGACTATGGGACCAACTAGGTAGTATACCCTTCAAAACAAAAAAAGATTTTTTGAAATCGGTCCAGGCGTCTTTGAGTAATCGGGGAAAATAAATAAAAAAAAAAAAGATTCCGACGAATTGAGAACCTCCTCCTTTTTTTGAAGTCGGTTAAAAATTTAAAAATGTCCCATTTCTGCATACCCATTCAGAAAAACACCCGTGATGTTAGAATATTGTTAACTTACGGAATTTTTCTGGAACAAGCTCTTGAGGTCGTCGGTCTTGCCGGAGAACATGTGCGGCATCACGAAGCACAGCAGTGACATCAGTTCTAACAGATTGTTCTGAAGAGGTGTGCCCGTTAGCAGAAGTCGGTGTTTAGACTGCAAGGGAAAAACAACTTTATTATTATTGAGTAAGATTGATTTCACATTATGTTTCGGAATAAGTCACAGGTCAATTTGATAAACACGTTTCACCATTTCAAGCGGCAAGTAACCACATTGTCTTTATTAGTTATCAATTGACTGCTTTCAACTTCTAAAACTGTTTAAGCAGTTTTCTCGACTAAAAAAGCATGTTGAGCTTCTTTCTAAAACTGTTGAAGCTTGAGCGGTAAATATGTGTTTGTTTAATATCACACTAGTATTATAAAGGCGAAAGTGTGTGTGTGTTTGTATGTTTGTTCAAACGATTGGACGGATTTGGTAGAAATTTGGCACAGAAATAGATTATAGTGTGGAATAGCACATAGGATACTGTTTATCCCGGGAATATGTTCCCTCAGGATAATTTTCGACTTTTCATGCGAGCAAAGCCGCTGGCAGAAGCTATTTCTAACTGAACAGCATAACTTATATGGTCGCTCTTATCTGGTTTGAGTGCCTCAAGGAGGAGGAAGGAAACCTGCATTTCCAGCAGCTTTCTTATTTCATCCTCCACCTACTGACTTTTAATCACTACGCGTTTGTCGTGGTGGCGTCCCGCGTGCTTGAGGTCTTGGGCTCAAATCCTGCCAAGTACCAATGTGACTTTTTCAAATCTCTTCTTCTTTACGAGTCGATGGACAACTCTTTAGATATTTTGGTACCAGTAGGTAGCCACACCAATAGCACTCAGTGGCGTTCATTACGTCCTCCAAAGTGCAGGTGTGTGGGCACTAAACAGCATAATTATGTGTCATATTCTGCACAGGGGCAAAAATGAACTTTCTAAGTTTATCTTGGACGTCACAGGCAATGGTCAAGTAAAACATCGTGAGGAACCCTGGACTTATATAGTGTGAAATAGCCAAGTCAGAGGCCTGTGGGGTTCCCAGAGGCGGTTTAATTAACTCTGACACCAGAGGTGGCCGAAAAGAAGAAGAAGACTAAGCGCTCATCTTCTCGCAGGGTCTAACCTGCCATGGCCCACTTGTATATGTTGTAGCTGCCTTGACGAACAGGCAGCAGGGTATGGATGTGGAGATGGTGAGTCGCTAACTATGCTCCTATCATGCTTACTATGCCCCAAAACATGGCGCCATTGTAACTTAGGAACGGTACAACGCCATAGCACGAGCACTAAACACGAAGAAAGGAAATTTGGTTCCAATAAATTGCTTCGGTTTGTTATTGAGTTTTGTGAAATAATATGATTTTTTAGAGACAATCATAAAAAAAGTATGTTCTTGTTTATTTAACTCTCCTAAGCATAAAATTAAGGAATATTGGCATGTTAATTCACATTTCAAAGATTATTTGAATGAATAATTTAAAATTGATTCCAATAGATGGCGCGGTTTAAAATTTCTAACTCGTTATTTTTCAATTTTTTTTTTTGGAACACATTATATTATTCACATTTTTTTTATATCACCCAAATACGTGAAAAAAAATAATATGAAATAAATCGTCGCTGTATTTAATTTAAAAAAAAGTATTCACGAACCGAGTAAACCCTTTTACTTGCATTCATTTTTTCACGCGATCGATGTTTATAGAGAAAATAATCATCTTAATGAGACGAAAAACGCTAGCACGTCGGTACGGTTTCTTTGTATGGGATGAGGCATCTGTATTATATTATGTGGCCGTAGTAGGGACGTCGTTATGAACGTACAAAATTGAAATACTGCCCTAACAGCATCAAGAAGAAATAAGTACCTTGATCTTAAGGAGGTTGTCGTATCTCTGCGTGGACATATTCTTGAGCATGTGAGCCTCATCATAGATGACGTAGTGCATCGGCGTGATGCGGAACATCTTGCGCTCTTCCGGACAACTGTTCACCATTGTGTACCTGGAAACATACGGGACATGTTGGCATTAGCTTAACACTGTCTTTAGGCTCCGATTACTGGAATAGGGTAGTTTACTGAAAATTATTTTTTTGTCTGTCAGGCACACTAGGAAAAAATATTGGACACATATTTTTCTTTTGACGATGATATAATTCGTTGAAAAATCGTGTGACGTCACGCCGTTATTACACTTTATACTGCCTTAGTGACGTCACAAGCCCCCACTCCTGAACTTTGATGCGCTTTAACTTGGTATATTTTTATTGATTTGGTAAAGCAACAAAATACGTGTCCAATATTATTTGATAATCTCACTGACGGACTAAATAGAATTATCATTTACCTATCAAGAAAACATCCCTATTATTGGTTCAATGAAGGTAAAGAATACCACCATCACATATCTTCCCGTGGGTGCCGCAGGGCTAAGGGACTTACCAGAGAATGAGCAGCATCATTCTCTGTGCATTTTAACAACCACACTGGGATTGCTATACGTGACGGCTGTGACAAAGTTGATGAGAGCAAAATAAAATGGCCCCTAGTGCTAGTGCCCCACAGGCTGCCTACCCACGATTACGGTCACTACCGCCGAGGTTACGGTGAGGTGCGATGAATCCCCGGATGAAATCCGGCTACCCCAATAAATGCTGACGACTGGACCTGACAAAATATAACATGATTTTATAAGACGAAAGAATTCACATACATTACAGTGTGTCTTGAATCTTTCTACAATTTTCTCGCGCACTGGTGTCCAGAATAAGTGATATACCATGAGGCAACTAAAAGACCTTTCTACTTAAACATTAATCTTGTGACACCCATATTTTAGATAGAAGCCTATGCCCACCAAAGAGAAATCGTAAACATCTTGGTCAAACATGGGTGTCGCATCATATTGGCTCAAGCGACGAGCATCGGAATAACGTAACCCTCAAGACCGCTCAAAATTGAGGACAACAATTGTGGACGCTCTCTGCCCCAGCCCCATATGATCCATAACATAGGATCCTATGTCCCATATGCAGTTCACTTCCTGGGAGCCTGTGCTTTTGGACGGAGCTAGGCTGGCTACTTTAGCAAGACCCCCACGCACAAGGGACCAAATGGTAGTCTAAGTGCGGAAAGGTTGTTAAAATACACAGAGAACGACAATAAGAGACATAGGATCTTAAGTTAAGAAGCTACATCTACTGTTAACAATGATAAGCCAGACTCACGTGGTAAGAACAATGTCGATATCAGCCAATCCTCTGGCGTACTGTATGCGCAGTTGTCGGCGGTCTTCCGGATGTCCGTAGTACTTGCTGACGTTGAGTGCCGGGCACCAGCGGGCTAGCTCGCTGCTCCAGTTATCTGGAAGGGCAGAATGGTGATATGATAAAACTCTTTCTATTATCTAAAATACTTTATATGCAATTTGTTGGGCCATTTGGTCTAAAGGATGGGGAGAGAAATCTAATGCATTTATTTTTATGTAAGCCTAAACAATTATATCCATGGAAACAGTCATCAGTGTAGCCATTTACAACTTAGAAGCAACTATACTCCATTTGAGGTATTAATTATTTTATATTACAGCCATTTTACAGCCCATTCAACCGATTTTGACTTTTATTGCGTTGGTGATACGACAAATGGTAGCTGTATTAGACAGTTTGTTTTGGTAACAGGTTTATGCTTTTTATGCCATCCATATATTCACGGGATAGAACTCAAAATCGGTTGAACGGACTGTAAAATGGGGTTGTAAAAATTTCCAATGTTATTTCAAATGGAGTATAGTAAAAATATGCCCTTCTATTATAAACTGAACTGGCATAATGTAATTCAAATCAAAGTAAATTATACACTTCCATCTATCACTTCGAGAAACTACAGACTAATTTATATAAATAGTCTGTAGAGTCTGTAGTTCCATAAACAAATAACTGTTATTTCGTTCATTCATTCTTTCGAGATTTCAAGGCACTCACCAAGCGTAGAAGCAGGCACCACCACCAAGTGAGTGCCCTTAGCCTGTCCGGTCTCCTTCAAATGTGCCAGGAAAGCGATGACCTGCACCGTCTTTCCGAGCCCCATCTCGTCAGCTAAGATACCGGAGACTCCTTGCTTGTGTAGGACAGCTAGCCAGTTTAGTCCTACCAGCTGGTATGGGGCGAGGGTTAGGCTGTAAAGAGGTTTTATAGCATATTAAATATAATGTTCTTCAGAGAGGTCAGGTGCGTAGTTTTCACAACCAGCAGCCGATTCGCCGATTTAATCAGTTGGATAGAGTTAAACTCTTTGCGCACTTACGCAATACGGCTGCAGGGTTGGGCAGAAATTACAAGTAATTCAAATACGTAATTTAAATACATATTTGGTATTTTTTATTAAATTTCTTCTTAAAAATGTAATTTATAATTGGTATTTCAAATAACTGACGATGAGGTAATTTTTAGTTAGTATTTCAAATACTTCTGGCTTCAAAATAAATTTGAACATAAATACATTTAGCTGTCTTATTAATAATGGGTTCGTTCTGCAGAAAGTAGCGCTCGATAGCTTAAATTATACTCGATAGCTATATTTTGTCATTTGTTTTTTAAATGAAATCAGTTAAAATACTGTATTTCGTATTATTACGACTTACAAATATTTTGTATTTCGTATTTTAAATACATGCGAGATAGTAGTTTGTAATTTGTATTTTAATTAAAGCAAGGCATGTATTTGGCCCAGCTCTGATCACAACTTGTTGAAGATAACGTAAGAATCGTAGCAGTTGGCGTTTTTACCTCCATGGGACAAGTAAAATTTCAAAATTTAAAAAACCCCCCGACACATTTATCTTGCGAAAACATCCCGATTCAAACAGTAAAACGCCCATAACGTTTGAACGGCTGAACCGATTTTATTCAAACATAGCTAAGAACACTCTCGACACAATCATCTTTCAAACAAAAAAAACTATATCAAAATCGGTTCATCCGTTGAGGCGCTATGATGCCACAGACAGACACACAGATACACACGTCAACCTTATAACACCCCTCTTTTTCCGTCGGGGGTTAAAAAAGGAGTGAGTTGATGTCAGATTGTATACATTTCTAACTAATGAAAGAAGAAAAAGCTTCAAATAATAATCAGAAATGGTGTAGTTATTTAGACCAGCTGAACTATAGATCTTGCATGAAAATTAAGGAATATCATCTCTTTAAATGGAATGTATTATTAGAGTCACCGCCAGATAACAAAAAAATAAAGTCTTTGTATTCTAATGTTTCAAAACGATACGAAAAAAATGTAAAGGCAGTGTCGCTAACACGATCAAAACAAACGTATCGCGGTAAGGGGGTATACTTGACCCTTTCACTTGGCATTCAGTAATGAGTTAATATCTCATAAACGCGTGGACCGATTTTCATGATTTGACATGATTTAACGGATAAAATGGTTCTACACCTATATCTTTCAATTGAGACCAAAATTATTAAAATATCTCAATAAACAAAACATTGTGTTTTCAAGAGTGAATAGGTTTCTTTTAGGCAAGGTTGCTTCATCGTCGACCACATCATCGCTTACCTTCAGGTGAGATAGTTGTCAAGCGCAAGCTTATCAACAATAAATGTTACGTAATTATACTTTTTCGTACAAGTCGGATCAACGGCTTTTATTTTGTTGTTATCTGGCGGAGACCTTAACATTCGAATATTTTTCTAAACATGTATATGGCCATCAAAATTCCATTCAATATCAATGGATTCAATGCTCGAATAAAATCAAGTCACCCATCCAATTTGTCCTACAAAGGAATGGAGAGGCAGCGTGTTCTTGCTATACATGGATACTTTGAATGACGAAAATAATTATTGATTCAAAATTGGAATAGTATCTTACCTTTCATGTAATATAGCAGGTTGTGTCAGCCTACCAGCCCCGGCGGCGACAGCGGACTCCAACTGTGTAGCCAACCCAATACACTTCTTCATCAGCCGCTGGATATTGTTCCTGGTCGTCAGCAACTCTTGTGTAGAGTTCAGGAGCTCTGTGCTTAGCATCTTGTTGCTGTTGAATTTTTCTACCTGTTGACAGATAAATAATATTGTGTTGAGCTGGTCAAGAAGTGATAAGATTGAGAGGTGCATTATTTCAAGCTAGTGTCATCAACTTTTCAACCGAAAGACATCCAGTTCAAGCCGCTTACAAGTGTCGCCACAACAACCAGTCTTGTGGATCTCGCATCCAGCTGATTCCCTCAGCCTTCACCAAGCATATCTATACTAATATTATAAAGCTGAAGAGTTTGTTTGAACGCGCTAATCTCAGGAACTACTGGTTAGAATTGAAAAAATATTTTTGTGTTGGATAGTCCATTTATCTAGGAAGGTTATAGGCTATATAACATCACGCTAAGACCAATAGGAGCAGAGCATAAATGAAAAATGTTGCAAAAACGGGCAAAATAATTCCCTTTTGAGAGCTTCCGTTGCGTGCGCTGCGTATGCGGTTAAAGTTACGCAACATTCATGTTTAGGGTAGTGTAGGGTAGGTAGGTAACCAGTTGACGGGAGCGAAGCAGCGTGGGACAGCTAGTTTTAAATAAACGCTTGCTGGAGTTACAGACAACCTGCATGATTTTAAAGCTGGCCAAAGCCTTCGTGCCACCAGGGATACAATTAACTATTAATCCTTCTCAATACCTGCCTGCTTCTTGGCTGTATAAAGGCGCTATATTATATTGGTTATTTGAGTGAGTAAAAGACTTGTTTAATAACTTACCATATCTACCCAGCCCTTGAAAGGCCTCTGCGATATGATAGCCTCTGCCTTCTTCTGCGAGCATCCACTGAGTAAGGACAGCTCATTCATATTGCTATTGTTGAGGAATTCGAAGACTTTCTTCTTGTCGCCAATGAGGTCATCCGTAACCTCGTTATCTGAATCCTCACTGAAAAATTAGGGTGTATAAAAATGTTACTGTACTATCCAGTAATGACGAAATTAAATTAACGACAGCTTTCGTGTTCTAGCATGGCCTTAACGGCTATTGATTCACTATATTAAAGGACAATGGCAGAAGCCCTTACATTGTTTTAGCTGAGATTAAATTCCTACTTCTTTAAATGTAAAAAATCTGGTTTAAGTAAGGGTCATGTTCTGAATTAGTTTGTGCAAAATTTTTTGTTCGAGAATGGTAAGAATAATAGATATTCAATTATGAACTTTTGTAGGTTATGTGTGGGTAACATTTAGTAATGTGTTTAATAGGTAATACTATTCAATTTCGAGTTAGTAAAAGGGCAATATCGCATTAGGAAGTCGCCAACAACCAAGCTATATTAATTGAAAGTAAAAAGTCATTAATTTATTTCTACTACACTACAGTATTCTTATCTACCCGCAAGGAACACCTACACTTAGACATAAACTGTAATTTACTCCGTTTTATTATAATAACAAATACAAGAATGAATTACTTAGTACTTGTCACTTGGCAGAATAAGAGCAAAATGGCAATACTAAGCTAATGAAAGTTAACAAAAAAAATCAAATAACTATCTTTCTTTTTTTTTCCATGGTGAACCAGTGAAAAGTTCTTTTGTATATAGCTCACTTTCAGACGCTCAGTCAGCTAAGATTTTGCCATTGTTCTATATTGACATTCTTAATATCAATAATGGAAATAAAAACATAAAGAATCTATATAGTTTATTGTTATGGTTTTAACCAAGAGACTGTATTATATATGCTGATTGAATCACCACCCACCCTTACACTTGCCCAAATGTTTTTGACTTAATGCAAGAGGAGCCACGATTATGTAATCGCCATATAACAGTAATGGAACGGCATCAAACACACGTACACAACTCACGTACACTAGAGAGAGACCAGACAGACAGATATGTCTGTCTGTCAGGTCTCTCTGAATATGAAGTTATGGCATGTGCAAACTCTCGTGAATGTGAGATTTACTGGGCAGGGCTTATGGCACATGCAAGCTCTCGTGAATGTGACATTTCTCTTCCATAAGCCTCACTGTTTCGTAAACGGTGTTGATGAAGCCATTATGGGCACAGGATCGTTCCTCAAAGCTTTTTCAAACTTTTTGCCTTCCAAACTTTTCAAAGACTTGTGACGAATATAATAACTACTGTTTGGGACTTTATTGTTGACAAACATTAGAACACTTACCTGTCATAAACCCTATCATCTTTCCCTTTCCTGACACCATAGTCGTCATCCTCACTGCCGCTACTTCCTCTTCTCGTCCGCCCACCCTTAGCCTCCAGGGGTTTCCGAACCACCACAGTCGGCTTAGGACCACTAGTCACCCTGACGAGACCCATGTTGGTGTAGGGACGCTGCATAGTTTGAGACCCTGATGAACCGGCTTTGGCGCCGAAGTAAGTGGAGGTGGAACCTTTGTCGTTGGTCTCTGGGTCATGCATCAGCAGCTCGTCTCTGGAACGCTCTTCATTCCAGCCGTGTTTTGCTAGTGTGTTTTTCACGAACTGTGGAGAATAGAGAAAGAATTAATGGACTATTATTAATATTGGTAAAAGAACTTTTAGCAAACACGATTTTTTCGTAATTGACGGCCTATTGTAGCATTCAGGAGTTTCATTCCCTGCCTGAGTGGTTTTGGAGCGATCAGAAATAACATGGATAACATGCCAACATATTTTTCATAACAAATAAATTTTATTAAAACACTAGCTTCTGCTACTGGCTTCGAGAGGGTGCAAATGGAAAATACTACAACCTAATCCAGGTGAAGTTCCACCAGTGTGTCAAATTCCTTCTAAATCTGTTCAGCCGTTGAGATGTGTAAAGAGAACAATTTATAATATTATTAGTTTATTAATATGAAAACACTCACCAACGGAGATATATCAGGGAACATTTGTAGCATATTTCTAAATCTTCTCTCTTTGACAGCAGTGGTGAGTTCAACAGTAGGGGCTGGGGTCGGCTTTTTAGCAGGAGTGGCTGCATCATCAGAATCTGAACTTTGTACCCGTATCCGTTTGTAGACTATGGGCCCATTGGCCGTCTTATTCACTACTACGGGTCCATTGGACGTCTTATTTACTACTACTGTATGTGGAGCCGCCATTCTGATTTTGTTGTTCTGAGTTTGGTTGTCTGGAAAAAAATACATGCTAAGTTAGAAATATTGGAAATATGCAAAGGTTTTTTCTTATTTGCCGTTTAAAAATAATACTTTCCGTGCTGATTGTTGTAATTCAACACGAAATGTATCAGTTTCGACTTATCTTGCGCAAGCAGCAACCTCTTTTATTCACATTTCAGTGGTATAATCCATGTGAAGATTTTAGGGCAACCATTATTCGTAACACCAACAACCTATTGCGTATCAGGGGGTCTACTACCTATTTCCGTCAACGAAGTTACGTTGAAAAAAAAAGTGTTAAGGTGCTCCTAGTAAACGGCACAACTATTTTGTGCGCGGGGTTAAAATGCATGCTGTCTCATCCGACAACACGTGCGAAAGAGATTGATGCTGTGATGAGCAGTAAGAAGCTAGTTCTCGTACGAATTAGCACGTTGCATATTTGTAGCGAAATGGATGATGATTTAGAACGAAAAAGAGCACGCGAAATTTTATGAACAGACCTTTGGGAGTCTAGATATCATGGAGAAACGACTAAATGTATATTTTCAAAATAAAATTATTTGCTTTGTTGAATTACTAATCCATCCCTGTATGGAGGCCGTTTGGCAATTTTCCTTTTTCTTATGGTATTTATTTCCGCCCAAACATGCGTTAAAATTAGTGTTGAAATATGGAACTTTCGACGCTCATAACTTTCAAATATTGTATTTTTTACTTTTCTGTTTCCATACAGGGCTAGATAATGATGAGACAAATTGATATCATTTTTTATTTTGAACGTACATCGTCAAACAGTGGAGTAATCTCTAGACTACGTTTGTATGGAAGAAATTTTGACTAGTGCAACCTTATGTTAAATTTTTCGGACGGGTAAAAACAGTGGGTAAAAACACATCGAGAGTACAATTGTCAAATTGTGTTGTCATTCATTCTTAGCAATCAGCCGTCCGTAGGTAATACGGAGTAGGAAACATCCGTAACGAAGGCCGAAACTATGTACTTCTTGCTCAGGGAGTAGAACCCCTGTTTTGACAGCACGAAGCACGCGCGCTTTCTTTCATTTTGACAACTCGACAGTATTTATTGCGAGTTAAAGACTGCCGAGTAGACGGATTGTTAAGCATAGCAATGAATGCAAGCAAAGCAAGTGTGCGCCATGCCATTGTTTAAAGTTACACAATTCGGGTATAGGTTGCAATTACACTCTATCAGTCTTTACAAGAAAATATAAGTTTTACATCCGTGTGAGTGATGAACATCAAAATGATTGTTTGAGCAGAAAATTTAAGTCTCTCACAAGAGTGTAAACCTTGACGGAAAAGAGGGGTGTTATAAGTTTGACGTGTGGTATCTGTCTGTGGCATCATAGCTCCTAAACGTATGAACCGATTTTGTTTTTTTTTTTTTTGTTTGAAATGTGTATTTTTTGAGAGCTATGTTTGATGGAAATCGGTTTAGCTTATTATCTCTTTGAATAGGCGTATTTTCGCAAGATATCGTGTTATAATTACGTGTTTCGATGAATTGTCGATCAAAGCCTGTCTACTACAAGATAAATTATGTAGTTTTAAAGAGATATTTGTGTCCTGGTTTTTTTTTTCTTGTTGTATAACTGTTCTACACTTACATCTAACTGTGGTATTGGTGGTTATGCAATAACTTTTGTTGTTTAAGTTGCTGATTATTTTGTTTGTTGTTAATTTTGCTATTGCTGCTTAGCCTGTAATGAAAATTATTGTGAAGAGTTAAGGAGAAATGACCACACCATGAGGTTTTTGTTAGTTTATTATTAGTCAATTTTACAGCAGGATTAACCTAATTGGTTGTTAATCTATATACTAATATAATAAAGGGGATTCATGAGGAAGGCGATAGGCTATATAGCATTACGCTAAAGTTTTTTGGGTTAGGTAGGTAGGGTAGGTACGTAGGATATGTAGGGTATTGAAAAAGCAAAAAGAAAAGCTCTTCTTTTTACTACACGTAAAAAAATGATAGATATATAGTCTGCAAGTTGTTTTATAACTCAAGAAATACCAGCTTGATGCTCTTGAGTCGATTGACAGACGGGCCAAGAGGCTTATTAGCAACGTTGCACTGGCCGCGTCAAAGCTCCAGAGATGTTCGAAAACATAGACGACGAGTTGCCAGCCTGTCAGTTTTTTTATCAGTTACATTTCGGGGAGTATGCGACGGAACTGCACAATTTGATTCCACCTAGCCCTTTCCATTATCAGACTACAAGACGTACGGCCATGCGCCATCGGTACATGGTGGACATCCCACCCATACGCACAAAGCATATTGCTAATAGGTACTTTCATTGTGTTGCTTCCGACCATGGACTGGACCACAACAGCAGCCTAATTGTGTAAGTGAATTCGGCAAACCAAAGGGTTCTGATTCCATTAATCGACCAATCAAATGTTGATGTGTTATGAAAGACGCGATGTCAATTTCCGACGTAAGCGATTGGTCGATTGATGGGGTCAAAACCCTTTGCCATTCCGAATTCACTTACGCAATTAGGCTGCAGGAAGCAAGGCGTTCTTCATAGCAACAAGGTCTCAGTGCTTGAAATGCACCATGTTTAAACGTAAACATAACTGGAAAATTGATTTCCCTTTTTGATTAAGTCCCCTTCTAGTGCAACCCTGCACTGGAAATTTTCTATTCCATTGAATCCTTCAAAAGACCAGCACCATAATTGCATATCTGTTTTGACAGCACAAAGCACACTCCTTCCCTAACATTTTGATAACAAAAGTATTCATTGCATGTTTATGCTTTAGAGTAGATAGATTTTGGAACATATAAAGCAACGAATGCAAGGAAAGTTTCTTTGAAAATTTTTTTTATTACCTAAGGCTGTTTCAAAAGTTCATTTATTGCTTAGCAGAAAGCACACAAGTAGTTTGCTTTCTATCAAGCATTATGCATTATTGAGTAGGATCTCACAAGATGAAATATATTGTACAATATTCAATTGGCTTTACCTTAGTTTTTGCCAAAACATTGTAATTATTGTTTTTAAATAAATTAGGAATTTAACATATTTGAAGACCTTGCATGCCTTGTTCAGGGCAAATATTAGTTAAACAGAGAGACAGATTCAAATCAATGTTGTGAAAAAGTAATTAAATAACCATGATAACAGGCTTGACAAGAGATGAAGGTCAGTCTTGTTCCCTTTGGTTATAGCGTGATGATATAATGCAAACAAAAAGCTTGTTGATAAATTATTAACAGTCCTGAAAAATTACCACAAGGTAAAGAGGAAATGAGCAATGAAGAGATGCACTTAAATACAGGTATAACCTCGCATTTTCATAGTCAAGTCAGGATTATTATTTAGCCAAAAAACCGGTACAGAAATTAAAATTGGGAAACACGGGTCACTGAACGTGGTAGTAACTCCTCGTGGTTAATAGTGAAGCTAAAACAAGCACGTGCTACCTTCGCAATGACCTTGTCCTACGAATATAACCTTTTTACTCACGAGAACCAGAAGGAGCCGAGGTGACTGTGACTGGACTGCTGGGTCCAGCAGGATCGTTCGGTTTCTTCTGGAACCTGTACTGTCTCAGAAAACTTATCACACTCGGACTTGTACCATTAGACATTGTCACACTTGATCGATCAGTTAGTCGAAACTTTTAAGAAAAAAAAATAATATGTTCTTTGATAAAAAATCCAGAAAAGATTTACGACAAAGTATCACACCACAGAAGCACGTCAAGACAACATTACGGCCATTTTTATCCGCGAGTCTCCAGATGCGAACTAACGGGCCAATGAAATACAATGTCATCAACTGTCATTAGAGTGTTGACCAATTACCGCGACGTAAATATATTTTTAACAAATGACAACTGTTTTTCAGTTTTTAATGAATGACTGAATGTGTCGAAGCAGTCGAAGAATAACGTTAAAAGAAAAAATGTGGCTATTCTAAAAAATCTAGTTTGTATGTTATCTGCAAGAATACGGTTTTCAAGTTCTCTGGTTAGGCTTAGCACACATTACAATTTTAGTCCCGCGGATTTGATTCGTGCGAATTTTTATTTGCGTACTGAATCATAAGGCTTAGCAAGCACTGTGGTTTATATTCGCACGATTTTTTTTCCGCATATTCTGCGAGACATGGAAATTTATGAAGCTGCACGCATTGCGGTAAAAACATCGCGTGGATATACATATAATACCGTGAGAAATCCGTGTTTGCCACAGATAAACATGCACTGCGCGTAAAATACCGCGCTATTTTTGTCTCTTTCTACCTTTTCAACATATTCATTTGACATCTTGCTCAAAAATGTTGTGTACATCTTATTTACACCAACAAGTAAAACAACATCAAGGGGCGTAGTTAGCGTATAGAAAATAAATTTTATCGGTATCTATTATATACATAAACCAGTAACAGTAACCAACAGTTTTTTATCTGCTTGCTGATGTCCCGAAAATCCCGATGAGCATTTTGGATCCCATGGGCCGTTTAGCGTTTGGACACTTATGGTTGTTATACTTACTCCGTTTGAGATTTTTGACACTTGCAGCAGCCGCCCCAGTAGCTGTGATGTCATGGCATCAGGCATGGTGCAAATGGCTGTTGACACATCATGTTGCTTCCAGCAAAAGAGGCCTACCCAACTTTCACGGCATTATGTTCATCTCGTCTGGCCCATCATCACGTGCCAAGACATTGATTTCAAAAACAGCTGGTACGCGACGTTCGCCTGGACGCTACGGCGGTAAAAGAGAATATATTGTGTAATATTTTAAAGAGAGTCCGAATTTTGTAAGTTTGTTCAGACGTGCAAGGTAATCTTTTAACCACTACACCAATCTGAAAAAATGTTTCAACATCTGAAAGGTTGTCGTGAAAGGCTACTTGTTTACAAATAATAGATTTTTAATATTTTGTTTAAAAACCGCCATTCTATATTTATTGAATTTTATTACCGGTTATTAAATTATCAATAAATACATCCCTAAAATTCACTGTTGTCAATCTCTAAGTAGTCTGTGGTCACACTGTTTCTGTCAGATTAATAGGTGCGGCCATGTTGATCTGTAGTGAATAAAACTGAGATAATTTTCTTTTAGGGAAATAAAATTGACACAATATGCCCAAATGCGACCTCAAAACGAGATACATCCCCGCGACGTTCGCCTGGACTCTCTTATTGGGCACAACATCCCTGTTTTTTTATTTCCCGTAAGTATACAATGTCGTCGATCGTCTGTAAATTCTCATTTTCGGTTTGACAACTTTCACATGAGATTGTTGAATTGTTTCTATTAATATCTTGGGGCTGTGAAGTTGCCCTGTGTGACTGTGTGTGGATTATACCCCTGTGCAATGCCTGTGGCGGAAACGGTAAGAGTATTTTTATCAGAACCTTAAAGATGATGAAGGAGCCATGTTCCAAGTAATTATATATCATATTTACATTAATCCATATCGTAATTAGTGTTTCTCGAACTGAGAAACCGGTCAGTGGGTCGTCTTAGGGGCGACCAGTGGTGTGTTGTCGTGTCAATGGCCAGGTACTTCCTGTGTGGTTTCCAAATCTGTATAAACAAAAGATGTCTCATGGTACGATAAATATGAGTCAGTCAACCTTACATTAGTTTCCCTGTGCCTGTATCGGCTACTCTCTTAACTTTTGTAGAAAATTTTCCTGTTGTTTACATAGATATGTAAATTATTACAAGCTACCTATAGGAGACAGGTTGTAACAAGAATTACATGTTTCATTGATGTTATATCTTTGTAAATATTACAGCATGATGATTACATTTACACCCATTATTTATAAAGCATCAACATATTTATAGGTTTTTTTGGTAAACACATACAACATGTATATAATCAGTGAAATATATCTATGATAGTAGACATCTGTTTTTTATAGAGTTCATATTGTGTGACCTCAAAAGCCAATAGGTTAGTTTAGTGACATATAAGGTAATGTTTATGCATACAACTATTATGTAAGATCCAGCTAAAGTTACCTTTTGTAATCTTGTCAGTTCTTATAAGAAAAAAAAGTTAGTTACACTGTGCTTCCGAACTGTTTTCTATAACTTTATACTTGAATGCAGGTCTTTTTATGATTTGTTTACCTTAAAGCTAATAAAAACGTGCACCTTGTACTTTTAAAGTAACTTTATTATAGGGCTTTGATGTACTTTCATGTATCGTAGCAATTTTAGAGATTTCAAAACTACTGGCAACTAAATAGAATTTGTAAAAAAAAATTGTAAGTATAAAATATTGAACTACAGTTTTCTTCAGGAAATAGTGGTCTCATAGGTAAGATTTGTAACAATTCCATTCTTCTGTATTTTAAATACATTTTGTTATTAAAAACACTATCTTGTATGTATTACTGACACAATTGGGAGCAACCCAATCTCATAACATACCTGCGGTATGTTGGTTTAGAACCAGATACCTAATTGTATTGGCTAATTATAGCTGTTGTTACACTGTAATTAATATAGGTAGTTAAATAATAGTATTAAAACTCACTGATATTTTTATTAATGTTGTATTATACTGTGTCTTTATTTTGTTAGCATTAGGACTTTTCTTTAGTTCAGAACTTCTTACACACCATTTAGTTAAAGAAATATCATTTGACATTGTGTGGTTAGCTATGAGTGGAAACGACAGGATAGCTTAGAAGGATGTACACTAACCTTATTGTTGATATTCTTGAGAAAGGTCAGGCATAGTACTTGCAAATAGAATGCGTATGTGATCATAAGATCTAATAGGAGTATGTTATTACTGTAGCAGGTGGCATCAGTTTATGTATGTATGTATTGTATTTTCAATATATGGCATTTGAAATTGATCAAGGAAACCAGGTGGGCCGGTGCAGACATATATTTATTTAACAAGAGAGAACAATCTACATTTTAAACTTACAAAATATACTTAATATAAAAAAAAACAACTATTAGAGTTTGATAAATCAAACCTCATTCCAACAGAAATGATAGGACCTGCAGTATATTTATGTAACAATTGCATTATTACACATTACCTTGTAAGCCTTGACCTATGTAGAAAACTTGTTTAACCTGTATAAAGTTACCAGTAATAATTGCAACCGTCCATGACTTGATTTTTTGCCTCACTTGGGGCAAAAAACCAGGTTAAGTTTGCACTTAATTGGTGTAATACCAATAACGTAGTTGATGGAAGTAATTATTATTATTTTATTTTAAATATTTAGTAGATAGTAGGAAAATAAACTATCTGATACTGTTTGGTCTTACTTGACTGGACTTGTGACAGATATTAAACTTCATTTTACAATACTTATGATTATAAAGATTAACAGGAAATCTTTATAAATAAGGAAGATATAAAATAAGTTGATTTATTGGTAGGATCATAAATAATAAAAATGTGAGAATTGGTATGTTTATGAAATTGTATGCTTGTTAATCATTCATTCCTCAGCAGATTTGGTCGAAACTTGGCACATGACATAATGAACTAATGGGCACAGGATACTTTTAAGCTTAGTAGTTCCTATGGGATAATTAACGACCTTCACATGGGCGAAGCCTAATGCTCATTCGAGGGGAGATCCAAAAGATTGTGGAATATTTTTTATTTATTTATTAAAGAAAATGTATTTTAAGGAAAATATCCCTCAAACTTTTGGACTTCCCTTTGAATTGAAACTCTATATTTATGATGGCAATGTTCTAATTTACTTTCTTTAGCATTACTCCAAAAGCATTGGTGAACCAAAAGTCCTTTGACCACAGACAACTAACCATTGCTAATACCCTTCTCATATATTATCTGTAGCCCCTCATTGTAGCCTTCTCAAATGAGGTGGCAATTTCGAATGTATGTTTAGAACTAGTATGTGTAAAATCAGTTAACACAAACATATTGATTGCAGATTTATTCTCGTACTATGTTTACCGTAGTTTGGTTCAAGTATTTCTCGTGGGTAAACATAATGTTATGTTGTTTGGTAAACTAATGTGCCTGGATTAGTTTAGCTTCTTAATTATAGTGTTAGAATGTTTGTAATCTGTCTGGGTTGTCCTGACATACTAAATATTTTATAGTCTGGAATTCGTCTTTCGGGTTTTTGCTTACAGTTGCAATTGCAATACCAGACTTGTGTTTAGTTAACGTCTATATTAATTTATTTTAATGTTACATATGTACATAAACTCACACGTTTTTCTCATGGGAGTAGGAAGAAACTACAGAACACCACCTACTGTGGTCCTTACAAACTCCATTTGCTTCATATTAAGTAGTATTCATGCATGCACCTGGATTTTATGTTCTATTTGAAAAAGTGATAGTGCTGTGCTATTCGCCTTGTAAAGCTCTCTCAAAATTATACAATGATGGCTTTAATATGTCATAGTAAGGCCCCTGACCTTCTCAATCTTAAGGTTTAAGACCTAGGCTTTATGTATGCAAATTAGATTGCAAAAACTGTACAAGCAATGATAATGTAAATATACCATCAAGATCCAAAGTCAAGTTCAAATTATTATTAACTAGCGGACGCCTCGCGGTTTCACCCGCGTATTTCCCGTTCCCATGGGAACACAGGGATAAAAAGTAGCCTGTCACCGGGGGATAGTGCAGCATCTCAATGGTGAAAGATTTTTTTTTCGTTTTTATGTTTATTTGTTACATATAAAAATACAAATATTTCCTCTTTATAATATTAGTATAGATGTGGTGTATCTAAAATTATTAACTTGCTACTACAAGTTTTAACCAATCTCTGAGGAATTTGCACCTAATAGTCATAGTCCTATGGTCCCTATTCCAACAATAGGAAATGTAAACAATGGTCACAGTTGTTGATACATTCTGTTATTAATTTTCTTGGAAATCTGTGTGAATAAAATTATATTTTGACAAATGTATGTATTTGTAATAATAATATTCATAAACAGCTCAAATTCAAATTATTATGAATTCTTTCCTTATGGGAAGCCTGTTAAGTACATGTGTATTTGAAACTGAGAACACAATCACAAGATATTTCTTTCACAAGTGAGCAATACATATTCCACTGTTTGAAGTGCCCTTTCAAGCAAGTAAGCAATAAGTGGATAAATCTTCAATCTTGATCCCTCTTAAGTAGCTAATCTTTTATCTCAACAGCTTCTAAGGTTTAACTGTTTGTTTGGAGTTTCCATTATCACTAGTGTGTAAAACGGAGGATTATGTTCTGTTTATTATCATCCTTATATAATATCAATAAGCGACTCTAAATATGCGACATCTTGCATTGTCTTCTATTTCTTCGTGTCACTGGCACAATAGAGATTTATATTTTTTTTGACCCAAATCGTTGCCGCTTCCATGGCAACATCTAGTATGTAAAGAGGAGATATAACAAAACTTCTTCCTACAGATCTATCTGAATGCGATGGTCACACATTGGACAGACTTAGGTAGACCTATTTTATAGTAGATTGTTCCAGCGGACATAGTCCATAGGTCTGCTCGCGGGTAATTCAGCCTATTCCCCGCTTAAGCTGCAATTCACTGGCAATTAATTCTCCAATTCTTGGCAATTGTGGATAGCGATGTCATCTTAAAAACTTCGAGCAATTTGCGACAATACCAAGATCGTGTAGTAATTGTACCAAGGCAAGGACCATTAGTATTTGTGAAGCTTTCCTTCTATAATTAATTGTATATATTAATATTATAAAGACGAAAAGATTTGTATTTGTGTATGTAACGAATAAACTTAAAAACTACTGGACCGATTTCAAAAATTCTTCCACCGTTGGGAGGCTACACTATCCCCAGATGACATAGTACTTACTATGTATATATGTGTATACTTTTTATTCCTGTATTCCCACAGGAACAGGGACTACGCGGGTGAAACCGCGAGGCGTCCGCTGGTAAATAATAAATAATAATATTAAATCAAACAAAAATTGGTCTATGTTTCTCTACAATCACGGCTGCATGACCTGTCCTTGCGACACATTATTCACCTAGTCACCTATTTATTTGTCACATTTATTCGCAGACCTCAATGAATCCTTTTTTAGGGTTCCGTACACAAAGGGTAAAAACGGGACCCTATTACTAAGACTCCGCGTTCCGTCTGTCTGTCTGTCTGTCACCAGGCTGTATCTCAAGAACCGTGATAGCTAGAGAGTTGCAATTTTCACAGATGATGTATTGCTGTTGCCGCTATAACAACAAATACTAAAAACAGAATAAAATAAATATTTAAGGGGAGCTTCCATACAAAAAACGTGATTTTTATGCCGTTTTTTGCTATAATGGTACGGAACCCTTCGTGCGCGAGTCTTACTCGCACTTGGCCGGTTTTTTATCCTCAATGAGCTAACATGAATCGGGATATTTGAATCAATTGACATTTTATTGGGTACGTTCGACGTTCTTAGTACAATATCAATGCAAAAATCGCGCCAGGTTATGGGTTACCTTTAGATGACCTGAGTAAAATCTAATCTTGGTAGGATTATTAATAAGAATATTATTATTTACCACCTGGGAATCAATCTACAGGTCACGTGACCTACTCCAATATGCCAGATTCACTCGCCAATCTCAAATATGTATTGCCCCTTGTAACCTTATTGCTGGCATAAGGGCATTGTATCTATTCCAAGTTCAAACATGAATCACTAAGATTTGACGTTTAAAAAAAAGAAAAAGAACGTGGCAATGCAATGTCTGCCAGTGTTTTGGGCACTTTTCCCATAGACAGCGAAGCGGATGAATTTTTTGATGCCCGTGTTCTTCCCCTCCTCTTTTTATACTCATAAGATTTTGTATATCTATTTCAGGTGTCAATACTACCTTCACAAGCACCCATGGGTACCCGCGTACCAAGGCTTCATAACGTTTTTTGTTTTGGCCAATTTTACCCTGGCCACTTTTATGGACCCGGGCGTTATACCAAAAGGTAAGATTATTTTTTCATAAATACTACTTAACTTACATTAGAAAGTATATACAATGTGTTTAAAAGTGAACATAAATACACTGATTAAAAGATACACTGTCCCTAACGGCCATAGGTTAATTTTTATCCTGAAACGAAAATACAATAGACGGTTCCAGGGGGGGAAGGGTCCAAACGGAGTTCTATTGCTATCACTCACGTGTCCGTCTGTCTGTCCGTCGTCTGTTATACTTTGATCCGAAGATTTTTATAACTTGACCTGTGAACTAGAAATTTGGTGATAATGTTAATTATTACGTATATTTTATTAACGAATAGCGAAACATTTTCTTCGTTTTTTGACGTGTTTCTTTGTTAGTGTTTTTTTTTGGAAGTCGTTGTATTTTTCGTAAAAAAAAAGTTTAACTTTATTAGACGTTTCACTTTTTAGTTATGGTACATAATGAGAAAGTTCTATACTATGGTTCCTAAAAAGCACATATCCGGTGAAATGAGAATGTTAAGTTCTCGCCAAACTTCTTGGCCACATGATAAGCACCAGCTTTCAAATAAAAAAATAATCATCAAAATCGGTTCACCTATTAAAAAGTTCTAAGGTAACACTAATTAAAAAATACAGTCGAAGTGAGAACCTTCTCGAAATAAGAAGTCTATTAAAAATACATGCGCAATATCCTCTATCAATTTAATAATATTTTTGAACACAAGACTTTTTCGTGTAACTAATAGTATTGCTTTGAAAAAAATAATTTACAACACAATATTTTGTCGCAACTTTTGGAAACTCCTCCAAAACGACTTGGATGTTTAAAAATATTTTTACACAGAAAAATTGATCGCTGGAATTTCTTCTAACATAGCATATGTAAATCAAATAATTTTATGCAAACAAAAATGTTTAAATTAAAAGGAGGTTCAATATTGATATTTTGGCATTGAGCGGTCGCACGGCCAGTACTGCGTTAACATTGGGGCGTATATAGCGCCTTAAGTACTTCTGCTATTGCCACATTTTCGTACTTTAAAATATAAATGTACTGGCTATCTCCCTTCCACACTATCTCTATTTTGTAAATCATTAGTTACCGTTAATTTTAGTTTATCTTCTGATAATGTTTCGGCGCAATGACTAATTTGATAATATTGACAAGCCCTAATTTTTAATCCCATTACAATTTTTCGTTATAATGAAGTGCGTTTGGTATCCGTATGATAATTGATAAGTTAAAACGTGGATGAAAATTATTTAATCAGATTAACTGAGAAGGTCATGGTAATTTAAGGAAAAAAAAATAATACAAGCGACTCGTCCCGGCATCGCACGGGACATATTATATACAAAATCCTACCCCGTTTATCTTCTCTTTCTATTAGTAAAAACAGTATAAATCCGTTGCGTGGCTTAGAAGAAGTTATCTTATCTTGTGGAGGGCCCGAGAAATAACTCGGATACTTCGACCCATTGGGATTTTTTGTGGTCCCCTAGATAACCTACTCTGCCCCAATCTCGTTGAAAACTCTCTTCCTGAGTTTTACAACGAGAAAAGTAGATATGAGCCTATAGTCTTCTGGTCTTGGATATCCAACCCCTAGGAGACTCATTCGCTTACCAGCGCGTGCATCGCATGTGCACAGGTGCTCCATGCGTTCCGTATGTTCCCCACACAACCTGCACATGGGTGTCGCGGTTAGACCCATCTTCATGAGCATGTCGTTGGTTCCAAAGTGGCCAGTAAAGGCCCCAAAGAGGTAGCGGATTTGCCCCCAGCTCATATTCCAAATGCATCCCGTGCTTTGAACGCAGAGCCCAGGAATTCCTTGGAATGTTCCAGTCCGGTATTAGACAGCCAATGTGTTTGTTGTCTGTGATCTGCAAACTTCCTGAATGAGGCAAAGTTAGAAGTTACCGGTGAAGCAGAAATAACATCGACAGACGCGGACAGTGGCTTTGTTTTATACTATTTTTAAAATATAATTGTTAGTATCGTCTCGCAAAACCTGCTCCAAGGCGTAATACGCCTAGTACCACTTCTATTCGATGCTTCTACCTACCCTTCTCAAGGCAAAACCATCTATATAAACTAAACACCGTCATAGACAAATATTATTCTAGCTAGAAACTTGTTTACGCAAAGCAAGCGAATCGAGGATTAGTAGACCAAATGAGGTTTTTTATAGCCCATGTGTGTGGGTATCTGTGCTGATTTGTTCAAGCTGAAACACTATCTTATCTGTGCTTACAATGTGAATGCCCTTGTGACGCGATTTTATAGCAATTCGAAAAGGGATATTTGATGCAGGTGAATGACGTAATTGCAAAAATCGATTGTCAAGTTGGCAAGTAGTATGTGGCTATTAGGATACGTATGCTTTGACAACGCGAGCTAACCGCAAGAACCATTTTTTTTAATATACTATACGCTCGCGCTTGACCATTATCTCACCTGTTGGTAAGCGATGATGTGGTCGACGGTGAGACACGCTTGCCTAGAAATAACCTATTCACTATTGACTTAAAAACTCCTAGATTGTAGCTGTCGGGAAACATACTCCGGCAGGGAATTCCACTCCTTGGCTGTACGCATAATAAAAGTGTTTCCAAAACGTTTTGCGCGTATGGGTGGGATGTCCACCATGTACCGATGGCGCATCGCCGTACGTCTGGTAGTCCGATGATGAAACGGGCTAGGTGGAATTAGATCGTGCAATTCCAACGCACACTCCCCGAAATGTAACCGATAAAAAACCGACAAGCTGGCAACTCGGCGACAGTGTTCAAGGCTCTGGAGCTTTGAATTGACCAGTACCTCCTCACCGATAAGCCTCTTAGCCCGCTTTTCGATAGACTTCCGTCCCAGAGATGAGAACAGTACTCCATGCATGATCGAACTTGCGCTTGATACAAAATGAGAAGCTGTGCCGGCGTGAAGTACCTTCGAACCTTTGCAAGGATCCCCAACTTTTGGCAGCCAGCTGAGCCTTTATAAGAATAAATACTGTATTACCTATGGTATTAGGTACAAAATCATGGTATGGTAGGTAAAATTATGTGGCAACTTGATACTCAAATCATAGCTATTATATGAAAAGTATGTACATTTAAAAACGGGTCTTAACATAAACAATTTACCGTCGTGACTCAAACTCGCTGTAATGGTTTATTAATGACCTTTTAATATTGTTAGTCATTAATTTTTAAACTTATTCGCCTGATAATATCTGTTACAAGAAAGTATGGCATAAATATTAGTAGCTAGCTGTTAAAATTAATTCATGATTTTTTATACAAAAACAATTGGTGAGCTTCTGACCGTTTCGAGTTTGAATCTAATCGCGTATGATTCAAATAAGAATTTTTATTGTTATTCTTTATTGTACACAAAACAAAAATATACAAATACAGTCGGACAGCTTTTTAGATTTGATACTTACATAATGCCTTCGAATTTCCATTTAACGCTAACAGAATACAAAATTAACTATAATATTAGACGTTAATTAATAGGTAAGGTAAGGTACTACGTCAGAGATGACCCTCTTTCTTAAAAATAACCCTCGTAAAAACCAGCCGGCTGGAAACTGAACCTTTCTTCCTAAAAAATTATCTAATTACCTAATGATCGTTATAAATTGGGAACATTCTTGTCCTTACTTTATTTTCAGGCATTTTTTATATTAGGAATTCCGTCCCCAGCTTAATTGTTTTCACAAAACGCTTCAAGTCTTATGTATTACATTTGCTTTACGCAGTAGGCAGTACATTTTTTTTTTGAATGTAGGCTCGCGCTTGACCACATCTCACCTGATAGTAAGCGATGATGTGGTCGACGGTGGAGCACGCTTGCCTAGAAGTAACCTATTCACTCTTGACTTAAACACCCCTAGATTGTAGCTATCGAGAAATACAGACTCCGGCAGGGATTTCCACTCCTTAGCTGTACGCATAATAAAAGTATTCTCAAAACGTTTAGTGCGTATGGTGGGATGTCCACCATGTACCGATGACGCATCGCCGTACGTCTGGTAGTCCGATGATGGAACGGGCTGGGTGGAATTAAATCATGCAATTCCATCGCACACTACCCGAAATGTAACCGATAAAAAACTGACAAGCTGGCAACTCGGCGACGATGTTCAAGGCTCTGGAGCTTTGACTTAACCAGTGCCTCATCGCCTATGAGCCTCATGGCCCGCTTTTCGATCGATTCTAGTGCATCAAGCTGGTATTTGGCAGATCCGTCCCAGAGATGAGAACAGTACTCCATGCATGATCGAACTTGCGCTTTATACAAGCTAAGCAGCTGTTCTGGCGTGAAGTACCTTCTCAACTTTGCAAGGATCCCCAGCTTTTTGGCAGCCAGCTGAGCCTTTGCCTCAATGTATGGGCTAAAATTGAGAGTCGATGTCAACGAACCCCAAGAAGCTCAAGATGGTCAGTTATTGGCACGGTCACATCTCGGAAAGTTAGAGCCGGATGAAATTGACTCTTTTTTGCGGAAAAAAGACACGCCTGGGTTTTAGCAGCATTAAATCTGACCAGATTGGCATCGCTCCATTCGGAGACTGCCTGCAAGGACAGGTTTAAGCGCTCCACCATGGCCTCCCGGAGAGACTGGATCTGAGGCCCGGTAGCACGAGAGTTGGACAAGTATCTCTCAGTAACAGTGCTGTCGTCTGCATACCCAAAGGTTTTAGCCGATCGGGTCGGGTTTTAGCAGATCGTTAATGTGCAGCAAGAATAAAGTTACTGAGAGTACCGACCCCTGAGGGACCCCGGCATTAATATCCAAGTAGTCCGATGAGCAGCCATCGATAACCACTCGAACGGACCGATCTCTCAGGAAGTCTGCAATCCAATCATACAGACCACCGGGCAAACCGAATGAAGGAAGCTTACCAATAAGGCTTTCGTGCCAGACCCTATCAAAAGCCTTCGAGATGTCTAGGGAGACGGCAAGCGCTTCCCCGTGCCTCTCGATGGCCTCACTCCAGATGTGAATGGCATACGCTAGAAGATCCCCAGTAGACCGATTTCAGCGGAAGCCGTATTGGCGATCACTAAGGATATCGTTTGCTTCTAGGTATGCCAGGAGCTTAATATTGAGTACACGTTCCATACTCTTACAGAGGATGGAGGTTACAGATATGGGTCTGTAGTTGGCCGGGTCAGGTCGACTGCCCTTCTTGGGCAGGGCTGTACGTTAGCCTGCTTCCAAGCATTCGCACTTTTCCAGCCTCATACGAAAGACGGAATAGGCGTGTCAAGATCGGAGACACTTCAGGCGCACAGGTTCTAAGAACAAGTGCTGGCATTCCGTCAGGGCCGCTAGCATTGTTTACGTCGAGGTTTCGCAGCACCCTACGAACGTCCTTTTGATGGATACGAATGTCCGACATACTCGTCTCGCATCCATCAGGAGGAGGAGGGGGCCGCGCGTCACCAGGATTCAGACGTGAAGATTCCGGGAAAAGAGATGCAAATAAATTTGCTTTCTCCTCAGCGGAGTGGGCCAGTGACCCGTCGGGTTTCAGCAGTGGTGGTAGTGAGGGACGGCAGAAGTTCGCAAAGAAGGGTAAGAAGCAAGTTTGGTCCCTATTCGGCCAATGTGTTCGAACCGAGCCCTTCGCAATACCATCTTGCAGGACTTGGCAACCCTGTTGAAGGCCTTCTTCTTCCGACCCACGTCACTCGCCTTACGCGATCGAGCGTCGACCCAAGCCAGGTACCCCCCAATTTTTAAGCGCGTCGGTGCGCCTACATTCGGCGCCAAACCATGGCCGGTCTTCGCTAGACATTGATACGTCAGAGAACGGAATATAGTATTCCATTCCCTGACGCAACACATCCGTCACGGCATCCGCGCACGACGATGGATCAGTCGAAGAAAAGCAAGGATAGCATACGAAGAAAGATCGCATGCCATCCCAATCTGCTGACTTGTACCGCCAAACCCGCCGGGTGCCTCTTGGGCTGGGATCGGGCGGGGAATAGACGGACACAAACTTCACCAGACAGTGGTCGGAACTATCCAATGGTGATGCTATCGACACAGAGTATCTGTCTGGATCTGTTGTCAGCAGAAGGTCCAAGCAATTCGCCGTGTGCGAATCAACATCCGGTACCCTCGTTGCCCCCTGGACCAGCTGGGTGAGGTTTAGCGCTCCTCGGTAAAGTCCCCCAGTAACACTAATTAGGCAGAAGGGTAACGCTGCTGTGCTGCATCAGCCGCCTCACTGAGGTAATCTGTGAGCCTGGTTGCCTCCTGATCTCCGCTGTGCGAACGGTAGACACAGGCGTAGATAATTTTATCCAGACCTGTGTCCACCAGAACCCAGAGCGTTGTGAATCTTGAGTCCTCAAGGTTACGGAGACGCCGATAGCAAAGATCATCACGGGCGTACGTACGTGTGAAATCTGGGTAAGGCAGGTACGGCACGTCTGACGGACTCGCTATCTGCGTCTCCGTAAGGAAAAACAGCGCTGGTTTCTCAGTCTCCAGGTGGTAGTGGACTGCAGAGAGATTTGAGTGCAGACCCCTAATGTTGGCGAGGTGCACTTTGTGGGGGAGAGGGTGCAGCCGCTGTTTAAATCTATTATTCCTTTTCCTTGTCATCATTATTATTTTATAAGAGTGAATGGAGGAGAGGAGTTGGAAGTGAGACGAGGTTCCACGCTGCTAACCTTCAGACACGCACTGAAAGGACAGCATCATTGGCGTACTAGTCCTGAGACTCCGGGGACGCCCGAGCCCCCCCCCTGAATGTCCATCGGGCCCTCCCCATCTGGTCGCCAATCAGCACGATGGTGCATTTCGGGATATTTCGTCAGTTGGCGGGGCAGCCTTTCGTGTGTGGCTGGCACACTACTTGGGCCCCCAACTACCTGCGGTCGACCAGCGGCGCACCGTGCCTCGGATCCCGCTACCCTCCGCGACTAGTCTCCCGATACATCCTTAACAGCGCGCGTCAGGCCTGTCAACCTGCAGTGGAACAGCTATCTCGACCCAACTCCTCTAGTTGGCTACACCGAGCATTGAACCGGAACACGGCTATGCCGCTTGGCGGTACGTCTTTGCCCGGTGGGTGGTCACAAGCCTTCGGCCGAAGCCTCCCACCAGTTAGTGTCACCTGATTTGCACCACCCGGGGACCACGTGTAGGGAATCAAAAAAAAGAAAAGGGTACAACTCCTACGGACGTGGGTGACTCGGCCCCCAAAAATGTATGTATTTAAAAAAAAGTATGTATAATGGTAGGTATTTTTACAGTTGCAAATGATTTATTGTCCAAATACTTGATTTATAAAATGGCCTGGTGTACTATACTCTGAAACGCACAAAATGACAGTGTTTTGATGGGTATGATCAACATACGAGTTTAATGCTCACAACGGATCTTTGTGTATCTGAATTGGTTGCAAGACCCTGTTTTTTGTGTCAATGTTGAAGGTGAAGATAGCATTGTATAACTGTCTCTTTCACTCGCTAACGTTTGTCGCATCGTCCTATCTCGCTTACTCTATGCAGTATACTCGATGACATACTGTTTTTTGCGCAATGGTGGGTAGAGCCAACTTTAGAGACACAAAGATCCTCTGTGGCTACTATACAATATGCTTGCCATTATTGTCGGTGTATACTCGAAACTCATGTTACTCCTCCGTCAAAATAACTGTTCAACTGACGCTGTGACGTCACACTGACGTTCGAATCTCGCTATTGGCGCTCAAGGCGAACGTGGGTAGGCTGGAGTGGTTTCGCATTCCAGCGAGGTGTACAGTTATTTTAACGGAGTAGTACTACAAATAAATGTCATGAATCTGCGAGGTGTACAGTTATTTTAACGGAGTAGTACTACAAATAAATGTCATGAATCTGCGATCTACCAACCTCTTCGGCAGATAGACGATATGTCACGAATCTTATGTTCTTTTTTGTGTTTCTCAGCTCCACCTGACGAGGATCGCGAGGATGACTTTCGAGCGCCTCTGTATCGCAGCGTGGAGATCAATGGTATCACGGTGCGGATGAAATGGTGCGTCACATGCAAGTTCTATCGACCGCCGCGGTGCTCACACTGTTCAGTTTGCAATCATTGCATAGAAGTGAGTATGTTTGGGAGACATTTATGAGGTGAAAAATCATAAATAATTTATTGAAATTGGGCTGAAAATCGGTAAAGTTGTAACTTCAAAAAAAGAGAAGAGACTGTCTTATGTACCTATAAGACAGTCCTCCGAAACACCCTTCTCTACTTCCCAGCGTTTTTTTTCTAGAAAAAAGTGGTGCTTAAAACTGAGTATAATCCCCGGCATGTAATTTGGCAAGGATTTGGCGTAGGCGGGGTATTTTCGCGCGATATCACCATATATTGAGCGAAAAGAACGTGGACGCGACGCGATTGGTCAGTCGATCCTTGTTTACGAATCGCGCGCTTGGAACGTTGCCAGCGCTCCGCTTCACTACCAAAGAGACCTAAAAATCAAAAACCTGACTGCTTAAGCGAACTAAAAAAACGTAAACAAGAAAAAAAACATGCTGTGCGTGCAGTTGGAGGATACATAATAATATGCGCGAGCTGGTTGACCAAAACCAGATGTATCCTTAACTTTTTAACCCCTGACGGAAAAAGAGGGGTGTTATAAGTTTGACGTGTGTTGCTGTGTATCTGTGTGTCTGTCTGTGGCATCATAGCGCCTCAACGGATGAACCGATTTTGATATAGTTTTTTTTTGTTTGAAAGTTGATTGCGTCGAGAGTGTTCTTAGCTATGTTTGAATAAAATCGGTTCAGTTGTTCAAAAGTTATAGGCGTTTTACTGTTTGAATCGGGATGTTTTCGCAAGATAAATGTGTCGGGGGGGAGAGGGTTTAAATTTTGAAATTCTACTTGTTTATTTATATTTTTTTTTCTAATGCACTAAACAACCATGAAATAATTATACCAAAAGTTCACAATGTTATCCTAAACTATTGGTAATTACAAATTTATGTGTTGTTTCACCCTTGAAAAGAACAGTCAAAGTATCCTATCTTCAAAGTTGTTCGAAACACCGTTGAAAAATTAATCCAGAAAAACAGAACCAAAGAATATTTACTTAACTTTTTCAATTTCCTTCCTTCCAGACATTCGACCACCACTGTCCGTGGGTGAACAACTGCATCGGGCGGCGGAACTATAGATTCTTCTTTTTCTTCTTAATATCATTGTCCATACACATGCTGAGCATATTCGGCCTCAGTTTATATTATATCATGAACAATAACAAAACTTTGACGCAGGTCGAGCCTATTGTGTCGTATCCTTTTTAAGTACTCTGCTTAACCTGAACTATTAAACAAGCAATATTTGTGTATATATATTTGTAATCACGTTCTCGAAAATGGCGCTAACGATTTTGATCAAATTTGCAATATAGGAGTTCTCGGGCGAAAAATCGTTCTAGTTGAGTCTCGTATCTGGAAAAATCGTTTTCTTCGTATTTTTATGGTTCATTATTTCGCCGTCACTGCAGTCGTCTGACTGAATAGGATAGCCTAATGATAAAGGCGATAGTTCACTACGCTGAAGGTTGCGGGTTCGAATCCCAGCTATTGATAGATTTGGTTTTCGTTTTGTTACTTTTTTTCTTTGTTATTTTTTACTTTTGGAAATTTCTCTATTTTCACCCAAGCAGAGCTTGGGTCACTCAGGTACTTACAATTTATTTACGAATCTCGCAAAGAACATCATGCCTGTATCCCCCGTTGAATTAGGCAGATTTGTACTGTATTAGTTGATTGAATATAGATTCAATCATCTTTTATTTAAATTACACGTTTAAAAAAATTAAGGCCTCGTGTAAACAGAATTACCCTTATGTTTGTATGTGCCAAGCCAGCATATACCTTGAAATCCTAGTTTAAAAAAAACAGACTCGTCTAAGGTTCATTTTACAATATCTTCACGTCAAATATTGTCCATATCGTAAAATGAACCTTATTATCAGTGTCATAAAAACTTGCTTGAGCTATTTGAAGTCTGCATCAATATCGCACGATTTTGCACACTATGCCACTAATAATAAAGTTTAAAATTCGATTTAACTTTTAAACTAATTCCAGTATAATCTACGAATCCTTAACTTCATAATCTCAGAATGGTAATAATGGGGATAATCGCACTCCTAGCGATACCAATATTCGGTCTGACGGGGTTCCACATGGTGCTTGTGTCCCGGGGGCGCACGACGAACGAACAGGTGACGGGGAAGTTCACCGGTGGTTACAACCCCTTCTCGAAGGGGTGCTGGTACAACTGCTGTTACGCGCAGTTTGGACCGCAGTATCCTAGGTAAGTGGCCATTTTTTATAGAGTTAGGGATACATCTGAGAAGCAAAACGCAGAAGAATTTCGCGAATAAAATACCGCTTCATGTGCGGCAAATTGTTGCGATGAAATAAAATTGTTATAACTGTGTAGCATAATATAAATAAGTCTATGCTGTTCCAATTGCTGGTACATAGCCGTCTGTGAGAGGAAGTAAGCCTTAATCAAAGTGGGCTCATCGCTAGCTGGTACTTTATGTCACCCCCAAATGTCCCCCTCTAATTAATTAAGTAACCACCAATATGAGGAACAGTTTTCCGTCAATTTTCTGTATCCTTCAAGATATCAGATGGTGTGTCAGTCAATACACTTGTACCATCCAATCTATTATAATAGCCAAGAGCGAATTATACGCATTTCTTCTCAGGCACGAACTTGTAAAGCTTCAAGCCAAAGACACTTCTGAGAAAAAAGAAACATTATTTTGACTGTCGCGCCTTCTGAGGTTTGCTTTCTACATTTCATTTTGGATTGTAGATAAGTATGACAGAACCCTGGGTTCTGATCGACTCGAGATAGTTAGAAAATGTATCTAGTCCTATCATCTCATTTAGGTATTCAATCGAGTCGATTAATTTTGTAATTATTCCAACATAGAGTAATTAGGTCTCATTCAGTTCTACTGATACCTATTTCCAGATTCAAAAGACCAAAAGAATCAATTATTATCGAAACCGATCAACAAATTATTTGCACCACTCACCAGAATAAGAAGATGCAAATCCTGCTTTGTTGTAACGTTTAGGTAGGAATCAATCATATTGGTAGCTTAGGATAATACGTACAAAAGTCGTAAATTTAGCTACTTTCCTACTTTAGTAAGGTCGAAAATGCAGTGGCAGGTGGCTTACTTAACGCCTAGCGTCTATTGCAGCCGTTCGTTTCATTTTGCTATTCGCCAGTTGCCTCACGAGAGACTAAACGTTAAGAAAGCCGCCTGTCGAAAATGTTTTCGGCCTAAGGCAACGGATGAAGCGAAAATTCTAGTAAATTTATATCTCATGACAATTTTTTATGTTACTCACGTTGTGAAGATAAAGACCAAACTGCAAAAAACCAAAGATCCTCTTCTTTTCCAACGAAATGTAAAATAACCCTTAATGTAAAGTCAATAAGACGCCATATCATTTACAGTCTAGTCCGACCGTCAAAGTATATCTACAAAGGTGGCAAGAAGCGGCGGGAAGCGATGCCGGGAGGCAACCACTCTGCGTCGGCGATATCCACGATCGCGACCGACACGCAGCACCAGGTAAAGACGTACACGGCGGACAACGGCACCGCGCACCGACCCGTGGGACCGCACGCACACTATAACAAGGTGAGAGCCAGACGCTTTGCTGTCATTGCTAAGCTAAGCTAAGCTATGAACTGACTGGTGAGCGAGATTTATTTTTGAGAAAATGTGGTTGCTCATTTGTGATATTTTACGCACGTTGTGACCATGTCAGTTACGTTTGGCAAAAAAATAATTTTGGGCAACATATGATTGATTTCCACAACATAGAAATGATGCGAAATGTTAAAATCTTTAGTTAATTATGCATGCAGAACATAAGCATGCTATAGCAACATAGAAAGAAAGAAAAAAGGTTATTTGCGTCAAGCAAAATATTTATTTTTTCGTAAAATATAGTTTAAACTTGTTTGCTAAGTAAAGAATATGCAACCTATGAGGCCAGCAACAATATTTCCCACAAATAGGCATATTAATAATATAATAATAAAACACACAAATAGGTTGCTGAAACATTGTTGCGCAACTTTGTTACTGTTTATGCCACGCGTATCTGACAAGGTAGTTGCGTGAAATGACACAAATGTGGACCTAACTTGACGAGGGAAGGGGGTGGGTTCAATGAAATTCATGATAATTCTAAATGTAAAAATGTTTAACGGTCAATGTCTTCCAAATTCTCCGGCCTCAGTGTTCCGGATATTGATTTTGGTGCACGAAATGCCCTGAAAAACTATTTGGAAAAGGAAATTTGTTATTAAAAAACTCTCCTGTGGTAAAAGTCAATGAAAACTACTAGACTTGTTCGAGGGAGATACAGTACTTAAATCTAAAGAATTTGGTGTTTTATTTATTTCATTGTGATACTTATTGTATTTGTCATCATGTCATCTGATAACAGTAAAAGTGGGTAGGATACAATATTATTTTCTTTTTTTTTAATATTAAAAGTAGACTAACTAAATCTGTAGATTTCCATTACATTTTCAATAACACATAACCTAAATAATTTTCATTTCTCATTTCTAACCATTTTAAATATAGCGTCTCGCTTTAGGGGGACGATACACATGCCTGTAACTTGAATACAAGTGTGCAAGGAGCTTGCTTGCCATTGTGACAATCAACAATCCGAATTACTTCAGATTGTTGAATGTCTATGGCACAATGGCATGCTTGCTCATTTTTATGCAACTTACAGGCATGTGTATTTTCGCCCTTATGTCACCACACGCTTCACTAAACGACAACTCAGCTTGTTTCATTCGAGTAAAGCAGTAGCATCATCTAGTTATCATGCTTGTAGAGCGAATTACATACCTTCAATTCACAAACATAAGGTCGAAATTAGCACTTGCACATTTTTGTTAATAAATTTGTTTACGTGAATTGAAGACATGATATGTCTGGCTCTCTACTAATGTTTCTCAAACTTTAAAGGTAATTTCATGGTGATGGTACTGTACTAATAATCTACGGTTTACAACTTACTAATGCCGTGGATTTCCCTCATGTTATTTGGTCTCACTTTTATAATGCACAATGTTAATAGTTTTTGTTTATTTCTGCACTTTAATTTCACTGATATTATTTTTGATTTCATGAGATTGTTTTTTTTTTTCAACTGCATTTTTAATTATTAGGCGTAATTCCCATAGAAACCGCTGTGCCGTTCAATTGTTCGGCAAAACCGAAAGGCGCCCTCTGTCGGTGCGACGATGCGTTCGGTTTGGTTTTACAAATGAATTAGTATCGCTTTCTACAAGGCGGTGCGTTTTTGTATTTCCCGAACGTGCGTCTATCTTTCCAATTTAAACCTTATGTCAATGACATAAGTCACATGAAACGCGCTCGTGGTTTGCAACAACTATATTTTTTTTTGAAATATTATTTTGGTATTTGTGCACTGTGAAAGTAAACCATATTGGTTGAAGTCGGAATAAACTAGCTTTAGAATATTTAGAAATAGGTGATCTGATTCCTAGTATAGAGAAATTAACTAGAAAACTGGCAATTTTTAGATATTTTAGAATAATTACATTTTTAGAATTTTGACTAAAATTGTTCCGACTTTTCCAAAAATTCAAACACTAATCATATAAATACTTACTTCTAAGTTTAATATAATTATGTGTGTATTATATAAATTATATTATGTCACATATATATTTGTGTCTTATCTCTATATCTCACTGATAAATCTTCTGTGTTCTGATGCTCTGGACAAAGAACATTATATCGACGAAAATATCGCGATAGCAATTCGAAAAAAAAAAAAAATGTATAGGATTTTCGAGCGCTATCGAAATATAAGAGTGATCGATCCCTTAGTCCCTTTCCTGATGGAAAACGCAATTTAAATTTTGTCGAAAGGCGATATCGCGCAATTATCCAAGAAAATTCAAGTGCGTATCGGTCGAATTTGCATAGTATTGCGTCTATGTGAACAAACTTGCATTTTCGCTCAGGGGTGCATTACACTTATATCATATATCTGTTTTACTAATAGTCCGGTCAAATTAGACCAAAAAATATGAGTGAAGTTACAAAAATTCGCACCTAGCTGAAAATTGGTAGGATTGTTTAAAACACCATTATAAATGAAATCTAGATCTTAGATTTAATTTATGATGGTGTTTTGAACAATCTTGGGCGCAGGCCACACAGAAACGGCGTCGGGCGCGGACATGGCACACGGACACGGCGCGAACATGGCGTGGAAATGGCTCGGACATGACATAGAAATGACGTGGCGTTCTGTTGCAAGCAAGTGAGGCGCAGGCCACATAGACATACCGTGTGTCCTAAATTGCGTTTTATTTCCATGCATTTAGTATGCAATTTGAATGGAATAGGAAACCGCCCGTGCGATGTCCGCGCCCGACGCCATTTCAGCGTACGACACTACGAACTGGCGGCGATCAAGCACGGGCGCCGAAATGGCGCGTCATAACCACGTCCGAGCAACGACATACTGTGTGTCCTAAATTGTGCTTTATTTCCATGCATTATGTATGAAATATGAATGGAATAGGAAACCGCCCGTGCCATGTCCGCGCCCGACGCCATTTCTGTGTGGCCTGCTGCGCCCTACCAATTTTCAGCTGGGTGCGAATTTTTGTACCCTTGGATGTCTAAATTGAGAGCTCGTGACTAAATAATAACAGACGCACGGGTCGACCTTCAAGGTTAGCAACGCTTAACGAGGTCGGTCGTCGTTACGAGTAGTCAGAAGCTAATGTTACCCAGTTACTGGGCTGTGGAGGTTAGATAGGCAGTCGCTCTATGTAAAACACTGGTACTCAGCTGAATCCGGTTAGACTGGAAGCCGACCCCAACATAGTTGGGAAAAGGCTAGGCAGATGATGATGGATGTCTAAATTGACCTGACTATAACGGGGTTCACCCCTTAGTAAAAATCGCTTAACGGTGTGATATAAATCGAATTGCTTTGCGCCATCAGGAAAGGGGCTGACACTTTGTATTTTGTCCATCGCCATCGCTTAATAATGACACTTTGTCTAGAGCCTACGAAGTCAATGTCTCACATTCACACGCTTATTGAAACTAACGCATAAAGCAATGGCGCTGTTAAACTATTAATGTTATTGTTTCGTTGAATGAATGTTCAATGTGGTGGTGTCCTTATTGTCTATATTTATTATAAACCTTTGTCTATTTCATTCTGTACCTGATCTTACTCTCTGGTTGTCATTACTTTTGACTAAGGAGTCTTGCAATGGATGGGAGGGAAATGTGCAAAATATTATTGATTTTGGTTATATTCAAATTAAATTTGTTCCTATCTAAAATTAATACATTTTCAACTAAAATCGTAATTGAATTTTGATGACAAACTGTGCTACCCTTGATCAAACTGAGGGGGTAATACCCCTCGCCCCCATATACCCTCTCACGGAGAGTGAGTAAGAGCTAGAGTGTAAAGTTGGTGTGGGCGGCGCCCTCGCAGCTGTCTCCGGGGCGTGAGGAGGCGGAGGGCGAGCTGGACGGGCCGGGCGCATCGCAGTCTGCCGACTGCGAGCCTACGCCCCCCTCCATGCAGCGACGGGGCTCCGCCGCGAACCTGTTCCCGCCTGAACAGCACCATCATCTGCCGCCGAGGCCGCACCATTATCCACGACTCAGTCCGCTCTCGAGAAATACCAGGTAATCATTCTTCAAAATATAAGTTCTATATTCAAATTGTTTAAAGCCTATAGGTTATGTCTATATGCAGCTCGCAGTCAGATGTAGAAAACTGACATAAAGGCGAGGCAACGAGCTTGAAGAAAAATAATTTACTTTGAAATTTACCATGCCCTGTGAGAAATTGGGCATTACAGTGATCCATCTCCAGCCACGTCCTGGCCAGCCGCTCGCGAACGGATGGACTGAATTGGTGGAGGTGTCGGCCCTTGATGGAATTATCCCACCTAGATTGCCATTCGGATAAAAGTTCCTCCCAGACGTCAATATGTGGTTTAAATAATCTAGAGATTTTCTCACGGTCACTCCGCGTTAAAAAGTCCGCGTCCATGGTCTCTCGTGCGTAATAGTACATTGCATCGAACGGCAAAGCTAATTTTGTCCCTTCGTTAGAGCAATGTTCGGTGATTTAATTGTTTATGAACGTTAATAATGTAATCTCTTTTAGTGAATGGAGCTGTTTATACGGAAAACTCTGCACGCTAGTCAGACTCGCACTTGGCCGGTTTTTAAATTTAGAATGAATGTAGTGTAACAATTGTCGAGGATGGCAGGGGTGTTCCTCCTTTACTTTCTGTTGTGTGACCGGATCGAGCCCCCACGGGATTAAAACGATCAAAATGAAACGGTATATACTCACACTTGTAAACTCAATGTTCCAGCCACGGTGGCACCACGACGTCTGGCTACCGGGTGGTAATGGAGCCAGTTCGATACGACGCGGGCTCCAACGGAGGAGCCCGGCCTTCGCCCACCATGCAACAGCGAATCAAGGCGTTAGGGGTCCCCACGCCACTTGCAGTCAGCAGTCCGGTCAGAAGGTATGTACCCTCAAGTATAACCGGAGCAGCGGAGACTGAAAGATAAAATAATGTTGATAGAATGATGGTGTTTGTGAATATATTTTTGAAGTGGCAACTTTATTGAAATGTGTTTGGTGTTGCCACAGTAAGCCTGCAGGCACGAAATGAGTAGTCAGGAGCGGTAGCCGAACGAGACAGTGGCCACAGAACAATTTTATACTATTGCCCTCGTTGGTAGGCCATTGTTCCTTGTCGCTTGTTTCGTGCAAGCAAGCTACGAGCGTTTTTATTGTAAAATGTTTAATGTCCCTGGCAAATGACGGGTGCGTAAGCACGCAGACATGACACTAAAACGCCAAAAAGATATAAAAAAATACTTTTAATTGAGAAATGATTATAAAATATTAATAAGGATCCAGTTATGAGAATGTCCTTTCAGTTTCCGCAATTTAATTTCAAAGAATATACAACTACCCTCGAATCCAAGGTTAACAAAATTGATTTTTCACTGTAATACTTTACTTAAATGTTACTAGATCAAAATTTCGATAAAGGATTACCTAATTGGCTGATTTTATTGAGAAGAGAAAATGTTCCCATAATGGTTAAATAGGTATTTATATTATTTCCCATTGTATCATGGCCTGTTCCCATCATTAACAGAAATGGTTTTGATCCCCTTCTACCTAAACCGGGAATGCATCGCTTAAAACCACGGTACGGCTCAAAGCAGAAGTATAACTTTGAACCAGACATTTTTAGAATGATAAACAAAACCGTAAAATACCAAAAACCGGAAAACCAATTTTATAGCGGCAGTAGTTTTATTCTGTCTATCAAAGTTCTACTTCTGTAAGTAGTCAGTATTGTGCTTATACGTTTTTGATTTGATTCAGTGTTTATTTGCATGTAAAATGTTTTGCATTCACGTATTAGAAGGTAACTGAGTTTGGGAACACTATTAACTGTCGATATTTATTATCATTGGTGTATATTTAGCTTTGTAAGATGTGAGGGTTGCTTACTTATATAACTTAATATATTTAAAATGTGGCCAAGTTGTGGGTAGTCTGAGATTGTTGTATTTTGTAACTTAAATTAATTATTCCGGAAGGCTTAAGATAGCTTATCTTTCAAGCATTTTAATAAATACAATTCGGTGACACACGTCAATTTTTTTCTGCAAACTTATTAGATCACATAGAACACGCACATATCTGTGTTATGAATCATTTTTGTTTTCAATCTTCAGAAGAAATGATACTGATTCACGCTGTTGGCGTGGCTTCTAGTCAAAAAATATTTAGTTTTGGAATCATCGATACGACGAAACAGAAGAATAATTAAAAACATTCATAATGTAAATCTAAGAAAATTCATCTCAGTCTACCCTCCTATGCCAAAAAAATATAATTTAATACTTATTTTTGTCCATAGTTGAATATGTATTACGTATTTTAACTGGGATTGTAAACATTGTAAATAAACGAAGAAAATTAAAAAAGGAAATGCAGTGAGACCACAAACAAAATAAAAAGAAACATTAGTGGATTTTTCTTATCTATGGTGTGCCCTCGGTCAGTGGCTGTAACCATATCTTTAATTTCTCCTACATGGTTTTTTTCAACGTATACAGATGGACACACCATATTTTCTCTTAATCGGCACTGTCCCAGTATTGGACATCCAAATCTCCGTCATAGGTCTTCACTACCTGTCTCTCTCACACTATAATTTGTTTCAAATTGAATGAATCCTACTTTGGGAGATATAGGCCGGTTTCTGATTTGAGTATTTGGGGTTAGTCTCAAACCGAACTTTAATGCGAAAGTTTGGCACGTTTTCGGGCTAAAGTTGAGTTTGACAAATAAATACTCAACTTCAAATAATGCCGAAATCGGGGCATACTAAATTGATTGCGAGAACTTGTTGCAAGTTTTCATATTCATCCTGACAAAAAGCGACCTTTTAAGTTGTTAGGATTCAACATGAATCAATATCGACGAGTACAACCAAAATATTTGTGGTCTCATAGCTTGTTCGACAAATATAAACTTTGTGATTTACCGCTTACCGCGGCAGGTGGACCTAACGCATAGAGCCGACGTGTCAACGGTAATTCGTTTACTGTCGTTGTTTGCTCTCGTGTGTGTTTGTGTGTTTATGCCATTTTTCTTTATAACGAATTTGTGGATATTTTTAAGACCTCTCTCATTTTTAGCTGCATTTTAATTCTTAGTTTTTAAACCAACAACCTATCTTTTGCCCATTTTTTTGACACATAATTTCGACATTTATTTTCTACCTTCCCTAGAAATTCTTCTTATAAAAAAACACATCATGTAGAATCAAGCATTCTTTCTATTTCTTCTTCTAGATTCCAGATTCCCAAAGTAAGTTTTGTAAAATCTTTGATTTAGAGCTACAATAAAAATATCCACTAATTCATAAACTTACTTTTGTAAATAACTTTTTGATATGGCTCTGCACTTTTCGGTTTGTTTTTGCTAAAAAAAATATGAAAAATACCTAATCGATAGATTTTTTTCTGGTTTTGCCCCTGATTGTTTTATTTCTATATTTTTTATTAATATGTACTTTTAGTGGCGTACTTTTGGACTTTTAATGCGTCGTAATAACATTGTAAATAATACACGCATAAAATATCTGAAAGTAGTTAAAACGTTTTCTTTTTGCTTTATATAATATCGTGTTTTTGAACAAAGCAGTTTTTCTTTGGCATGGTTTTCTGTATACTCAATTGTTTTTGTATTATAAATAATTAAATAATCAGTTACACCGTATTTTAAATAATTTGCATGTTCAACCTTGATGACCTATCTTTATTCTATGTTTTGTATTTTGGCAACATGTGGAGTATGGTAAAATAACCTGCAGAATTCTACTATTTCTTTTTTTTTATGTAAAAATAGGGAGGGGGGACCAAATGACCTTGAATGGTATATTTCTAACGCTGCACATTTTTTTTACCTATTGTTATAAAACTTAAAAGATGGTGTAACTCGGTTATAGTGGGAATTCTGTCTGGAAGATTAATTTGTATTTCAAAAGTACTTAACATCCGTCTTAAATCATTCAATATTTGCCTGAAGTAGACCAAAACTAGGATTGAATGCCACTAAAAAAAAACTTAGGACAGAATTCACCCAAAAACATGTATACCAAAAAATATATACATTTCTTTTTATTTGCAAGCTGTTGTGACACGGGACGCAGGCGTAGCTCGACACACTATACAATGGCTGATAACGGCTACCAACGCCTGTCTATGGTCGACTTATGATCATAGACACGTTATGCTCCATGGTAAACGAACGATTGCTAGTCGAACTCACTATTACTATTACTTGTTTATATTTTTACGTCGCTCTTACGTCATAAGTTAGCATTTTTCTTTATATTTAAATACTATTTTTGCCATTTTATTTTTTTATCCCAATTGCTGGTATTTTGTATGGAATTTATTAAGAATTCTTCGTTTTCAGAAAGTCTATAAGCACCTAAGCTTGAATTACTATTCATTTCAAGATCTAAATGATCTGTTTTCATAAATGTACAAAGCCATTGTATATGTCGTGTCGTTGCTTGCCGGTGTTTTTTTGTTTTATCCTGATGAAATGATGAGCACATTACTTTTTGCTGCACACTACACTTTATTATATTTACTTATTTGAAAGTATTGGAATCTCTTTTATATTATTTACTATTACTACATTTTATTGATTAGAAAAATACAATTTAAAAATACATTTCACAAGAGAACGAATTTAGTTATAACTAGTTATTTCACCAGGATAAGCATGCAGTAGTTACTGTAGTAGTAGTAGTGTGTATGATATGATAGTGTATTATAGTTGTGGCATGTGGCGTTGGCATGCTCCCCGCAACCGTAGCAGGCGGGGTCGCCGCCTCCGGACCCAAAGTTCTCCGCGTTCAGAACCCGGTCATCTTCTCCTAACGATGACTCTACTCTGATCCCAAACACGTGTTATATGCTCATGGTTATACGTAGATTAGTTTTTATATATAATTGTGACATTTGGAGCGTAGTCGGGATTGCGGTACGGTCTTGTGATCATTGATGTAAATAACCGACCGATACTTTGTAACGCACGCCCGCGGTGAATCGTCCGCCTCTCGCGTCTCGCTCGGAGAGACGAGGGAGTGCGCCGACCAACGCGGCGGCGTCACGTTCTGAGCGTGCACAGTCCGAGGGCGGCGGCGCCGGTCGCGCGACCGCACGTGCAACGCTTCGCCCCGCAGCTCCCTTCTCCTTCTGTCCGTAGGCCGTACGATAACGATAGCGAGGGCTCGGACGAGCTCGCGCGATTAAACCCCTGACGTGAGCGCCGCGCCTGACAGGTCCAACCCGGGCACGCCGACGCAGCCGCGCCGCCCCGACTTCATCGGCGTGGGCGGCCGCGCGTCCCCGCAGCGCCGCTTCCTGTCCGAGGGCGAGCTGCTGCGCCCCGAGCCGCCCGCGCACCGCCCCACGGCCGACGACATCCGCGAGCTGGCGGCCAGCCCGCAGCGCGGCAACTACCTGTGGGCCGAGCGGCCGCCGCACCCGCACCCGCACGCGCCGCACCCGCTCGCCAACCACGCGCCGCACCCGCTGGCGCACCACGTGCCGCGCGGCGGCGTGGCGGTGTTCCCGCCGGGCGTGGTGGGCGTGGCGGCCTCCCCGCTAGCCCGGCGGCGGGCCGGCGGGGCGCCGGCGCGGCCGCTGTCGTTCGTGCGCGCGCTGGAGGTGCAGGACCAGCTGGAGGCCCGCGCGCCGCCCCCCGACCCGCCCGACCGCGCCTCCGTCTACGACTGTAACTACGAGATCTCCGTGTGAGACGAGGCTGCCTCGTAAGGAACCTACACTTTTGTATCTATGTATATTTGTGAGCTATTTGTAACGTTGACCTATATTTAATTGTGAACTGTCGAGAGAGTGTACATAGTCCCCCCAGTGTTGTGATTCTGAGATGACATAATAATTATATGAAAGTATATAAAAAAAGTAAATGTATCAGCACCCGAGTGTCTCAATTATTGTGTAAAAAATATATTTATAAAAATTGTTTTTCAAGGAGCTGTTGTACGTTTTTCCTTTAGGTTAAAGTCGACGTGTCAGATAGTCGGAGGTTACGGAATTGACTGATTCGTTAATCTGCCTCAATTTTTTTAGTTGAACTTTCTGCGGGCGCCGCGAGGTTTAGAAAATGTCGCAGCGTGCGTTTTTTACTTGACGTTTTTATACAAAAAGTATTATTGTGAACTCTGTACATTTGGACGCAGATGTGTATCTTACGAATTAATTCTTCCACATATAGGAGAAAGCGAAGCGATTTGACAAAAATAAACAATGACGGTATTTTCAAAGTAAAAAATGCACGACGTGTGAGATAATAATGTGCCAAATATTCTGTAGTCACAGATAGCTTAGAGCACGCGTCTCGTTCATTGATTTATTGATTTTGATCTTCGATGTGGGAAACATGAAACTTCCTGAATTTTGTTGTGATACGACTACGTTTCTGTATACAATTTGCTATCTCTTACTACCCTTCTGCCGCTGTTTTGACTTTCTTGAAAACGTCAAGTCTTATTCTTGTAATCTAGTGATGTAATATTTCCTATTTTATGATTAGTGACAAATGATTAGAATACGATGTGGAACATTACGCTACCGAGCAGAAGGTGACGCGGCTTCGTGCCTGTTTGCGGCAAGCAACATGGTGATAAATTATTATGTCTAAAACTACCTGCGTGTGTATTAACAAAAATAATATTCACGTTAATATCATATCTGCGTGTTTGAAAATGTGGATTGATTGTTGTGTGAACACCGCACTAAAGTTACTTATGATTAAATATAATATATCGTAAAACGTCGTAATCTCAAGCAACTGCAGAGGACATAATGATAGTATTATCATGGCAGCTGAGATTTCATGAACAATGCAATTGACTGTATTATTTGACATGTTGCTAGTTTGATTCACCAGACGATGGTTGCTTGAGTTTGCGAATATTAATTTGATCGTATGGCCATCGCCGCAGATCCTGTGTGAATGTTTGAAGCACACGATAACCTTTATTTCGTCAGTTACGGTTCTACAGGAGTTATTCTATACTTCAGACAAATTCTATGTAGTGTTTATGTAACCTTTAACAATTTATTTCAAGTTGCCCACCTGTCCCACGACATCCTGATAAGGGCCGATTTTACCAATAAAATTATTCGCGATTAGTTTAACTAAACTCTGTCTAGGCAAATACTGCGTTCTGATTGGTTGAGACCGCTACAAAACTACCAATTAGAACGCTGTAATTGGTACAACTAATCGCGATAAGTTTGTTTGGTGAAATCGGACCTAAGTATTTTCTCTGGCAAAAGTCGGACAAAAAAATATCGGTTGCACACATAGTACGGCCGGCGGTGAATGATCCAGTCCGCCTTTTGTCGGTTGTTTCAAAAATAGTCGGATGATTTTTATTGGAGACCGATCCCTGACAGATAAAAATTCTAACGAATAAGGAAAGAGTGGGGAGAGACCTTTGCACAGGAGTGGGACAATACACGCTAAGTAAAAAGAAGTATAGGATTTGTTTTTTGTTTTGATTTAATCAGTTAGGTAATGTTTTTCCGAATGTAATGCGACAGTCCCCACTACATTGACTTTGTCTGCAGTACACGGCTAAATTCAACCAGCGGAATCAAATCATATTTCGCCATTTTGTTTTCAATGTAAAAAACGGATCTCAACTTTGCGAATTCCTATTTTGCCCAGGATAAACTGTACTTATACTATTTGTAATTTAAAAAAGAATATATTATTCTTAATTACACGAGATGTACTGACGCTAAAATAGAAGTTAGTCAGTTGAGATTACATTATGTACATAAATAAATATAAATATCTATTATATTATAAATATCAAAGTATATAAAGCGTATCACTAGTTTTTGATACACGAGTTTGGTTTGCGAACGCTGTTTAGTGTTACCAAGACGTTTTGAGAGTGATACGTTTTAACGTGTATAGAAAAAAAATACAATAACTGTCTTCTATTTATTAAGGGTTAAGTATGTAAATATTCATGAGAAATATGTAAAAGAAATATCTAAGGAGAATTTTGTATAGAACTCGTGTAATAGTTATTCGTTGTGAATGTTACAGTTACAGTAATATCAAAACAACACTGTTTAGTTTCGGTGCCAGTACATACAATATTTTTTAAACTACCTACATATAAACATATCAGCAGCGTATTTTTCTTTAATACGTAGCGAAGGTTTTGTTGAACGGCCTATAACTAGTGAACGTTTTAGTTCTTTTTTTCATTCATTTGTCTGCCTCTCATCACTGCACATTCCGTCTCTCATATTTATTTTAATGTAGTTATCGTTTTCACATTAGTTTGATTGTGAGTACTTAAATTTTCACATATACCCCCGATTTCTGAATTAAGCATTTGAAGTTGAATATTTGTCAGTCATTCGCCTGAAAAGCTTTCAAAATTTGACACTAAATTAGGGTTCATAAATAATTCCGAATAATCAATTCAGAAATCGGCCCTTAGTGCTATATTAACTCTGTGGAGATGACAATGCACATGATTATAGTAACTAATGTTGTTAATTGAAACCAGAGTTTTGTGAAGTCCAGATATTATGTCCATAAATATCTTAGAAAGACTATTCTAGTTAAGTAATTTTTTGAATTAAAGTTGTATGGTATTTGGGTATAATAGCAAATTGTTTTGTAGTAATTAAGAAATGTAAATATAGCACGAAACATTTTGACGTTAGTAGGTACGTTTTGATTTAATCAAAGCATGCATACTTTGGTAATAATATTTCTGATTCTAAATTATTACGATACGTAACGTCGAAATTTATTCGTGCTACATTAAAGTTCTCTGTAATTAATATGCTGTTAGTTTCGATAGACTTAATTTTTTTACACAAGTGAAAGTGCTTTTATACCAAAATACCACACGATGTAAGTGTACAAAATGTACAAAAGATTGTTTTTTTTTTGTCGACATTTCCCTACATCCGAAAATGTGTACCTATTTGAGGATATAATAGGTTTGAAATACAGCTGCGCTGCAACATACCTAAGACTAATGTGTAATTATAATAGTACCTCCTCAAGCGTTATTACCTATATGTATGTGACAGTGTTTTATTTTTGTATTTTGATAAAATTTGTGTAAATAATTTTCTTATTTTATTGATATTAAACTCAATTAATCAACTTATTTGTTTTAATTTCTCCTCTTCACGGAACTCTTGGGCATAGATAATATAATACTAGCTTACATGCAGATGCCTCATCCCATACAAAGAAACCGTGCCGACGTAACTAACGTTTTTTGTCTGATTAAACTGATTATTTTTTGTACATCGATCGCGTTCAGTTCCATTCCCACGGCGATAGATAGATGTTGTTAGCAGTGACTTGCAAGAAACAGGGTTTACTCGTTTCGTGAATATTTTTTTCCATAAATACATTGACGATCGGTTATAGTATTTTTACAAATTTTATTTATTTATTTACACATACAATTCTTTTTACAGGTAGAACCCAAGGTAATTAAAGTAGTCATACAATGCGACACTCAGAGACGCCTCTCGAAATCTGATCACACACCTACTCGCGTCTATGATAGACCAGTCCAAGTAACGGCTCCTTGTGTTAAAGTTACATAGAGGACAACACACTAATGGTCACCCTCTGGAATTCCGCCAAAAAGCAGGAAAAAATGTCCAACCGTTGAGAGATGCTATTAATGACCGTAACCGCCCGACATACGGGTGCAAACTTTAATAGGTTTGTACGGGCTACTGGAGTTTTAAACAGACATTCCCTCGGTCCCAACCGAAGCCTACTGTTAAATTTAAACAATCGAGTGGTATGCCTCAGCAATATAAAACTGCGCCATCTATCGGCATCAATTTTAAATGATCCTTTCAAATAAGCTTTGAAATGTGAAATAATTAAGAGCCCAATATTCCATAATTTTGTGCTTAGGGAGAGTTGAATAAACAAGAACGAAGAAGTTGAAGAATTTTTATGTTCAATCCCAGAAAATGTTAATTTTACACACAATTCAATAAGAAATCGGTGCATATCGCGCCGTGTAGAGATATTTATTTGAACCAAATTTTCTTTCTTAGCGCTGGGACCCCGTGTCTTGGGTCATTGGGTGGTTGGCAATGGTCGCCCGCCTTCTTTGGACCAGACTTTGGCAAAGCCAAAAGAAAGGATTCTTTAGCGAATAGTACTAGGTATAAATCAATTTTATTCCGCAACACAACACTTTCGGAGGCGAACATACGATTCATGAGCTCCATATAAATAATAATACCCAGCCTTTATAATAGTGTTACTGTCCCGCAGGGCGATCTGGCGAAGGCCTTTCTCACTGAGAAGGCACGAGCATTTATCACCACGCCTCGCTTGCTTTCAAACTTATATTAACTAAAGTCCAAGTTTCCTCCAGGTCAGCTCCATACGCATGACGCTAATAAGGTGTAGTGCCCGATGATCCGCATAACATAGGACAAGTTTAAACTCGGACGAAGTTTTCTCTAGAATCAAGTTCAAATTGGCGCCATTATATTAATATAGAGGAGTCCGACGAAAACCGACTCTTTCCCAATTGTGAAAAACCGTAATTGAATCCACTAATTACGAATATTATGAGCTTGTTCATTTCATTAGACAAGATGTTATTTTTAATTTACTACCTGTGTTCTAAATTGGACTATCTTCTTTAATTTATTAACCAGATGAAACGAATAGCGGGGGAAAGGCCTCTATCTATTGCGATAATAGTGTTAATACGCGATCGTCACGTCAATTTGTTTGGCAAAACCGGAAGACTTTTGTTCGGTCCGCCTTCTGTCGATACGATGATCAGATGTTTCGTTTTTTTACAAATTTGCGTGATAATGGCTTTTTATTAAAAGGTCTTCTACAACGTTGGAACTAATACCCAACATCAACTCAGGACATCATGACCTTGATCTGACCTTCCAACAACCTTGGTCGGGTCTTGGGAGTTTTGCACTTATACACTACACGGTATTCAGGGCCTTGAATTTTACGGTCGCTATTTTGGAGACCCTATTTTGTAATTACAACACCCTAAGTTTGAGTATAGGGCCCTGAATACAGTGTAGTGTAATAAGCGCTTTATACGCTTGTGACCAAGGGCAAATTGAGGACGGTGGCTCAGCGCCCATTTTCTTTTTTTTATCTTCGCTTGCATATAGAAGAGTTATAGCCACTCCAACTTTCTGATATTTTAAAAGGCTATGAGACGCCATCCCTTGTTTTTATGAATGCTCGCGAATCAAACATTAACTAAAGTTGTGTAAATCACGCAACCGTGTAGAACAAACGCACCAGTTGGTTTAGTCCACCAAGGGCACGTTTGTCGGGCGGGCGGTGTAGAAGGGGTTTAAGACAATTCCTCAAAAATAAATTCTCAAAGTTCGGCTATTTTTTAATTGCAGATAAGGATAATTATATAGCTTTACTAATATAGCTTTGATTTAACCGACGAACACCCGATGCAAGTTCTTTGATTAATATTTTTGACATTGAAATGAACGCGACATAAAAAAATTAAATGTCACTGTCAAACGCAGGTATTATTTGGCAATAGCAACACAGTTTCTTTTTCAGTCGACGGGTAAAGGGAATGTGAGTTTTGGAAACGTTTTTAAAAATATCCTTAAAAATCTGTGAAATGAGGGAATAAATCGAACGAAATACTTTCTATAAATGAAAATAGTGGTCCCCACGACATAATAGTGACTTTATTTTTTGATATTACTGATAATTTGTCGTAAATATAGAAATCTTAAGTTCGTGTTGTACACAGAGTTTGTGGTGGTTATCATGTTATTTGTGCATATTCTTTAGTGAAAACTCACACTGCCTCTTCGTGTTGAGTGACAATATAGATACACGTCACTGTTGATAGGGATTATTGCTGTGAATTACTGACAAATAGACAGAAACACAGGTTTTGAAGGTTAGTTTTGTTGTTTCCAGATCCACCCAAAATGGGTAAGATTATGAAACCAGGGAAAGTGGTGCTGGTCCTCAGTGGCCGGTACGCGGGCCGCAAGGCGATCGTGGTGAAGAACTACGACGAGGGCACCTCAGACAAGCCCTACGGACACGCTTTCGTCGCCGGCATCGACAGGTATCCCCGTAAAGTTCACAAGAGGATGGGCAAGAACAAGATTCACAAGCGCTCCAAAGTAAAGCCCTTCGTGAAGGTGAGTTGTACTTTTAATTTACTGTAACCTCGTTAGTGTTGATGTTTTAGTGATAAGATAAATCCATCACCAAACCATAAATATACCAGTGCATTCTAACCTAACCCCAAAGCAGTTAGTTAATTTTATAACCTGGTGAGTATTTTGGCATTGATAACTGATGAAACTGACTATTCCTATCATCACATGTGGTTATTTGTATTGTTTATATTATTTACTGCGGCAACGAGAAGTTATGATTACTTAGATTTTACTACATGTTGTGTACTCAAACAGCAGCTGATAAATTTCATTCCAATGATTCCCAAGCCATAACAAAGAAGTTTGGCGAGTGATTGTTATTAAAAATCAATCTATAATTCTCACTAAACTTCTTGGCCGCCCTGAAGTTGGCTACAATGGCTGTGCAGTAGCACTGATCAGTGCCACGCGCATGGTTAAATCCAACTTCAGGGCGGCCTTGAAGTTTGGCGAGCACTTGCTATTTTTGCTCAATTATTTTGGGTTCTGCCTTCAAGCTAACTGGATGTGGATAAAGACCAGTATTTGACATGGTGTGGCTATCTGACCTTCACAATCAGTAACTACTACTACTCTCGGGAAAGCTGTTGTTTTCTCCACTTTCCAAAATTATTCTCAATTAATAACAATCTCATAGGATGGATAAGCTGAACAGGTATTACCCATTCGGGGAATCCAGGCAAGAAGTTATGCATTCTATTGTAACATTAGTGAGGACAGTTTTGAGTATAAATTATTAAAGAAGAGAGATTAAAGAAACTATGAATTGTTTTTGTGAAAATTGACATGGTGATGGTGACTTGAGAAGTCAACAAAAAGAGATGTGAGGGAGAATTCATGCTGCCTATAGTGCTCGCCAAACTTCTGGGCTGCCCTGAAGATTGGTTACCGAAGCACAAGACACGAAATGGTGCTGTTTTTGTATGAGGTTTACTACTGCGCAGCCATTGTAACAGACTTCAAGGTGGCCAAGAAGTTTGGCGAGAACTATACCCCAAATAAATAGTAGATTTAGTCAAATGAAAAGTTTAGAGGTTTTGTAATATTTCATTCTTATGAATGACATTATTCTGTCCTTGTTGATTCAAAGAGTACCTTCAAGGTTGTGGTGGATATTTATTTAAGTGTCCAAGACAATGCACAGACATTCATTGTGTGTATATTGCATGGATTGTATGTGGGTGAAGCTAATAGACTTACTTTATAAAACATTACTTTTTTTGAAATTTTGTTCTGCAGCAGTTTACTATTACATGCACTTCCTAAAGTTCTATTTACCTCTTTTCAGGTTGTCAACTACAATCACCTTATGCCCACCCGCTACTCTGTTGACTTCAGCTTTGAGAAGTTCAGCGCAAAAGACCTCAAAGACCCCGCGAAGCGCAAGAAGCTCCGTTTCAACACGAGAGTGCGCTTCGAAGAGAGATACAAGAGCGGCAAGAACAAGTGGTTCTTCCAGAAGCTTAGGTTCTAAGTAATTAAAAAAATAAAACGTTACATCTGTAATACAGCTAGTTGTTTTATTTTGTACTAGCTATTGCCCGCGACTTCGTCTGCGTAGCATTAGTACTTCGAATAACCTATTTTTTTTTATCGCGCAATAATATTGTTGGTGTGTGCCGCCTTTCTTTAGAAATTATTAATTCATCATAGAAACTTCTTTCACTTCAGGATAATTACCGGGATAAAAACTATCCTATGTCCTTCCCAGGGTCTCAAATTATCGCCATACCTAATTTCCTCTAAATCGGCTCGGCAGTTTAAGTGTGAAAATTTTACAGACAGACAGTTACTTTCGCATTTATAATATTAGTATGGATAGTATGAATCCTATCTTAATTCTTTATCGCGACATAAGTCGCATCTCATTAGAAAATAATAATTTTAATTAAACTAATTCTATTAGTGTACATATAAATTTACTCCTATTAAATAATTGACAAATCACATTCGCACGAATACGCAAACCGAAAAGTGTAGGACTACATTTGACTACAAATGATTATGCAAAGTTTTCGCTGCATTCGCGGTTTTCCAAACCGTGTCGGTTTTTTAACGGACATCAAAGCGCGCGAACCTTGATCCTTCGCGTAGTCTTCCACACATTCCTGCGACTACACACGATTGCGAAGGTAACGGACGTTTCGCCATTTTCATAGTTCGTAAATTCTACTGTGTTGTGTAGGTACTTAAACTTCATCATGGATTGGAGCAACACCAAGGTGCTGGCGTACTTTAAACTCCTTCAGAATGAATCGAACATATGGGATCCTCAAAAGAAATCCCATAAAAAGTAACCAAGACTGAGACATTCGTAAACAAGTGTGTGTGTGTGAGGAAGCGCAAAGGGGTTCGCAAATTAAGTATGCGAACCCATTTGCATATCCCCTAAGTTTGCGAATGAATGTCTGACGGCCCTTCACATGCGTGCAAACATTCGTACAATGTACGAACGTTTGCGCGCATGTGAGTGACTGGGGTTAGGTTTTTTGAATAATATAGGAAAAAAAATACTGCATCACTATACAATAATGTCATCAGTTGGAGCACGGAACCTTGATTCCCCACCCTAAGTTGCCCTTTGATATAAGTCCCTGTGCTTCACCCAGGTAGGGAACCTAGGTCACTGGTGTCTCATCCCATACAAAGAAACTGTCCCGATGTACTGTACTGATTATTGTTTGTACATCGATCGCGTTCCGTTCCACGGATATAGATGGTGATCTATCTATCGATTTACAAAAAATAATCGGTATAATTAGATGAAAAATCCTAGTTATACGGCACGGTTTCTTTGTATGGGATGTGCCTAGGTGAAGCTTCGTGTCTGTCTGTTTGCGATAAACTAAAACTGAACGGATTTTCATGCGGTTTTCACCAACAGACAGAGTGATTCATGGGGGGAGGTTAGGGTGTAACTAAGAATTTGTGCAAATTGGTTGAAATATGACAAGTCGGAAAAAGTTAAGCCGCCTAGGAACTTTCACCTAAAACGCTGCCTAAACCCTTGGCAAGTGTAGTTTTGTATTTGGAAGTCGGTAGTAATTTTATGCCAAAAACTTTTTTTATTTTTCACTTTTTAGTTGTACCTACGTAATAGGCTAGTAAGGTAACTATAACGCCAGAACAGATTTCATGAAACTTGAACTTAACCGGTGAAATGAGATATCTGCGTACCCCTTAAGAGCGTACTGGCGTGATGTTATGTTATGAAATGGTATAAACAATAAACAGACATGCGATTGCAGCAATCCCGAGAGATTTGCCATTATTTATTGAACGAGTTCTGTTGTATATCTCCGAAGTTCTTCATCAGATCTTCACCAAATTAAAATGGGACCAATTTCGGAACATACTTTTTCAAACAAAAAAAGATTTTTCAAAATCGGACCACAATTGACGGAGATATCGGTGAATATAAACAAAACAAAAAAAAAAACAATGTCGAACATAGAACCTCCTCTTTTTTGGGAAGTCGGTTAAAAAATACCGATGCGACAAAATACCTTTACAGTTGTCCGTTTTACAGATCCGCTTTATCGTATACCTTTTTATTCGGCCATGGCTCAGGTAGTTGTATGAGCGAGTACACAACAGTATTAAAATATGATCCATAGATTTAGAATGTTTTCGGTACGCAAAATCTATGGTTTTATTGGATCGACGCGTAAGACTAAGTCTTTAACCAGTGCGTTCTACCTGTTATGACCTACGGTGCCGAGACGTGGACACTCACAATACGGCTGGTTCATCAGTTCTAAAGTTGCTCAGAGAGCTATGGAAAGGGCTATGCTCGGCGTCTCCCTAAGGGATCGAATCCGAAACGAGGTGATCCGGCAAAGAACCAAAGTTGTCGACATAGCTCATAGAAAAGTAAGCTAAAGTGGTAATTAATGGGCCGGCCATATAAGTCGTAAAACCGATTACCGTGTTCTTGATTGGAGGCCGCGAACTGGTAAACGTAAGGTAGGACGCCCTCAGGCTAGGTGGAGCGACCACCTTCGCAGGGTGGCTGGTAGCAGCTGGATGACAGTTGCCGAAAATCGAACCAAATGGCGTGCAATGGGAGAAGCCTATGTCCAGCAGTGCACTGCTATAGGCTGATGATAGTGACTGCTGGTAGTGGTTTAAAGCCCCATGTAACAGGGGGCGTTGCTATTTGGCATCAACCGGGCACAAATCCCAGACTCCGGACAGGCCACCTACACTCGACCGTACTTACAGCGATGAATGCTTACACTTTCGCGCGGTTCCGGCACCGCGCCGCCAGTGGGTTGTCACCGCTCGCACGTGCGAGGGGAGTGCGTGGTTGGTGTTAGCGGTCGTAGTTCGGCAGCCTCGCAAGAAACGAGCCGTCACAGATCAACCCAACCGTCATGGATAAATAGCTCAAAATTATGTACCTTGATCTAGGAGAATAAAATATCTGTTACGTAGTAACTTGTCTAATCTGTGCTGCCGTGCTGCGGGCTACTATTGAGAAATTCCAGATGAAATTACCCAAAAAATCTTTGTCCGTCCTGGGAATCGAACCTAGCACCTCATGTTTTCGTGGTCCCGGGTAGACTGGCGGTCGCTGCAACACGGCCGGCAGTCTAGTCGGGTGAAATAGGTAAATAAATAATCGAAATCATCGCGTTAAATTCCCGTGATATACTCGTACTGTTTCTCAATTATGAAACGCGAAAGAAACTAGTTAGTTAAAATCTGATTTTTTTGTTTTATCATGTTTACATATCGATAAACATAGTAGGGTATAATCTAGCTAATTACATTGACTTTGTTTATTTCATATTTCGTTCTTAGTTTCATAACTGTTTACAAGTAGGTAAGTATTATATCAGAATGGGTTTCATTCTTGGGGCCGGACTCGGGGTTCATCTTCATCTTGAATGAAACAACAAGTAGCTACATAATCGATTTATTTAAATAAATTATAATATTCTCTTAAGCAGTCTATTCTTATAGATAACGAACGATACAAGAGTTAGGGCCGATTTCACCAATTAAACTAATCGTGATTAGCCAGACAGACAGGAAACTCAGTTTAAGCAAATACAGCCTTCTGATTGGTGGAGACCGCTGAGAAAATACCAATCAGAACGCAGTATTTGCAAAAACTGAGTTTAGTTGAACTAATCGCGATTAGTGTCATTGGTGAAATCGGCATTTAGTTATTATGATGAATGCTCCACATTGGAAATAAAATTATTGTAGACAAAATATAAATGCCGAACATTTGCTTACAATACAACTGCAAAATAAGAATGATATTCTCTCCTCGGATATGAATTGGAGTACAAAAAAGCCCTGTAGGTATTGCATGCTGCAAATAACAATAATAAATTAGAAATTATCATCACCTGTGACGTCTTAAAATCACCATGGTTCCTGTGTGAGACAATGAAGGACACAACGGAATCATGATTGCAATAAAACATCGTAGTACGAGCCCAGCAATGGACAGCGATTGACAAAATAGAATATTAGTTATGGTCAATCCGTCTAGAATCACGTGTTTGTATTAGCGGTAACTGCAGTACAGCACGTTTTAAAGATCAAATAATACATAACGGTGTCGATTTGAATCTCAAATAATTGCATTATAACGTTAAATAATTGGAGAGCATTGATGTCCATTGTCCAAATAGATTTTGTTTCATCGAGTATTGTTAGAAAATCGATTGGTTTGTCGATGTTTTGGAATGATTAGAATAAAACAATTATTTAGCAAGGCATTATTGGTTTGATTATATAAAATTAAGCAAAATCAACTTAGAATTTAACTTGGCTATCGTGCTTTCATGTAACTTACAGATAGGTAACAAAAAGGCTAACATGAAATATATTTAAAAAAGAAAATTTTCAAGCAACTTGGCGCCGATTTTTTATTTAGTCAGATAACTTCTGCTTGACGTAAAAAAATGTCAGGTTGACAAGATTTATATAGAAAATAAATTACAACCAGCCTCATTTAGTCAATAATAAAAAAAAACTGACTATTTAATATAAGCCTTTAATGATCTTATCAGGTAAATATTAAAATATATGCATTAATTAAAAATAAATAAAACGTTTACAATCAGAATAAACGTTGAGTTACAGAAAATCGAAAAAAAAAAAACGATTCTACAGGCAATTTAAGTATCTTCAGCCCACTTTTACCGACAAGCCACTCGATGCTCTAACAACACAGCTGCCCCCTCATCACGCGGCGGCCAGCTTGCCGATCCTCTCGTCTAACTTCTTGATCTCCCTGTGAACACTCTCCACGTTGTGCGCGAACACTTCCTGAACACCCTGCAGCAACTCCTTGTTGTTTTGTACCCCGCTGGCTATCGTGTTCTGAAGGGTTTCCAGTTCCGTCAGGGATTTGCCGAAGTTGCTCGCTGTGATCAGAAAAATAGAAAAAATATAATAATTGTTACGAGATAAGGCAACGCCATCTAGTTACGATAGGAAGAACAAAGTAGTTACTAGAGGCACCATCTAGTATCGAATAGCGGAACTAATCTTCTCGAAGCTTCTAGTCGTTTCGGGAACAGTGAGTTCGAATGTCGATTGTTCTGGAAGATTCTCGAATTATCTAGAACCGTATGGAACGTGCCAGAAACATAGGGGCGGGTTCGTCGTGGGTCAGTTTCGATTTGTAAGCGACACAGAGCGATCGGATAAGGAAAATAGTGCGACGTAATAGAATTGTTTACGAAGTGTTTTTGTAATAAAGTGTGATTAATTGCAGTCTGCTGTTCAATTAATTTATCCCTGAACCCCAGCTCGTAAAATAATAAAAAATAATGATTTATTTTATTTTTATAAGCTATTATTTAAACATCTATACTAATAAGTCTTATATATAAAGTAGGTACAACAATATTAGGTGCCTGTACTAGGTAATCCTGTATCAAAGGCGGCAGGGGAACAAAAATGTAATTGAAAGGACAAGGAATTTTAATAATATTTTTTTAACATTAGAATAGTGACAGAGATATATTGATTTATTTGATAATCTTAATTACTAAAACAGATGTAGCATTTTTTTTTATAACTAATTAATCCCCGCGGTTTCGCTCCCGTCAACTGGCTACCTACCCTACCCCACAGATAATATAATACTAGCATACAGATGCCCCATCCCATACAAAGAAACCGTGCCAACGTAACTAGCGTTTTTCATCTGATAATACCGATTATTTTTTGTAAATCGATCGCGTTCGGTTCCACGGGGATAGATAGATCACCACCTAATAATCAATCGATATCGATAGATACATCAAATAATCAGTACAGTACGTCAGGACAGTTTCTTTGTTATGGGATGAGACCCTATCTACCTATCCTACCTACCCTATCTAACTATCCTACCAACCCCTACCCTATCTACTTATTCAACCTACCTACCTACCAATTCATTTCTTGTTTTTAAACCTTGCCTGTATACAAGTGAAAAAACAAATCTGTCAAGCCGTTTTTAAGTTTTAGTGAGACTAACGAACAGCAATTGATTTTTATTTAAATAGATGATAAACAGGTAATAAAGCCAGTAAAGCTATAGAAAGGAGGATCTAAGGGATCTGGCAGAGAACCAAAGTTGTCGATATAGCTCACAGAATAAGTAAGCTGAAGTGGCAATGGGCCGGCCATATCGTAGAACCGCGTTGCCGAAAATCAAAGCAAATGGGAGAGGCCTATGTAAAGCATTGGACTGCCATAGGCTGATAATGATGAATCATCACTGAGAAACTGCCACGTTGTATTTGCATAAACTGAGTTTGGTTGAACTAATCGCGATTAGTTGTTTTGGTGAAATCGGCCCTTAATGTCGATATGATTTCAACTTTACTCCGCTATGATGATTAACAATTTTAGATTTTATTTCAAACCATGTTGATATTTACCAAAAATAGTACTCACCCTGATTATGTAAGGCCTCCAGAGCCTCCATGCGCTCCAGGATCTCGGAATGTGATATACCATCTATTTGCTTCAGTAGTTTGTATAGCTCGTTCACCTGAAATTATTTTTAATGATTTTATTTCTATGCAAAGCCACGGGGTTCAGAGGCTACGAAAGTTTAGTTCCAATAAATATCACTAGATGGCGCGATATGCATCAATTTGTTATTGAATTAATTAAAATTATGGAATATTGGGTTAGTCTAACAGGTATTGAAGTCTAGACCAACAGCTCTCACCAACAACAACTTTGATGAAGAAATTCTAACTATCAATATTTCTGTATACAAATATTTTTATATATTCGTTTAGGAGGACTATCCAAAAGTGGCGAAAAAATATCGTGTTGTAAATTATTTTTTTAATGCTAAACTATAAGTTGTTCGAAAAAACCATGTTCCACAAATAATGTACATGCATCAATAACATAATTTTTTTTTCAAACCTTTTAACCTAGCCGTTACTAAGGATTTTGCTTTAAAAAGTAACAGTTTTACGTCCTTAAAGGGCTTTTTGAAGGCCCTTAAAGGTGCATGGAAGTGTACCTTAGCGTCCAGCTCCGGGTCAGCGGGCTTGACGGCGGTCTTCAGCGCCTCCACGTTGCTGAGCAGTGACGTCACGCGAGCCTCCGCCGCCGCCAGCTCGCCGGCGCGCAGCAGCGACGTCTGCGCCGCCAGCGACGCCGCCGCGCCGCAGAGAGTCGCCTGGGGAACAAATATACAACACGTTATTTAAATATATACATACAATAGGTGCCTATAGATTGAAGGTGCCGCCAAACCAACCTAGATAAAGGCGGCGCCATGATCTAAATGAGCACGCGCAGGACAAGAGTTCCTAAAAGGACTTGAGGAAATCCTTGGCCCAGTAGTGGGACAGTTTTGGCTAACATATTTTTTTGTTTTTCTTTTTAGGCTGGCATTTAAAGGTTATGTTTCTCACCATTATGTAAAAGGTGACGTACACTTTATTCATGCTTGTCCAGACACACAAACATACCAATTATGACAGAAAGATCTACCTTACCTAGGAATAACTTAAATAGGACTTGTAAGTATTAATTAATATTAATAAACATTTTGCCTGACCTGTCCTGTAGCTGCCTGCAATCTCCTGAATGCCTCCTCATCTCTGACACCTGCTGCCTGCTCCATTTTGTGTAACCTGCGAACACCACGCTTACAAGGTTAATATTAATAATACAGGCATCAAAATATTTCATTGAACCTCCTTTGAACAGTTTTGTTTGCATAATATTATTTGATTTACATATGCTATGTTAGTTATGAAGAAATTCCAGCCATCCAAAAGTAGCGAAAACATATCATGTTGTTAACATTTTTTTTAAAGTAAAACTATTAATTACACCAAAAAACCATGTTAGCTTAAGGAGAGAGAGGTTTTACGGCACTTAAGGGGTGGAAGGCCATTAAAATAATAACGTACTTACCTATGTTCAAGCTGTGCTATCCTGGTGGTGTAAGCCAGGTTCACTTCAGGCTTCAGTTTCAAGTGAGCAGTCATCACCTCTCCTTGCTTCTTCTTATTGGAACTTGATAAGTATTCCCTGAAAAAAATAATCCAATCTATTATTTTCATGTAACAAGGTGAGAAATGAGTGGGTTTCTAAACACGTGTGCCAAATTTCATAAGTGAATGTTTGTATGTATATATGTTTGTCCACGCATTTCTCCGACACTGCTTATCGGATAGTAACCATTCTTTTTTTATTCGATTAGGTATCTCTCAACTTACGGAATAGTGCAAGTTTCATTAAAATCGGCTCAGCCGTTTTCAATATATGAAATATACAACTGAACTACTTAGCAACAAACGGCACCAATGTGTAAATTGAGTTATTATGGGTATTTTGTCAGTCCTTTAGGTGGTACCTTACTATAGAACTTGCTCACTTTTTAGTGTAGTGTACTAAAACTAAAAAGAAATAAATAAAAACGTATTCATAAGAAAATAAACCGACTACAAAAGCAAAATACTAAAAAGTGCAAAATAAGTTTGGTTTCGGAAGTCGGTGTCGAAAAACGATAAAAAAGAAGTACCAAAGAATTGAAGGCCGACCTAGTGCAGTGTGAGCGCGCCGGTCTGGACCTGATCATCGGCACCGACTCGAACGCCCACCACCCGCTCTGGGGCAGTGTCACACCGAACTCCAGAGGAGAGGTACTATCCACCTTTTTATTCTCTACTAATCTTAACATTGTTAACCGTGGCACAGAACCCACTTGGGTCACGGCCCGTGGACAAACGATCATAGATTTAACACTCGCCACAGAAAACGCGACAAACCTTATAACAAATTGGCATTTATCGGACGAGCCTTCTTGCTCAGACCATAGAAGGATCCGCTTTACACTAACTACAAACACTAAAAAACCCGCACCAAAGCGAAACCCGAGGCGTACCAACGTTCCCGGGTTCAAAAGCCTTGTGGCCTTACTATTAGCTGAACATCTAGCACTAGCAACCATAAGGATAGGAATTAGAACAAACCGTAACAAAATTATCCAAATAAGAATAAGAATAAGAATAATTTATTAAAAGTAAATACGTTCACAAAAATGTACATTAGGTGCAGTAGTATTATTTCTAAAACAATGTTATAAATAGTGCTTATATGTAAACTATAACAAAAATATTTTATTACAACTGCTAGATTATATACAAGAATGCCTATGTTTGGTAGGGACCTGCCTGATATAGGTTCTTTCAAACCTGTGTTTCAGGCCATCACTTAACATAAAGCAATAATTGGGTCAATAAAATTATTAAATAAAATTAACCTATTAACAAACACAAAAATACAAAAATTGGTACAAAACACAAAAAAGAAACAAAAATTAAAAATAAATAAAAAGTAAATAATTTAAGTATGTACAAGTAGATATGAGGGTATTTCATAATCAAACAACAACTTCTAGAAGTTTTTCTGTGTCTTTGTAATTGAGTGTTCCTAAATAATCTGTTAAGGTAAAGCAACATTTTTTATATGTTAAGCTATAAACATCGAGTAACTTGTTGAGTCTATTATACAGAAAAGGTCCTAAAAATACATAAAACCGATTAATAAAAGCATGTTTGGTCTGTGGCATTGTGCATACCAGATCCTTCCGTCTCTTGTCGGAAGGAACTGGATCATAGGGAAGTGCAATGTGCTGTTGCAGTATTGTGTGAAAAATAAATAATTGGCGTACTGTAAGAACATTACATGCTTTGTAGAGCTGCTGTGTCGGAAATCGAAAAGGGCGAAAGGTAGCAACCTTTAGAATTGCTCTTTGAGCACGTTCTAGGGGAAGTAAAATTGAATTAGCCGCGCCACCCCAGGAAGTTATACAGTAGGTAAGAATGGATTGACACAACGCTAAATAAATCTGTTTAATTAATTTAAAGTCAGCTATGTTACGTAAATTCTTAAAAACATATATTAATTTGCGCACTCTAGTACATAGTAACTCGATATGTTTACGGAAATTTAGATTGGAATCAATAGTGACACCTAGATATTTCACATTGTCAGCTTTAACTAAAGCGGGGCAAGAACATGCAGTGTCAGCGTACGTGTTACAGTTATGCGCGTAAATATTTAGGTTAGTAAGCGGTGTGTTAGTATTCCTCATTGTAAATAAAATGTATTTGGTTTTATCTGAATTCAGTGTTAGAAGATTATTTTTGAGCCAATTAGACACCATATTAAAGCCATTCTGAGCATGTACATAAACCTCAGCTCTTGATTTGGCTGCGAACAATAGAGCGGTGTCATCAGCATATGACATTATGACACCGTTTTGCATTGGCAGGCTACATAGGTCATTTATGTAGACTAAAAATAATGTAGGACCTAAAATACTACCCTGTGGAATTCCAAAACGACTATTAGTAAGATCAGAACTTGTATAAGGACCAATTTTGACACACTGTTGCCTATCGCTGAGATAATCAGAAAGCAGTAGAAGTTGCGTTCCTCTTATCCCAAGCGATTCAAGCTTCTGCAAAAGTGTATCACAAGAAATTGTGTCGAAGGCCTTGGCAAGGTCAAGAAAGATCCCAGCCGTATGCATTCCGTTATCTAAATTTGTACTAATATAATTAGTCATTTTGTTTACTGCTTGGCTAGTTGATCTTTTGGGCCTAAACCCAAATTGATTATCTGAAAGTAGTTTGTTTTCTTCCAAGTATTTTATCAGTCTACTGTTGATAATTTTTTCTAAAATTTTTGAAAGGCCTGTTAACACTGAAATGGGTCTGTAGTTGTTCACACAGTTTTTATCGCCTGATTTAAAAATAGGTGTGACCACTGATTTTTTTAACAAATTAGGAAATATTCCTTTGGATAAACATAGTTGAAATATGTGGGTTATCGGAGGGGCGAGGAGGTGTTTAAACCTTATAAGAATATTATTGGGTATATCATCCCACCCAGTAGCACAAACATCCTTCAACCCGTCTATTATGCTTACTATTTCGTTGACGTCAGTATCTAGTAAAACAAAAGAATTTAATGTAGAAGGTTTCCTAGCTGGATTTTGAAGGGGAAGACAACTACTATTTAAGGAATTTTGTGCCAAGTTCTTACCAACGTTTACAAAATAAGTGTTCACTTTATTCGTTGCGTTGGATGGGTTAATCTCTGTAGTTAGTAACTCAAGCGGAGGTTCAGGATTTTTTGATCTAAATGTATTGGTTTTTATATATTTCCACACAAGTTTACTATTTTTCCCTGCTTTCTGTAATTCATTTTTATCGTATTGGATTTTTAGTTTTTTCAAAAGATTATTACAGAAATTTCGATATCTTTTATAAGTAATAGAAAGTATTTCGTCATCGGAATAAAATACCTAACTGAAGCTTACCACACATGCTGTAAATCAAGAGCGCCACAAAGCAGGAACGAGAGGAACCCCTGGTGGAACGCTGACCTTGGTAAACTCAGAGATACGCTGCTTAGGCAATTTAACAGAGCAAAAAACACAAGACTCCCGCAAGACTGGGATACATACAAAGAGACACAATATGCATACAGGCTAGAACCGCCAGGAGGCTGGTATGGCGGAAATTCTGTGAATCCATTGAAACAAATAATGAGGCCGCAAGGGTACGGAAGATCCTATCAACTGACCAGGACCGAAGCCTCGGCGCGCTGAAAAAACCCGACAACTCGTATACACAAACCGACTATGAAACCAGCAAGGTCCTCCTCGAAACTCACTTCACAGGCTGTCATGTCCTGGAGGACAGGACGTCGGAGGCTGAACCCGAAAGGACCCCAACGGAACAAGACTGGTCAAGAGCCCACAATATAGTATCAGTAGACCGGATAAAATTGGCTATCAGCACCTTTCAGCCATACAAGTCGGCGGGGCTGGATGGCATCTTCCCAGCCCTGCTACAGTGGGGGGTTGATTATCTAACGCCATGGCTGTTCAGATCTATCGGGCCTGAATAGCACATAGATACGTACCTCTCACATGGCGCGAGGTGAAAGTCATCTTCATACCCAAACCGGGAAAAACTGATTACACACACCCCAAGGCATATAGACCTATAAGCGTCACATCCTTTTTACTGAAAACCCTCGAAAGACTCTGTGATAGGCACATCCGTGATGAGCCTCCCCGGGAAAAACCACTACACAAACAGCAGCATGCGTACTCCACAGGCAAATCAACAGAATCCACGTTGCACAACGTGGTTTCTAAAATTGAATGCGCAGTGGACCACAAATGCTCAGCACTGGCTGCCATCATTGACATCGAGGACGCCTTCGATAAGACCATGTTCAACAGCATAAACACGGCCCTCGACACTCTATGCAATCTCATGCGTCAAGCACTGAGAATAGTAGAGGAATGGTGCAGCGAGCACCAACTCTCAGTGAACCCCACAAAAACTGAACTAATTCTCTTCACAAAAAAGAGGAAACCGATGACACTGCAACTACCGCGTTTCTTCGGAGCAACCCTAAGCTTTTCAACCGAAACCAAGTACCTGGGCATCTATATGGACAAACAATTGAATTGGGCAAAACACATGAAGCATATCATCACAAAAGCCAGTAAGTAGATCCTTGTGGCAGGGCAAACGACTGCTAGGCAGGAATTGGGGGATTTGTCCCATGGTCACCTACTGGCTATAAACCACAGTCACCCGACCAATCATCACATATGGTTCGTTGGTCTGGTGGCCCAGGACAGACCTCAGCACAGCCCAAAGAGATCTCGAAAAACTGCAGCGGTTCGCTTGCGTTGCAATCACTAGCAGTATGAGAACCACAACCACTGCCGCCCTACAGGCAATGCTGGGACTGCCACCTCTACACCTTATTGTGCGGGAGGAGGCAGCCCTGGCCACTTTTAGACTCCATCTATCAGGTACCCTAAATAAAGACTCCAGAATTAAGCACAGACGCATAATGGAAGATGCAATCAAGCGTAAACCGATGTTACCATCACCAAGCGACAAAGCCCCCCAAACACACCACTTTCACAGGCACTACAACCAGGGACGGTTACCGTTACCAAAAAAATACCGGTAAAAGTACCAAAACATTTCGTTCCGTTATGTTAAATATTTAACGTTAAAAATAACGTTATAACGCAGGATTTACCGGTATTTAAATAGCGATACTAATAGCGGTATTTCGCTAAAACTTAGCAACGTCTGGTGCGAAGTTGCCAAACCGAAACGTGTGCCGCGCGCCGCGCCGGGTTTTCTAAGCAGAGCGGCAACATAAATATGAATACGAGACGGCTCGCGGTCACGCGTTTTATTTTAATAATCATAACAAACATCGCGTACGTCGGAAATACTTTTTAACCGACTTGCCAAAAAGGAGGTGGTTTTCAATTCGACTGTATTTTTTTTGTATGTACCTAGCCTATATAACTGGTCCTCTATGTACCACTACTAATGTTAATTAATATAATTTAATGTAAACTGTATATGTAACTGTAATATTGAGTATAACCATTTAAATTGCAATGCCTTAACAGGCAACTAAGTTCTAAGAACCTTTTTTTTTTTTTTTTCCGGGGTGGAAAATCCTCATTGGATGTCCTCCGCCCTGGGGGGAGCGGAGGGGTCTGTCAGACTCGTACTGACTAAAAATCACCCCGGTGTTCCGTCTCACACCTACACCGGGGGTCGCGGGAACAACGATACTTCCGCAACCCCCGGCTAGTGCCGGCCCGCCTCTGCGGGCCACGACCTCGGGTTGGGGGGGAGTGAGGTGTTTGACTCCCCCGCAACGTCTGAGAGGGGCGCGCGTGGAACACTACGCGCCGCCACCTCGGGTCCAGATGTTTGGGGGCGACGGACGTTCTAAGAACCTACCTTATGTTAACATCTTCAAAATTCTGTACACTTAGTTCGCAATAAAGAATTTGAATTTGAAACTACTAAAAAGTGATAAATAAAAAAACTTTTTACAAAAAAAACAACGGACTTCCAAATAAAAACACTACAAAGTGAAAAATAACATCAATTTCGGAAGTCGGTGTCAAAAAACGAAGAAACGAAAACAAGAACACCGACTTCCGAAATTGATGTTATTTTTCACTTTGTAGTGTTTTTATTTGGAAGTCGGTTGTTTTTTTTGTTAAAAGTTTTTTTTACTGTCTTTATTTATTAACAAGTTGTTTGTGATAAATATTATTATGGGCAGAAAGAAGTGCAACAAAGTGTACCGATATTTCAAAGACTTATCGCTGGCTGCAGAGTGTCAGTAAGCACTAGTCTTTTTGATATATTAAATCAGATGCCTTATTAAAAACCTTACAACCATGATGGCATTTTGGGGGCAGAGTCACGCGGGTCCGTAGGTGAGTGCCCCTTTTGTTACCCTACCGTGGTACCCGGGTGGTGCTAATCAGGGACACTAACCGGTGGTAGGTTTCGGCCGAAGGCTTACGACCACCCACCGAGCAAAGACGTACCGTCAAGCGGCCTAGCTGTGTTCCGGTATGATGTCCGGTGTAGCCCCAAGAGGGGTTGGGTCGAGATAGTTGTTCCACTGCAAGCAGACAAGCATGACTCGCGTTGTTATGGGCCTATCGGGCGACTAGTCGCGGAGGGTAGCGGGATCCGAGGCACGGTGCGACGCTGGCCCCAGGTAGTTGGGGTCCAAGTAATGTGCCAGCCACACACGTAAGGCTGACCCGCCAAATGTCTATATTTCCGGGGTGCGCCATCCCATCGTGCTGGATGGCGACCAGACGAGAGTGCCCGATGGACATTCCCGGAGGGGCTCGGGCGTCCCCGCAGTCTCCAGACTAGTCCCCCAATGATGGTTCCTGCCTGCGCGTGTCTGAAGGTTGCCAGCGTTTAACCTCATCTCAATTCCTTCTCATCACCTTCCTTCACTCACAGCAATAATGCCAAGGAACAAAAAGAGAACAGCTGAACAGCAGCAGCACTCACTCTCACATAAGGTGCACATCAGCAACATCCGAGGTCTGCACTCGAACCTTGTCGCAGTCCATCACCACCTTGAGTGAGGTTGAGAAACCAGCATTTTTGTTCCTTACGGAGACGCAGATCGGATGTGCGTCGAACGTGGCGTACCAATCTTACCCAGGATTTACCCTGGAGCACAAATTCAAGCTACGCGCGGGTGAATGCATGTACGCCCGTGACGACATCTGCTATCGGCGTCTCCGTGACCTTGAAGACTCAAACTACTCAGTGCTATAGGTCCTGGTCTGGATAAGCTAAAGACACAGGTCTGGATAAGATTATCTATGCCTGTGTCTACCGATCACATAGCAGTGATCTGGAGACAACCAGCTAGGCCTGGCCCAGCAACGGTGCCCTTCCGCCCAATTAGTTTTACTGACGGACTTTAATGCCCACCATCAGGAGTGGCGAAAGATTTCGCATCTCTCGACGATCATGGTTAGTGCACTGGTATGGGAAGTACTAGTGCACTAACCATACTCGACGAGAGATGCGAAATCTTTCGCTAGCGCTAAATCTCACCCAGCTGGAGCCCCCTGGCTACGAGAGTGCCGGATATTGATTTCCATACGGCCAATTGCCTGGACCTTCTGCTGACAACAGATCCAGACTGATACTCAGTGTCGATATCATCACCTTTGGGTAGTTCCGACCATTGTCTGGTGAAGTCTGTATCAGTCTACTCCCCGCCCGATTAAAGCACCCGGCGGGTTTGGCGGTACAGGTCAGCAGATTGGGATGGGATGCGATCTTTCTTCGCATGCTATCCTTGGCAGCCCACTTTCTTCTCTTCGGAAGATCCATCGTCATGCGCTGACGCCGTGACTGATGTGTTGCACCAAAGAATGGAGTACTACATTCCATTCTCTGACGTAGAGCTGTCCGGAGTTGACTGACCATGGTTTGGTGTCGAGTGCAACCGTGGAAATGCGGTTAAACAAGGCTTACCTGGTATGGATCGACGCTCGAGTGCAGAAGGCAAATGACGTAACTCAGAAGAAGAGAGCCTTCAACAGGGCTGCCAAGTCCTGCAAAAAGAAGATGCGAAGGGCACGTTTTGACCATATTAGCAGAATCGGGAACAAACTAGCTTCATACCCTGCTGGTAGCAAAGCGTTTTGGTCCCTGGCTAAGTCGGTTGAATCAAACTTCTGTCGCCCCTCACTACCACCACTCCGTCGAGGACAAGGCAAACTTGTTTGCATCCCTTTTTGCGCCCCTCCGTCTCCTGGTGGATGAGGGACGAGTATGTCGGACATTCGCATCCATCAGAGGGAGGTCTGTAGGGTGTTGCGTAACCTTGACGTGAACTAAGCAAGTGGCTCCGACGGCATACCGGCAATTGTATTAAAAACTTGTTCGCCTGAATTGTCTCCGATCCTGACAAGCCTATATCGCCTTTCGATAGTGACTGGAAAGGTGCCGAAGGCTTGGAAGCAAGCTAACCTTCATCCCGTGCCCAAGAAGGGTAGTCGGGTTGACCCGGCCAACTACAGACCCATCTCGGTAACGTCCATCCTCTGTAAGAGTATGGAACGTGTGCTAAACAATAAGCTCCTGGCATACCAAAAAGACAACGACATCCTCAGTGACCGCCAATACGGCTGCCGCCGAAATCGGTCAACTGGGGATCTTCTAGCGTATGCCATTCACGTCTGGAGTGACGCCATCGAGTGGCATGGGGAAGCGCTCTTGACATCTCGAAGGCTTTCGACAGGGTCTGGCATGAGAGCCTTATTGGTAACCTTCCTTCCTTAGGTCTGCCTAGTGGTCTGTGTGACTGGATTGCTGACTTCCTGAGGGATTGGTCCATCCGAATGGTTATTGATGGCTGCTCGTCCGTTCAGTTACATATTAACGCCGGAGTCCCTCAGGGGTCGGTGCTCTCGGCTCCACTGTTTTTGCTGCACATCTATGACCTGCTAAAACCCAGAACCTTTAGATACGCAGACTACAGCACGGTTGCTGAGAGATAAGTGTCCGGCGCACGGGCTACTGGGCCTGTGATCCGGTCTCTCTGGGAAGATATGGTTGAGCGCTTGACAGACAGGTTTCTTTGGAGGCAGTCTCCGAATGGGGTGATGCCAATCTAGTCAGTTTTAATGTTGCTAAGACCCAGAGGCGTGTCTTTTCCCCGCAAAAAAGAGCCTATTGCATCCGGCTCCCTCTTTCCGTCGTGTAACCGTGCCTATAACGGACCATCTCGACCTTCTTGATGTTACGTTAACATCTAAGGAGGATCTGACAAATATCAACTCAATACACTTGAGTCGATTAACTAACGGGCCAAGAGACTTATCGGCAACGATGCACTGGTCGCCTCAAAGCTCCAGAGCCTTGAACATCGACGCCAAGTGGCCAGTCTTTAGGTTTTTTATCGGTTACATTTCAGGGAGTGTGCGATGGAACTGCACAATCTGATACCTCCTAACCCATTCCATCACCGGACGACAAGACGTACGGCAATGCGTCACCGATACATGGTGGACATCCCACCCATACGTACAAAGCGTTTTGCGAATACTTTCATTGTGCGCACAGCTAAGGAGGGAATTCCCTGCCGGAGTCTTTTTCTTTCTTTTTCCTGATATCTACAACCTTAGGGTCTTTAAGTCAAGAGTGAATAGGTTACTAGGTACTACGAGATAGTGGTCAAACGCGAGCCTATCGATAAATAAATAAATAAAAAACCATGATGGCAATCTTCAGGAACTGTTGATTCCAATTGTGTTTGCGCTTGTGATTCAAGAATCATTACAGCAAAAGAAAATTTAGTCAGTGCTATGTCCAGTAGTAGGTACAGTCGGTCGACCTGGACAAGTCTTTGGATGCACTATGAAAACCGCTCTTACTACGTAAATATAGCGCAGTCAAGATCAATGTGTATACAGAGACGTGTGGTCAATTGTTCATGTCTATACCTATATGTTTACTGGCCGATGTTTTATTCAAAAAACTAATGAATTAAAATTAATATACGGTTCTCGTTCTCATTTAATAATATTATACGTATAAACCTTCCTCTTGAATCACTATCTATTAAAAAACCATATCAAAATACGTTGCGTAGTTTTAAAGATCTAAGCATACATAGGGACAGACAGCGGGCAGCGACTTTGTTTTATACTATGTAAGGATACGTCGCGGGATGCAGCACAGTAACAATATTTTATACACGCTGAAACTAGTCGTACTCACACCAAAATATGCTCGTCTAACCACCTTCATTGTTAGAAAGAGATAAGCGTATAAATTACCGGTATAACAATTGCAATTTTTACCGGTACTAATACTGGTAATTAAATAACGTTAACTGACTTATGGGTATCGTTATTAATATCGTTACTTTTTTATCGTTAACGTAACGTTAAATGGTCACGTTATAAAAAAAATAACGGTAATTCGGTCCCTGACTACAACATAGTACTCACAGAAGAACGATGTGACTATTCAGGCCCAAAAGAGATGAGAGTATACACCGACGGATCGAAAACGGACTCCGGTACCGAGTCTCTCGATTACATCAAAACTAGTACTAGAATGTCACAACGCACTTGAACCAATAACTGTATCTAGTCGTAACACGGTGACACTACAATGGATAAAGGGACACAGCGGATCGCTGGGCAACGACGCGGGTGACGAGCTTGCGAGACGCGGATCCAGCTCGGCGGTCTATGGACCCGAACCTGTTGTATCCATCCCCTTCAACCAAATACGCAGGTGGCTACAGGTATTTACCCAGACACAGGCGGAGAACTGGTGGGCCTCGACACCGTGCTGTAGGCAGTCCAAAGAAGCTCTGCCATCCTTGGACAGTAGGCTTACCAGGCGTTTAAGCCTGGACAGGAATGGCCTGCGCCTGGTGACGGGGACCATCACAGGACACTGCTCACTTAACAAACACTGCCACACAATAGGCATAACGGACAGTCGCCTGTGCAGGGCATGCATGGAGGCCGAGGAAACCGTTACGCACGTTCTCTTTGAATGCACAGGTGTTACCCAGATAAGAACACGAACCCTCGGGTCACCCAGATCTTACACAGATGTGTTGAGGAAACCAGGAGCTTTAATTGACTTCTGGATGGAGGTGGGCTGATTGGAGTGACGACCTAACGGCCGCCATGGCCCACGTACAAAGGTCCATTTGAAGGACTAAGTGCGGAAACTAAACCCCACGAACATAGAACATAATATAATACTAGCATACAAATGCCTCATCCCATACAAAAAAACCGTGCCGACGTAACTAGCGTTTTTCGTCTGATTATACTGATTGTTTTTATAAGTTTATCGATCGCATTTGGTTCCCTTCCACGGCTATAGATGGTGTTAGCAGTGAATTGCAAGTAGAAGGGTTTACTCTGTTTGTGACAATTTTTTTCTTTAAATACAGTTATGATTTGTTTTATAGTATTTTTATGGAAGTATTTACAGTTTCATTGTACCAAAATGAGTTACAATACAAATTTAAAAAACCTATTGGCATGCCTCAGAAATATAAAACCGCGCCATCTATTGGAATTAATTTTTAATGATCCGTTCTAATAGTCTTTGAAGTGTGAAATAAGAGCCCAATCACACTTCACACTAATATTATAGAGGCGAAAGTTTGTGAGTGTGTGTGTTTGTATGTTTGTGAGTGTGTGTGTTTGTATGTTTGTAACTTCTTCACACTCAAACGGCTGGACAGATCTGGATGAAATTTGGCACCGAGATAGATTATAGTCTGGAATAATACATAGGATACTTTTATCTCGGGCATATGTTCCTTTGGAATAATTTTCAACATTCACGCGGGCGAAGCCGCTGGCAAAAGCTAGTATGCCATAATTTTGAGCTTAAAAGAACATACAATTTTTATGATCAATTATAGAAAATGTATATTTACACAATTAACATTTTCTAGAATTGAACATAAAAAAATCAATATCTGCTAACCAATTCAATAACAAATCGATGCATATTGCACCATCTACTTATATTTATTTGAACTAAATTTTCTTACTAGCATGCTTATATGAAAGTTTGTTAATCAGAATTAAACACAGCACAAAGACAGATAAAAAAAACCAATACCACATTAATATTTTTCTTCTGAATAAATAAAAATAGTCTTACTTTAGTTTCTCAGCCTTAGGGTCAATTTGTTCGCCCTCCTCCAATTTTAATTCTTCCAGTAATTTCTTGGTTGAGTTAATTTGAACTGCCAGTTTGGTGTACTCATCCTGAAAGAAGTATGAATGAAGAACTAAGTATGAATGGAAACAACGGGAGAGGACATTCTAGAAAGACATATATAGACCTTCAGAAAGGCCAGGTGTGCAGTACTCATAACTGGTGAGCGTGTATGACTAGATGTATGAACGTGAGTGAAGCAAAATAAGTATGTAAGGATCGTAGCAGGTGGCGTTTTGTAGTGTCTGCCTACCGCATGGGAAAAAGGTGTGAGCTTATGTATGTATGGACCAAGTATTATTTCAAAGCACACCAGTAAATGGAACTTGCATATAACTAGCAAAATGCACACATGATGTAATGTTATCCTTTCAAATCAATATTTAAATTAATGAGTCATTGTTGTATCTGATACAATGATGAAATTATGATTTTTTATAACAAATATGCTGTTTTAACATAAGAGCCACTTCACTTAAGATGTTTGAATAATTATAATACCTACTAAACTATTGAGATGAGACAGGTAATCAATGAAATATTGAGTTTCGCAAACTATGATGCAATTTTCAATGATGTACTTTCTAAAACATTTATACCCTTCTATCTTCTTCCTGTCTTTGTCCTTAAGTTGCTTGCAAAATGAAGTTCAAATATTGGATATTTACCTTTTCACTCTCAGTGGATTTATTCTGTTGTTCTGCAACTTGTTCAAGTAACTCTGAGAACTCACAACGGAGCCTGTTGTAGCGTTCCAGAGGTGTCTCTGGTTCACCTTCAGCTGCTAACTCCCACTCACCAGCCCTAGTATACGTAAAACTATTAGTAAAGAGGTTTCATAACTTATTTGGCATAGGCTGTATGGGATTGTCTTTCATTAATATTTAAAATATAATATATTTTGAAGGATGAGATTTGGTTTGAGAATTGAACATAAAATACGGGATCAACTGAATACCTGTACCCAATTCTAGATTTTCTGCTTAGTCTATCAGAAAAGTCCACTGCGCCAGTTAAAAATCTTCCTTTGAACTTGTTAAAAGAATCTTTCACAGATAAGTGTAATTGTTCAATGCATTCGTTTTCTTCCTCCTCGGAAGGATCAGGTTGGTCGGCTTCCGGCAAATCACCGGTTTCATATACATCAGGTTGGTCGTAAGCCTGAGAAAAATAAATATTGAGCACCACAACGTCCACAAAGCAAAATCAATATTTTTCTAAGTCTGGTCATGATTTACTCACTATGCCCGGCAGATTTTCGTATTTAGGATCAGCCATGGTTACAGTGATCTATTTTATTATTTATTTAATTTCCAATAGGATAATTTAATTGAATAATAAATTTTTCGTAAAATGACGTCACCCGACAACGGGACGAGCAGTCATTTCTGACAGAAGCGTTTCTTTTTACTTACAAAATGTACGTATGTATGTATGTGCTGTGGACTAGAAACATAAAAAATGTCTGTTCATGATTTTCCAATATTTTTTGTATAGAATAATTTCATTATCATTGGCATCATTAATAATTTACTGCTGTACGTTTTATGGGATCGGCTTAATACAAATGAAAGATGACCTGCAAAAGATTGTAACGTGGAAGTTGGAACGTTACATATTATCGTCGTGAAATAAACGCAACATTTCCGGTCACTCGTTTCGTTCGGAAACTGACTAAAGCTGTAAAGCCGCTAATGCGAGCCATTCACCATCATTTTCAATGTTACGCTTTTCACATTTTTCACTTTTGTATATTGAAGCTGTAGCTGGAAAAAATATTACACATTGTGGCAATAAAATTAGTATTTTTATAAGTATCTGGAAAAAGATTATCATGAAACAACAGGTACTGTTGCTCACATATAAAACACATTATAATAAAACGAATTTCAGTTTTGTCAATGTTCATTAGTCGTGGAATGTGTGGGCCGCTTTAGGTCGGCTAGACTTTAGAACGACACGTCATTATTTTACTGTTTTCGCTTATGTCATTTACATTTTCCACTTACGTTAGTCACCGATTATTTTTAATATAAAAACCACATTGAGTTTTGATTTAGCTGATTCTGTATTGTGTTGTGCTGCTGCTATATAGCAGCTGTTAATTGTTTTTGTAAGAGTAAAGTTTGTTATAGTGCCACAATGAGTTTACAGTGGACAATCATCGCGACGTTCTTATACGCCGAAATAGCCATCGTGCTTCTCTTGACATTGCCGATCGCAAGTCCATCAAAATGGCAGAGGTTTTTCAAATCAAAATTCCTCGCTTACATAAGTGGTCAAGCTTCTATTTACTTCTTAATTTTGATCGGCGTGCTGGTATTATGCCTCCTTGATGCCATCCGCGAGATGCAGAAGTACTCAAACATCGAGTCTACGGACCACCAGCACTTGGATGCGGAGATGCAAGGTAACATGAGGCTATTCCGTGCCCAAAGGAACTTCTACATCTCTGGTTTCGCGCTATTCTTGCTGGTCGTTATTCGCCGGTTGGTGCAGCTGATCTCGCAGTTGGCGACTCTGTTGGCGCAGTCTGAGGCTAACTTCCGTCAAGCGCAGAGCGCGACAGTCACCGCCAGGACGCTGCTCGACCAGGCTGGCGCCGGTGATGAGAAGTCCAAGAAGGAACTTGACGAGCTCAAGAATCAAATCAATACACTAGAGAAGGACTTAACCAAAGAGAAGAAGGACAAGGAAGCTGTTAAGTCCCAGGCTGAGAGCCTCTCCAAGGAGTATGACAGGCTTGCTGAGGAGCACAGCAAACTGCAAAAGAAGCTGACAGTGGCTAGCGGTGGGGACTCCAAGAAGGATGAATAGATTTTTCAAAGTTGTAAAACTCATGGTCTGAAGATAAGTCTAGTGATGTATAAATATAAAGTCCATTAATCTTTTATCAAGTCCTCACATCACTATTAAATGCTTAAAGAACAACTTGTAAACATCTTTGCTATCTTTCTATCAAATATATGCAATGATGCAACTGTGATTCCAGTAATTTCTAGATCTATCTGTGAATAATTTGCCTTATTTTTTTTATAAGGTATTTACTAAAATCATCATCTGAGAATGTTGTTTACTTAAAATAATTCTCTTAAAACTAATCTATTTGGAATTATAGTGTCCACATAATTATTAGAACTAACTAGATACTAATAAGGCATTAAGAGCAATGTTTTGCATTTATTTTTGTGGTAAATACACACCTAATTATAATAATGGTGAAATGAAAGTAGCTTCAATATTATCTGTTTCATAAGAAGTGACATTTCTACTTGAATGCTGTTATTCAAATTTTTGATTCCATTATGAATTTAATAAGGTGTGCAAATCAGACTGTTGATAAATAATATTTATATAATTGTTGAGTGTGTTAGCAGGTTTATATATATTTTACTGCTTTTCTGAAGCACTTTTTGTGCACACAGTACTTCCTGAAAAGTATTTTTGTATGAACATAAAAAATGATGTAAGTACTAAGTTGATTTGTGTAACAAAAAGTCTGAATTGTTAATTTATTTGTTTTATTATTTTTGTTTAAAAAGACGAGGAGTGCAAAAGTGTAATATAAATCAGTTTGCTGGTGATTGTCAGAAGTAATCATAAAATTCTTGTTTTTTTTTTCATCAATATACCCTCGTCCACACACATTTGATCTTGAGATATTATGCAAATAATGGCTAATATTGGTTTTGTTAGTCAGTATAACAGGTATGTTAGGAAAACTATTTGCGATCAAAGTTCAAAGTACACTTTCTATGTAAAACCTGTTTATTTTACTAATAATAAATGATGAGTCATCTAGCAATGTGCACATTATGTGAATAACAATGTATTTCCATTATGTTACATCATTTAGCTGTCAGAGATCTTGGCACAGTTTCTAAAAGAAACTAAATTGTGCAGATTGGCAGTCCTCCCTATAAGATAATGAAATTACTGCTGAAAGTGTTAATTGTTTCACAATAATATTGTATTTTTCATCATCTAATTCAAAGTGTATTTTTGTATCCATATTTCTTTTGGATTGTTAGTCATGAAGATTATTTTGTGGTTAACCACAAACATGGAGTAGTAATAAAGGACACCCTGTGCGCGTAATCTGTTTGCGATAGTTCAATAAACTTTTGACAGGTGTCAATCTTGTCATTCTACCCACATTATAGTATTTAGTGGGTAGTTCGTTGCCTACTTCGTGTTTATGGTATAGTGTGTTTTCCATAATAAATATATGGTTTTGCTATTAAGGATGGGTTGTTATGGGTAGTTTAGTAACCAAGTGGGTTTCATTTGTGATTTGTATGTACTCTAATTAAACTATTTTCAGTGTTGCTTCGAAATAAATTTGTATTTTCAATTCTATGTTTTATTAATAACACAAACCTACCATTTTCCACTTCCGGCTGCACTTGTGGGGTATCCCATTCCAACTGATGTTCCTACCCTCTATTGAATGGAAAACCATTAACCTAGGTATTTTCTTTATAACATGGTGAAGCTGTCGCAAAATGTATATGTACATCAATATTTTATTAAGTTTAACTTCTATTCAAAAACAGGCAAAGCATTGCATGATAATGTTGTTTTTGTCAGACACCTAAATTAATATCGATATGTCTGGCCGGCTGGTCTGATTGGCTCGTCTGCCAAGCTACGGATACGAATCTATTTTTAGAAAGAAGACACGTTAATATGATTCATATGAAAATCATTATTGTTTTTAGATACAACTAGCAGGATTACGACACTTATTGAATGCATTGTGAAATCTTAAACACATACGTGGTCTTTTGTTAAAACTTGTGCATATTATACGAGCCACGGCCCACGCTCTAAGCTTAAGTCCTAAGCAAGAGTCTATAGGAAAAAGCTTTTATATGCTTATTATGCTTATAAGCCTTAGCAGGGGACTCCGTGGGTGCTCTGGTGAGAAATAAACAGTGGGTGCAGTGCACCCCGGAGAATAGACATCAAGAAACAGATCAGTAATCGCCTTTTAGGGATGGGCGTTTTTTCATTACCCGACGACGCTTTTAGCGCAGTGGTTTAGAACGCCGGTTGAGACGCAAGGGTCGCGAGTTCAATTCCCGGACCAACAAAAAATGATTGCTGATGAAACAGATATTTGTGTTGGGTCTGGGTGTTTGTGGTGCCTTCGTTGTTGCTGGTTTCCCTAGTACAAGGGAAAACCTTAGTTTGGGACCAGGAAAATGTATGTGATGTAGTCTCAATTTATTATTTATTAACGATGCCGGCAACGGATGCCAGTTACTGATGCCGGGCGGTATCCGTTATCAAAATGTTCGTTTTTCGATGTGCGATACCGATGCGAGCAAAACAAACCCTCAAAACTCTTCATCCTTCCTCAAAACAGGCCGGTGATTAATTATGTTTACATGTGCGAACACACGCTCGGTTAGTTAAGCAGAAGTGGGTATAGGTACCAATCTAAGAGCTGACCGACACATCATTTCAGCAGTATGTAAGTAGGACATTTCTTTATTTGTAGGTCGATCAGTATCCATTTCTCTTCTCATACTTCGCCACGTTTTCGAGTCATCAAATGAGCATGAACACCCATGAGGTTTTCTTAAAGCCGGCGCCCCTGAAACTTAGAGTCTAGCGACACCTGCATCTACCTAGCATTAGATACCTACATGCGAAAATGTCAGCATATTCGATCAGTTCCATTTATGCTGGTAAGGAGTCGTTCACACTGCAATACATAATTTTGATACCTAACCAAGTTATGCCTGTCAAAAAAAGTCCTAATCTTAACTACCTTATAGTTAAACGGTTATTCCCACTCGCCACACCCAGTTTTGCCCACGCCGGTGGGAACGCTGGGGCTGGCCGTTAGTATCTATCGCTTATGATTCTAGGCCCGTAAATACTTCTACATGATTCTGGCATCCTGGTAGTTTGGGTATAAATGGTTATAATGTTCAACATCTATCTAAAACACAAAAACATTTATCTATGTCCAAAAGAGATGTGGGCCCAGTTTTCCGTTATTAATTTTTAAAATGGGCAACTGGGCCCTGGTCCCAGTTCCATAGGCGGCCGAATGAGCCCGAACCCTTTTTATCATTACTAGCTACCGCCCGCGTGGTATAATAATCACAAAGGATCTTTGTGTCTCTGAGATGGCTATCTAACCATTGCGCAAGAAACAGTTTGTCATCGAGTATACTGCATAGAGAAGGTACCTAAGCGAGATAGGACGATGCGACAAACGTAAGCTAGTGAAAGAGACAGTTATACAATGCTATCTTCACTTTCAATATTGACACAAAAATAGCTAGGGACTGCGCAGGGTGTTGCCAATTCAGAGACACTAAGATCCGTTGTACATAGTACTTCGCCCAATATATTTATAAATGATAGCCTATGTGTTATTCTGTTTATCCTTTATCCTAATAATCCTAATATATAAAACACGCTGTAGATGGCGAGTTGCCACCCCCGGTGGCGAGTAGGACATTTTATTAGAAAAATCCCAGTTGCCACCGGGAGGGGGGTGCAAATCTGGGGGTGGCGAGTGGGACTAATCGCACATCGACATTCCAATAACCGGTCAACGACTCATAGTTCAAACTCCAATGGCAGTTGTTTTGCTGACTTTTGCCCGTATCTTGTACGGATCTCAAATACGACAACAGGCATTATTTTTTTGCTCAACCCATACAAAACCATTTTCTAGTGCCTCTCAAGGTAACGCGATTGGATAATAATTATATAGGTAGGTATGTTGAATTGTGTACACAGACAGATTATGTACTGTTAGTTCGGAGGTCGACCGCGGTCTGTTCGAGTTAATTAGGTATTCAGCTCTACCACAGACATAAATCTAAATAAATAACGCAAGTCCCTCCATCTGTATGAAAACCAAGAATGCCACTTTTTCACAAACAATTTAAAAACAAATTTTCCCAATGAAAGAAAACATTTCCAATGCCTCGGCCAACTTTTTCTATACATTCTTTACAGCTCATTATGGCATAAAAAGGCATTTTACTAGATTTCGGTGGATTACCGGTGCCAATAATGCTAAATGAAAAGCTCAGATTGCGATCATTGATCGTAACTTTATTCCGTTTTTTGGCACGTGAAGTACATACAATCGCATCATTTAGTTAGACATATGTCTGTGAGTTCTACCTTATGCAAAGATCAAAAAAAAGTTAATTTAAAAATCAAAAACCCGACTGCTTAATAAGCGAACTAAAAAGATGTAAACAAGTAGAAAATAATGCTGTGCAGTCGGAGGATACATATTCGCGAGCTGGCTGAACACCTGATCCTCCGACTGCACAGCATTATTTTCTACTTGTTTACATCTTTTTAGTTCGCTTATTAAGCAGTCGGGTTTTTGATTTTTAAATTAACTTTTTTTATTTACAGCTTTTTATTAGTTATATATTTTTTTTCGAATCACATTTAAACATATAAGTGGTATATATTTTTGTAATCACCTTTAAAAATCCTTCATTTTGATAACCCACTCGATGGGTTTCGAAGAAAAATAAAATTGAGGCGCCCCGAATATGGCGCACAAAACCCGCCATTTTTGTTTTTTTTTTAGCGTCACTTATCTAAGAACACTTGGGCGGCCAAGCCCTATCTAACGATGTATTAATTATAAAAATCCATCTAGCGGTTTGCAAGATATGAGGTAATAAAGAATATTACATACATACAAACATACATACATACAAACATACAAGATACGCGCGAAAAACATAACCCTTTCCTTGCAGCCGGGTAAAAATATGAAGGTACCAGTCAGAATGAGTTCACTTTTCTTCTCTTCCTGTTCTCACACACTATTTGTCTACATTTCGTCTTCATTTCTCCTTTTCGCCTGTCTGCTGGTAGAAATTTCTCAAGAAATAAGCAGTTCCTTTGTACTCCTTTGTCATGATGTGTTTTCTGTATGTATTTTCTGTGTGTACATTAATAATAAAATAATAAATAAATAAATGAGCTTTTTATTTTATTATTTTGCTCTATATATTTCAATTTCTCAAGAAATAAGCAGTTCCTTTGTACTCCTTTGTCATGATGTGTTTTCTGTATGTATTTTCTGTGTGTACTTTAATAATAAAATAATAAATAAATAAATGAGCTTTTTATTTTATTATTTTGCTCTATCATCATCATTTCAGCCGAAAGACGTCCACTGCTGGACATAGGCCTCCCCCAGGCGTCGCCACATTGACCGATCCCGTGCGTCTCGCATCCAGCGCCTTCCCGCAACCTTAACCAGGTCATCAGTCCACCTAGTGGGAGGCCTTCCAGCGTATCGTCTTCCGGTTCGCGGTCGCCATTCCAGAACTTTTCGGCCCCATCGGCCATCCGTTCTGCGAGCAATGTGCCCTGTCCACTGCCACTTAAGTTTGGCAATTCTTCGGGCTATGTCGGTAACTTTGGTTCTCCTGCGGATATTATCATTTCTGAGGTGATCACGCAAGGAAATTCCGAGCATAGCCCTCTCCATTGCCCTTTGGGTGACTTTGAGCTTTCTGATAAGGCCCATTGTGAGCGACCACGTCTCGGTTCCATAGGTGATCACTGGCAACACACACTGGTCATAGACTTTTGTCTTGAGACACTGCGGTAATTGAGATACCACGCAACTTCCCGAACGCCGCCCAGCCGAGTCGGATTCGACGGTTGATCTCTTTCTCGAAATTGGACCTACCCAACTGGACCGTTTGTCCCAGGTAGACATAATGGTCTACAACTTCGAGTGCAGTGTGTTTTGCTCTATATTCTATTAGTTTGCTCTTGACTCTAGTCTAAGTCATAGGTGACAGAGACAGAGTCGACGATGGAGTGAGCTTACCCAGAAGAAGCCCGTTCACTCTAAAATTGAAGAGATTCGGGAATAGAATAAAATTAAATACTGTATGACCCAGTAGTTTACCTATATTCGTAGTTTCTAGAAATAATAATAGGTTTTCAATCAATATTCATGATGAATTTGTGGTTAAATAATAACAGTCGCACGGGTGGATCTGCATCTTGCCGAGCCCCGAGGTCGGTCCGTGGATGGGTGAACATCTTTACATAGCGAGATTCCTCCGTGTCTCGGAAAGCACGTTAAGCCGTTGGTCCCGGCTGTCATTTGAAGATCTTTGACAGTCGTTACAGGTAGTCAGAAGCCTGAAATCTGACACCGGTCTTGCCTAGGGATATAGTGTTACCCAGCTATTGGGTTGTGGAGGACAGATAGGCAGTAGATTCATGTAAAATTGGACTCAGCTGAATCTAGCTAGACTGGAAGCCGACCCCAACTTGAGAAAAGGCAACGCATTAAATATAAATTACTACACTCTGATAGAACAACGTAGATCGTGAGTCGATAATCTCTTTCGCAAGGAGGATCCACTATTTTGCCGTGGAGAGCATAAGTACGCGGTTCTAGAATTGCACATGTACCCGGGCATTACATTATCTGGGGGGTGACCATAAGCTCTTAGAGTAAGGTTATTTTGAGTGTGTGTAAGGGACAGATGACTATGACTTGTATACCCTTACGCACACTCAAAATAACCTTACCTACTCTAAAAGCTTATGGTCACCCCCCAGACCAAAGGTTTGAATAAGTAGATACATACTTACTACATATAATTATTTAAACCGGTTAAGGTTAGCCAACCTCTTCTCTGTCTGCTGGCTTGAAAAACTTGAACCTGACAATGAGGGGTTACAGTCTATCTCTATCCTATAAGCAAGTCTGACTATACCTAACTAAATGCTCAATCAGCACAGCAGTTGAAGTTCCCAAACCTAACAAATCTTAAACGCTTCCACGATCACGATAGGTATGAGAAAAATCCTCCAAGCGTTAGGTAACTTAATTAAAAATACATTCAGGTAGGTAGGTACGAGAAATATCTGAAAGCAGACCTCAAACCAATTGAAGCGAGGCCATACTAATGAAGAATGACGTTAGAAACAGTAGGTGGAGACTGGTACATTGAGCTGTATGAATAGGTTTCACCTACCCCCAATTCACTACTATTATAAATGTGAAACTATGTGAGGATGGATGTTTGTTACCCTTTCACGCAAAAACTAGTGAACGGATTTAATGAAACTTTACAGAAATAGGCAGTGCCGTCTTTACCCTATGGGCACACGGGGCCCGTGCTCAGGGCCCCCATCCTCAGGGGGGCCCGAAGGACCGATAATTTTATGTGCATAGAAAGTCACATCCTTCAAAAACTTGACTCTGCTATGAGGATATAATAGAAGATTTTGCTCAACAGAAAGCCCGAAAGAAACCACTATTGTAATCGTAACCAAAAAACCAGCAGCATACTAATATCATTAATGACATGTTATATTATATAGAAGAAGATCATAGTAGAAAATGTTAGTATAGTTTGCTTTCTTTACTTTTCAAACGGGCCCCAAATTCTTCTGTGCCCGAGGGCCCCGGCATAGTTTAAGACGGCCCTGGAAATAGGTATAGCTTATATGTAGAACAGAATATCACATAACTACCTAGGCTTAAATTTATATTGATATTGGGCGTAGTACTAATACAACGCGGGTGGAGCAGATTGTCTGATATATAGCAAGACGAATTCCGTAACTTTATTAATTTCGAACCTACATCACATCACATTCCGATGGCTTAGGAATTTCGATATCACGTTGGACAGTTCAGTAATTACATTTTAACTAAAATAAAATCGAAGTTTTGTGACAAGGGTTCAATATTATTAAACTGCTAGCTTCTGCCAGCGGCTTCGCCCGCGTGATAAGTGTTTCGTCATCTTAAGGGAACATTGTACCGGGTTAGGAATTAGCCTATGTGTTATTCCACACTATAATTTATTTATGTGCCAAATTGCATCCAGATACGTCCAGCCGTTCTGGCGTGATCGAGTAAGAAACATACATCTATCCACCCAAACTTTCACATTTATAAACATTATAGCTGTCCCACGCGGTTTCGCTCCCGTCAACTGGCTACCTACCTACCCATCTACCCTACCTACTAGGGCATGAATATTGGAATCTCGAAATCTCGTAATATCGGAATCTCGGAACGAAATATGCTATATTTCAATTCCGATACTGAGTGCAACAATATCGGTATCTCGGAATCAGAAAAATATTCACTCCTTGTGAAGCGCCGAACGCGATGGCGTGGTTAAACCCTTTGACTACGGTGATTAGCAGTGATCGAATAATTAGGCTTATTTACTTAAACTGAATAACGGATTTATAGTCCTGAGCTTGCTAAAAATGTTACCTAAATGCTAGCTTCATAGAACCCGTTGTAACAATGATATTTTCATTGAATAACGCTTAGGTTGCGGGCATCTGCTAGATGCAAGACGCACGGGATCGGTCAATGTGGCGATACATGAGGAAGGCCCATGTTCAGCAGTGGACTTCTTTCGGCTGAAATGATAATGGTGATGAACGCTTAGATACTTTTTATTACTTTTGAGAGGGCTGTTTCGGCACAAGTACCAATCCTTGTTAAACTTACTGTCAAATTTCTAAAGTATTTCTTGCTTAGAAGCCTCAATATATTAAAGCTTAATATTGTTTAGTATTTTGCTTGTATTAAATACTACAAATTCTTCTTCGATCACTAATCTGTTGGATAAATCATCTTCTACTACTTGACTGCATTGTATCCACACAATTTTTTTTGTATATGTCTTTGATTTTAAATAAAATAAAGATGGGATAATTATATTTTATTATATAATTATCCCATCTTTATTTAATTTAGTTTATTGTAGTTGTTTTACGAAATAAGTTTATCTCGGCAATCCAGGATTCATTTAACTTAAATAAAATGCTCAAGTTGTACTGACAAAAATCAATACGGTAATCGTCGATCTCTACGATACCTATTCCAATCAATGTATAATAATAATAATAAATGAATAATAATCCTCCTGATTAGAAAACATTAAATGAAGAAGACTAAATTCAGAATTTCTTATAGTCTATAAAAAAAAAACTTAAGCAGAAATAATATTTCAATATTTTGTTACTCATCTCCTACATCCCATGCATGGGTTTGGCTAGTGATACTTTTACTGAATTAAAAATTAATTATTACTCTCTAATCGGGACTAATTTCAGATAGATCGACAAACATTGATTTTCTGTTTTTTTAGCATTGTCCTTTTTCAGAAAGTCATGACGTTAGTAGTTATTCTTTCTTGGGAACAAATGTGAAGTTTAGTCAACTAAGCGCCCGATTATCCAGTCACTGCTGATTAGAGAGAGACACAATAGAAAATCCTATTATGTCTCGGCATAAAGGTGTTTTTTTATTGTACTTAATCCAACCTCATACCGAATTTGTGCAAATAACAAAAAGATGTGCGATATCTAACGAATGAGTCCAATTCCGATATTAATATCGGAATTCATATATTGAGATCTAATATTGAAAATCTTCCGATATTACATGCCCTACTACCTAACCTACATACATAATTGTTGCGTATTTAAACAATTTACGGAAGCTCTCAAAAAGGAATAATTTTGCCCGTTTTTGCAACATTTTTAATTTATGCTCCGCTCCTATTGGTCGTAGCGTGATGTTATATACCCTGTATCCTTCCTCGATAAATGGACTATCCAACACAAAAAGATTTTTCCAATTTCAAACAGTAATTTCTGAGATTAGCGCGTTCAAATAAACAAACAAACTCTTCAGATTTATAATATTAGTATAGTTAGTTATGTAAGAAGTAAGATTCTAATAGATATCGAAAAAATATGTAGCCTATTTTTTGGGCCCATCTTTTCTAAAGAATAAAAACCATTCTACCAAAAGCATTAAAAATAGCTCAGATTCTGTCATAAAACATTGTTTGGCCAATGTCGCGTCGATACTGTCGATAGATCATATCGAACATTTCGGAAGGCACGGGTGGCATGCCCTGTCGCGATTCCCGCGTAAATATTATATTTATGGCATCTGTGCTTCGGCAGAATCGATGTTTACCTTGGCTCAATGTTACGTAAATAAAAAATATTTACCAAGAGTCCAAGACCATCGCCAAAATCTGTTCCGTGCCGTCGTCGCCTCACTCAATCAGCCGCGCGAAAGAAAATATTTTAATTGGATTTATTAAAAAGCGTTGTTAACAAAAGTGACGAGTTATTTATACATTTTGAATTGAACAATTTTAAAGGGGAAAAAGAAGTTAATTTAAGTTTATTGGGTGTTGTATTGACTTAGGAAGGAAAAAACAATAGAATCTATGGCTAATTAAGTCTTTATTTTTAATTTGTTCTCAAACGCAAAGAGAATATAACATAAGGACCTATATATAAAAAAAAAAACAATATAATAAAATATTTAAAATAAAAAGAGAATCAATTTTAAAGTTCGTCCTTAAGGTAGACACGGTAGTTTTCATTTTCGTTGAAACCTAAGCTGTCCCAGAAGGCTTTCTGGCCAAAATCGTTAGAGGACTTCATTTCCATCTTAGTTGGAGATAGGATGTCCAAGTAGTTCAGTTCAGGAGATCCTGGCTTCACTGGTTCCCATGCAGGTGCATTGCTGTTCAGTTTCGGGACTCTGTAAACAAAAAATTGGTGTTAAAAATATACGTTCCATGTCGTCTGTATTTCTTTGATGGTGTAGGTAGAGATGTCTGTTTAGTCACCCGATTCAGCCTACTTTACAATCTTTAACAGGGGTAACGTCAAATGCCATTAACCGGTCAAAAATGAAGACTGTAGGCCAAGCTGTAGGAATGAAAAAAACTAAATCACGAGTAAATTTTTAAAAAACTTCGAGACATTTTTATTTCATGCTACATAATTTATCTAGTTGTAGACGCGCTTCGATCGACAATCTATTGAACAAACGTAATTATGACATGATATCTTGCAAAAACACCCTGATTCAAACGGTAAAACTTCCATTACTTTAGACCGATTTTCATCAAACACAGCAAATAACACTCTCGATAAAGTCACTTTTCAAACAGAAAAAAGCGTAATCAAAATCGGTTCATCCGTTTAGGAGCTATGATGCCACAGAAAGATACACAAACACTCAGGTCAAACTTATGAATTCTCTCTTTTTCCGTCGGGGGTTAAATTGAACCACAAATAATACTCGCGCTTGCGACGACTTCTGAAACAGACCTTCATAATCTGCGTGCCCTTGTCAAAACCGCCACGTTAACGAATTCCCTTCACTTTCATATCATTCCTCACTTAATCCATTTATTTATTTTTGCCCTCTCTGTCTCTCTCCATCCTTTTATATGATCAAATATTCATATCACAATTTTGTTTACAAAATGTTACACAAAAATCACAGATCTCTAAGGAAACTGAATCCAGTAATTGTCAACCTGACGGTTATTTTGAATGTTTGTCTTATGGTTTCTGTTTCTATTTGCAATAAAATGTATTTTGACGACCTTTATACTCATATCGTTTATTAATATACCGATATCATAAATAGAGAAATCATTATCTTACTCGCAATCAAAGAAAATAACGATATTATTGTATCTAATCGAGTAATCGAAACGTGTTCTTCTGAAAAAAATATCTTATCATAGAAATAAACACAATCTGAGTATGTAAGCTCAATTATATTAGAATCGATTTTTGATTTGAAGTGATAAGTGGTAACAATATAGGTACATATATGTTACGTGTACGTAAAGCACTAAAATGTATCTTTTTTTTTTTTTTTTTTTTTGGGTTTGAAATCATCCTATGACTTCTCCCGCTGTGGGTGAAGCGGGAGGGCGTGTCAGACTTTTACTGACTAAAACCCACCCGTGCTCCTTCAGTTGCTTGAGCCAGGGCCGCGGTAACTCTTTTTCAAATTTATCCGCGACCCAGACAGGCATCGGCCCTAGTGGGCCCCGTCAATTTTGCTGACATCTCTTTGAGGCGCGCGTGGACCACTACGCGCCGTCGACTCGGGCCTTGTCCTTATCGGACGGCGAGCTACCAATTACTCGCCGTCCGCAAGCCCGCGCCTACGGTGGCTTGCGAGTCCCGACGCCCAGGGCGTCTCCTGCGGCGGCTTGGGGCGTGAGGGTGCCTCCGTTGCGTCTCCCTCACGCGTTCTGCCTCCTCCTTTGCGAGCATTACTGCTTCGCATAAGGAACTAAAATGTATCTAACTTTGAAATAATAGCTTTTCCAGCAGCTGAGTCCGCATGGAAGTCTAGGATTATCCCTTTAGGAACGTAGATACCACCAGGGTAAAGAGTATCCTATTATCATTATCCAGGTCACAGCCCAGCCGTGTACGTTTCATCCTAATCCATTAAGCCGTTGCGGCGGAATTGGTTAACAAACACTCGGTGATTTTATCACGTCTAAACGGCTGATCGTAATTTATTGGAAAAATATATGTTACATTAGACCATTTTTTAATAATTTGACTTAAGAAAATTTTGATTTTTATTTGTATAACATAGTGTAATTAATTTGTGAAGTTATATCTAACACGGACAAAAAAAACGACAAACGCACCATAACCGCCGGTCGTATACTAATGAAATTTTCACCATCTGAAAGACAATTGATCTACATTTTAATCTAAAGCATTTTTCTCAAACATGCTTGGAAATTTGAGCATTATTTTGACAACCTTCTTCGAGATAAATCGAAATTGCAGTACTGGCCAAATACATGCGAGCAGCGGCCGGCAAAAGTTGTATGAAAATCCATATCTGTCGTTTGCAGCGGCCAAATAAATTACATAGTAAACTCATATCTGTCGTGTAATTTAAAAATGGAATGATCTTTTACTCCGAATCATGGCAACCAAGGAGGTAACTTATCAAAGGTTTTATTTAAATTTCGAACTGGCTTGCAAATAGAAAGCTGTGTATTAAAAAAAAAAACAAATGAACACTTTAAGGCTTAGCACGCACTGCGATTTTTATTTGCGCGAATTTTTGTAGTATTATTACCGCGTGATTTTTTTACCGCAACGCGTGCGGCTTCATACAATTCCATAGGTCACAGAATGGGCGGAAAACGCGCGAATGCAAATCGCAGTGCGTACTAAGCCTAACGCGGGAATAGGTAATTATTGTTGTTCGTTGTTCGTTATTGATTTTGAAAAGTAATTGTATTTGACAAAATGAGTTCTAGGTACTACTTAGTTTTAATTTCCGCGCATTATTTGAGAAAAGCACTATACAAGCCTTGGCCACAACTAGGCATTGATGGAATTACGTATGTGTGCCTCGGCTTCGCCTCGGCCCACATTTACACGTTCGTCCATCAATGCCTCTTTTGCTGGCCGCTGCAGTAATGTACAATTTTTAACCGACTTCCCAAAAAGGAGGAGGTTCTATGTTCGACTTCATGTTTGTTATTTTTTGTTTTTTTTTTTTTTTGTTTTTTTTTTTTTTGTTTTTATAGACTTAGAATAATATTGAACAAACAAAAAGCTACCGAATTTTGTTTGTGAAACGGGTGCGCGTTTTCATACTCAAGGGAGTTGGCGACTGTCGTCGTCTTAAATACTGATTTACGCAGTAACATGTAAAATGGATATAAGTAGGGTGCTTATGTATTGAGCCGCATTTCGTTTATCTGGGAGCTGACCAAAATACGTTTGGAAATTTTCCAGAATGATAACAAAAATGCAATAAAAAATAATTACGGCATATTAAATGAGTTTTTAAACGGTGTACCTATATACATGTATAATCTAAACTGTAGGTAGGTTGGTAGAATAAAACTCAGAAGTTCCTTCGGCGTTTGATAGATAACTTTTAAACTGTTGCGACTTGAGTTAAACTACACTGAGGAGTTCAGAGCTCTCAGAGCGTTTAAATTTGTATTTATTTATTTAACACAGTTCAGTTCTAAAAAGTTAACGTAAATAATCAAAAACCCGACAGCTTAACAAGCTAATTAAGTAGTCGGAGGAGCAGGTGTTCAGCCAACTCGCGAATAGGTATCCTCCGACTTCACAGCATGATTTTCTTCTTGTTTACATATCGGTCAAATAATCAGTGCTGCCCTGGCTCTTGAACTAGGAAAAAGTCACCGGAAATAACTCGCATTTAGAGAAAAATATGTAATTCCTATTATGAACCTATTGGATAGTCGTCCTGTATGCAGTTTGTGTAGGTAGGTTCAGTTTGTCAACAAACAACGGTCTTCAGTCGCACAGAATAGGGAGCAACCTGGTTGCTATGCGCAACCACAAACACGGAGCGTCAACAAATTTCCAATTGATACGCTCTGTTGATACGTTCTGGGCATAGTAGAGTACGGCAGGCTTATTACGTATCTTTTGCAAGAGCAAAACGGTCAAACGATCAAACGCTTTATGTCATAAAAGTTGGTATTACCTGCAGTTTATGTAAGGTAGGTCCTACACAATCGTTTGCTAATCGCTCGCTGTTTGTCAAATGCACATATTAAAAAAAAAGCCGCCAATAACTCTAAAACTTTTGTATTAAAGAGCAATTATTGCTCAAAAAAATTGCTATCGTTTTGCTCTTGTAAAAGATACGTAATAAGCCTGCGGGTCAGGTTGCTTTCCTTGCCTGATACGTTCATAGCACGGTCAGTTTATGGTACGGTATAGTACTCTTTATATATTATTAACTATAGGCTCACGTGTGACCACTATCTCACCCGATGTTAAGCCATGATGCGGTCGACGGTAAAGCATGCTTGCCTAGAAGTAACCTATTCACTCTTGACTTAAATACCCCTAGTATGTACGTAGCTATCAGGAAACACAGACTCCAGCAGGTTATCATGATTTAAATTTTGTTAACAGAAGACAGTTTTTTTTTTTTGGTCCGTTTATCATCCAATGACTTCACCCGCTATAGGTGAAGCCGTAAGGTGTGTCAGACTTTTACTGACTAAAACCCACCCGTGTTCCTTCATTTGCTTGAGCCAGGGCCGCGGTAACTCTTTTTCAAATTTATCCGCGAAACAGATGACCCTAACAACAAATTGTTTAATTTGTAGAACTCTAGATTCAGCCATGCCATCATGTAGCATCTTTCCATCGGTACCTACATGAGGAACCTTAGGATACCAATATATAAACTGCGGGCAACAGTCACTGTAAAATAGACCTTACCCAGTAGTAGAGAAGGAGTAAACCATGTTGATGAGTCCGTCAGTCATGGAGACATCCTCCGGGTTGGTGGTGGCCACGCCGGGGAACTTGAACATCCGCAAGATGTCGTCAGCGTGGCTCACACCTGGAAACATAACAAGGGCAAAAGTTACTAGCTAAGTGTTTAATAGAAACCTTCATAATCATTGTCATCATGTCAGCCAATAGACGTCCACTGCTGGTCATAGGTCTCCCCCAAGCGCCGCAACAGTGGTCTGTCCTGTGCGTGATATTCCACCTTTCTAGTAATTTAGTAGGAAAAAAAAATACCGTCGTTGTTTAGATTGACTTTGGTTTAGATTATACTAGCTTTTGCCCGCGACTTCGTTCGCGTGGAATAGTGACTTCTGATGCCGACTCTTGACCAATAGATGGCGCTGTATGTCCGGAATAAATTTTATTTTATTTTTTGTAATAAATACTATCCTATGTCCATTCTCAAGTTCCAAACTATGTCTGTACCAAATTTCACGCAAATCGGTTCAGTAGTTTAGGCGTGAAGCAAAGACAGACAGACAGACAGACAGACAGACAGAAAGACAGACAGACAGAGTTACTTTCGCATTTATAATATTAGTAGGGATTATCTGTGGTTTAGGTGACTTTGAGATTATCCTATGTTTGAAATACTCATGTGTATGTTTTTTATATCTTGGCACTTTTATTAGGTACATATATTGAAAAAAACCCGGCCAAGTGCGAGTCGGACTCGCGCACGTAGGGTTCCGTACCATTATCGCAAAAAAACGGCACAAAAATCACGTTTGTTGTAGGGGAGCCCTACTTAAATATAAATTTTATTCTGTTTTTAGTATTTGTTGTTATAGCGGCAACAGAAATACATCATCTGTGAAAATTTCAACTGTCTAGCTATCACGGTTCATGAGATATTGCCTGGTGACAGACAGACAGACAGACGGACGGACCGCGGAGTCTCAGTAATAGGGTCCCGTTTTTACCCTTTGGGTACGGAACCCTAAAAAGAAACTGATCTTTTACCGCGCTTTTATAAACTTGTTTTATTTACTATTTATTTAAGAAGCGCCACCTGCTAGCTCAGCTTTGCGTAATGAGGTCTTTGTTTAAATATCTGCTTAAACACCTTCAGTCTTATTACAAAAAGCGGTTTAACTAAAAACCCAGGTCTAAATCGCTATAAACTGTGGTTTACACAAAAATGATATTACAAATAATGGTTTAGCGATAAACCATAGTCCAAATCATGGTCTAACGCTAAACCTCGGCGGCCCCTAGTTTAACGATGGTCTAAGTCGTATCTGTCAGTTTCTCTTTTAGGTTATAGCATCTTTTTTATTGTATTTTGTTCTTTTTACCCGAAAATGGATATTAACAGTTGATTTATTTATTATTGAGGATATTACTTTTTCCTCGGTACTCCAATTCTCAGATCGTTTTTTTTTGTTGGTCCATCACAATATATCATTATATATATTATTAACAAAAAGGCAATTGTTCTATTAGATACTTCGATAACTTAAAAAATCCAAAGATTAGTGATATTTGTTCAGCTTGCGATGGTTTTGTTTAATGTTATGGTTTCATATAACGCGCGAGACTGTTACGTTTCGTTACACGTGCGTAGATGAATTATTAGTAATTATTAAGAATTTATGTAATTTGCTTAAATCTAAACAAAACTTCAATCGATAAATAACAAATGTCAATCCATGCAAAATAATAAAGTCTCAATATTTTTAACACTCTTAAACGTAATTTAATCCTTATCGTATTATCAAAACGTTTTTATTTCTGGGCAAACGGAACGTTGCAATTGAATGATATTATGGTGAACGAATGATATTTGTATTAATCTGTGGTTGATGTATAGACAATGGTTCAAATGACGGTACTAAGAAGACCACGGTTTTTTTGAGTTTTGTAATACAAACAAATTTAGACCATGGTTTTGCAGATAAGCCTGGACTTGATAGTACAGGTTTAAACCATGGTTTATCTCGTTTTTTGTAATAAGACTGCCTAAGTTTCCACATCTGGCGACTACAGCCACATAATACCTACGTACAAAGCAGTCATTTATATGGGAAAAAGAACTACACCATTTGTAAATAACGACTTTAATAAAACCAAAACAATAAATTCAGACGCAGTTGAATGCGTCCAGTTAGAACAAAGAACAAGCTCCATTCACAAGCAAGTTGTGAAAAGCTTTTTTTAGCTAAATGCTGCTACGCGGGAGTTGTTTGTATTGTTGGAGTATACAAGTAAAAGTTGACGCACACATATCAACTCGGAATCAACTCCGTAACAACTCGAGCCGTTCGGTATCCTTACATAGTATAAAACAAAGTCGCCTCACGCTGTCTGTCCCTATGTATGCTTAGATCTTTAAAACCACGCAACGGATTTTGATGCGGTTTTTTTTAATAGATAGAGTGATGCAAGAGAAAGGTTTATATGTATAATACACGCAGGCGAAGCCGCTGGCAGAAGCTAGTTCTTTATTTAAATTCCCTACTGCAACGTAGACTTATCAACATTGCGTTTCCAATTCGCAGTCCCCATTATAGACATATTATAGAATGAGAGTGGCCGTTGGACAGCTGCCACGGAAGGCATACCCAATATCCATCTGGATTATTCTCCCTTTTTTCCTGAGACATTTGGACCCTGTTCCTCATACATATTTGTGGCAAGGACACTTACCATAATTTTCGTTATTGTGCGCCATCAAGTTGGAGAGGCTGGTCTCTCCGCGGAAGGCGTACCGGTACACGTAGGTGGGCTGGCCGGACTTGGCCGCGTGGAGCTGCGCTGTCTTACCCACGTCCACCACGAATAGACGGTCGCTTAGAGCCTGTGGGATAGAACGCATTGTTAAGAATAACTGGAGTAAAATAGGTTAGGTTCAGTTTTTTTTTCAGATTTCTTTTGTTGCTCGAGTACCTTGCCATGCATGTGCTCGAGACCACTGTTTTGAGTGTGCATTTCAACAACATGTTGATTTGCAATACATTCAAACTTCAAAACAGTAGACCACAACAACCTACTTTAGGTATGGTGAGGTAACGTAGGTACTTAAGGTTACACTAGTCGATCATACAAAGGTAGTCTGGCGATTACTCCACTGTTTGACGATGTACGTTCAAAATGATATCAATTTTTTCCCATCATTATATAGTTTGGAAACAAAAAAGTAAAAGAAATTGAAAGTTACGAGCGTCGAAAGTTCCATACTTCAACACTAATTTTAACGCATCTTTGGGCGGAAATAAATATCATAAGAAGAAGGAAAATTGCAAAACGGCCTCCATACAGGGAGAGATTAGTAATTCAACAATACAAATAATTTTATTTTGAAAATATACGAGTAAATGTAGTCGTTTTTTCATGACTACCAAAGGTCTGTTTATAAAATATCGCGCGCTCGTTTTCGTCCTAAATCATCATCCATTTCGATTCAAAATTGCAAAAGTGCTAATTCGTACGCGACCTAGCTTCTTAATTGCTCATCACAGCATCTATCTCTTTCACTCGTGTTGTCGGATGAGATAGCATGCATTTTAACCTCGCGCACAAAATAGTTCTTGCCGTCGACTAGGGGAACCTTAACGTGTATTTGAAAAACGTTTCACTATAGTCTGTATTATCCACTACAGAGCTGTTCCCATCTCCCTTTTCCATGCTAAAATACAATATATTGACACAACATAGTATACAACTTTTTAGATATATTTTTTTTAAATCAGGTACATTTAAACATTAGTGTTACACATTTTGAAATCACCTCTTAAAACCTTTATTTTGATACCCCCACGATGGGCTTGGAAGAAAAAATAAATTGGGCCCCCACAATATGGCGCTATTTTTCTATTTTCCAATTTTGATGTAGCCAGTGAGACCCGCAAGGTTAAGACGAATCGATTGCCGTGTGAATCATCAAAATTGTCCAACGCGTTCGGTCTCTAGAATGCCACATAGGAACAAATATAACTACATACATAAACTGATAAACACATTAACCTCCTTCAGCAGTCGGGTAAAAAGGCCAAATAAGGTTTTGATATATACGATCGAACTACGTAGAAATCAGTCAGCCAAAATACTTGTTACAGTAACTGTCTACGAGCCTTTTGTTAGCTCTCATACACGGGTCCAATTAGGTTCACATTACTTTACTAACCCTCAGTTACCCACCTTAAAATTATCGCAGAATTAATGTGACAAATTGTCAAGCTCGCGTTATCTTCTGTGATTGGCTGTTGAAAATTCATTCAACCAATCACAGCATATAATCACAGATAATCTTAAGGTGGGAAACTGAGGGTAAGTAAATTGTATCTCTGTAAGTATAATAGAAGACGTATATCTAAATAATTTTAGTATATTTTTACGTCAGAAAAGTTATTTTGGGAAATAATAAGTGGCGTCGTAACAGGACTTGACAAAATCTTTGAGCAAAGAGGCAGAAATAAATAATAGTCCCTGAACCGTATCAGAATCCTAGTAGAAAGATGTTACTCCAACCTTGCAAAGACTGAGAACCAAACACAGCTTCCTAAAATCGGCAGTTACCCTGTAAGGAAAACCAGCTGCAAACAAGCACAATCCCACCGCACTATTCCCAAACCACTGAAAATCCTGGAAGCCAGAAATAACAGTGGCGATCTCCAGAAAAGCGCTGAGGCAATGAAGCTCGCCGAAGTAGCGGCGAATGAATTTAACAAACTGCAAACTGTGGCAGGGTACGTTTCCCCCGTTAACTCATTACTATGTCCAAGCGAGGCCTTCTGTAGCCCAATTTAAAGCCCCTAAACTGTCTCAGAACCCGAATAGCACGGAGTAACTCCAATCTCATAAAATGGGACTACCTTGACGGAGTCGGAGCAGAGTTATCATGTGGAGCCGAGTCGCAAGCAATGCACAACTTCCTATGTTGTCTTCTGTGCTCCAAAACATGCAGCCAAAAATGACATCTGCGCTGGCACCGAAGACGCCGTGCAAGTGAAGTATTCGACCAACATACTCTGAATTACTGGTGTGCCAGCGACACGAACAAGAATAATTTATAAGTACTACAGATTAATTTTTGAACCAAATCTTTTTTTTTGTGGCAAGTCTACCCTATAACATCAATAGGTACAATAGTTTTTTTGGTATTGCCAACAAAAAACACTATCAATTGTCTTTGAGTTTACGATACCAATAAGATAGAACCTCACTTTGATAGCTAGCTATTTGATTACAAGATGGTCGTAGATCAATAGGCATTAATTCAATGGATTCCGGATTATCAAGTGAGCCCGTGTGAATCATCTGTTCAGAACGGGAATGGTTACTATTAATCAGACTTAGTTGTGGGACGAAGGTGACGACCTACTTAACTGACATTCTAGAGTTGCCTATGTAATTTAATTACTTGCGTCACAGATAATATAATACTAGCATAGCTAGCTGCTTGCGTATAGTTTCAGGCAATTTTAGATGATGATTATGTATTATTTTTGACGGATGTATTGTATTACCATCGAAAATAACCGAAAGAATATTACTGATCAAAAGGACAGGTGATTTGCGAATAATGATTTGAATAGTATTAACATTTTTATATATTTTTTTATTTTTTTAATTAATCTTAATATTTTTCGCAAAAATTTGTTAGGAAATCCGTCGTTGCTTTGTCTTTTTCAGAACTTTGACTATGGACTTCTGAAGACCGTTGAAATTATCTTATAAATGCCATACAGTTACAGATATGAGTTCCATCAACACTTCAACGATACAAAACCCCAACATTTTGATAGCTTCGCTATTGTCTTTTACAGTCGAAAGCAGACGCCCTGTTCTACTACGACGTGTCAATGGCATCATGATTCCTTTGTGAAAAAAGTATCTATTCGTCCTGTATAGTTCCGTCATTGCCTTACACAGGAACCATGATGATTTTAAAACGTCATAGTAAGGCCTTTCCAGTGTTTGTGCGGCGTCTCTCCGCAGACCATGGCCCACCTTTCGTCCTGTATCTTATGCCCTGTAACCAGTAGGTGCATGTGTGTGTGTGTGCGCCTGTATTTGTGTGCCAGTATGTGTGTGCGTTGTGTGTGTGTGTGTTTGTGTGTGTGTGTGTGGTGCTATGTGACCTTATGGCTGAATCGGCGAATGGTGTTGCCGAAGCTAAATATTGGGCCAAAATAACATTTAATAAACATTGGGAGGATTAAGGAAAGTAGTGGGAGTTATTCAGAAAAAGTTTATACCTGGACAAGCTGCGGGTATGTCTCCTGGCTGACCGGCTTGCCTCCCAAGTAATGCTGCTTGATCTTCATCGCGACATCATTGCGCTGGGTGAGCGGGAGAGTGTCGTTGTACTCGAAGATGTTCGCGGCGAGCTGGTTCCAGTTGGCTTCCAGGTCTGGCAGCAGGTCGGGAGTCTCCTGGTAGGCTGGAAGAGTAGAGGTTATGGAATGTAGAAATGGTTCTAGTGCAAGTAACCGTGGAATTTTATCAGAATCCTGCATTGTTAATTTAAAACCTTATAAAACTTTAACAAACTTTAAGTAATATAAATTCTTAAATCGAGTCCATTCATTCTGAACCTGGTTTTATATATTTTAAAACTAAGTATTTTTCAATTTCAACACCGTTTACACTTTTAATAAGCTGTTTCATTCGACTGTCATACCATAGTAGTCATAACTTGAGCACAGACTCAGATCAAATAATAAGTCATGATGGATCATTGCAAATAACAAGGTGACGCCGGTTAAAACTACGCCTTGCCGTATACATACACAATTACACGCACAATGGTACAACGAAACTACGCCTTAGCTTGTCAAGTGAGCTCTCAGATCAAATAAAAAGCTCGACTGACAATTTAAGGCGTAGTTTAACCGGCGTCACCTTGTTTGCAACGTTCCATCTAGACTTTTTATTTGATCTGAGAGCACAGACGAAAATTAACTCTTTAAAAGTATAAAAAAATCACGTTATATTAAATTTGGAACGCTTCCAACCCCAACCAACTGAATCTGTCTCAGCAGATTTAAAGTAAGAAATTTATCGCTTACCAGCAGCAGGGTACAATCCTTCTTCAGAGGTCACAGACGTGATGAGAGGCACGTTCATCATGCTACCAGACCTCGTGGCGTGATACGGGTACTGCGACAGGAACGGCTCGCGCACTCCTGGTGCCTCCACCACCGGCGTGAACGGCGTGAACATGTGCACCTTCCATTCCTGAAGAAGTGAGGAAAAAGGCATGTTGAAGAAACGGTTCTTTCGTTTTGGTCAGCTCATTCTTAGTTTTTGCCTATGATTGAAGAGACTTACCAGAAATTTACCTTCTTTTTTTATAATGTTAATAAGAAGGGTTTAATAGATCAAGAGACTACAAATCTAGAAACTCTTCTGGGAATTCGCTGCCACGAGAACAATAGATGTATTATCCAAAACGTCATAATAATGACCACGCACGCCATCTTTAGTTAAAGGCGATGAATCAAAGATTTTTAAACCTTTTAGATATCCAACACATTATATTTATCACCTTTAACTGATTCTGATAGCCCACAATTAAGTTGTAAAGCACCAGAGCACAGCATCCTGGCTGGATGCCAACATTTAAAACATACTGCGGCTGATTCAAGCATAAATTCTGATGCTGCCATATTTTGCAGCACGAATTGAGTGCTTGCTAACTACGAGTATATGCAAATTGGAATTCATTCGTATCAAGTGGCTGTTTAATTAAAAGTATTTAACTAATTAGTTAAAGTTTAAAGTTCGCTATGAAGGTATCTGGCAAAGAACCATGATCAGTGGAGGCAGTCCTTGCGTATAGAAACTAAATCGGTAAAGTTATCGCCTTTACTAAGACTTAGGGTGACTAATCATCCGCAAAATATTTCATCCGCGGTCGAAACGACACCCTTTTAAAATTGTAAAGCGACGCATCATTAGAATACTGAAAATTTGTTTTTTTGTCAGTCAGGTAGGTAGTTATTTTTCTTTTGACACGTAAACATAAAGTGACGACGATATAATGCGTTGAAATATCGTATGACGTCACGCCGCAAGTACGCTTTATACTGCCTTAGTGACGTCACAAGCCCCCACTCCTGAACTTTGATGCGCTTTAACTTTGTATTTTTTTATTGACTTGGTAAAGCAAAAAATACGTGTTCAATATTATTTGATAATCTCACTGACGGACTAAATAGAATTTTCCTTTTTTCTACCTAGGAAACTTCCCTATTTAGTTTCTAGGAGCTCCTTTAGCTTACGGGGACCAAGGGTGTCATACACGGGGTCGTCTGGCTCCCATGTGCTGGTTTGGTGCCTCGGGTGGTCACGGCGTACAGCGTGTTCTGGTGCGCCGGTGATGGGGATACCCCCCAGAGAAGGGTCCGGTGACGGACAGCCGCGGCGGATTCGCGGTGAGTGCTAACGCGTGCCCGTGTTCCCGTCATAAGCGGCACAGGAGGACACCGTGCAGTTTTGGTGGGTTAGAGTCCCACATAACTGCATTATCTCCCCGTGGTAGGTGTGGCATAGCATTTCTTCACGCAAAAAAATAAAAATATAAAATTAGCTCCTTTAGCTTGATGAATTGACTGTCTGCTAGCGGTAACATTCGTTTTCTCCACCACTTATAACCCATGAACTTTCAAAACTAGACAGAAATGTTCAACGGCATCTTCAGACAACATCCATCACTTTCTTCAGGCTAGATCGAAGTCAAGACCACACCAATTTTTCAATAAAAAAAATTTTTGACTTTACACTAAGACTGCTTCGTAGAGGAAAACTGAATGTTCTGGTAAAACTATGGATCCCCTTGGTAACTCTTTTCTAGTTAACAGAAGCACAACAAGTAAAATTTCAAAATTTAAAAAACCCCCGACACATGTTTATTTCATGCTACATTATAATTTATCTAGTACATAGTAGATACGCTTCGATCGACAATCTATTGAACACTTTATTATGACACGATATCTTGTGAATACACCCCGATTCAAACAGTAAAACGCCCATAACTATTGAACGGCTGAACCGATTTTATTCAAACATAGCTAAAAACACTCTCGACAAAATCACAGTTCAAACAAAAAAAAACTAAATCCAAATCGGTTCATCCGTTTAGGTGCTATGATGTCGCTGACAGACACACAGATACACAGCAACACACGTCAAACATATAACACCCCTCTTTTCTGTCGGGGGTTAAAAAAGAGAAGATTTTAAATAAAATGTATGGCACAATACTTACAAACATCTCAATCTGCGCGTTGACGAGAACTTCAGCGGGTCTCCACTTGAGGCACTCCACCATCTCCTTGTTGGTGGTGGTGGGGCAGCCCACGATGGTGGCCAGGGTCTTCGCCTTCTCTGCAGGCTTGATGGAGTGAGTCCACTCGGCGAGCGCGGAGCCGCTGTAGGCTATGCCTCGGGCGAATGTGCCTGAAAGAGGGTTGATCTGGTTTGAGGATTTAGATTGTCAAATAGTTTATTTTTTATTGTTGACGAATTCATATTTATTGTATTAATGTCTTATTTGTCAGAATATAGGTACATAAGCATATAATGATCAGCCTATATTGTTCAAGTGATGTGTCCCAGCAGTTTGAACAATAGGCCTAGGCCTCCCCTCTGTGTCGTAATTACAATGTAGGTAGGTAAACATAATAATCATCATCAGCCTTTTTAATGTTCCCACTGCTGGGCCACAGGCTTCCTTTCTGTGAGAGAGGGAATGGGCCTTAATCCACCACGCAGGCCCAGTGCGGGTTAGTGATGGATGTCACATGTCTTCAAATGTTTGGTTCTAAGACATTTTTTTTTAGTTTCCTCACGATGTTTTCCTTCACGGTTTTAGGGCAGTGGTTATGAAATAATTAACACAAAGTAAAGCGCCCGCTTGAGTTCGAATCCACGACCTACGATACGTAAGTCGGAGCCGTTACCCCTGGGTAACAGTGGCGGCGCCAGATCTAAATTTGATGTGGGCAGTGTTCATTTTGCGAGGCCCTCTGACGAGGTACGAAAACGGCTTTTTCGAATAAAAATAAATGGATAAATAGACTTGTAAGTAAAATTTATAGCCAATGTACGTTACCCTTCAGTTTCTTTTTTAGCATAACTCTGCTAAATATTTTAGCATACCACCTCGGATAGGATAAGACTTAAATAATTTTGTTGAATCTATATATTAATATTATTAATCCGATAGCAACTCTTGTGTGTCTGTCTACTTTTCACTCTTAAACCGCTGAACCGTTGGTATGGAGATAGTTTGAAACCATGGGAAGGCCATAGGATGTTTTTTATCCCGGAAATCATCATCGGGGGTGGAAGTACATTATGGTACACAATAAAGAATTGAGAATTGAAGTCTGAATGGTGAATATTGGTTCACCATTCAAAGTTCAACTTTCTCAAATAAGTCGGCCCAAAATCAAAATATAATGGCTATTTGAAGTAATTATGCTACGCAGAGAAGTCGCGGGCACAAGCTAGTACCTAATATATAAATTACGAGGCGCGAGGCCCCTGTAACTGCGAGGCCGTAGGCGGTGGCACACGTTGCCCACGCCTAGCGCCGCCTCTGCTGGGTAACATTATGATATGGTAACTTAACAGCATATGGTTGCACTATATTTTAGTAATTTTTAGAAGTGTAGACTAGACTGCTCAATGGTAAGTTTGCACCAGGTGGTGAAGTTTACCCAGGAAGGGTTTGATCTCCACGTGTAGCAATGTTTTATTGAGTTGTTACATCCGTTTTTTATTAGCAGTACGGAGTCTGCAAAAGTTTTGCGGTTGATTCTCGGTCGAGAAATTTGGGCATACCATTGTTATAGCGAAAATTCTTGGCCGCCCTGAAGTTGGCTTCAATGACTGCGCAGTAGTAAATCTCATACAAAAACAGAACCAATCCGTGCCTTGCGCATCGTAAAGCCAACTTCAGGGCGGCCCAGAAGTTTAGCGAGAACTTCTACCTACCACTTCGGTGCACACAAGCGTGATGTCACGTTATTATTATGATCTTGAACAATATGTGCTAATTCTTTATTTATATTGGTCTTATTAACCTATTTAAGTGTGTGTACATTTATATAAGTACTTAAGGTACTAATCAGTACAACATTTAAGTGCGTGGATATAAGTACCTACTCAACTATAACATGGATCTTACATTAGGATAACCATTAAATATTCAGGAATCAAGCCTAGCCATTAACCCCGAGCTTCATTTACTTACGAGTACGTAATATATGAATCCGATTTAAGAACATTCGGCTCTCTTAAAACAAAGAAGATATCTTCTTATTACGATCATTTATTCATAACGAGTACTTTGTACACAAATAGTCAATAGTAAACGTTACTTTAAGAATTTATTTCTAAGATTCCAAATTTACTTTAACTACAAACTCTGTAGTTAATATAAAATCTGATATATCATAGGTATAAAAATTCTTTTTCTCAAAAATGGTATGTAATGCTGACATAACATCTTTAAAAAGTATCCAGAAAGTGAATTCTACCGGAGACTTATTCACAACTGTCCAGGAAGAAGCGAGATTTTAAATTTGGAATCTCCTACTGTCCAGTAAGTACCTAAGTATGTAATTTACTCGACAGTAGTAGTGATAGGTCGGATATATCAAAACGTAACTTATATCGGATTTTGTTAAATATCATATCATATCGATATCTATATCAAAATAACCGATCTTACAAAAACTGTATGTAATAAAAAGCTTACTAGCGTGCGAGAACGAATAAGTCAAAAATTTAAACCGTAACAATGCATAAACGTAAAAACTACGAACAAAACGCAAACTTTACAAACTATAGGAACCATATGCGCTACCTCTCTTCCTAAGTATTATTTCGCGTTCGTTGTTAGTATGCTCATCTCAATAACATGTTAACTTTTGCAAACTGTACTACTGATATCGATATCTGAAAACGGTTTTCGATATCGATATGAAACTTTATATCATATATATACATAACAGTACCAGACACAGATTAGAGTTGAGAGCATGTTAATAGGAGATAGATATATATCCGCGCAAATAAAAATCGCAGTGCGTGCTAAGCCTTAAAGTGTTCATCTGTTTTTTTTTCAATAAACAGCTTTCTATTTGAAAGCCAGTTCGAAATTTTAATAAAACCTTAGATAAGTTACCTCCTTGGTTGCCATGTTTCGGTGAAAAAGATCGTTACATTTTTTAATTACACGACAGATATGAGTTTACTATGTAATTTATTTGGCCGCTACACATGACAGATATGGATTTTCATACAACATTTGCCGGCCGCTACTCTCATATATTTGGCCTGTACTGCAATTTCGATTTATCTCGAAGAATGTTGTCAAAATAATGTTCAAATTTCTAAGCATGATTGAGAAAATATAAATAAATGCCCCCGGTAAATCGATCACAATATCTATCAGTAATTGCCCTAATATGAATGTAACCTAAAATATTAATTAAACGAATTTGTTGTTAAACTTTCTTTCGTTTTTATGAAAAGCATTATACAAGCCTCAACCAGTAAGAAAGCCATCCTGGCCTCGTATATCATACTTGGTTAACTCATACTTGGCCAGGAAGGCTTACTTACTGGATTCTGCAGTAATGTACTATAAAAGTGCAGAGTCAGTTTTTGCAGATATTTTTTATTTTTCGTGCAGCATTTCCAATTTTTCGTTCCTTAAATCCTTACTCTGGCTTTTACGTCCAGCCGTTCTCAAATGCTGCGCTTAGCAACGAACAGTATTTCATTTTTCATTTATATACCTGTATATAAATGAAAAATGAAAAAGGTGTGATCATATTTTAAGGCCGTACCCTGACCAAAAAATCAGTGAATCAATGAATTACAATAGTGAATACGCCCAGATTTTAGAATAAAATCTTTATAAAATCGAATATGACCAATATTCGATTTTATAAAAAAATAAAACTTATAAACATAAAATTTTGAAAAAATAAAACTTACAAAATGTTCGTTATCAAATTGTCTATCCATTAGTGTTAGTACAAAAAAATATTAATGAACACTTTACGAGGAGATGCATGCTATCTACGAGTATCAATCTTTATTTCTAATTTTTATGGTTTTGTTGGCAGGAGATTAGTGAAACATATACTTCATTAAAAAAAAAAAGAAATCTACCATTTTGGAATCAATAATATGTAGAAATTTAATGTATTTTTATTAGTAGATATTTCATTTAAAATAACGAGTAGATAGCTTCTAAAAACTGCACGAAAAACGGCTAGCGCGGCGTTTTGCTCGGGGTAGCGCCTTAAAAACTACCTCTAACCATGTAAATGAACAACTTTCGTCCCTTTGTGAGAATTGTTTATGAAAAATACACTTGCAGAAAGTTGTTTGCATTGTTGTTTTTACACCTTTCACACCCTGTAGATAGCTATACTCGTAATATGAATCTTTACTGTACTAATTATTTTAAATGTAAACGTTTGGATGGAAATTTTTTCTTTGCTTACACGTAAATTGGGGATGTTTTTTATTCTTCTCGCCCTTGGTGTGTCAATATTACGGGTCTGTGAAACCCATTTTTCGATTTGGGGATCCGTTTGCGTAAAATTAAGCTTCAGATTGCAAATTTTTGTTAGACTCAAGTGATGGAGCCAGCCAGCCCTCCTGCCAGCTAAATGGTTGATTTTGGATAGGAGAAGAAAAATCACGACAGTTTCTTTTCACAGTCAGTTTTCTTTTTAATTTCGTAATTAAGTAATGTAGTAGTCGACCAATTTATAAAATCCACTTGGAAAAGTATTTTTTTTCTCTTTTCTTCAGAGCAATGTTCGGTGCTTTCGTTGTTTATGAACTTTGGTATTTTTACCTAATTATGTTGTTTTTGGTTCTAGGCCAGGGCTTGGCATGTACAAAAATAACTGTTATTCTAGCTACAAAAACTAGCCTCGTGTGACCTAGATTTTTCGGAGACATCTACTCCTTAACATTATACAGGTACCTATCGTAAATTATCTCGTAAATCAGAATAAAATATTTGTTTTCTTAGGTAAGAAACAACTTTTACATATTTTATTGCTAACTTAGCTTCTGCCAGCGGCTTCGCCCGCGTGGACGCCGAATATTATCCCAAGTTAACGTAACAAAAAGTATTATTTAATCGAAATTGGTTCAGTGGTTTAGGCGTCAAGGAATTTACTCTCAGGATAAACAGTATCTGAAGGATATGAGACACTACTGGAAATTTTCTTTCTTTCTTTCTATTCAAATCCATTTAGCCGTTATGACGTGAAAAGGTAAGAAACGGACAGACAGACAGAGTCAGTTTCGCATGGATAATATTAGTATGGATAGAATGCATGGTAACAATAACAACAGTTAGTGACATGTTGATTAATTATTGCTTATTGAAAAGACAAGGGTTTGATTGACTACAGTGAACAGTGGACTGCGATAATTTTGACTAATGGTAACAACTTACAGAACTTCTAATAACTAACAACTAATTTGACACTTTAATTTAAGTACCTGGGCGACCGAGGTCTGCTATGCTCTCTCTATTTTCACGTACGGGTGAAAATAGAGAAAAATCTAGCTAGATCGATTTATCGCCCCCGAAACCCCCTGCACACTATATTTCATGCAAATCGTTGGAGCCGTTTCTGAGGTTCAGGTTATTTATATACATATATACAAGAATTGCTCGTTTAAAGGTATTAGATGTACGATGTCATTGCATTGCAATTTAGATAAACCAACATAATTGATATCGCATTATTCAGGATAGATTATCGATTTAGGATTTTAAGTAAAATGTTGTCTTTATCTTCAATCAATCGATACATTTTAGTCGTTACAATCGCCTCAGCATCGTTTCGGTACATGACACAGTATCGAATAATAAAGATAAATTAAAAAAAAATATACGACTACCAAAGCAAAACGCTGAAAAGTGCAAAAATAACTTTCCTTTCGGCAGCCGGTTGTGCAAAGTAATAAAACAGGTACCAAAGATTCCGATTCCGGCAGCCGAATTGCGTAAGTGAATTCGGTAAAGGAAACAGTTCAAAGAGTAAAGCCATTACCATTACCACTAGGCAACATTTGGCGCGTGACACGTGACGCTCAACATGTACGGCAATGCAGCACAACAGCGCGCTATGTTGCCAGCTAGCGTGCAACATGACGCGCGGCTGTTGTTTTTAGTTGAGCATCAATTGTTGTCGAGTGTAGACGTGACGCGCAACAATGTCCGTAGCGTGGTGTAACGAATGAGTGCTCAAATTAATCGAACTGTACCAAAACTATTTCAGTCTTATTACAAAAAGCGGTTTAACTAAAAACCCAGGTCTAAATCGCTATAAACTGTGGTTTACACAAAAATGATATTACAAATAATGGTTTAGCGATAAACCATAGTCCAAATCATGGTCTAACGCTAAACCTCGGCGGCCCCTAGTTTAACGATGGTCTAAGTCGTATCTGTCAAAGTTTCTCTTTTAGGTTATAGCATCTTTTTTATTGTATTTTGTTCTTTTTACCCGAAAATGGATATTAACAGTTGATTTATTTATTATTGAGGATATTACTTTTTCCTCGGTACTCCAATTCTCAGATCGTTTTTTTTTTGTTGGTCCATCACAATATATCATTATATATATTATTAACAAAGAGGCAATTGTTCTATTAGATACTTCGATAACTTAAAAAATCCAAAGATTAGTGATATTTGTTCAGCTTGCGATGGTTTTGTTTAATGTTATGGTTTCATATAACGCGCGAGACTGTTACGTTTCGTTACACGTGCGTAGATGAATTATTAGTAATTATTAAGAATTTATGTAATTTGCTGAAATCTAAACAAATCTTCAATCGATAAATAACAAATGTTTATATCCATGCAAAATAATAAAGTCTCAATATTTTTAACACTCTTAAATGTAATTTAATCCTTATCGTATTATCAAAACGTTTTTATTTCTGGGCAAACGGAACGTTGCAATTGAATGATATTATGGTGAACGAATGATATTTGTATTAATCTGTGGTTGATGTATAGACAATGGTTCAAATGACGGTACTAAGAAGACCACGGTTTTTTTGAGTTTTGTAATACGAACAAATTTAGACCATGGTTTTGCAGATAAGCCTGGACTTGATAGTACAGGTTTAAATCATGGTTTATCTCGTTTTTTGTAATAAGACTGTTTATGTTTATGGTATACTGCTCACAGAGACTATACAATCAACACAAGTTCCTCTGGCGACATGTTGGCGACGATTGACGTAAAGTAGTAGATGCGTAGACAGACAACGTTGTTCAACAAAAGTTTCGCGCTAACTTTCAACGTGTTGGGCAACTTGTTGTGCAACATGTTGAACAACAAGTTTCCCGTCAATTGTTGCCTAGTGGAAACGCGGCTTTAGAATCATTTCTTTCAACTTTTTCGGTATTGCGAAATTAATTTGGAAAGAGTACGATCATCCTCCAGATGATTTATTTCCAAATAATTAGGACATAATTTAATTTTGTTTTAAAAACTTATAATGGTTCCTTAAAACTGAAAAAAACATTATTCTTTAAAATCAATTCTACGTCAAAATATTGGTTATAGAAAGAATCATCTCCTTTCCTTTTCAGAGTGTAATATGCGATACGTAAAGTCGTTTTTATGAAGGTTTCAAACTGTTTCCTTTGCTGAATTTTCTTACGCAATTTGGCTGCGGGTCGACCCCCCACGGGAGTTAAACGACCAAAATTTAACGGAGTATACTAAAACATCGACCTAAACTTACCTATCCCAAACGCATTGGCTATGGCTCCAAGTCAAAAAAAAATAACTCATATTTCTGATAACTAAACTAATACAGTGTAACCTAGGTAACTAGGATCTCAAAAGATCTAGAATTTTAATAACTTATAGAGGCTTTTCATTTTATCCAGCTTCCCAAATAGTCGTCGGGACCTCATTATTTATCAGTTAGAAGAGGTCAATTTCAATTTTTTTTTTTATTTCACATAGGCCTAAATGGGCACTTATAAAACGTCGACAAAATGTGCACGGTTCGGGTTGGTCGTTTCCTATGGAGAAGAACCGGCAAGAAACTCCATGGTTACTCTTTTAAAAATGGTTTGGTTTTACAATATTTCCATGTTACAGCATTAGTACTTAGATATGGGGGGACAACGTAGGCCCGAATTATGACAATAAGTCGTAAGAAACTAAAAAAAAAAAAAGAAAAAGATTATATAAAAAAGTTAACAAATGTTAACTAGCATCTAATAAGTATAACAAGACTAAATTTAACATGTGGCACAAATTTTGTTATCAGTGCTGTAACTATTCTTAGCAAAGGGCTATAAAGATGATTGAAAACCATTGTAAAAAGTCTAATTAAAAGAAGGAAAGAAAAAATGAGATTGAGAATAGTTAGAGACATCCACATATTTGTGCCGATTACAAGTTACCAGGGAAGCTGCATGCGCAGAAGGAGCTAAGGCCAAATGTTTTTATCTTCAACGTAGTCCTTGATTTTATAATATGCTTTTTTAACAAGGATACGTTTGATGTAGTTTTTGAACCTTCCATCGGTCAGTTCTATAACTGACATTGGCAACTTGTTATAAAAGCGTATACTGTTTATAAGAAAAGACTTGCTAGTTTTCGTTAATCTGAATTTGGGTATTACAATTTCGTGCTTACTGCGTGTATTTAAATTATGGAAGTCGCTTCTAGTTTTGAAAAGCCCCCGATTTTTACGGACATACAAAATACATTCCAAAATATAAAGTGAAGGTAGAGTCAGTATATCGATCTCTTTAAATTTTTCTCTGAGGGACTCGCGAGGACCCATTTTATAGATTGCGCGGATTGCCCTCTTTTGTAGGATGAAAATTGAGTCAACGTCTGCTGCTGATCCCCACAGCAGAATGCTATAAGACATAATACTGTGGAAATAAGCATAGTATACTAACCTAGCTGTAGCTACATCGGTTAGCTGCCTTATTTTCCTTACTGCATATGCAGCCTAAGTTCGGCTGCATATGCAGATAACCTACCCGAAAGAGTTCTAATGTGCGCGCCCCACTGCAATTTTGAATCGATAGTAATCCCTAAGAATACAGTTTCCGTTATAACTTCAAGATTTTTGCCGTCAAGATTTAAGTTTAGGTCATGTTGTGGTACATTTGGTAAAGAGAACTTTAGACATTTTGTTTTTTTCGCATTCAGTAAAAGATTGTTCTTACACATATTCTGGGCCCACTTAACCGGCACTCTAATTGCGTAATTTATTTATTACGGCACTCCAAAAAATTGTTCACAGTAACGTATATTTGGGGTCATCAAGGCCGCGGGCTACTCTCTTCCAGGAGGAATTGAACGGTATTCGTTCAAACTCCTGGAAGAAGATAAGGGAGAGGCACCCACTGCGAAAGCAGAGGCGGAACCCTCCGAGGATGGACTACACCGACGTGAGGAGGCCATCGAGGAAATCTCTGCTTACGGCGCAGCGCAGGAGGCAGAGATTGGGACCAGGGCGTCAGAGGCAGACCACGAGGATGACATCCTCGGGGAGTTCGACACCCTGGGGATTGAGTCGCCGATTGCTCTCGAGGAGACCCAGGCGATGGAGGAGGAGCCTCAAAACTAAGGCCCTCCTATATTAACACAGGCCCATCAAAATCATCCAAGATGGAGGGACTAAGGTGTGTACAAATTAATTTGCATCATTGCAGAGCCGCTACAGCCCTTCTGGCTCGGCAACTGAAGCTTAACACATATGACGTTGCCTTGATACAGGAACCTTATCTATATAATCTTATCTATATAAGGGGACCATAAAAGGCTTAGGTGGGACAGGAGGCACGGTGCTCTATGACTGTCCAACTAATGACGCGAGGACTTGCATCTATATCAGGGGCGGTATAGAGGCAATGCCCTTACGTACTTTCTGTTACAGGGATCTCACAACAACTTTGATCCAAGTGGGGATGGGCACAGAGAAAAGGAAAATTATCCTTGCCTCTGCCTACCTCCCATATGAACAAAAGGAACCAGTAACACCACTAATCAGAAGACTGGTTGACTACGGCAACCAAGAAAACCTCGACCTGATACTTGGCTGCGATGCGAATGCACACCATGTCGTTTGGGGCAGCTCGGATGTCAACAAACGAGGGGAGGATTTGTTGGACTTTGTGGTAAGCTCTTCTTTACAAATCCTTAACGCAGGCAATAAACCTACTTTCAGGACCTCGGCGAGAACTGAAGTTATTGACCTGACACTGGCTTCAAACAAGGCCAGCGCTTACATCGAAAATTGGCATGTATCGGACGAAATCTCTCTGTCTGACCATAATTATATATGCTTTAGGTTTAGGACGGCGGGAGAAGCCGAAACTAGACGAAGGAGAAACCCAAGACATACAAATTGGGACTCGTACAGGAGGGACCTAAAAGTAAATCTAGGGAGCCCTAAAGGTAAGCTTAATTCCATACTAGATATAGAATTTGAAGCTGATAGAATCAAGGTGGGCATCATCGGTGCATGGGTAGATAACTGCCCAGAGAAAAAGGCCTTTTGCAAAAAGGTACCATGGTGGACTCCTGAACTAGCTAAAATACGTCAGGAAACACGACAGGCCTTTAATGATGCAAAAGCCAGGAAAGATTTCTCTGACTATCATAGCATGCTGACGAGGTATAAGACGGCGGTACGCAAGGCCAAAATAACTAGTTGGCGGCAGCATTGTACCTCCATCGAAGCTCTGCCAAATGGAATGAGGTTGTGCAAAGCAATGTCCATGACTAAGACAAACCCACTATCATCTGTAAAGGATGAGAATGGGTATCTAACGGAAACTGGACAGGACACTCTGGGCGTGATGTTTAGAACTCACTTCCCGGAATGTATACTGCGCGATAGCGATGAAGAGGAACCAGTCACAAGGGACGAGCTCACAAGGCAAACGTCCAAAAATAACTGGCTCACGGCAAAGAAAGTGGTAGATGAGAATAAACTGAAGCTTGCCATAGCGGGCTTCCAGCCTCTCAAATCCCCTGGTCCGGATGGCATCTACCCAATACTATTGCAAGAAGGGGCATCTGTTTTGATACCTCATTTGAGTAAGCTCTACAGAGCCTGCGTAGCCTTTGGGTACGTACCCAAGGCATGGAGGGAAGTCAAAGTCACTTTTATACCGAAGGTAGGTAGACCGACTTACGAAGAAGCTAAAGCTTACAGGCCAATTAGTCTATCATCCTTTCTCTTAAAAGCTCTGGAGAAACTGGTAGACAGGTACCTAAGAGAGGGACCACTTAAAATCTTCCCTCTACATAAACTACAGTGCGCCTACAGCCCTGGCAAATCTACGGAAACGGCATTGCATTATGTTGCGAGTCGAGCCGAGGCTGCGCTAGAGGGACAAGAGATCTGTGTCGGGGCTTTCCTAGACATAGAGGGAGCCTTTGACAAGACAACATTTGAGTCCATACGCATCGCTGCAAAGGAACATGGCATCAATGATACCACGTGCAACTGGATTGACTATATGCTGAGAAGCAGAATAGTCAGATCGGAACTGATGGGAGACAGACTTAGTGCAAAAACAACAAGAGGTTGTCCGCAGGGTGGAGTGCTGTCACCATTATTATGGTGCTTGGTAGTAGACTCGCTACTTACCAAGCTCAATACTGGACCATTCTACACAGTAGGCTATGCAGATGACATAGCCATAATGGTTAATGGTAAATTCCCGAACATAGTCTCTGGATTATTACAACAGGCATTGAGGATGACAGAGGAATGGTGTACAAAGAACCACCTCTCTATCAACCCAAGCAAAGCAGTCATTGTTCCATTCACGAGGAAGAGACAACTAGGAAACCTAGGAGAGCTCTCCCTCAATGGAATAAAGCTGCCCTGGTCTACCGAAGTTAAATATCTGGGTGTAACGCTTGATAAAGAACTCAGGTGGAAAACTCATGTGGAAAATATTACGACGAAAGCCCTACGAGTGTTCGGCATGTGTCGTTCCACCTACGGTAAAACTTGGGGGTTAAAGCCCAAAGTGATACGATGGCTGTACCGGACAATGATAATACCTATTATCACATACGGCAGCATAGTGTGGTGGCCCAGAACAAAGCTTGCCTCGTGCAAAGCGCCACTCACCAGATTACAAAGAACAGTGTGTCTAGGCATCACGGGCGCTTTCAGGACAACACCTACGGCAGCGATTGAGAGATACCTCAATATCCCTCCTCTGCATATGATGGTTGAATTAGAGGCAAGGAAGACATTACATCGACTTGCTGTGGCTGGACTATGGGATGCCTCTAAGCCAAGGACCAACCATACAAAGTTTGACGGGAATGAAGGCCTGGATCGGGTAACAAGCATGTTATCCGATAAAATGCAAACTATGTTTGTGTTTGAAAGGTCTTTCAAGGTCCAAATCCCTACAATAGAGGACTGGACGAAGGGAATCGATCCACCAGAACAAGACAGTCTGGTGTGGTACACTGATGGATCCAAAATGGAATCAGGTACAGGGGCGGGAATATACGCAAAAGGTTACAAATGTAGCAAAAGCCTAGGGAAAATGGCAACTGTATTCCAAGTGGAAACTTATGCCATAATAACCTGTGCTCAAGAGAATATAGATAGAGGAACCAGAGGTAAATCCATATATATTCTTAGTGACAGTCAGGCTGCAATCAAAGCCATGGCATCCTACAAAGTGGACTCCGGACTTATTCTGGATGCTGTCCAAACCCTAAACAGGCTTGGGAAGCACAACAGGGTAAGACTGATGTGGGTCCCTGGGCACAAAGGAATCCATGGCAACGAAATGGCAGATGAACTGGCAAGAGAGGGCTCAGCAAATGACTTCGTGGGTCCAGAACCATGTGTAGGCATCTCGACGTGCCTCGTAAAAGCCGCATTTAGGGAGTTTGCAGATCACAGACAGCGAACTCATTGGCTATCTAGCACCGGTCTACAACACTCCAAGAAATTCCTAGGCTCTACGTTCAAAGCCCGGGAATGCATTTGGAATATGAGCAGGGGGCAAATCCGCTACCTGCTTGGGGCCTTTACTGGGCACTTTGGAACCAACGACATGCTCATGAAGATGGGTATAACCGCGACACCCATCTGCAGGTTGTGTGGGGAACATACGGAGCGCATGGAGCACCTTCTTTGCACATGCGATGCACTGGCTGGTAAGCGAATGAGTCTCCTAGGGGCTGGATATCCAAGACCAGAAGACTATAGGCTCATATCTCTCAGTCTCGTTGTAAAATTCATGAAAAGAGTTTTCAACGAGATTGGGGAGGAGTAAGGTATCTAGGGGACCACAATAGATCCCAATGGGTCGAAGTGTCCGAGTTGTTTCTCGGCCCCTCCACAAGATAAGATAAGATAACGTATATAAAACAAACAAAAACAGTGGTTGCCTCCATGCAATTTAATACACGGTCTGCTCGGTTATATAATAGGATAAATAAAGAAATACATATATATAAAAACCAATATTATGATTGTAAAAAAAATATACTGAAATGGATCAAACCACTTACTTATGACGAAACGGAAGAACTTTTGAAATCAACTACATAACCTATACTCTCACACAGTCACACAAACACCCATGCAAGTACACAACACACACGCACACACACCACACACGCACACACACCATACAAACTTGCTGCTTATGCCAATCTTGTTAGTTTTATTTTGTTTACTTACCTGTGTTAAGTATGGTATATCTTTCATTCTTTTGTTATGGAAGAGCGGAGTCTTCTAATACAGGCATTGTTTGCTTAAAAGAAGGCTCCAATCACAAACTAATTGTTGTAATCTTGTGGAAGAAATAAACAATTTTGAATTTGAATTTTTGAATTTGAATAAACACTACAGCGAACTAAATTACAGTATCTATCACAACTGAAAGGAGTTCCTAATCAATGATTGCTCCATATGTTTTAAATCCGTCTCATTGACAGTGTAAAACGCACAATTAAAACCATTGAATTCACAAAATAATTGAGTTTGCGATAGATTACTCGAACTTATATGTAACGCAATTATCCCGCGGGTTTCACTGTATTTGACTGTTCCAGTAATTAGAATGAAACAAAGATATTATTTTACGAACACTAGAACATTTCAACTACATAATATGTTTCTAGTTTTAATAAAACCGTACTGCAGTGGTCTTGTGCTAATATTTAAAATAAACAAGAGAAGTTTTTTTCATGTATGTATAAGTACATTCAAATGCTGGCATCCGCCAGATGTGGCCTGTTACATGGGAACGGGAAACAAGCGAATAAAGAATGTTACGTATTTTCTCAACGAGACTGTCAGAATAGCATGTTTCCAAGTCTCCTTAACTTGAATAATAAATTACTGAAATTGTTCTGTAATTTGTGCATTTTCTTAACCACACTGCAAAATGCGGATGAGATTGTTTATTTCAGTGCAATTTTGTGAGAATATTTAGAACTCTCTGAAATATTTAAATGTTTGTTTTTTAGGGTTCCGTACCCAAAGGGTAAAAACGGGAACCTATTACTAAGACTCCGCGGTCCGTCTGTCTGTCTGTCTGTCTGTCACCAGGCTGTATCTCATGAACTGTGATAGCTAGACAGTTGAAATTTTCACAGATGATGTATTTATGTTGGCGCTATAACAACAAATACTAAAAATAGAATAAAATTAATATTTAAGTAAGGCTCCCATACAACAAACGTGATTTTTGTGCCGTTTTTTTGCGATAATGGTACGGAACCCTTCGTGCGCGAGTCCGTCTCGCACTTAGCCGGTTTTTTAATAGAAGGGTTGCCTCATTAAATTTAATTTTGGAATGTTATGAAGCAATTCAAATATAGAATGCAACTTCAAGCCGGATACCAGCAAATTGTCTGCGAGACTAGACTGTATTTTTACTGTAATCGTTTCTGTCTGTGTCGTCACACAGTGGAAAACATTTTGAAATGGAAACAACAAAAAGGAATCCTTATTTGAAAGCGGAGAAGCAACTCTTTGAACTTTTTCTAACTCCAGCGATGTGTGAACCGGTAAACATGTCAACCGGCAAACCGAAAACAATTGACGTTCGATTCAAAGATCCAAATGGGCTGACATTTAGATTTTCCGTGTCCCGTAGGTCCGAGATTCGATTGACTTTTTCGATGTTCAAAGCCGTGAAAAGCTGTATTGTCGAACGGAGGACAATTTGGTAATCGGTTTTCTGTCTGTGTCTGTCTGTCAAAGGTTTTCATTTTAGAGAACGTTTGACATTGATAGTGGTGGGCCAATTAGTCTAAGCGCAGTGGCAGCAAAAGATCGAGTTTGTTGAGTAAACAATAGTTAAAAGCACACTTTGTAAACAAGCATATTACAAGCTACTTTTCCGAATGCACGGTAGAATCAATTTTATCAGTGTGTTAAAATTGATTCTACCGTGTCTTTATTCTTTAGTGTCGCTTGTTGGCCTAGTTGAAATAAATACATTTAAATATTTATTTTCGGAGGTTAAATGTGATGATTTAGCGGTTTAAACACACCTAATGACCCGTCGAGACCTCCTGTCCAAACAGAGTGCATAAAAAAATCCCATAGACAAAAACAATTTATATTTCTGAATTCTACAACTTTGCGGGCAAAATTCCTAGTAACCTTATTCGGTGTCTCTGTATTGCCAAATCTGTCAAGTGATGCGCTTAGCAACAAACAGTATTAATTTATATTTTTAGAGCAGGCAGATCATGGTATATTTTTTTCTTACGCATACATCTTTATTTCTTTCATGTTTCTTAGTAAAGCTGATTTTCCGAGGAAAGCAAAGGTCTTGGTAAACCAATATCGACTACCCAATACAATATATTTTTGTGAAAGGTATCCGTACCACGAAATTCAATTCCTATCTGTTATTCTAGACTAGACATATTAGACATTACTCTCTATAAATTTGTTCTACTTTTACATTTGTTCTTGTTTCTTCGAAAACACTTTTCACACTTCATTTTGATAAACAATATTGATTTATAACACTGCCTGTTCAGGCAAAGGTATAAAAGTTTGTGGTAGGTACTGTCTGAGATTTCTAGATATTTCCACTACATGGCTAGAAAACTTGAAACGACTTCTCTCTTAGGTATTCTTGATATTAATACGATATATGAACGTCAAGCTAAGGAAGTATGTAAGGATCGTAGGAGACGATGTTATGAAAATAGCGAAGTTTCTTGGGTAGAAAAATAATAATTCTCTTTAATCCGTCAGTGAGGTTATCAAATAATACTGGACCCGTAATTTTTTCTTTATCAAATAAATAAAAAAATACAAAGATAAAGTACATCAAAGATCACCACCGCTTTAGTGCCGTAAAACGCGGTTAAAAGGTTTGAAAAAATAAAAATATTATCGATTCATGTACATTATTTGTGAAACATGGTTTTTTAGTGTAACTAATAGTTTTGCTTTAAAAAAATTATTAACAACAAGTTATTTTTGCTACTTTTGGATACGCCTCCAAGACGACTTGGATGTTTAAAAATATTTTTACACAGTAAAATTTTCTTTGAATTACTTATGCAGTAAATCAAAGAAAATTTTGCAAACAAAATTGTCCTTAAAGTGTTTCAATATTGATATTCTGGCCTGTACTGCGTTTACATTGGGAAATATATACGCCTTAAGTGTAGCAAAGCCTTAAGCACACCGTGACGTCACACTATATTTCAACGTACCGTAGGTATCGTCGTAATTTTTTATTTACGTAGCAAAAGAAAAATACGTCACCAATATTTTTAGGTTATCTAACTGACAGAATAAATAGATATTTTTGTCAACTACCCTATTCTGTTTAACCCTATGTGAAAAAGGCATGAGTAATATATACCTATTACTCTCTACCTACTCAGGATTATTATGTACAAGGGTGGGCTTCAAATAGTATCCTCACTAAATAGTTTTAAAGGTCAACCGTCCCGCCCAAATACGAAACACTCACTCAACCAAAATCGTTTAGTTAGCCGGCCCCATAAGACACTTGGATGATGGATGAACTCATCTCTACGTTCATCCCACGTCATTGTATCATATAACCAGCCGCCATGTTGACTCCACAAACAAGCCTTGTTTATCACCCTGGAATTATAATTACAAAGACACAAAGTTTACGTTATAATGTTGAAACTACAGTTTCTCTTGTGTGTTTTCTACTATTCCCTTAATAGTGTGTAATATTTGTCGAGATAACGATGTGGTCCAAGTGAATGAACTTAGCAAGAACAAAGGTTTCTATTTGTTAAAATAGAAAGATTACATTTACACTACGTTAAGTCGTTAGGTCTTTTTTTTTCGCTATTGTTTTCAGCGGAAGCTTTGACTGAAAAATTCTACCGCATTTTAGTGCTGTTTAAAACTGTGAAATGCGCTTTGAAACTACGAAAGTTGTTTTCTACAGTTATCAAATTACCATTTTAGAGTTAGTTTTAGGTTTTGAGCAGTATTTTGAAATTATTCCTGGCTGGAAATGGTTTTATGTCTGCCGGAAATATTTTTTCAACACACTTGCTCATAAAGTGGCTCTTATTTCACCGCAATTAGGCTCATCATGACACCTGTAATCAAACTGTGACTTTTTCATTGCTATTATTCACAAGTGAGTTATAGAGTTTTTTTTTTAAATTCATTGGTTGAGTTTCTTTGTTCTTAAAAAAGTTTCGATACAAAAAAGATCGTGCTCAATAGTATCTACAAATAAATTAATGTACCTATTGCTTGCTCATTTCATGCAAACTTCGTATTTAAATAGAAAATTTCAACTGTACGTGTTTAATAAATAAAACTGCCACTCAAATATAACTTTTATTTTTCTCTGTATTAAAGAAAACTTGCAATTCCCCATTTTGTACGTGACTAAAACGCCATCCGCGAAAAGCCAAAAAAAAAGAAACCTCATTCTTTTAGTCTATGGCCGATCGCCATTGTTAGATGCGCACGATTAGGAAAACTGATAATTTTTCCCGTCATTGCGAAAAATTTTCACAACTCGTTTTCACTGTTGAAAATGATTTTTAAGTAGTATTTCTTCACAAGTGTGTTGAAAAACGTCGTATGATACACGTCTGTATTGATATACATATATATATCATACGACGTTTTATTACCGTCTTCGGCTCTCTTAAGACTCTCACCTAACGGCTCGGGTCTCAATGGCGCCTCAGCGTTAACCACCAACATTACACACTTGTACCATAATGTATTATTCAATGCATGCTATTTTTAATAACGTTCTTTTTCAGTTTAAAAAGTTAGTTATTTAAATCTGGGGCAAAGAGTAACTTTTATCCACCGATAAGGCACGAACTCATCAGTAAGATATTTAAGAGTAAATGATAAAACGGCCTTATAAATATAAATACAAATTGAGCCCCTATTATACTGGTATTAATATATCCGCGTATTGCCAATGAATATTTATAGGGCCACGAACGTGTTAATATGTCTTTTTCTTTTTATTTTCCAAGGAGTATCATGCTAACCAGTAACTGGGTCGTTGAGATCAGACAGGCAGTCGCTCCATGGAAAATTCTGGTATTCAGATGCATTCGATAAGCCAGGTAGATAATAAAAAAATACATGTTGACTTGTTCTTGCTATCAAAGACCCTCAGCCTTTTGTCATAAGAACAGGATAATACAACATGTCCCACAGCTATAACAATAATGTTCGACGTATTAAACATAAGAAAAAGAACATAAATGCACGTAATACAATGTTTTGTGAACAATAAAACGAGCTACAACCTCGGGGAAACGTTATATGTTAGACAATAAAAAAGAAATGACAAGAAGAATGGCGCACTATGCTCTTTCCATTTTCAAATTTGGCAAAAGCTTGGCATGAAGAACGTCTAGGTTTCGACGCGTTCATATTGAACAAAAGAGGCCAATTACTCTATGCTGCATGCAGCAGTTTGCTTTTGAATTTCAAATTGTTTATTCTAACTAGGGAATTGGAACCGAAATCGGAATCGGAAGCGGAGGCGGAGATTGAAGAAACAGGTTTAATAAAATAATAAATACATTGTTAATAAAAAAAAACTAATTTACTCAGGAATAATGTAGCTTTCTACTGGTGAAACAATTGCTGGCGAAGCACACCTTGTCCGCTTTTCTGCAGGAATAACAACAACATTTGCAACCTTATTTGGAAATTAATTTCCATCATCTAGTAAAATAATCAATTCAAGCTTTTCCTTAATTACTTCGTTGAAAAATTTCCAGGTAAAACGAGGATCTAGATATGTAGCTATTGCAAAGAAGCTATTAGAATATGAGATCTCGATTTGTACGCGTTGACTGCGGCCGCGTGCCGCCGCCGCCGCTGCGCATCGAACTCCGATAACCTCCGATTTAAAAGTAGCGTCACCGAAATCGAAATCGGAGGTTTAAAAACAATCGGCAGTTTCGACTTTTTGAAATCGGAATCGAACCTCCGTAACATCCTTAATTCTAACATTCGTTTTTCTATGACCCCTGCATCCATATTGTTTTATGCTTTTTACCACTGCACCAATTTTTCGTTTCATGTCTTTTGGACTAACAATCGTTTCCGGCGATAGATATCTCTGTCTATAATCTTGACAGTATAAGAAGTGCGATGACATTTCTTATTTTACACGCCGCGATAACTTTGTACGTAAGAAATTGAAAAATCAAATTCATAATCCTTATTTTTATTTTGTTACCCATACACCCTAACAACGAGTATCATTCGTAAGCATCAAGTTTAATTATTATTAAGTATTTTAATAAAGATTGTCACAGATAAAGAGCTCCTGGATTGACATTCAAATAAAGTAAATAAAGAAAGAAAATCAAGAAAATTATCTACATTACGACACATACGGAGTTTACAGATGTCGTGGGCCATAAACTGTTTTATTTCCTAACTTACGTTCGGTGGCTTCATTCACAATTCCAGAGCAGTCTTCGATTCCTGTGATCATAACTATCTAGATATATCTCTATAAATATATTAGTATCTACTGCTATATCTACGTGAGCGAAATCTGGTAGCGATTGGTTTTTATCTACAAATCCGCGACCCGGGAGATCGAAGTTTGTGACCTGTAAGACTAAGTATATCGAGTTTCGAAGTTGTGGCTCGCTTGGGTTCATTCAACCGATGTTTGGTAGACTACGTATCGTTTTCTGTTCCGTATCAATCCGTTTTATTGCTCGAAGTTGTTTTGTTACTACTATTTGCTTTATTACTACTTACAATTGCTTTGGCAAAAGATTCTTTTGTAAGAAGTTCCAGTTGGGTATTTTAAGAGCATGATTTTTAAATCAGCACACTAATCCTAGTGTGCTGATTTAAAAATCACTTTTATAGATAAACAAATAAAGCAATCAGATAGTATGACTTTTCTTGGGATAGATCTAGACGAGAGGTGTTGGAATGATCATATTGATAAGATATGTGGCAAACTTAAGTTTGCTTATGTTCTATGGCGTATATCTAATCTAACAAGTAGACAACCCACATTACAGGCTTATCTATCTAAACAAATATTATAAAGAGGAAAGATTTGTATTTTTGTATGTAACGAATAAACTTAAAAACAACGGGACCGATTTCAAAAATTCTTTCAACGTTGAGAAGCTACACTATCCCCGGGTGACATAGGCTACTTTTTATCCCTGTATTTCCACGGGAACGGGAAATACGCGGGTGAAACCGCGAAGCGTCCGCTAGTCATGCTATATTGATTCAATACTGCCTTATGGTATACTAATATGGGGAAACTCGGTGCATCTCGGAAGAGCGCAGAAGAGGTGTATACATGCGATTTGTAATGTAGACAGACCCACTTACATCCTGTAAACCACTGTTTAGGAAACTTAGAATACTTACATTGACTGGTATAATATATTGAGGAAAACTGTAAATTTACTAAATCTCATTCTGAGATGTTTGAAAAACTGGGAGATAAATGTAAGTTCAGAACTATATATCGTAACAGATTAATTATTCCTAGAATGAAAACGGAACTATATAGGCGAAGTTGCTACAGTGTATTCAGATTTATAACAAGATTCCTAACGAAATTAAAGAACTTTTTCAACACACTTGCTCATAAAGTGGCTCTAATTTCACCGCAATTATGCACATAATGACACCTGTTATCAAACTGTGACTTTTTCATTACTATTATTCAAGTGAGATAAAGAGTTTTTTTTTTAATTTATTGGTTGAGTTGCTTTGTTCTTAAAAAAGTTTCGATACAAAAAAGATCGTGCTCAATAGTACAAATGCAACACATTTCATGCAACTTCGTATTTAAATAGATAATTTCAACTTGTACGTGTTTAATAAATAAAACTTTCACTTAAATATAACTTTTGTTTTTGTCTGTAATAAAGAAAACTTGAAATTCCCCATTTTGTACGTGGCTAAAACGCTATCCGCGAAAAGCCTAAAAAGGATAACTCATTATTTTTAGTCTATGGCCGATCGCCATTGTTAGATGCGCGCGCATAGGAAAACTGATTAATTTTGCCCGCCATTGCGAAAAAAAAATCACAACTCGTTTTCACTGTTGGAAATGATCTTTTTGTATTATTTTCTTCACAAGTGTGTTGAAAAACGTCATATGATACACGTGTGTATTGATGATTATCGTCCTCGGTTCTCTTAAGACCCTCACCTTACGGCTCGGGTCTCAATGGCGCCTCAGCGGTAATCACCAACATTACACACTTGCACCATAATGTACTATTAATGATCCGCTCTAGAATGGTTTTACGCAGGTATGTGTACTATAAAATAATTCCTTTAGTTTAAATTTAAAGAAAAATTTTATACTTAGCAAAAATTTGCATGTCATTATGCTATGATTGAAAAGCTACTTTTTAACTACTATTGTAAGAACTTTTGTAACCTTATTTATCTGCAAATAAATCTTTGATATACTTTGTAGTTTTGGGCGATGTACACACAACAAAATCAGTGCAAATTAGGAAGCTTGCGTGAAGTCAAACTTAGTCCTTTTTACTAACGATTTTTTTCTTGTAATTGCTCGACTAGTTTTCATATAGAAGCATGCTTACGCACCCCTTGCACGCTCCTACAGACAAAAAGCAGGCCCAGCAGTGTGAGAGTTATAGTTTGATTAAGGCAATTCTCTTTCATACTGTTGGGACAAGCCTCCCTCAGGTTTGTCCAGGAAATCTTTTCCCGTATCACCTCGTGCCTTCAAAATACGCGTCCAGATCATCACGTCGGTCGTCTCTTTCTAGGCCCTTAGAAACCCTAAGCAATTAAAAATACTAATCTCACTCTGGATCCTGCCCTCTTTTGTGATCTCTCTCTGACACGCTAGGGTTTGCTGTATGAGAAATCAACATTAAAAAAAATAATAAAATAAAAATAAAAAAGCTGTTTATTTCAATTAAAATACAGTTTATACAATTCTTAACTTAATCTTAAACAAAAATAGAAAAGATTTTACAGTTAAGGAGTTGCTATTTGCTTACAATTCATTAAATGTCGCTTGAATATGTTATAGGTCTGCCTTTTATTTTTGTTTTCCAGTTTACAAACTATGTGTTTTGGCAACTTGTTTAGTATTCGGGCGAGACTGACATTCCATACTCTCTCACCATAATCGTTATGACATTTTGGTATTTCAAAGGTCGGGAGGTAGTCTAGTTTACGTAATGTGATTAATCTTTTTGCCCTATTCAATTTACACATGTCACTACTGTACTGAGTTACAATTGCTAAATCTCTCTTATCAAATATACTCAAAACCTTACAATAATGAAACAAGTTGTGGTAATTATCTTTGCTCATGAATTTGACTTTTAAAGGAACAATTGTTTTTAAAATTCTAATCTGCAAATTATATATATCATTTAGATACGTTTTATACGTTCTTCCATAGCTAGATAAGCCATAACTGATGACAGAATCAGCTAAAGACATATACATAAGTCTCAGTGTTCTATATGGCACTTTATGTTTGAGCACACATAGTTTTGACAAAATAGCTCTTAGCTTGTTGCATATTAGGTTAACATGTGATCCCCAATTAAACTTATGATCTATTTTTAGGCCAAGGTAGGTGTGTTCTTTCACGATTTCGAGCTGCTTACATGTACACGCGTTATTGTTTAGATGCATGCAACTGTGCTCATGGGCGACGATCATCGGCAGCGAAACAGCTTTTTTGTAAGGCGAGTGTATGTACATTAATTTAGTTTTGTTATAGTTAATTGATAAACCTAGATCATGAGCCCATTTGCACAATGTATCAAAATCTTCCTGCATCATACTTTGCGCCTTGATAATGTCTTTATGAGCAGCGATCAAACACGTATCATCGGCAAATTGGTACACCGAGACATGTTGGAATATATTACACATATCATTTACGTACAATAAATATTCTGTCGGTCCCAATACCGAACCTTGGGCCGTGCCAAATTGTGTTCGTATTTGGTCACTTTGCTCCCCAGCTATGCTTACAGCATTATATCTATTTGTGTGATAATTTTTGAGCAGTTCCAACATTGGTCCCTGTATACCATTTTGTTCCATTTTTTGGTACAATGTTTCAAAATTCAATGTATCAAATGCTTTGCTAAAATCAACCATAACAGCTAAAACATGGTTTCTATTATCTAAATGCTTATTTATTTCATCTGAAAAAGTTGCCAGTAACTGAGAAGTACTTTTATTTTTTTGAAATCCATACTGTTTTTCATGCAGAATGTTGTTACTTGTAAGGAAGTTATTTATTAAATGCCCAAAATATTTTTCAATTATTTTATTTATACATGATAGTATTGTTATTGGTCTATAGTTATTTGTATCATCATGTTTACCCTTTTTATGTATCGGCCTAATAAGACCTATCTTTAGCCTATCTGGATATATTGATCGAGTTATACATGTGTTAATTAAGTGAGTGAGCACTGGGGTCAATTTGTCTGATATATATTTAATGTCTGTTGCCCTTATTTTGTCGTGCCCTGGACTTTTTTTTTCATTTATATTTTTGACTATTTTATGTAAAATTTCTTCATTAATTTTCTTAAGTCTCAACGACATTATTGGTGTATTTATGTATGTTTTCTCATTCAATAATGGCTTATTACAAGTGTTAATTACATTCTTAACATTATTATCAAAATCACGTGCAAACATATTTGACAATACTTTTGCGGGTAACTTGAAATATTTAAGAAGCAAGTCATCAATCGATTTAACAATTCTACCGGTCAAGTTATTAATAATATTCCATAACTGTCTTGGGTTCTTAAAGTTATCACATATTTCTTTTTTGATCGAGTTATTTCTAGCCTTGCTTATCATCCTATTAGTCTTATTTCTATATCTTTTGTATACTAGTTCGTTTTGTTTATTGTCGGTGTCGCTTAAATATATTTTCAACAGTTCTTTTTTTTTAATACTCATTGAAATTAATTTCTCGGTTATCCATTTACACTCGTGTTTCTTTACATTTATTATTTTGGATTGATAGGTACACCTTTCATAGACTGATTGTATTTTATTTACAATAAAATCAATTATTTCATTCGGGTCGTCGCAGCCGAGTGCAGGCTCCCAATCAATGTTACTTAGTTCCTTTTTTACTTCGTCATTATTTAATCTATTTACAACTTTATAATTGTTTTTGCGTTCCGAACTAGTTACCGTTAGGCCTGTTATGAAATGATCGGCTAATGAGTCACACACAACCGCAGCTTGTATTGAGTGACCTCGCGTACTTCGGCTGCACACGTCGCGAATGAATAAATGATCTATACATGATTTAGATGTGGCATTTATATTCGTCTCGATTCTGGTAAATTGTGTTATACAGCTTTCAAAACCTAGTCCGTTTAAATTGTTAAGGTATGACTTGACAGTATTGTTTGTGCAACTTATATCTATGTTAGTATCGCCTGCTAAAATACAATTCACGTTTGTAGGATACGAAGATAAAATCTGTGTTAGTTCATTAACAAAATTATTTTTATTTAGGTTAGGCGGTCTGTAAATACAACACAGGTTAGTTTTATAGCCATAAGAAGTTGTTACCTCACCACACAAACACTCGAAGTTTACCGTATTCACTGTTTTTTGCACGAATGAAATACTCTTGTGAGCGTAAACAATAATGCCGCCTCCTTTCCTGTTGTTTCGTAGTTCTGTGTACATAACATACTCCTTTATTTCGAATAAACTTGACATTGCATCGGTGATGTTTGCTTCTGTTATAATAAGCAGGTGTATAATGGTCGGGCTTCCTGCTATAATGTATTCTAATTTTTGGTAATTTTTGATCAAAGATCGAATGTTGACATGTAGTAAAATAAGTCTATTTTGTTCTTCGGGTAATGCAGAAACATATTCATTCCATGAGTAATACTTGCTCTCGGTTATGTTTGTATTGAAACACTCCATGCAATACTACGTAAACATGTTGCCAAACCTTACCTATGGATAGATTATCTAGCATTTATTTGCTTACTTATCATTTATTTGCCGCAGTTCTTTGCCAATTCGGTCGATGTCTTTTTCGGATCGGACGTAATATATTTTCTTATCACCTTCTTTTTTACGGACCATTATCTGTCCGTTTCTACACCAGACATACTTGCAGAGTGCTTTCTCCTTAAGATTTGTTTTAGTTTTCCATAGTAAGTAAGAGATAGTCGGTGATAATGCCTCACGTAGATACACTTTATTATCACTTTCTCCACCCAAGTCCTTAGTTGTTACGTTTACTGTTCGCGCGGCTTCATACCATTGTTCACGGCTACCTTCACGTAAAGATATTATAATTGGTGCATCGACCTTTAACCGTTCTGCCTGCGCCGTTCCCGGGCGAATAGGTTTCTTTTTTCTAACAGCTCTGATGATATCATCTGGATTTTGTTTCAGCAATTGACAATAAGTTGTCGCAATGTTTTTGATGTCTTCATTTTGTTGTTCTTCTATACCACAAATTTCTAATTCATTATAAGATTGCGCTTGTTCAAGTTTACTCAGTTTTTGCTCCAAAACTTCATTTTTTAGGGTTAGATTGGTGCACATATCGTTTAAGTTCTTGAATTGGTTCTCCATTATTTTTACACGCATTTCATAGCTTTTTACTTTCTCTTCATATTCATCAATTTTATTAGAATAAAATTTGAGGGTATTCTGTAGCTCATCGCGTATAATATCTTTAACGTTCTGACGTAATTGTCTAACTTCTTGGTGGATTTCAAATAACGTTTTATCTTGTTGATTATTGATTCCTTCAGCATCAGACTCTTCATCTTCGGGGTCAGGGAGTATGACCGATATACGCCTGGCTTTCCCACCAACCGCTATAGAGCATACACGACACTTCCAGTCAACCGATTCCATTGATGACAATGCAGTTAGTTGTTCCGCTGTAAGCGATGCACATGAGCCGTGATACCACTTGCTACATTTAGTGCACTGCACACCGGGACAGCAACATTGAGTTCGCCTTTGTTTGTTCGTCCACTGGACGAATATCTTTGTCGGTGATCAATTAAGTATTAAGAGTCTCTCTTACCTCTAGACAGCGGCGATAGGTAATGGTAGTGAACGCTGGCGCCTCCAGCAGAGCAGCCAGTCAGCGTGATGCTGTCAGGGTTGCCACCGAACATGAGGATGTTGTTCCTGACCCAGTGGAGGGCGAAGGACTGGTCCTTGAGGCCGTTGTTGCCGGGGAGGGTCTCGTCCCCAGTACTGAGGAAACCTAGAGAAATGGAAAAAGATGGTAAGATAAAAAATTGATAAGAAGAATGGAGCAGTAAGTATGAGTTTTGTCGGAAAGTTTAAAAAAAAATATATGGAATTTGAAAACAATTTAATTCAAACTCCAATAATGGCTTATGGTGACATATGGCGACAAAGGAAAGTATCAGATCCTTTTGTGCAATCATATTTTGCTTGCTTGAAACCGTACCATCATTGCCTTTACTAGAAATATTGAACGGAACATCGTTTATCTCTAACATTTTCCTTTATTTCATGCTCCATCTGTTTATTCTGTCTCCAAGTAGCACAACAAGTCCACAAATGAATAATCTTATTGATCCGCTACAGTAACTAATCGAAGGAAATTACTGCCATCCGCTTGGCAGATGGATTATCTTTTTAGGATAAAAGATATTACATTTACGAAGCAACCGTATACAGGAAAGAAAGAACAATATTCCGATTAAAAGTACATTACAAAGATAAACAGTTTCTTTTATTGAACGCTGTTGTTCTGCCTATTATGTAAAATGATTGGGGTTCGCTCGTGAATTATTCTGCGGCCCTGGCCCAACGAGATAAGGGACGGTTGCCTGCATAGAGCACGGAATCGGCAGCTACTGGAGTAGATATGAAAAACAGGTAATTTTTTTTTATGTAGGTAAAATTACGAAAATTGAATCACTGGTAGACACTGTCGCTGGACCACATAATATCCCAGAAAATTCACGGTTCCTGTCTCAATAACTTAAATTGATTTAAGCTAATGTGTCTATTCGAAAGTGGGCAATTAGATTTTTTTACACCAGAAACTCGCATATGATTACTTAGCTGCCACCCGCGGCTGCGCCCCAGTGTTATTAGTACTTGTTCCAATATCTTTATAAATTATAGAAGGTGTTATGGTGATGTATAAACTATATTTCTGTAAAGTTTCATCAAAATCCGTTCAGTAGTTTTTGCGTGAAAGAGTAACAAACATCCATCCATCCTTACAAACTTTCACTTTTATAATAATAGTATGAAATTGCCGTTTTATTGTAATAGGTACTTCGAATTGACATAGAGCCTTCATGGTTGGAGATTTTTGAGTGAAACTTTTTTCACATGGTACCTATGAAGTTCTTCTTTTAAAAAATGTGCAAATTCGACTATCGAGTTTCAGTTGTTTTTTATTATTCAGCTTAGACAAGAAAGATGGACACTTCGAAAAACCGAGTGATTTTTGAATACACGTTCTGACACGGAACTAACGCTTCAGAAACAGCTCGCAACATCAATGTTGCGTTTGGAGAGGGGACTGGTAATGAACGCACCGTGCGATTTTGGTTTAAACGCTTTCGTGATGGAAACTTTGATTTGAAGAACGAGCCACGTGGAAGACCGCCCACACAGGTGAGTAACAATGAATTGAAAGAGTTGGTGGAAGCCGATCCGAGCCAAATTACCCAGGAATTAGCGGCATGGTTTAACGTTACCTTACCAACAATATTGACTCATTTGCGTCAAATCAATAAAATAAATAAATATGAAAAATGGGTGCCTCATGATTAGACTGATCTGCAGAAAGGAATGCGTGTTGAAACTTGTGTTGCCTTGTTAAATCGATACAGAAATGAAGGAATATTGGATCGAATTGTGACAAGTGATGAAAAGTGGATTCTTTACGATAACCGTAAGCGAAAAATGCAATGGCTGACCCCAGGTCAAACGCCGCAACAGTGTCCTAAAGCAAAGCTTACCAATAAAAAGGTGGTAAATGGTAACTGTTTGGTGGTCTCAGCATGGTGTTATTCACTATAGCTTTCTCGGATCTGGTCAAGCCATAACGGCAGATGTCTACTGTGCCGAACTCCGAACAATGATAGCAAAACTAGCAGTGAAACAGACCCGACACATGAATCGATCTTCACCATTATTGCTCCATGATAACGCGAGATCTCATACAGCACGAGAAACCATTTTAACTCTACAGGAACTGCAATTAGAAACCGTTTGTCGAATCTAGATCACCAGAGTTCTATCGCAAAGACACTAATGACCTTCCTATTAGAAGGCAGCAATGTATAGATAATAATGGTAATTATTTTGAATAAATAAATATGCAAAATTAAAAAAAAAACTAATTTCCATTTTTCAGTACAAATCGGTAATTTCATACTTTAACCCCTAATATTAGTAGGATTGTTGACTAGTAATAATTTATAGCATATAATCATCTCGAAAAATGTTCCTTTCAAATAACAAAGTTTTTTTTTGAAATTAGGTTAGTGGTGCTAGAGACTACCCTGTAAACTCACAAAATTCACGGTTCCTGTGATATAGGTCGACGGAGCTGACCACACAATGAACGCTCAGCGCAAGTACTAGTCGGACGTCATAAACTTAGTCAGATTTGTATAGGCCGCAAAATTTTTGAAGTAAACATCAACACAGTATTGGCATAGGACTACCAGCTATGAAGTGAAAACGGGAATGTGTGTGCGCGTAGAAGCAATTACGACTTCTGAAAGCACGTCGCCGTCGATATACGTCGCGTTGGTCTTGCGATTGATTTTTCTCCGGTCGTGTCCGATCCGATTGCTGATCCATTGGACTATGAGAATGCACCTATGTGTTTGTACCTACTTGGTTAATCTCCGTCAAGATTGTCCTCCATGACCCAAATTGGTTTGAAGGATTTTAGTAAGTATTAACAATGTCGTCTCTGGTAGTGGTCACCGAGGCATCTCTGTATTCTGTGGTAGCCTTTGATTAAACATAAATGAGTTTTGCGGAGTTTGTTTCGGGCCATTTCGGGCCGTATTTTCGACTGACTTTACTTATTGTGTCTTGTTTCTAACTAAGGCTAAACTGTTCGGTTTTAAGAACTTGCATCGCTTGAAATAAATTAATGTTTATTCTGTAATGTTGGGTATTTATTTTGCCTTTGTTTGTAAAGTTTCACTGCGAATGGATAAAGCGCTGAAGAGATAATTGCTTGAGTAAGAGATATGACAGTACCTACCTACACATGAAGATGATAATAGGTCGTTATGACGAACTTCGCAAATAAGCTACGTAATCATAATTACCAACGATGAGTAAGCGATTGTTGTTTCGTTTATAACCGACTTCATATAAGGGGACGTTTAGAATGTATTGTTTTGTTACGGTAGGTGGCATATGACCACGGTTATCTTCCACGGAATAGTTTGTACATAACAATTTCAGATGAGAATATTTTCTTGTTTCACACTTTTCAGAGCGTTATTTTTCAGTCCGGTTTTAGTTTTTGAACTTATTTTTATTGAAAGTATTTTGGGGTTTTTGCAGAGCCATACCACATTTTTTTCTGTTTAGGGTTTGTTGTTGTATGTAGGTAATGCATAAGTAACAAGAGTGGCAAGCGTTTTTCAGTAGTCGGGTTTTAGTTTATCACAGTCGAACCATGATAGTTTTGATACGTCATGGTACGGGGGCAGGCGCTTGGTCTTTACTTAAATACATCACTCTAGTTATATCTAATCTTAATATATATAATAATATAAATATATAAATGAGAAAGCTTGGATGTATGTTTGTTACGCACTCACGCCATAACCGGTGAACGGATGTGGATGAAATTTGGCGCAGAGATAGATTATAGTCTGTAATAGCACATAGGCACACACTGCTATCTCAGTATAATGTTACCTTGGGTTCATAAAAGAATATTCACGCGGGTGAAGCCGCTGGCAGAAGTGTGTGTTGAATAATGTGCAAAGAGCTCGATCGACGACCGCCCCGAACCCACAACCTGTCTAGTCTTATTTCCATTTCAAAATAGCCACATTATTGTAATGTTCTCTTTATAGCTCGATGCGCTGCCCACAACAATGCTGCCGTCGTATAGCTACAGTGTCACTATCTGACATTTGGCAATTTTTTAAGTTTATAATACCTCTATCGATCTGTCTAAGCAATATTTTTCTTATCTATATATTACGAAGAAAAAAAAATGTCCCAATTTTATTTAAAAAAGAAACACTACTGTGGCTAATTTGAAATGGAAGGAAAGGTTGTTAACAAAAAAGAAATATAACTTAAGATAACACTATTAGTTTAAATCAATAACTTAAATTGATTTAAGCTAATGTGTCTATTCGAAAGTGGGCAATTAGATTTTTTTACACCAGAAACTCGCATATGATTACTTAGCTGCCACCCGCGGCTGCGCCCCAGTGTTATTAGTACTTCTTCCAATATCTTTATAAATTATAGAAGGTGTTATGGTGATGTATAAACTATATTTCTGTAAAGTTTCATCAAAATCCGTTCAGTAGTTTTTGCGTGAAAGAGTAACAAACATCCATCCATCCTTACAAACTTTCACTTTTATAATAATAGTATGAAATTGCCGTTTTATTGTAATAGGTACTTCGAATTGACATAGAGCCTTCATGGTTGGAGATTTTTGAGTGAAACTTTTTTCACATGGTACCTATGAAGTTCTTCTTTTAAAAAATGTGCAAATTCGACTATCGAGTTTCAGTTGTTTTTTATTATTCAGCTTAGACAAAAAAGATGGACACTTCGAAAAACCGAGTGATTTTTGAATACACGTTCTGACACGGAACTAACGCTTCAGAAACAGCTCGCAACATCAATGTTGCGTTTGGAGAGGGGACTGGTAATGAACGCACCGTGCGATTTTGGTTTAAACGCTTTCGTGATGGAAACTTTGATTTGAAGAACGAACCACGTGGAAGACCGCCCACACAGGTGAATAACAATCAATTGAAAGAGTTGGTGGAAGCCGATCCGAGCCAAATTACCCAGGAATTAGCGGCATGGTTTAACGTTACCTTACCAACAATATTGACTCATTTGCGTCAAATCAATAAAATAAATAAATATGAAAAATGGGTGCCTCATGATTTGACTGATCAGCAGAAAGGAATGCGTGTTGAAACTTGTGTTGCCTCGTTGAATCGATACAGAAATGAAGGAATATTGGATCGAATTGTGACATGTGATGAAAAGTGGATTCTTTACGATAACCGTAAGCGAAAAATGCAATGGCTGACCCCAGGTCAAACGCCGCAACAGTGTCCTAAAGCAAAGCTTACCAATAAAAAGGTGGTAAATGGTAACTGTTTGGTGGTCTCAGCATGGTGTTATTCACTATAGCTTTCTCCGATCTGGTCAAGCCATAACGGCATATGTCTACTGTGCCGAACTCCGAACAATGATAGCAAAACTAGCAGTGAAACAGCCCCGACTCATGAATCGATCTTCACCATTATTGCTCCATGATAACGCGAGATCTCATACAGCACGAGAAACCGTTTTAACTCTACAGGAACTGCAATTAGAACCGTTTGTCGAATCTAGATCACCAGAGTTCTATCGCAAAGACACTAATGACCTTCCTATTAGAAGGCAGCAATGTATAGATAATAATGGTAATTATTTTGATTAAATAAATATGCAAAATTAAAAAAAAATAACAAATTTCCATTTTTCAGTACAAATCGGTAATTTCATACTTTAACCCCTAATATTAGAAGGATTGTTGACTAGTAATAATTTAAAGCATATAACCATCACGAAAAATGTTCCTTTCAAATAACAAAGTTTTTTTTTTGAAATTAGTTTAGTGGTGCCAGAGACTACCCTGTAAACTTACAAAATTCGGGCTCTCTATATAATCAGCATCGATTTTTATTATCTCGAGATTTTTTTATTTTTTGACAAAACTCAAAATATGATTTTGTCAGATAGTGGCACTCCAGCTATAGGACGGCAGAATGTGCCTCGTCTTCTTACAGTAAATTAATGCCAACATTTATACTGCAGTAGGTACTCTATATAGATTGTATCCTGTGGAATAGACACACCTTCATAGATATAAATATCATTCATGATCAGGCGGGATGACCATTCAACTTGACAATCTGTGGCTGCCAAATTGCAAATAATATCGGCCTATGAAATAGAAGTAGATTCTTAATTTAAATTTTCTGAGAATTTCAATACAGCATGTGCTAATCAGTATTTAAATTAATCTTAATAGTTTTTTTTTATAAAGGAGACGACGGCACGGCCGCGGCAGCTGATTACTCTTCATGACTTATTGAAAGTTAAGGCCGTACCCTGACCAAAAAATCAGCATGAGATTTGAGCATTCCTATTGGCCTAGGCCGCTAGGCCGTGAACTCGTGGCGCATGAATTACAGTAGTAAATACGCCCAGATTTTAGAATAAAATCTTTATAAAATCGAATATTGGTCTTTTAAAAAAAAAAATCTACCAAAATGTTCGTTATTAAATTGTCTATCCATTAGTGTAAGTACAAGAAATTATTAATGAACACTTTACGAGGAGATGCATGCTATCAATCATTATTTCTCATTTTTATGGTATTGTTGGAAGGAGATTAGTGAAACATATACTACAATTAAAAAAAAAAGAATTCTACAATTTTGGAATCAATAATATGTAGAAATTTAATGTATTTTTGTTAGTTGATATTTCATTTTAAATAACGAGTAGATAGCTCCTAAAACTGCACGAAAAACGGCTAGCGCGGCGTTTTGCTCGGGGTAGCGCCTTAAGATATTAAAGGTTGTTTAATGTTTGTTTTTTTCATTTGAATCGATTGTTATGAAATAAATGACTTATGATAACCGGTAAAAAAAAGATAAATAAACATAATAATTATCATCATACTTAAAGTGATGTTTGAATAGGTCAACGACTGCACATTTATTTAATTGACCATACATGCTTATCAGACTAGTTATTTCTGATGGTTGATATAATCACACTAATATTATAAAAACGAAAGTTAGTATGTGTGTGTTTGTTACTTCTTCCACGCTCAAACGGCTGGACAGATCTGTATGAAATTTGGCACAGAGATAGATTATAGTCTGGAATTGCAAATAGGCTTTTGTATCCCGCCAATATGTTCCCTCGGGATAATTTTCGACATTCACGCGGGTGAAGCCGCTGTCAGAAGCTAGTATCTCTATAAAAGGAAGATACTACTGCTTATACTGCTGCTGGTACTCATGATGAAGCCTCGTGTCTTAGCTATACGGAACCCACGCCGTATGACAAGATAGTTTTTTTTATCATTATTGTTTGAAGTTTCTTTCAAGACAGTATAATTTGAGTGGGTCTTTTATTATAAACTAGCGACCCGCCCCGGCTTCGCATGGGCTAATTATATACAAGAACTGTCCTCGTTTATCGCTCTTTCAATTTGTTTTCAATTAGTTTTTGTAGGCTCGCGCTTGACCACTATCTCGCCTGGTGGTAAGCGATGATGTGGTCGACGAAGTAGCACGCTTGCGACAGACTCTGGCAGGGAATTCCACTCCTTAGCTGTACGCGTAATGTAAGTATTTCCAAAACGTTTTGTGCGTATGGGTGGGATGTCCACCATGTACCGATGGCGCATCGCCGTACGTCTTATAGTCCGATGATGAAACGGGATAGGCGGAATTACACCATGCAATTCCATCGCACACTCCCCGAAATGCAACCGACAAGCTGGCAACTAGGTGACGATGTTCAGGGCTCTGGAGCTTTGACTAGACCAGCGCCAGTGCCAATGCATTGTTGCATTATATTAGTGAAAGCGTGGCGTAGAAGTGTGTTTTAGAAGAAGTTACCGGATAAACAGAAATGACCTCGACAGACGCGGGCAGCGACTTTGTTTTACACTATTAAAGGTCTATCCACACATATCAGGGCCGTGCCCGGGACGTGGACGGACCGTGCCCCGTCTGGGGCTCAAAAAAATATCGGTATGTACATTTTATATGAACTCGTTCACACACGTTCGTGCACGGGCCGTGCACGGGGCCCAGTGACGAATCTTCAATACCTGGGCCGTGCTCGTCACGTCCCAGGCACGGCCCAGTAATGTGTGGATAGATCTTTAGAGATTAGGTAAAAAGGTAGCTTAATTTCATATTTCACTTACCTAGAGGTCCAAGCCTGTAGTTCAGGGTAACGACCACCATATCCCAATCCATGAGGTTCTCAGGGTAGTATGGTGATCCATCTCCGTACATGAAGGCTCCTCCATGGATGAACACCATGACCGGCAGGTTGGCTCCAGGGCTCATCTTGGGAGTGTACACGTTCACGTAGAGGCAGTTCTCGCTACCTGGTGAAGAAGAAGATATGGATAATTATTTAAATTTGGGACAATCCCACCGCACTATTCCCAAACCACTGCAACTCCTGAAAGCCAGAATCAACAGTGGCGACCACCAGAAAAGCGCCGAGGCAATGAAGCTCGACAAAGTCCCGGAGAATGAATTTAACTGTCTTGGATCCCGCAACGAAATTAATCAGAAAAGAAAATGGAGGAGTAAGAAAAACACAAATTTCCACTTCCCTCCATATCAAGCAGGAGACAGAACAAACAAGACCAATAGGCACAAAGGGTCGTTTACAACTGGGATAAGCCCAGTTGCCAAGCACCACGGATAAAAATTTGCATTAATATTAATGGGTCCTAACATTGTGAGCTGTTATATTTGATTCCAATAATAGGTATGGCAAAAGCGCTTGAACGCACGGAAATTTGTTCTAGTTTCCACAAGGTCCGTATAGTAAACGGCTCCTGATACAGCCTGTACATTATTCAACATAGTATTGCGTTCATTCTGCCAAAGAATACACTCCCATAAGATATGATGTGCAGATTGTATATATTCACAGTCAGATGTAGAACACTGACATAATGGCGAGGCAACAAGCTTGAAGGAAAATAATTTACTTTTAAAGTTACCATGCCCTGTGAGAAATTGGGCAACACAGTGATCCACCTCCAGCCACGTCCTGGCCAGCCGCACGCGAACGAATGGAAAGAATTGGTGAAGGTGTCGGCCCTTGATGGAATTATCCCACCTACATTGCCATTCGGATAAAAGTTCCTCCCAGACGTCAATATGTGGTTTAAATAATCTAGAGATTTTGGCACGGTCACTCCGCGTTAAAAAGTCCGCGTCCATGGTCTCTTTTGCGGAATAGTACATTGCAGCACGTCGCTGCACTTCAAGGTCGACCGGAAGTACGCCAGCAAGTACCGGTAAGGCCTCAGTACTAACCGTCCTGTATGCTTTGCATAAGAATATCAAAGCCAAACGCTGACTCTGAAGTAACTTACGTCGTACCGCCCCTATTGTGGCCCTATCAGCCCAAACAGGCGCCCCATAGCAGATACAACCCAAGTAAGTAGCCCCATAAATAGTCTTTAAAGTCAAAAAAGACAGACCCCACGTAGATTTAGATATTCTCGTTAAGGCATAGAAGTTCTTTTTTGCTTTTTCACCGACGATTTTAATATGATCTATAAATGCAAAATTCCTTTCTAACACAAGACCAAGATAGCACACGGACTGCTTCCTTTTTACCGGAACGTTATTAAATTTAATAGTAGGACACGATTTAAGATTACCTTTCAAAATGAGCTGATAAGTTTTATGCGGAGCAAAGGTCAGGCGGTTACGATCGCCCCACTGAGATATTAATCGTAGGCAAGTGTCAGCCAAGTTCTCGAGTCCAGCTCGAGTACTTGATTGAATGAGCAGAAGACCGTCGTCCGCGTAACCGGTTAATGAGCAGCCGCTTGGAAGCGGAATCGCGAGGAAATCATCAAAGCCTAAATTCCATAAAGGTGGACCAATAACCGAACCCTGAGGACATCCCATGGTGAGAGACTTCGACATGGAATGATGGCCGAGTTTGAGTTTCGCGGAACCATTTAAAAAGTAAGAGTAAACTAAATTGTATATATTTCTATAGCAGCCTCGATTTTTCATTTTAAGTAATAGCATTGGCCACCATGCGTTATCAAAAGCCCCAGAAATATCTAGAAAAATCCCAATTACATACTTATGTTCAGATGTATTAACTATTTTCCTAACAGTAAGGGCCGCGTCTACAGTCGATTTTCCAATAGTGAAACCGAATTGATTATTATGAAATTTTGGTCCGTCCGGTAGCAACCGTGGAACGATAAGGCGCTCCAGGAGTTTTCCCAAAGATGGAAGTAATGTTATGGGCCGGTACGACTTCGGGTCGTCCGGAGGTTTGTCGCCACTTTTCGGGATTATTCGTATAAATCCGCGTCGCCAAATACGAGGAAATACGCCCTCCGCAATACAACGGTTGTAAACGGTTAAAATCGCATCACCGGCTGTTTTACACGCTTCTATAATCATCCGATTAGATATTTTATCTTCACCTGATTACTTGTTGAGTGGTAACCTCTTGACAACGTTAATAAATTCGTCAGTGGATGGAAGGTCTGACGCTGGTGATTCAGGTGGTACAGCTGCCCACGCTCTGATCTGTTGATGGTATTCGTTGTCATTAGCCAGTACGTCATCAGGTATAAGAGTATTCAGCAAAACTTCAGTTGTTTCCTCAATACCGGTAGTGTGTTTATTATTTACTTTAATATTCTGAACAAACGCGAGGTCGACTGATCGATTGGCTTTAAACTCATGATATAAAGGAGACCACGGACCTTCTTTATCTAATTTTTCTACTACTTTACGCAATAAATTACCCTTTGATTTTTCCACCGATGCTCTGTAGCGGGACCTGGCAAGTCTAAACGTATTTAACGCAATGGAAAGAGGGTCACCGGTAACCTTACGTTTTTTAAGCTTGTTAAGATGTTTACGCGCTCGGCGATAATTTTTACGCTGTTCAGTTAGGTATTCACACCACCAATCACATCTACGTATATTGGTCAAAGATCCACGACCAATGGCAATGTCAGCACAGTAAGTGAAGGTGTCTGACATAATTTCAGCACTTTCTTCAGCTGAAAGCCCATCACGAGTGAAGTCTTTGGCGTGAGACGCAACAAGCGAGCTAAAGAATTCCCAATTCGCACCCTTACATTTATACCTAAAGTTACCAATGACATGTGACGTACCCTGAGTAAAAACTGGAACAAATTCGTACACGATCAAGCGATGATCACTACAAGACGCGTCCGGTAGGACACGCCACCTATCCAAGCGTACGTCTGCACTAGAAAGTGTGACGTCAATACAAGATTCAAATGGATAATTATTATTTGCTAGCTATTTCCAGCGGCTATTATGGGAGCGATCCCATGGAAGGACCAAGTGATTAGGTAATATGGCATTATTCATAGTGCCCGGACAATTTGGAAAAAGGCAATATGATAAAAACTATTGAAATAATCAAATTGAACGGGCTTTCTGAATAATCATCATTTTATTACTCGATTCACAATTCTAGCGAATTCACAAAGTTGTTAAAAGATTTTTTCAACACACTTGCTCATAAAGTGGCTGTAATTTCACAGCAATTAGGCACATAATGACACCTGTTATCAAACTGTGACTTTTTCATTGCTATTATTCACAAGTGAGTCATAGAGTTTTTTTTTTTATTTATAGGTTGAGTTGCTTTGTTCTTAAAAAAAGTTTCGATACAAAAAAGATCGTGCTCAATAGTACAAATGCAACACATTTCATGCAACTTCGTATTTAAATAGATAATTTCAACTTGTACGTGTTTAATATATAAAACTTTCACTCAAATATAACTTTTGTTTTTGTCTGTAATAAAGAAAACTTGAAATTTCCCATTTTGTACGTGGCTAAAAAGCTAAAAAAAAAAAAACTAATTCTTTTTAGTCTGTGGCCGATCGCCATTGTTAGTTAGATGAGTATCTCTAAGTAGTCTGTGGTTAGATGTGCGCGCATAGGAAAACTGATTAATTTTGCCCGCCATTGCGAAAAAAAAATCACAACTCGTTTTCACTGTTGGAAATGATCTTTTTGTATTATTTTCTTCACAAGTGTGTTGAAAAACGTCGTATGATACACGTGTGTATTGATGATTACCGTCCTCGGCTCTCTTAAGACCCTCACCTTACGGCTTGGGTCTCACTGGCGCCTCAGCGGTAATCACCAACATTACACACTTGTGAAAATTCAGAGTCTACGCCTTATATATTTTTTTAATTTGTATTTGATTGTAAAATTTGGGTCCTTTTTTTAGTAAAACAATAAAAAGTCGATAAAAAAAAATCTACAGGGCATGAGGGGTGTTAAGGGGTCTGAAAGGCTAGCAGATGACCCCTTTAGTCGACCATTTTAAATTGGCACACGATGCACCATTCACCCTGTATAATAGGTAAGTACGATTCAACAGAGCCCCGCTGCAGGGGATCCTATTTGTGTCTGCAGGGTCTAAAGTAACCCAACAAGAAGGAGATGTCGGGACCGTCATCAACCGTCGTCAGCTTCAGTGATGCCAGAATAGATTACCCGAATAACATGTAACTTGAACATAACCGGAGAAATGAGAGTGTACCAAGGTGAACTATACAAATCTGCTTACCACTTTAGAGCGTACCGGCGTGATGTTATGTTATGAAATGGTGTAAACAATAAACAGACATGCAATTGCAGCAATCCCAAGAGATTTGCCGCAATTTATTGAAGAGTTCTGTTGTCAATCTTCGAAGTTCTTCATCAGATCTTGACGAAATTTTAATTAAAAAAAAGAAACATCAAAATCGGTTCATCTAGTAAAAAGTTATGAAGTAATATAAAAAAAAATACAGTCGCATTCAGAACCGGAGGAGGTTTTTTGATGTCGATTAAAACTCAATCAATCTGCGTAGCCTTTTCGCAACTATGTTGCTTCTCATCTAACCGGAAGCAACTGAGACTATATTAACAAAAACTAAAACCTAAAAATAAATTAAAGTATCTATAAAAACTCTTCCGCATCGCTGTCTGTGTCCAAAGACTGCCGACATTGCCAAGTTGTATGGCAATGCGTATCCTAGGACCAAGGTTAAAAGTACCCTTGGGTCACTGTTTTTCCTTTCCTTTATTCTCAAACATGCATGGAAATATTGTCATTATTTTCGAAAAAAGAACACGCGATTTATCGAATTTACGGACAAAGAAAATCAAATCCATTGCAGGAGCGTTTTTGTTGAATTTGGAACATTATAACGCTCCAGCAATGTTGTTATAACTTTTGATAAATGAAATGTATAATATAAAAAGCATTGAGATAATATGTACTACGTAGTACATTATTACCTCAATGATAAAAAGTATGTTTTCTCAAACATGCTTAGAAATTTGAGCATTATTTTGACAACCTTCTTCGAGATAAATCGCAATTGCTGTACTGGCCAAATACATGCGCGCAGCGGCCGGCAAAAGTTGTATGAAAATCCATATCTGTCGTGTGTAGCGGCCAAATAAATTCCATAGTAAACTCATATCTGTCGTGTAATTTAAAAATGGAACGATCTTTTACTCTAAAACATGGCAACCAAGGAGGTAACTTATCAAAGGTTTTATTTAAATTTCGAACTGGCTTGCAAATAGAACGCTGTTTATTGACAAAAATAAACAAATGAAAACTTTAAGGCTTAACACCACTGACCTCTATCATACTAGTACGCTGGACTACATATTATCGATGACAAAATGAAGACATTTGATTTTCGCCATTTTGGCGCTGATAGCAACGTGACTTAACGTGAGAGTACATGGAGCTAATATTAGAGATGGGACACAGCTTTCGTTAAACAATACTTTTATGGGCTTTATCGATCGTGAGAATAATTTTAAATACGTAAGAGAAAAAAACATCTCAGTTATTTTTATTATGATTCATTTTTAAGTAATAGAATAATTGCTGTAAAGGTTAACTGAAAAATATTTTAATTCAGATTGTAAGCTATAAACTAGTGGTGCTATTAAAGTTATAGCGCATTACTGTCAGATCAGTGAGATTTAAATATGGGTATAGGCTAACAACTTATCCTTAAAACTAGTATATTTGAGCAAGTATCTCCTCGCTCAAGTACACTAGTTAGATTAATACTTACAATCGTTCAGATTCACTCGGTTGGCGCTCATCGGATTCGTGAAGGGAACATCATTTACACAATAATAATAATATATGAGATGGATAATCATTTACAACGGTCGTATTTCTCGCTCTCATCGCTGAGATCCTGTCTCTGTAGTGGTATAGTGCAAATAATAGTGACATCGCATTCCAGCAAGGTGAAGACTTATATCAGTTTTCAACTCTGTTTCAGATGCAGATAAAAAATTGTTTGTCTTCAAAACATTTGTTAATTAAATTATAATTATCGTGATATTATTCCAGAATTAATTCTAGGCTCAGGAACATTGAGTTAAATGTACTACGAGAAAGAAGAATAGAAGCTATTTCAAACAAAAGATTGCGCGTAAGTAATTCGGTGACAGCGAGGTAAGCAGGGGGAGGGGAGGGGGGGCTTATGTTCTCACAGATAGACAATCAATGCGCGCAGATGAACTTTTTCTTACTCTTTGAAATTTACACAAACATGGCCGCCCTTCCACCTCCGCGGTGACGTAACGTCACGAGATACAATAAATTGATAAAATATAATTAAATTAAGCGTGTTTTCAACTTACTGTTGAAATCTCATACCTTGACTTTTATTTATATTTCTCGAGTTGTTTGAACAGTATCTCAATACACACGAAGGCATTTTATAAGAAACAAAACTAAGTACTCAAACGTGTCACGTTGCAGCGAGCGCTTGCCACAGACTAAGTGAGTTGGGGTACGCGTGCTCTAACGCGTGTTACAAACAATTGAGTTGAGGAGTCTCCTCTAGTACGTAGTATATTTAACTCAATGCTCAGAAACGTGGTGATTGGTACAAGATTGAGGCCTGTGCTCAGCGGTTGGCGAAGTCAGGCTGTGGATGAACATGATGATGATTCCAGAATTTAGTATTACACATTGCTTTTGAACATATTATTACTGATTATTAGCCATTCATATAACATTCATCACCAATACCAATATGAGATATTTAGTTCCAACATACCTACTACGAGAAGTCAATACAGTAGATGTCTGATACGCCTTGCCAAGTCTACTATTTTCATATTAGTGTAATTTAAAAATATCACTAATACTGATATATTAGTTACAATATTATAATATTTCCAGGCGAATATATTAGTATTACCATATTTTGAGAAATATCGGTATTAACCTATCTCTAAATGTGTCAATTTTAGTTCCTAATACGCTCGAGCGGGGCGCTTTGAATCAGCACAAAAATCAACTGTCATTTCCTATAGTATGTTTAGTCCAGCGTACTTGTATGATAGAGGTCAGTGCTTAACACGCATTGCGATTTTTATTCGCGCGGCTTTTTGTTGTATTATTCCCTCGGTATTTTTTTACCGCAATGCGTGCTGCTTCATACAATTCCATAGGCCGCAAGATGGGCGGAAACAATACCACGCGAATAAAAATCGCTGTGCGAATAGTGCCTAAGGCGGAAAAAAAAATTGTTGTTCGTCATTGATTTTCAAGAGTAATTGTTTTTGAAAAAATGAGTTCTAGGTACTACTCAGTTTTAATTTCCGCGCATTATTTGAGAAAAGCACTATACAAGCCTTGGCCACAACTAGGCATTGATGGACTTACGTATGTGTGCCTCGGCTTCGGCTCGGCCCACATTTACACGTTCGTTCATCAATGCCTCTTTTGCTGGCCGCTGCAGTAATGTACTATTTCTCAAACATGCTTGGAAATTTGAGCATTATTTTGTCAACCTTCTTTGAGATAAGTCGCAATTGCTGTACTGGCAAAATACATGCGAACAGTGGCCGGCAAAAGTTGTATGAAAAACCATATCTGTCGTGTTTAGCGGCCAAATAAATTACATAGTAAACTCATATCTGTCGTGTTATTTAAAAATGGAACGATATTTTACTCCGAAACATGGCAACCAAGGAAGTAATTTATCAAAGGTTTTATTTAAATTTCGAACTGGCTTGCATATAGAAAGCTGTATATAGAAAAAAAATGAACACATTAAGACAGGAATCTTCGATGAAACGGGAATGATTATTGTTGTTCGTTATTGATTTCGAAAAGTAATTGTATTTGACAAAATAAGTAGCACCTAGAACTCTAGGTGCTACTTATTTTTAATTTCCGCGCATTATTTGAGAAAAGCACCCAGTGTACCCAGTGTATTGCTGTCGCAGGCTTATGCCTAACTTTTGAATTCGTATCGCAAGCAGATGAATGGTATGGCCGTGCATAAAATACTAACAAATTGGACTGCGCCTTTATCGAGAATATTCTTAGCTATGTTTGATGAAAATCGATGCAGCCGTTCAAAACTTATCGGCGTTTTACGTGTTTGATTCGGTGAGTTTTCACAAGATTTCATGTCATAATTACGTGTTCAATAGATTATCGATCGAAGCGAGTCTACTACTAGATAAATTATGTAGCATGAAATAAAAATGTGGCGATCTTTAAATTTTACATGTTATGTATTAGATTTGTGATTCATTTGTTACTTCTGTTTTATTTTAGCTTTTATTTACCGAAATGAGGAGAACTTTTTATTTTTTCAAATCCGCTTGTGTAGACATGTTTACCATAAAACTTTAGTTTCTTTGTAACAAAGATCCCCGTCAGCTGCGTCTGCCAATTCAGCTGCATCTCGTGTTAATAAATCAAAGAGAATGTCAATATTTGTAGAATCAGCAATCGTAGCTTGGCTGCAAGTGCATTTTATGCTCTTCAGTGAGTTCAGTGACGTTTCAGCTTATAAGTGGCAAAGTTCTCGTCTATAACTGACATTTAACTTTGAATTAATCTTTAAAACGTAATTTGGTTGAGTATATAACGTAGTAGGTATCTATTGTGAGTACATATAAGTACATACTGTTACTGATGTTTTACAAATACATATCAAAATTGACAAAATCAAACATTTTAATAATATTTTGGATAGACTCTCCAAAATTAATTTACATTCGGCATTCACCCTTATCAGATATTGCTGTTTCGGACCAAATTTTATGTATTTTCTCCGTTCTTCTCCTCTTTGGAAGAAACCATAACTTTTGGACAAAATTGACCAAATTATTCGCAACACATTAACATCCATTCTTAATGCGGCCTTGGACGACCGAGCGTGGCTGCAAGCCACCCTACCAATTCGTTTTGGTGGCCTCGGCGTCCGCAAAATTTCTAGTGTAAGCTTACCAGCGTTCCTGTCTTCTGTCCACAGCACTGAAAAGCTGACCAGGAAAATTTTAGCTCTTTCCCTGGTTGACTCGGAAGTGCCGTGCTTGACAGACGCAGAGGACGCCTGGAAAGTGGCTTGCCCGGATACGGATCGGCCCGAGAACCCATTTTCCCAGAGACAGTGGGATGAGCCGCTCTGCAGGTTGGTACGGAATAACCTAATTAATACGTCAACCAATACTGCTGAGCGTGCCCGCCTGCTAGCTGTGGGCGAGTGGGAGTCGGGCCTCTGGCTTCAGGCACTACCGTCGCCTAACATAGGCACTATGCTAGGTGACACAACCTTCCGACTCGCTACATGCTTGCGTTTGAGCGCTCCTTGTGGGGCTCCACATCGCTGTCAATGCGGTGAAGCAGTCGACTGCCTCGGACACCATGGCCTTTCTTGTAGTAAGAGTGCAGGTCGGATTGCGCGGCACGCTAGCATTAATGATCTCATCCGTCGTGCTCTTGCCACCGTCGGGGTGCCAGCTGTCTTAGAACCTAATGGCCTGGCACGCGTCGATGGGAAGAGACCAGATGGTATGACCATAATGCCATGGAAGTTGGGTAGGTCTTTGGTGTGGGATGCAACTTGTGTCGACACCCTTGCACCATCCCATCTTCCTAGCACGGTGGGCTGCGCTGGGGCGGCTGCTGCAGGTGCTGAAATCTCAAACGGCGCAAATACAACAACTTAATTGGTAATTATGTGTTTGAGCCGTTTGGGGTTGAAACACTAGGGCCATGGGGTCCGAGTGCACACCTAATATTTCGGGATATCGCCAAGCGGTTGGTCGACTCTTCACGAGACCAGAGGGCTGGCCTTTTTTTTGGCCAAAGAATCAGCATTGCCATCCAACGTGGCAATGCTGCCAGCCTTCTGGGCACTTTTCCTGTTGACAGTGATGTGGACGAATTTTGTGACGCCCCGTAATTGTACATATTTTTATTCTTATTTAAGTTTTAATATTAGTTTGTAAATATTAATGTACATATGTAAATAAAAAATATTTTCTCTCTTAAAAATACATATTATATTTTAGCTGACTACACTTTGAATTCGTTTTAAAAACAGGGCCGTGGGGGGGGGGGGGGGTAAGCTCTTAGAGTAAGGTTATTTTGAGTGTGCGTAAGGGACAGATGTATATGCCTTGTCCCTTTTTTACAGTCGAACTATGATTGTTTTGACATGTCAGGGTATGAGGGCAGATACTTAAAATTTATTCTCAGTTGGAATAGAGATTGGAAACAAAACTGGCAGAATGGAATTCGTTTTTAGTTAGAAAACAATAGTAAAATAAATACATTTTATGTTCTACTAGCTTTCCGCCCGCAGCTTTACTTGCGTGGACTACACGATTTTGGCTGTTTCGCTTTCGCTTTTTCCAGTTTTGGCGGTATATTGCAAATTATTTTCCAAACATATGACCACACAATTTTCTGAATCTCATTATTTTATCGAATTATAAAAAATACATGTAAATTGATATAAAATGAGCATAAATTTTGCGCAGGGCTTTCATTCCGGAGATCTCGTGGGTTCGATTTCTACGGGGAGTTACAAATAGTGGAGAGCCACTTTGGTTTCAATTTTTGAATCCTGCTACCGATACGATAGAAAATAAAAAATCTTTTTTGCAAAAAAATACTACCGACTTCCAACTACAAAACTACAAAGAGTAAAATAACTTTATTTTGTGAAGTCGGTGTCTTCCGTAGGTACCATTTTTTTGCGTTATGGACACCGACTTCAAAAAATAAAGTTATTTTACTTTTTGTAGTTTTGTAGTTGGAAGTCGGTAGTATATTTTTGCAATTTTTTTTTTTAATTTTTCACTTTTTAGTTGTACCTACCTAATAGGCAATTTAGTAAGGTAACTGTAACGCCAAAATAGATTTCTTGAAATTTTAACATAACCGGTGTAATGAAAGATCTGCGTACCCCTTAAGAGCGTATTGTCGGATGTTATGTTATGAAATGGTATAGACAATAAACAGACATGCGATTGCAGCCAAGAGATTTACCATTATTTATTGAAGAGTTCTATTGTATATCTTCGAAGTTCTTCATCAGATCTTCACCAAATTAAAATGGGACCAACTTCGAAACATACTTCTTCAAACAAAAAAATCGGTCCACAATTGACGGAGATATCGGTGAACATACACAAAAAAAAAAAAAAAACAAACATAATGTCGAACATAGAACCTTCTCCTTTTTGGGAAGTCGGTTAATTAATAAAAGGTGGCGCAAAAGTTATCACCCGATGTTCTTCGGCTGTATTTTTTATGCATGGAAAACTTTGGTTCTGCTTTTGGATAATGTTTATTTGGTGTCTTAATTTTCTTTTTTCATTTTTATCAATAAAGTGATACGGCTAAGTGGCCGCCACCATAATTGATAAACATTCGGGCCCGATTTATGGCCTTTTCCATCACTCTTGCCAGAACTTCCGGCGGATATTATCTTTGAGGGCAAGAGTCTGACGCTAGTTGACATAGACTAATGTCTTCAAAAAAAACACAGGAAGAAGTCTGGAACAGTTAAATCAGGCTATCTTACCGGCCATTGCAAGACCTGGTAATGCAGCCCTCAGAATTTTGGTTGTGGCTCGTACAGTAAGCGCCGTTGCTCTATCCTGTTGGAACCACATGTTTTCCAGTTCCAATTTATTCCTTTTAAGGATATAGAAAGACGTTGATCATGGCGCTGTGACCTCGTCGGCCACAGTAGTCGTTTGGTGACCCAATGACGCCTCCAGCGCAAACAACACACCATTCAGTAACTTGGGTTTGACTCTTCCTGGATTATACGCAGATTTTCGGTGCCACAAAAGTGATAATGTTGCTTATTCACATATTCACAGAGCTTGCTCGTGATGATTTTCGGTGAAAAATGTCCTTCCCGTGGTCGCGATTTAGAATGGCTTGACGCAGATTACACGCGCTTGGAGGTTACCAGCTATATTTTTAAGCGACTTTCCATAAAAAGAGGAGGTTGTATGTTCAGCTGTATGTTATTTTTTGTGTATTTTCACCGATTTTTCCGTCAATTGTACACCAATTTTGAAAATTCCGTTTTTTGTTTGAAATAGTATGTTCCCGAATTGGTCCCATTCAAATTTGGTGAAGATCTTTATTCGTATTTTCTCATGAGACCTATACATTTTATATATCATAGCAGTGCACAAAAAATAACTGGTCCGCCATCTTGGGCCGTCCGCCATATTTTATTTAGAATGACGTCACAATCGTGTATGCAAAATTTCATCTTAATCGGTGGAGGATATCTGCTTTAAAATTCAGTTGCAAAATTTGACCCGAACACACTTATATACATATATTCATACATTGCCAGTTAAATAAAAGCTTGTAATGATGATGAATTTGATGACAACACTAGGATATTTTAATCATATTATAATTATATAATATAATATCCTGTCAACGTACAATACCTTATCACTAGACGCGTATAATCGGTACGTTAAACCAAAAAAAACTTCCAACAGAAATGCTAAATATTCTTTAAAATTCTTAACAAATTGGATCAGTCGTTTACAAATTAATTCTTGCAAATTCTCAATAAGAAAGTTTAGTTTTCATACGAATAATTTTAACTTACCTGGCTTCACCAAGGAGCTATGAATGAGCATCAAAACTTCCAAACTTAACAAAAAAGATATAGAAACTTATACAAAATCAACGAAAGGCTTGTGTACAAGTCAATATCTATTGTATCTGTCTGAAGAAGTTCTTCTCAATCTGTTTTAAAAAAAAGTTCGAAAAACCAAAATTCGTAAATTAATTACAGTGTAACAATAAGTTACGACTTAAGAAATTAATTGTGAAGGGTTTTTTACATAATATTGAAGTAATAATTGAAAAAAATCTACGTAAGACAATATTCAACATTTAATTTGACTTTAGCCCTTTCACCTACTGAAATCGCTAAACTCAAAGCCAAACCGTTTTTGCATTTACACAAATTGGTCTTATGTAATGTTGATAGTTATCACGTTACAGCATTGCAATATAAATACAAATTAGTTTATTATAAAACCTGGTAGAGTAATCAAACTCTCAGTGTTGTAGGAACAGAGTCATCAGGTGGTTATACCGTTTTCTAATGTGGTTTTATCTTAAATTATTATTATGATAAAAACTACAGATGTTAAGATGGTTTGGCCATGTTGAGAGGATGAATGAAAGGCGAAAGGTATTTACAAGGCAGACGTGAATGGAAACGCCGGGCGAGAACGCCCCAGAAAGACATACATAGACCTTATTGGTGCTGTTTTTCAGAAAGGCAAGGTGCGCAGTAGTCATAACCGGCGTGTGTGTATGACTAGATGTATGAATGTGAATGAAGCAAAAGAAGTATGTAAGGATCGCATCAGGTGGCGTTCTGTAGTTTCTGCCTACTCCCATCGACAAAAGCGTGAGTTTGTGTATGTATGTATGTAACTACAGATTGTCACTTTCTTGCGCCAAAAGCTTATTCACATTAACAGGTTCCGTTAATTCGTTCGTATTTCGATTGTATCAAAACCAACTATAAATTAAGCGTTCACAGACAGACAGACAACATTGACGGACGGCCACGCTTACCTACAAGTGACTCCCTATCACATGGCTATAACTACCGTCTTCGTTTCGTTTCAATACACACTGTGAAGTTCTCGAGTTGTAAGCAATGGAAGTGAATGGAGGATACAAGTAAAAAAAGTTAATTCATAAAACCTAAAAAGCCGACTGCTTAAGAAGCGAAATAAAAAGACGGAAACGTGAAGAAAATCATGTTCATGATCTGATGAATAACTTCGGAGATATACAACATAAATCTTCAATACACAACGGAAAATCTCTCGCCGGCAATCACGCTAGTACGCTTTAAAGGGGTACGCAGAGTTCCCCTTTTAACGAAGAAACAACATCAGGCACAAAGACTACCGAAATTAGTTATTTTCACTTTGTAGTATTTTATGTATCAGTTTATTTCACAATATAATGTCGAAACTGAACTGAAATTATGGCGCCATATGCAAAAATTATAGCATCTGCCGATAGAGTGATGAGTTTTGCGCGATCTTAAACAGTCTAGATATGGGTACTCCAATTAGCTCACGCTAACAAAGTCGTCATCAGGAAGTTAGAATTTAATTAAGCACTTCTTTGCATACCGCATTGGTCTGGTGCAGAAAGGATCCGGCTGCTATTAGTACTGACTCTGGAACAGGCAAAGTAGAATTTCCCGTGTGAGAAGTAATTTCCTTTAAATCGTGTTTCTTTAATTGTATTGTAGAGCATAAATACTAAATTTCAAGTAATTTTGATTATAAACAATTTATTTTTCATACAAACTTTAACACTCCTTTTTAACCCTTTGAGGGATGAAATTCAAAAAAATCCTTAAAGATGTATTATATTATTTTAAATTTAGACACTAAATACCACATTTTATTCATTGATGAGAAAGAAAATGACAGAGTTTCATACAAACTTTAATCCCCTATTTAACCCCTTCAGGAGATCATCATCATCATTTCAGCCGAAAGACTCCCCCAGGCGTCGCCACATTGACCGATCCCGTGCGTCTCGCATCCAGCGCCTTCCCGCAACCTTAACCAGGTCATCCACCTAGTGGGAGGCCTTCCAACGTATCGTCTTCCGGTTCGCGGTCGCCATTCCAGAACTTTTCGGCCCCATCGGCCATCCGTTCTGCGAGCAATGTGCCCTGCCCACTGCCACTTAAGTTTGGCAATTCTTCGGGCTATGTTGGTAACTTTGTAACAAATATATTTCCGTAACGGATTGCAGCGACATCTGGTGTCAGGCATATTAATTATCAGGTGTACTCTTTCATCTGGGTGTGTCACTAGGTGGTTGAGGCACTTTGGTACTAGATGGCGATGAGGTCGGGGCGGAATTATTATAAATTCTTTACAAAACCTGTTAGATATTGTGTGTATTAATATAATTCAACAAGCACACAATCTCCTACATATCTAGGTTATTAATTTCTGTTATACTTAATTACTTAAAGAAAATATAGACATGACATCTCTATGGGTCAATAAAATGCTCAATGTCTATGGCCGACAAGAGTGACATTTCTTTTTCATTGCTAATGGATACCGAAGGAGTCCAAAAAATAAAATCCTAGTGAAGAAAAGAATTAAAGTAACCTGAATGACTCGGAGGAGACAGGGAAACAGCCCTAAATTTAAAATCATTATGTGCCAGCAAGCGCTGTGTGTATTGGTCACTGACCTCTATCATACATTGTACACTGGACTTCATATTATCGATGATAAAATGAAGACATTTGATTATCGCCATTTTGGCGCTGATAGCAACGCGACTTAACGTGAGAGTCGCATGGAACTAATATTAGAGATGGGACACAGCTTTCGGTAAAATACTTTTATTGGTTTTATCGATCGTGAGAATAATTTAATACGTATGAGAAAAAAAAACAGTTATTTTTATTATGATTAATTTTTAAGTAATAGAATAATTGCTGTAAAGGTTAACTGAAAAATATTTTCAGTCAGATTGCAAGCTATAAACTAGTGGATAGCGTGCTAGTAAAGTTATAGCACATTACTGTCAGATCAGTGAGATTTAAATACCGGGGATAGGCTAACAACTTATCCTTAAAACCAGTATATTTGAGCAAGTATCTTCTCGCACACTAGTTAGTTAATACTTACAATCGTTCGGATTCACTCGGTTGACGCCCATCGGGTTCGTGAAGGGAACACCATTTATACAATAATAATAATAAATGAGATGAATAATCATTTACAACGGACGTATTTCTCGCTATCATCGCTGAGATCCTGTCTCTGTAGTGTTAAGGTGCAAATAAGAATGGTATCGCATTCCAGCTAGGTGAAGACTTTAACTCTGTTTCAGACGCAGATAATAAATTATTTGACTTCAAAACATTTGTTAATATAATTAATTATAACTATCATGATATTATTCCAGGCTCAGGAACGTGGTGATTGGTACAAGAGAGAGGTCTGTGCTCAGCAGTGAGCGAAGTCGGGCTGTGGATGATCATGACGATGATTCCAGAATTTAGTATTACACATCGCTTTTGAACATATTATTACTGATTATTAGGCATTCATATACCTAACATTCATCACCAATACCAATATGAGATATTTAGTTCCAACATACTACGAGAAGTCAATACAGTAAATGAGTGATACGCCTTGCCATGACTACTATTTTTGATATTAGTGTAATTTAAAAATATTACTAATACTGATATATTAGTTACAATATTATAATATTTCCAGTCAAATATATTAGTATTACCTAATTTTTAGAAATATCGGTAGTATCCTATCTCTAAATGTGTCAATTTTAGTTCCTGATACGCTCGAGCGGGGCGCTTTGAATCAGCACAAAAATCAACTGTCATTTCATATAGTATGTTTAGTCCAGCGTACTTGTATAATAGAGGTCAGTGGTATTGGTGGAATTAAACTATATTTTCATGCTTGTGTGACATGTGCTTGTATGATGGTAATGCCGCATTTTTTCCATCGACAGGGCTTCTTAAGAATAATTGTAAATATAAACTATAAATAGAATAAAACATGGTCAACTGCGTGAAATAAGAACAGCTATACAGCATTCAACAACAGGCTCCGAACACCCATGATATTCTGACCGGTGAGATACTGGATGCCATCTGCACAGGAACGATGCTGATTGTGATATCATACATCTGATGCTAAGTTTAAAGGGTAGTTTATATCCCATACACAAGTAAGTGTGATACCTTTAAATTGTGATGCTGTAGTGATGCCTGTGTGCTATTAAACTAGTTGACCAAATAGTATGACTTTTACTTCTGTCGACCCTCATGCGAAATCATCCCTGCAAATGTCACATCCTGAACATCTACCCCTGAGCTGGCTGGTGAGTAAGGGAAGTTGCCTTACAACTTTGGTTCTCCTGCGGATATCATCATTTCTGACGTGATCACGCAAGGAAATTCCGAGCATAGCCCTCTCCATTGCCCTTTGGGTGACTTTGAGCTTTCTGATAAGGTGATAGTGAGCGACCACGTCTCGGTCCCATAGGTGATCACTGGCAACACACACTGGTCATAGACTTTTGTCTTGAGACACTGCGGTAAATTGGACGAGAAGATACCACGCAACTTCCCGAACGCCGCCCAGCCGAGTCGGATTCGACGGTTGACCTCTTTCTCGAAATTGGACCTACCCAACTGGACCGTTTGTCCCAGGTAGACATAATCGTCTACAACTTCGAGAGTGGAGTCTCCGACCTTGATAGGAGTGGGTGTTACATGGGCATTCACCATGATCTTGGTTTTGTCCATGTTCATTTTAAGACCCACTCTTTCGGAAGCTCTACTGAGGTCATCGAGCATTTTTTTGAGGCTCTCCATGGTCTCAGCCATGACCACTATGTCGTCGGCAAACCGAAGGTGAGTAATGTACTCGCCATTAACGTTGATGCCCAGCCCCCTCCAGTCCAGAACCTTGAAGACATCCTCCAGAGCAGCAGTGAACAGTTTCGGAGAAATGACGTATCCTTGTCTCACGCCGCGCTGGAGAAGGATTGGTTTCGAGGTCTGATCCTGAAGACGGACTGACATGGTGGCGTTTTTGTAACTTCTTTGTTAACACTTATCAGGGGATGCATTTCCAAAAATCTTTTCTTAAATGACGCCTACAGTATAAAATCAACATCCTCCCCAAATTTCAAACTTCTATCATTAGTGGTTTAGGCTAGGCGTTAATATGTCAGTCGGTACATTGCCTTTTATATATATCGATTTAACGGTCCACCCGAAATAAAAGTTTCCTCAGAAGAAGTACACAGTACAGAAACAGCAATGTATCTTAATTTGGGGGCTACATTCGCTAATTACGACGAATGGCGCGAATACTGAGAAATGAACTCGTAAAATTGAAAACGAAATGCAGTTACATGTAAAAAGTATATAAATAAATGTACCCTTATTGGAATTCGTTCTTTTTGGTGAGAAACACACATTTATTTGCGGAGCTGACGGTTTAAATTTATTAGTGAGAAAGCACTGCAAGAAATCTATTTCTTGGCGCGGTGTAAAATACTCGAAGGAAAGTTTATATTTAAACTATCCGTATTTCTTGAAATGATTGTATTCTAGAGATTCAAGTACTTAGTCGTTACTTCAGCGCCAGCTATTTGCGTAAGGAAAATCACTAAGTACCTTCTTTACCATGCATTAGAGGTCGAAAAAAGTGATTGTTTGAAGCTCTATTTGAGTCTTTCAATTTAGAGTTTTCGTGTCGGAGTGCTGCGGCGCCGCAGCATTGCGGTGTCTTACGCACGACCAGTTGCATTTTTTTTCATAAAATTTATATACCAAGAGCGCAGTCACGATTGCACGACGAGTATGACGTGTGTGCATACATTGTATGTGAAAAACAACGGCCGTGCGTAGTACCACCAAACGTATAAACTGAAAGAGCCCCAAATCATTTATTTCCTGAATTAAACCACAAAATTCACGTTTGAATGCCTACATTACAGTTATAAATAAAATAAATGCCTAGAATTACTTGTTTTATTTTTAACTGTAATTTAAATGAAGCAAGTTTGAATGTGTGTTTAAAAGAAAACTTCGTCCTTGCAGATACCACAGGGAGTTGGTAGACTGTAGTTTACCTGTGATTTGCTTAATGAATGGATCATACTGCAGACAGGCAGGTAGAGTCCTGGTGGCGTCCCACACCCCTTGCCATGGCTTCATCTGCTGAGGTTCCTGTCAATAAAAACAAATGAAGTTTTAGACTTTAAGTTTCAAGTAAGCATACGTATGTAGATGTTCAGTATGACCACGCGTGGTAGGATGGGGTTGCTTACTATCTTCGGAGTATCCCGGCATGATGGGTTATCTACATGGACGAGGGGAGATTTTCTATAATATCACGTCTTATAATTTCATGACATTACATCGCGTCTGTATTCTGGAAGGTTTATGCAAAGAATAGGGGGCAATCCTATTGCCCCCCCCACCGTTGGGTTCCAGGACAACGTGGAGTCCCAATAAGGGTAGGAGTCCCACATAACTGCGCTATCTCCCCGTGGTAGCGTAGTACGCATGAGCATTTCCCAAGCTAAAAAAAAAGGCCGCAGATGGAAAAACCTACCAAAACTTTTCTCTACCCGAGAATCGAACCCAGGACCTCTTGCTTAGCAGTAGCGCTTGTAACCCTTTTGGTGAAAATGCAGCTTTTTACCCGACTGCCGAAGGAGGGTAATGTATTTATCAGTATATGTATGTATATTTGTTCCTACGTGGCGTTCTAGAGACCAAACGCGTTGGCCGATTTTGATGGTTCTTACGTCAATCGATTCGTCTTAACCCTGCGAGTGTCACTGGCTACATTAAAATTGGAAAAGAAGAAAATGGCGGCTTTTAGGCACCATTTTGTGGGGTTTTTTTTGTTTCAATCCAATCCCCTCGCGTGCGGTATCAAAATAAAAGGTTTTAAGAGGTGATTTCAGAAATATATAACACTTATATGTTTAAACTTAAATGTAAACAAGACTGGTACTTCTGAGTGATGTTTTTGTCTTATGACCACGGTATCGAACTCTTTTTTCTCCAAACGAGGTAGTTATGCATGATTTTAGTAACAACATCTTAGGAATACCCACTGTAAAATATTATTAAGACCGAATGTCGAAGGTGATGTTTTTGCTTTATGACCGCGGGATCGAACTGTTTTTCTCCAAGCGAGGTAGTTATGAATGATTTTTAACAACATAATTTTAGGAATACCTACTATAAAATGTTATTAAGGGTACACAAGTCAAAAATTCTTCCATACAAACGTAGTCTAGAGATTACTCCACTATTTGACGATGTACTTTCAAAATAAAAAAAGATATCAATTTGTCTCATCATTATCTAGCCCTGTATGGAGCCGAAAAAATAAAAAAATAAAATATTTGATAGTTATGAGCGTCGAAAGTTCCATATTTCAACACTAATTTTAACGTATCTTTGGGCGCAAATAAATACCATAAGAAGAAGGAAAATTAAAAAACGGCCTCCATACAGGGATAGATTAGTAATTCAACAATCCAAATAATTTTATTTTGATCAGATACATTTAGTAGTTTTTTCATGAAATCTAGACTCCCAAAGGTCTGTTTATAAAATTTCGCGCGCTCGTTTTCGTCCTAAATCATCATCCATTTCGATAAAAGATTGCAGAAGTGCTAATTCGTACGCGAACTAGCTTCTTACTGCTCATCACAACATCTATATATTTCGCACGTGTTGTGGGATGAGATAGCATGCATTTTAACCTCGCGCACAAAATAGTTCGTGCCGTCGACTAGTTTAACCTTAAGTCCGAATGTCGAAGATTTATGATTAATTTACCCTAGTTTTTAATTACTGTTTTCATATAAGTGAAATGTAAATTTCTTTATGAAAATAAATATCTTTAACCAGAAATGTACCTCCTATGTAAAGTTGTAAATAAAAAATAAAAAAAACTTTTTAAAACCTGTCTTTGAAGAGATGTGTTTGCCTTTCCCTAGAAACAGACACGAGCAGTACCATAGGGACTTGGTTCCTTTTGAAGAGTAAAGTAACCAAACCAAGTGCTAACTACCTCCACATTGAGTACTCCCAAACGAGTTCCAGGAAATATTATGAATACATACTAGATATGTAACGAAACGGTCCAATTATTTCGGCTCAGAGCTGCAACGATGCGCGGTTCACGGTCGACGGGCAGACAAAGGCAATCAATTTACAGAGGACTGCACAATTGGAGTAGCGTCATGAACTGTAAACTAGCTTATGGCAACGACTTCGCTCGTGTGAAGTTCGGCAATTATCTCAAAAACCTGTATTTTTAACCCCCGACGGAAAAAGAGGGGTGTTATAAGTTTGAGGTGTGTAACTGTGTATCTGTGTATCTGTGTATCTGTGTATCTGTGTATCTGTGTATCTGTGTATCTGTGTATCTGTGTATCTGTGTATCTGTGTATCTGTGTATCTGTGTATCTGTGTATCTGTGTATCTGTGTGTCTGTCTGTGGCATCATAGCGCCTCAACGGATGAACCGATTTTGATTTAGTTTTTTTGTTTGAAAGGTGATTGTATCGAGAGTGTTCTTAGCTATGTTTGAATAAAATCGGTTCAGCGGTTCAAAAGTTATACGCGTTTTACTGTTTAGATCGTGATGTTTTCGCAAGATAAATGTGTCGGGGGTTTTTTAAATTTTGAAATTTTACTTGTATTCTGATGTGTAGGTATGTTATATTGCTGTAAATATTCATGAAAAGCTGATGTTTCCTGGGTGGCTAAATGATAATTCTATTTAATCCGTCAGTGAGATTATCAAATAATACTGAACCCCTATTTTTTGCTTTATCAAACAAATAAAAATTGACAAAGATAAAGCGTATCCGAGTTTAGGAGTGGGGGCTTGTGACGTCACTTGGTCAGTATAAAGTGTAGCACACCGTGACGTCACACGACATATATTTCGACGCACTGTATCGTCGTATTTTTATGTTTACGTGGCAAAACAAAAATTGCGTGTCCAATATTTTTAGGTTATCCAAGTGTCAGACTAAATATATGTTTTTTGTGAATTACCCTATTGGAGTATCGTCATGAAATTTGACGTCATAACAGTGAAATATTTGCATATGCAGAGCCTACGATTATCTAGTTGTGAAAGAAGAAGCTTTTGTTTAATTCGCGCGTCTCTTTATTTCGGTAGAAATAATATATGCTTTATGTTACGTAATGTTTGACTTCAACGCGGGAGAAGAGCTTTGATAAGTTGTAGATAGAATTGTCGGAACGTTTCGCAGATATAAACGACGGAAATTCGAACCGCAATGGGTTGGGTGGAAATCTATAGCACGATTGCGGTTAGCGATACGTCTATTCGATGAATTTGATATCCCTTTTGTCATTTACCCTGCATAATTCGAAATACATGTATAGCCCATGAATTCGAGACTTTCCTTGTTATTTGCTTTTTAGGGTTCCGTACCCAAAGGGTAAAAACAGGACCCTATAACTGAGACTCCGCGGTCCGTCTGTCTGTCTGTCTGTCTGTCACCAGGCTGTATCTCGTGATGTCATATCGTCTGAAATTTTCACAGATGGTGTATTTCTAGTTGCCGCTATAACAACAAATACTAAAAACAGAATAAAATAAATATTTGAGTGGGGCTCCCATACAACAAACGTGTTTTTTTTTGTCGTTTTTGTGATAATAGTACGGAACCCTTCGTGCGCGAACACTTCGTGCGGGCACTTGGCCGGTTTTTTAGAATTCTACTTATATATCTTTCCACAAATATAATTTCGTGTATAAAGAAACCGTGGGGAAATGTACAACTTACTGAATCATAACTAACACGCACTGCGGATAAAATACGGTATTTTATCCGCAGTGCGTGTGTAAGAGACAAATCTCTTTGTACCTATTGTTAGAGCTCAAAATATTCGTGCGAATTTAAATCACGCCGTGGTGCGGCGGATTCTGTGGATTTTCTAGCGAGCGGTTTTTTTACCGCAAGTGCGTGCAGCTTCATACTATTCTTGTCGCAGAATTTGCGGATTTCATCCGCACGGCGCACCGCAAAGCGTGCTAAGCCTTATTAGAATAAGTAGCTTAGGCTTAGAGGGGGTTGTAGGATTATTGGCCTAATGACGAGAAATATACTTGGATGGAGCCAAGCTGAGTGAAGGTAATCTACAGTTCAATAAATGATAGGCAGTGAGTGATAGGTCAGTTCCTCACATGAAGAACCGGCTATATAACTCTTGCTGTTTCTTCACCAGAGGAAGTGGATAATAGTCTTGACGATGCAATAAAGTTTATGCCTGTGCGTGCTCATTTTAATGCAATAAGATATTTTTCAACACACTTGCTCATAAAGTGGCTCTAATTTCACCGCAATTAGGCACATAATGAAACCTGTTATCAAACTGTGACTTTTTCATTGCTATTATTCACAAGTGAGTTATAGAGTTTATTTTTTTATTTATTGGTTGAGTTGCTTTGCTCTTAAAAAAGTTTCGATACAAAAAAGATGGTGCTCAAAAGTACAAATGCAACACATTTCATGCAACTTTGTATTGAAATAGATAATTTCATCTTGGCTTTTCAAATATAACTTTTGTTTTTGTCTGTAATAAAGAAAACTTGAAATTCCCCATTTTATATGCGGCTAAAACGCTATCCGCGAAAAGCCAAAAAAATACTTATTATTTTTAGACTATGGCCGATCGCCATTGTTAGATGCGCGCGCATAGGAAAACTGATTAAATTTGCCCGCCATTGCGAAAAAAAATCACAACTCGTTTTCACTGTTGGAAATGATTTTTTTGTATTATTTTCGTCACAAGTCTGTTGAAAAACGTCGTATGATACACGTTCGTATTGATGATTACCGTCCTCGGCTCTCTTAAGACCCTCACCTAACGGCTCGGGTCTCAATGGCGCCTCAGCGGTAATCACCAACTTTACACACTTGTACACTTGTATAAACACATTAACCTCCTCCGGCAGTCGGTTAAAAAACCTTTGGGCTAACAAATCACTTTAGACGCAGGTGAAGTCGCGAGCAGAAACTTACATACATAAAATCGACAGTAGCAAAGTTAAATCCTACTAACAATATACAGATTGACAAGAAACCCAGAATTATTCAGTCCCAGTGAGTGTTGTTTCTTCTACCTACATAAATATTTAAAAATCTTTGACCCCGAGGCTTTAAAAGCATAATGTACTATTATCTACTTCGGTTTCGTTATATTCGAATTACAAAATTGACAGCGGTTTCATTATGATACCCATAACGACATCGGGTTGCATTATGCGAATCGTCATAAATTCTAAAACACAAGCAAAGACATTCTGAACATACAGCCAGGTACCTGTAATATTACTTCGAAATCGAGACAATGTAAATGATGTTTTTAAAAATGGTACAAGTTTAGAACAAAAGTATCGTATACTATTTGGCTGTTGCGGCTACAAGATCTTTGCGTTACCTATACCTAATAAAGAATAAATAAAAATAAAAAAAGTGGACGCACGAAAAATTTTCTGAGTGAAATTTTATTTCAAATTTGATTAAAAATGTCTTCAACATCAAGTGAAAAGTGTGGAAATACTCCACCAGATATAACAAATAGATCAGTTGCGGCTATAAATAATTTACTACCAGAAAAATCAAGACATGTAAGAGAAATGAAATATATAAACACACTTCCTGAAATACTTATTTGTCTATATCTGTGTTTTATTCCTTCCTTCGTAGATAAAATCTTGAATGCAACTGTACGTTATTGGTCTTTTAATAACTCGTGCCCACCTATTTCGGTACGCGCTACGCTTGTACCGAAAAATGGCACTCGTATTAAAAGACCGTCCATAAAGTAACAGTTGCATAAATAGCTATTATCTATTTAATCCTTCAAGATTTGGGTAGAGCTTCTACCCGCGGCCGTAGTTCTATATTGCAAATTGTTTTTCCAATAAAGGAGCAAGGATTACTACTTAGTTCTGTTACCAGATGGCCTGATTTGAGTGGCACGTGCGTGTGTCTCATGCTCTAATTACTTGATGATCACAGATGAGAGCCTAACCGACGCATGATTTATTAATGTGCTATGTACTGTTTTGTATCTATAATTGTGAAAGCCCGAACTACGGTGAAAGCTAAGATTTACCGGTAAATCCTAAGATTTACCAAGTCTTATTGGTATAAGTCCGGAATGATCTATGATAATCGCTAATTTCGGGCTTTGACAAATCACACTCGCACGGTAAATCTTAAGATTGCTCTCAAACAATTGTAATATCTATGATACGATATAATGAGAACAATTTCTGTTAAAAGCCTTTGAAAGTTTTAAAATCATGCGGTACTTTTTTATCATATAAAAAATGCAATACCTACTTTGGTGAAGCCCGTGTTAACATCATTTCACATTATAGTTTGTTATAGATGTTACTGTAAATACCAAAACTACGGTAAAACCTAAAATTTACCGGTAAAACCTGATTTTTGATAAATCTTACTGGTAAAGTCCGAAATGATCTATAGTAATCACAAATTTCGGGCTTTTACCTGCTCCGCTCCGCGGGGCTCCTATTTCAGTCTGCAGGGTCTAAAATAAGTCCGTGTCGGGGTGCCCTAAGCTCCCGAGCTCGGATCGCTCGCTCTTGGTTAGTCCAAGAGCGAGCGATCCGAGCTCTTAATCTCTTAATCTTATCCGAGCGTTAACCATAATTATCGAATTGCCCAACCGTTACGTAGCAATATTCATAATTATATAATAAATGATGATGTATATTATGGTGTACATAATAAAGAGTATTCTATGTTATAACCAGAAAATCTAATAAATATAGAAGCTTAAATCAGTATACATTACATTGCCCGATTGGACTTGACTAAATGCATAAAACCCGAGCAATATACATAGTGCCCTGATTAATCACTGATTAATCACTTCGTCCATGACATATCGACTTATGGGGACAACAGTTTTCGAACGGCAAAGTTAATTGTCCCTTCGTTGGAGCAATGTTCGGTGTTTTCCTTGTATATGAACGTTAGTAATGTTACCTATTTACCCGATTGCCGAAGGAGGGTAATGTGTTTATCAGTCTATGTATGTATGTTTGTTCATATGTGGCGTTCTAGAGACCAAACGCGTTGGCCGATTTTTATTATTCTTACGTCAATCGATTCATCCCCGCGAGTGTCACTGGCTACATAAAAATTGGAAAAGAAAAATATTGCAGATTTTGGGCACCATTTCGAAGGAAAAAAAAAATTGTTTTTTTCTTCCAAATCCATCGTGTGGGGTCTATTCTATTCTACTCTAAATAAAAAAAGTTAATTAAAAAAATCAAGCGAACTAAAAAGAAGTAAACAAGAAGAAAATCATGCTGTGCAGTCGGAGGATACATCTGGTTTTGGCCAGCCAGCTCGCGAATATGTATCCTCCGACTGCACAGCATGATTTTCTTCTCGTTTACTTCTTTTTAGTTCGCTTTCTAAGCAGACGGGTCTTTTTGATTTTTTTAATTAACTTTATTTTGTTTAATGTAGCTGTTTATACGAAACCATATTTGCGCGAGTCAGACGTTTTTTATGAATGCAGCACATGCCAAGAGCATGGCATTAGTAAGAAAATGTGTTTTATTAACTATACAACAAAAAAGCATATGAAGAACACGGATGCATCGATCCGGCCACAATAAAACCAGCTGTCAAAAAAAAACCAGTTAACCTTTAATTAGACAAACACCTAAGGGAAGAAAAACGAAGACAGAATAAAAAACAGTGTTTGTCTAGGTTAGAAATAAACTTAGCGAGGTGAAAGAAAACTGTAAAGTAATTAATTTTGTGGCGCGCTCGCCTCGTTTAGCAGATGACAAAAACCAAGTAGACAGATTTTGTAAACTGTAAAGTTTTATAAATATTTCGTATCTAAACACAGTATGTGCTACAATGAAACTTTATCTGTTAACCTTCGTAGATTTTGATCAATAAATCAATCAATTTTTATTCGTGAACACAAGTGACACCAGGACTCCAGCTTCAGGATTTTACCTATCATCACCTATATCACCTATCATCAGAATCATTTATGTCGTGGTGGCCCGGTGGCTAAGACCTCGCCTCTCGTGCTTGAGGTCGCGGGTTCAAATCCGGGCAAGTACCAATGTGATTTTTTCAAGTCATATGTACTTTCTAAGTTTATCTTGGACATCGCTGAGGAAACCTGGACTGAAAGTCCTGTATTTGTAAGTTTGTCCATTGGTGTAATTGCTGTAAGGCGTTCCAGTGCGAGGGTAAACAAATAAATAAATAAATAAATGACGAGGAAATTATTACTTCAATGCAGTTGCTTAGCCTTTTCCAAATACATATGACGGGGTCAGCTTCAGTCTGACTGAATGCAGTTTGAATACCATGGAGCGATTACACCACAACCCAGTAAAACGATGCCTCTCGGCAAGTCTGATGTCAGGATTTCTGGCTCCTACCGTTACGACTGTCAAACTGACCGACATTGACAAGAGTTGTGTACATTGAAGATCGATTTGTGCGAATATTATATTCCACTTGACGACAGATTTTGTTAGGTACCAATGTAATTATCTTGTCATCTTTCCTTACGAACACGTGTAACGAAATGTCGTTAAAAAGAAGTTACAAAAATAAACCAGTTGACGACAGATTTCATTAGGTACCATTCTTATTATCTTGCCATCTTCCATTTAATATTACGAACACGTGTAACGAAATGTCGTAATAAAGATATTATCTTCCTTAAATAAATTCCTTATAAAAATATGCTCACATTACTACAAATTTGGTAGGTAGCAATAATACCAAATGTCTAATGATTTTTTTTTCGTTTTTTTCTTTTATTTGCCAAAGGCACATACATTATAGGCGCATGGATCGCGACAATGCGACAGCAGCGGTGCGACTCGCTCGGGTCGTACGACGCCGTGTCAATACTAACATAATTCCGCTATAAAAAGAGATAGTGATATTCGCCATGTATAGCTCCATCACTATCTCACACAGTAATCACGATGATTTTAAGATGTCATAGTAAAGGCCCCTGCAGATTAGAACATATGAAAATACGTTGTGTCATTTGGGCGTCGCGACTGTGGGGACGCCTGAAAACTCCGATAAAATTAAGCTCGTAATTCGAATCCTCGATAAAGCGTAATTTACGAGACGGAGTCGATGAACGTTGTAATCTTTGGGTATTAGATATTAATTATTATTATTCTTAAGCTGGGTATCCATTTGAGGCAGCCTCGGGCCGAGCGGCTGCCTCGACCCGAGGCAGATCTAGTGGAGACCGTGCCGCGAGTCGAGGCTTGCCGCGACTTGAACCAAACGAGGCGGCCGCGCAGCGAGCCAAATCGTGTCGGTAAATGACCATGCTCAAAGACGCCTCAGTGTGAGGCGTGTGTTCAGTGGAGACAGACGTACGAGTGCTCGGCACGCGGCAAAATGGATAATGAGAAATGTATCGAATTAATTAAGTTATATGAAAACCACCGACATTTGTGGGATCCAACTTCACCGAATCATTATAATAAACAATTGAAAGAAGATTCTTGGAAAATAATAAGCAAGGAAATGAAACTACCCATTTCCGAAGTAAAAAAAAAAATTACTTCGCTTTGTGGATCTTTTCGGAGGGTAAAATCTCGGCATAAAAAAAGTCTCGTCACGGGATCAGGTTAAAATTCATTTTTAAAATTAGTTGTATATTTCTTGTCATTTATTTTATACTCACTTTACTCACGTGTGTAGTGTACCTCTAAAAATTTTTATTCTAGGTCGTAATGAGGTGTATGTATCGAAATGGTTCGCTTATGAGCACTTTTACTTCTTGGCTGACAAGTTCTCTCCCCGTGAGACTCAAAACTCAATGTCTATCGACACATCGCCTTCTGCATCCAGAGACACAACAAATTCAGAACGTTCTGTAAGTATCTGGGGTCAGTAAGCTTTGGGCTAAAGGCGGAAAGTAATTACATTTAATAAATTATTTTTCTTCCTTTTGTAGTGACTAATTACTACTAATGCTGCAGCGACTTTACGTGCGTCAACCATGGTGGTTAAAGAGGAATTGAGAAAATCGTGGCTCGGGTTGAGGCTTGCCGCTCGATACGATATTATGTGTGCTCAAGTGGAGACGCATGTACTTTCCACAGCCCGCGGCACGCTCAGGATGAGGCAGCTCGCCACGAGGCTGCGCAAATGGATACCCAGCTATAGACGGGTTGTTCCAAATTACGTGAAACACGAGCTCCAAATCCAATTTCCAATCTACGGTTTCAATATGTCTATATGGTATCGAATAGACTGGCAATGGGTTCTGTTGGTTCTCCTTTAACACCCTGGCTATGTCACCCGGGGATAGTGTAGCTTCCCAACGGTGAAAGAATTTTTGAAATCGGTCCAGTAGTTTTTAAGTTTATTCGTTACATACAAAATACAAATCTTTCATAAGTATATTAGTATAGATAATATAAAAAAAGGTTCAAAAAAGGTTAAAATTCAAGCACATGAGAAGTTCAAATAGGATAATCTCAAAAAACAGTTACGTCGTAAATCATTGAGACTTCTAACGGGAGAAATTGACAGTAATGTTCCCTATACCAGTGAGTTTCATATACATACAAAACACTAATGAGGCTAAGGTCCTTTAAGGAAGCACGTAAACGTAAGCCCAAATACTCATGACAGTTGTCACGATCAGCAATAAAGCTGAAATGCCTCCCTAAAGTTGGCTATTCCTAATAATTGGGTTAACGAGGTCAAATAGCTGTCTGGTTTGATGTGAAATACTGCGCCTGTCGTGAATTTGTATGGTGCCCGCAACACATTTGGACAAAAGGCTCATCTCTAAGCAGATACAGTTAGCAAGAATAGTTAACTGTCACTATAAAAACTATGTAATCTTTATTTTACACCTAACATATTTAATAAGTAATAGGATGATGATTTTTTAATATTTTTAAGTGAAACATTTTGTAACATTGTTTCCCAGCGGTGGCCATTGGGAATGTTTAAAAATTCTGTGTCACTAACCCCAATGGATGACAACGAGAATAAAAAAATCCGTGTCGCTATCCCCCAGTGGTGAACAGCGGGAATAATTTTTAAAAGTTTTCCCGCTGTCCCCCAGTGGTGGCCAACCAAGTGGTGGACATCGGAAATAATCGCATTTTTTACAGTAATAGGGCAGTTGACAAAAATGAAAATTTAGTTACAGTTAGATATCCTAAAACATATTGAACACGTATTTTTTCTTTTGCCACGTAAACAAAAATTTACAACGATACAATGCTTTGAAATATCGTGTGACGTCACGGTGTGCTACACTTTATACTGACAAAGTGACGTCACAAGCCCTCACTCCTCAACTTTGGTGCGCTTAATCGTTTTAAACATTTATTTATTTCATGAAGAAAAAATACGGTTCCAATATTATTTGATAATCTCACTGACGGACTAAATACAATTATCATTTTTCTATCCAGAAAACATCCCTATTTATACAGGCCATGTAAAAAGGCAAAATAAGGCAAGGCAATCTTTAGCTTAGCTCGCATAGCTGACGCAGTTTTTCATACTTGTGTACAGACTGCAAACTATGCAAACTACGTACACAAGTATGAAAAACTGCGTAAGCTATGCGAGCTAAGCTAAAGTAACTTAGCTTAGCTCTTGGTCTGCAACAGGCTTAAGTGTCCATAACAAAACATCTGTTGTACAAAGATACTGAAAAATAAAATGGTATCTAGTTATGTTTTCGTTTCAGTTGGGTTTACACAGCCGCTGTAAATGCTCAGCCTTTTTGCCACCGCTGAACTACGTAACATTTATATCATAAAACGTAAAGCTATTAAGTTTGGATTTAGGAGGTTATCGCCGAAACTACTCATCCGAAATCAAAATTTATTTCACTAGTTGAAATCTAGATTCATTGAGTGTCTTAATTTTTATCCCAGAAAATTGTATAGATCCTGTGGGAGAAGAGATCCAAGAGAGCAAAATCACGGCAAAGAAGTAGGCTAAAAATAGTTCAATAAATTTTTTATTAAGAGTGCCCTAGTCAGTCATTCTTCCATACAAACACAGTATGGCGATTGTTTGACGATGTACGTTCAAAATAAAATAATACCAATTTTTGCAATCTATTATATAGCCCTGTAGGGAAACAAAAAAAAAAAAGTCGTGTGGCACTCGGGGGCTGCCGCGGTAAAGCTATTGCATAGCATTTATTCTAGATCCAGTCCTGGAAAATGCGTCAAAAAAATTAAAAACGTTATAAACTCGAAAACGTAGCGAGCCAAACCCGCATTTATTTATGATCAATAAAACTCTAAAAAACAAAAAACCTAGCAAGCCAAACCCGCATTTATTTACGATTAATAAAACTCTAAAAAACAAAACAAAAATACCCTTATTCACATTGAAATAAGGTCGCTTTTCTTTGACAAGCAAAAGTAACCCTTATTCTCATTATCATAAGGTCCACATTGATGGACAGTGGGGAGCGTGAGGTTTTTTCGTTACGGAATTTCTGGATTCGGTCCCCGCGCTCAAGGCCCGCGAAAGAAGCTATGCAATAGCTTAAAAATATTTGAAAGTTATGAGTGTCGAAATTTCCAGATTTAAACACTAATTTTAACGCATGATTGGGTGGAAGTAAATACAATAAGAAGAACCATTTGCATTGCATTGAACAGATACATTCATTAGATTTTTCATGATTATATCCATATTCCTAAAGGTCTAGTTATAACATTTCGCGCGTTTGTTTTCGTTCTAAATCATCATTAATCATCGATTAGGAGTTAAAGCGTTAGGAGTGTGTATTAGTACGCGCACTAGCTTCTTACTGCTCATCACAGCTTCCTGGTGTGCCCCCCTTAAGTTTCGTAGATATATCACATTGAGGGAAAGCAGTAAAACGTATCTTAGACCCCATCGCAAGTCTATTCATCATCCCTAGCCCAGCCTAGACTTTTCCCAAGGCAAAAGCTCCAGCCAAGTGACATTCTCACATAGAAAGCGTTTGGGAAAATGTCAAAAATGTATAGGATTGTCAAGCGCTATCGACATTTCATGTGATCAGTCCCTTAAGTTTTGGCATTTCGACGATGGCCATCGCTAACATCGAAAGACACTTGTCTGGAGTCTCTAGTTGGTCTCCTACTCGACAACTGATGATGACACGGTTGGCATAGTGGTTGAGCGATCGGCTGCTGCGCTGTGTGTCGCGGGTTCGATTCCCGCACAGAACAAATATTTGTATGGCCTACAGATAGTTGTTCCGGATCTGGTGTGCATTAAAATGTTTATAAACGCACCCACGATTCTGGAAGAAATTCTTAGTGAGGGGCAAACTTAAAAAAGAACACCGTACATCTGTTGCCTATTAATTTCAGTGCTGAGTCACTTTAAGCCAATTATTTCATTGGCTGATATCCTTGAGCTAGGATAATGTTTGCTAGCGGTTTCGCCCACATCGAAGTCGAAAATTATTCTATGGGAACGAATTGCTGGGATAACATGTATTCCATCCCAGTCGTTACGGAGACATGGATTAACAAACATACAGACTTTCAAATGCAAGGTGAGTTTTTTAAGTGGGCGTGGATGGCTAAAGCCGAAATTATGGAGAATAGCCGAAAACAGTCAAAGGAGTTACGAGGTCGATTTTGATAAAAACTAAAACTGCATCATTGGATTTTTGAAAAATCAATATTCCTAGCTAATAATCGAACTATTATTTTTTCAAAATCAACATGTTCGGTTATTGGCTAGGAATATTGATTTTTCAAACTCCATTCTCTAGTGTAACTAATAAAGATCAAATACTGGGAAGTAATAGCATAATGGCAAACTTAAGGGGAAGGCTCATATTTAACAATAGTTTCGGATTTGGCCATCCACGCACACATAAATATCTCATTCTGTATATAATAGGTAGCAAGTAGAACCATCTCGTATGTCTAAGAAAATCCTGCTTCCTACTAATATTTCCTATAAATGTGAAAATTTATGAAGATGGTTCGCTTTCACCCAAGCATTACAGAACGGATTATGATGAAAGTTTACAGAAATACAGCTTATCATCAGAGTAACAGTATTAAGTAATCCAACGCGGGCGGAGCCGCGGGCGACATCTAGTCTTCGATAAGCACAAAAACGCAGCATCGACAAAAAAAACACAATCTAAGAAGTCGGATTTTACTGCTATAAAAACACGTTATTTAAGTAAAGTTATACTTGCTGCTTACAAATGATAATCGGTGTTATAGTGTGTGGGTAATATAGTAATTAATTAGGATAATGAATTTATTTTTATCAATTTCTTACGTACAAATTTATCATCATCATCATATCGGCCGAAAGATGTCTACTGCTGGTCATAGGCCTCCCCCGCCCCCAAGCGTCTATGTACAAAGTTATCGCGGAATGTATAATGAGAAACGTTTTCGGACTTCTTAGATTGTCACGATTATAAAGAGCTTTTCAATTGGCGGCCCGTGGCAGCCATTTTGTTTTGGTGACATCTATGAAATCTTTTATTTATTATTCACCATGGCAAGTTACACGATTGAACAGCACGTTCAAATGATAAAACATCTGCATGAGCGACTGTGATGGGTGATGTGAATTGGCCACCAAGGTTGACCACGCTAGACTTTTTCTTGTGGGGTTTCTTGAAGTCAGAAGAGTCTATGAAAAAAAATCACAATCAACCGATGCCCTAAAGGTGAACACACACACAACGGCCATCGCTCAAATTCAGTCGGATCTATGCAGAAGAGTCATAAAAATATGGACCACTCGGATCCGTGCCACTGTAAATAGCCGAGGCGGGCATTTGAACTATATCATATTCCACCCTTAAGGGCACAAATGGGCCATTAAAATTCAAAAAAATATTGGTCAATACCTTAAACACAGCTTGTATTATTTCATTTCAACATCTACAAGTCCTCATTGAAAAACCCTTATTATGCAAAATGATTTTCATTCCTGAGACGTCTTTCAACCTCATTGCTCAGCACATCTCCATTTTAGGTCAATCACACTGCTCATTGAGATTCCTGATGTATTCAGTCCTCACTGGATTGAAACAATAGTACCTAATGAATGTGTATGACGACCAGCTGGAAGTGGTGCCAGATGTACGGGTCAAAGGGACTTTGGTGCAGAGGAATAGAAAATAAAGAATAGTGTAGTCACAGATAATACAGATGCAGTAAAGCTATAAAACAAAAAAAAAAAAGGATATTGCTTTCTTCCTTTTAGCGTGCCGACGGCAAATACAGTATTTACCCGGCTGCAAGGAAAGGGTTCTGTTTTTCGCGTGTGTCTTGTTTGTATGTAATATCCTTTATAACCTCATATCTTTGAAACTGCTAGACGGATTTACCTTGAGGGAACACAAAGCGCACTCGTTTCACACCCGCGCGACCCAATATTTTGTAGTTGTTTGTACTTTCTTTATTATTCTGTGACTTAAAAAAAAGCTTCAAATCAAAATGAAGATAATTACATAGTCTTTGAGATGGTGTCGACTACATTAAAATACGCCCAGCGGATTTGGTTCGATTGTCGTGTTTTTGTCCGTTTTAGACATAACTTTACAAATTAATTACATTATGTTATACGAATAAAACTCAAAATTTTCTTAGATTAAAATTTTAAGAAAATGGTCTTATTTAACATATATTTTCCAGATAATTACGACTAGCTATTGAGACGTGATTCTCATTTTAAAATCAGCTACTCAGGGGTATCTGTGCCTTAAATAGGTGAAGTTAAAAACAAACAAATTGCTGATTTTGGGCGCCATATTGACCGGTACCCAATAATTTTAACTTTCTTCCCCATCGAGTGGGGTATCAAAGTGAAGAGTTTAAAGAGTGAGTATTACTTATATGTTTAAAAGTAATTCGAAAAAAAATACAGATACATAAAAAGTTGTAAATAAAAACAGTTAATTTAAAATCAAAAACCCGACTGCTTAAGAAACGAACTAAAAAGATGTAAACACTCAGATCAAATAAAAAGTCTAGATGGAACGTTGCAAACAACAAGGTGAAGCCGGTTAAAACTACGCCTTGCGTATAAACACACAATTACACGCGCACACGTACAACGAAACTACCCCTTAGCGTGTCAGTTGACTTTTTATTTGATCCGAGTGTAAAGAAGAAGAAAATCATGCTGTGCAGTTGGAGGATCAGGTGATCAGGCAGCTCGAGAATATATATCATCCGACTGCACAGCATGATTTTCTTCTTTTCTGATATGATTAAAATTGGCTACGTCAACACCATTACATAAAATTTAAAGCTTTAAAATTACTTCATTCATCATAATTATTCTGCTCTTATCAATTTATTATTAAACCTTTCACGTTACTAGAGGCCTTTTTTCGGCCAAAGAATCATAATTTCCATTCAACCGTTTTGGGCACTTTTCACATTGACAGCGTGCAGCGATATTAACGAATTGTTTGAAGCTCAATAATATTTTTTCAACACACTTGCTCATAAAGTGGCTCTAATTTCACCGCAATTAGGCACATAATGACACCTGTAATCAAACCGTGACTTTTGTATTGCTATTATTCACAAGTGAGTTATAGAGTATTTTTTGAAATTTATTGATTGAATTGCTTTGTTCTTAAAAAAGATCGTGCTCAATAGTACAAATGCAACACATTTCATGCATCTTCGTATTTAAATTGATAATTTCAACTTGTAAGTGTTTTATAAATAAAACTCAAATTTAAATTTTGTTTTTGTCTCTATTACAGACAAATGGGGAATTTTAAAATTCCCCTTTTTATACGTGGCTAAAACGCTATCCGCGAAAAGCCAAAAAAAAAGAAAACTCATTCTTTTTAGTCTATGTCCGATCGCCATTGTTAGATGCGCGCGCATAGGAAAACTGATTAGTTTTCCCCGCCATTGCGAAAAAGGTTTCACAAATCGTTTTCACTGTTGGAAATGATTTTTTGGTATTATTTTCTTCACAAGTGTGTTGAAAAACGTCGTATGATACACGTGTGTTGATGTCTGTCTCGGCTCTCTTAAGACCCTCGCCTAATGGCTCGGGTCTCAAAGGCGCCTCAGCGGTAATCACCAACATTACAGAATTGTACCATAATGTACTATTCTCTCCCCCTTATTATCCCGCTTGTGCAAAATTATTTTAATTTGCTTGAATTTTAAGGATATAATTTAATTATTGAACCCTATTTATACATATATTTGGTGTCGGCGCAGCACGTCTTCTTAATCTACACATTTTTACTCCCAATAGTCACTTTCTTTCATTATTATAGTTCACACAATCCATGTACCGTTTCTATGGTTTTCTTCTACCCCTATAACCATCCACATTTTACTCTGAACTTTCCTCACCAGATGTTCTTCATTCCTCCGCATCGCATGCCCATACAATTCAAAGCTACTTAATTGCAACAACTAAATCTTTTGAATGGAATCGAAAGCTCTATTCAACTTGAGAAGCCATTGGAAAGGAAAAGTGTTTGCAAGACTTAGTAGACGGCATTCGCTTAGTGAATTCGCGGAGCCATTGCTTACTGCGTCAATACGAGCGTAGGTTACATTCTTGTGTGGTGGTACATGAATTTTGATAAGTATTTGGCCAAATAGTAGATTGTTTTCTGGGTTTTAATGGATGCGAATATCACATACTACTTGGTAAAATAACTGTGCACTTGGCACTGTCACGTCACTCTGATTTTTGAGTCTCGCTATTGGCACACAAGGAGAACGCAGGGCGCCGCGCGGGGAGGCGGGAGTGGGGTCGATGACAGTCGATGTGCACAGTAGTTTTTACCGATTTCTAAATAAGGAAAGTTATCAATTCGACACGTTTGTATGTGATATTGTTGGCATTGCACTATATTCACATATGTTACTCTATGTGGGCTCCTTAACAGGTGTTCCAAATTTTATAAGTGTATGTATGTATGTATGTTTGTGCACGCATTTCTCCGAAACTAGTAATCGGATCATGATCATTCTTTTTTATTGGATTAGGCTTCTCTCAATTTAGGGAATAGTACTAGTTTCATCAATATCAGTTCAGTAGTTTTCAAGATATGGAACATATAACCGAATTCCTTAACGCCAAACAGCACGCATGTGCATCGTTTCGGTACAATTTACTCACTTTTTAGTGATAGTGTACCCAAACCAAAAGAGAAAAATAAAAACCTTTTACAAAAATAAACCGACTTCCAAAGAAGAAAGAGCAAAAATAACATTCGTTTCGGAAGTCGGTGTCACAAAACGACAAAAAGTAAGAGGTACCTACCAAAGACACGGACTTCCGAAACGAAACTAATTTTTGCTCTTTTTTGTGTTTTGCTTTGGAAGTCGTTTATTTTTTTTTTAAGTTTTGATTATATTGTAAGTACCAAAATATCTGTACCTAAGTATATGCACCTCTGTGGAAAAAACAACTTGAATTTTGAGTAAAGATTCTTGATCCTAAGTGTAAGTTTAGATAACTTCAAATGGGTTTTGTCGAGAAGCGAGGAGTGACTAGGGAATTGTCTTGGAGTGGTAACAGCACAAGTATTCGTACATTCCACTATTGCAATCTGCTGTTCCTCGAAGTTCTTGGGATTGAAGCGGGATAGATTAAGCTAGTTAAGAAACTGAGTTCCAGTTTCCCTTTGATCCGATTCAAAGTGAAGAGAATGTGACAATAACAACTATTCTTAGAAGATGTAATTTTTTCTGTTTGAATCTATATATTTATCAAGCTTTTAATTAACTTGCAATGTATGGTAAGTGTGTCCGGGTCAAATCGTGCAACAAAATTTTATATCAGTTATCCTCCACCGATTAAGATGAAATTTTGCATACACGTTTAGTTTGGATGACAATGCATGGTTAGCTAAGTGACGTCATTTTAAATCCAATATGGCGGACGGCCCAAGATGGCGGACTAGTTATTTTTTGTGCACTACTATGATATGGGTATCTAATGAAAGGGTTTGCTGAGACGAATACAAAAAAAGCTTGTTTTAAAATTTTGTCGGAAATGACAGATGTTAGACGGTAAAATGAATCATAAATCATTTATAATTCTAACTAAGATGGTGTTAAGACTCTGGCTATTATAAATCTGCTGAACTCTTAATTGGTATCCCCAAAAAGTTTTGTTTGTGGTATGCTTTTACATCTGTCACTTTCGTTCTACTTGAGCTGTCAGACTGCTTACGCTGTACTTTATTTTTCACAAATCAAATCAGAAAAATAGTTAAACCTATTAGAAGTGGATTGCGGGAGTTGTTATATTACATGTTATGTGAAAGCCGAGATGTGAAGGAACATCACGATGTCGTTCTTAGCCAAAAACATGATTATGACATCGCAACGATGACGTGCACATCGAACTAATAATTTTGATATTTTGCCTTTTGATTTTTGCTTAATATATTATTTGACTAAGAACATTATTTCGAATACTCATACTCATATTCATGTTGTTTACAAGAAGATTATGAAGAAAAACAACTAACTTTGTGACTTTGCAGTAATCACACACTGAGAAAACGGTCACTCACAGTGATAAAACTGTATCCAATCCACACTGCATTCAATGATATTTAAATAAACAGATATGTTATGAGCGTGCGCATTGTGAAGACTCGAATAGGTCACAATTGTGACCTTTAGTCTTTAGTTTATGTCACGCATGGCGAAGAGCGACAAATCAAAATAAAAAAATGCCATCGTGTGTATTTTTTAATTTATTTATTTATTGATTAAAATAAATATTTTTTAATGTTAGATGAATGAAAAGTGTGTATGTGTGCTGCCGCTGCTGCGCGGAACACTTTTTTCAATTGTTTTGTGAGTGTATAACATATCTGTTTATTTTAATATCATTGACTGCATCGCACTAAAGTGATTCTTTACTAGGAATGTATCAGAATATAAACAAAATAACCTATCAAAAACACAAAAAGAAATAACTACCAAAATCCTTTTTAAAATTTTCGGTTTCCCATATTTTTTAACCCCCGACGGAACAAGTAAAATTTAAAAATTTAAAAAACCCCCGACACATTTATCTTGCGAAAACATCCCGATTCAAACAGTAAAACGCCCATAACTTTTGAACGGCTGAACCGTTTTTTTTTAAACATAGCTAAGAACACTCTCGACACAATCACCTTTCCAACAAAAAAAACTAAATCAAAATCGGTTCATCCGTTGAGGCGCTATGATGCCACAGACAGACACACAGATACACAGATACACAGATACACAGATACACAGATACACAGATACACAGACACACAGATACACAGATACACAGATACACAGCAACACACCTCAAACTTATAACACCCCTCTTTTTCCGTCGGGGGTTAAAAAGAGGGGTGTTATAAGTTTGATGTGTGTTGCTGTGTATCTGTGTGTCTGTCTGTGGCATCATAGCGCTTGAACGGATGAACCGATTTTGATTTAGTTTATTTTGTTTGAAAGGTGATTGTGTCGAGAGTGTTCTTAGCTATGTTTGAATAAAATCGGTTTAGCCGTTCAAAAATTAAGGTCGTTTTACTGTTTGAATCGGGATGTTTTCGCAAGTTAAATATGTCGGGGGGTTTTTTAAATTTTGAAATTTTACTTGTTTAAAAATGCATAGTTATAATAGCCAAAGTCTACATGTAGATGCTTCAAGCCAAAATTTTCAAAGCATCTCTCAAAGTTCTTCTGTGTTGTTACTGGTATCTTATTGTTTGTATCTTTTTAACCCCCGACGGAAAAAGAGGGGTGTTATAAGTTTTTAACCCCCGACGGAAAAAGAGGGGTGTTATAAGTTTGAGGTGTGTTGCTGTGTATCTGTGTATCTGTGTATCTGTGTGTCTGTGTATCTGTGTATCTGTGTGTCTGTCTGTGGCATCATAGCGCCTCAACGGATGAACCGATTTTGATTTAGTTTTTTTTTGTTGGAAAGGTGATTGTGTCGAGAGTGTTCTTAGCTATGTTTAAAAAAAAACGGTTCAGCCGTTCAAAAGTTATGGGCGTTTTACTGTTTGAATCGGGATGTTTTCGCAAGATAAATGTGTCGGGGGTTTTTTAAATTTATAAATTTTTCTTGTTATTGTGTGTTGTTACTGTTTTTTTTTATATATTTCGTTATAAAGACAGTAAGACAGTTTTTCTTTTAATGTTTTTTTTTAAATTTAATTTCATTTAAAGTACCATCATCGTTACGTGCCATATCGACCCGACCTTTGCTTCTCGCATCCAGCGGCTTAGGCAGTATAAGTACTTCGGAACCTACCATTATATATTCTGTGGTATAAATAAGTAAAGTTGTACCTAATTGTATAACACTTTCCTGGACGAACAGTAAGCAACTGTTAATACAGAAGATCAATTTCCAAGCTACCCAATAGAGCCATAATAACAATACCTAACTCAATTTTCCACCTGACCGCATCAATCATCTTAATATATACAAGGATACTGAATATTACCGAAAACTAAAACTTTAACTTCCCAATACCAAAGAAACTGTTGTTTCATCAAACTCAATAGTCATACAAATTAGATAGGACAGGAGGAACAGAACTAATTTGCCGTCAAAACTTCGAAGTAGTTCAACTAGTTATGGAGAGTGTACCTCTTTAGCCCCTGTAGTACGAGATCCCACCCACAAAATCTGCAGGTATGTGCTTTTTGATAAATTCATACAAATTCAATTTATTTCAAGCAACACAGACTCATAACATAATAACAATAACAGCAGCACACTCAGTCACATTAATTAAACTCGCATACAATACAAAACAATTTAAATTTTATACATTGAAAATAAATTAAATTAGATAAAAAAAGGTCTTATAAATTAAAATTACACCAAATATATAAATTACAATAAAATAAAAAAACATGCCTAACCGTCATTGGAACTGCAACATGCCTGCCACAGGCCCACAGCCACCGACATAAGGGCAGTCTAGTCTGTCGGCGATCATTGCCAGGATGGCATTGGGGCTGGCTCGCACCCGGCGCACCAGGGATGCACAACGCTTCCGCACAGAAACGTGAAAACAATCAATGCGTGCCATTACGAACATCCCTGATGCGCTACAGAAAGGGGCAGCCCCAACACCGCCGAAACGCGTTGTTCTACTGGACATGGAGGGCACTGTACGCCCTTTCAGTATAATCAATACACAAGCTGCACGTGTACAGTGATGTGCAGTACGATTTAAGAAGCGTGAGCTTCATACCACCAGAACAACACGAAACCCTGTGGGCTGTCATGTTGGCTCGCACCGACAATGCCATCTATTCCTTCTAAATCTAAACCGATAAAACTAAATTTTCATGAATATAGATACTAGGATATATTACGCAATATGTAGCTGCGATTAGTTTTTCATTTGTTTATTTATTAGATACTCATGAAAAATAAGAAGGTATTATCCAAAATCGTACTTGCAGATTTGAGCGGTGACATCTTAGGCTACTAAACTGGTAATGGAGATGTATATCTTTGGGTCCTTGTTGATGTCTATTTTCTGTGTTTCGTGATTTGATTGGTTATTAGTTTATAACAACTGTGAGTCTGTGATGAATAATACGTATTCGCAATTGTGTGGACGAAAGTTGTTTGTTACTGTTATGTTTTGTTTAATCAAAATGGTCTGTTTTGTTCGTTTCTGCCGCTTTGAATAGCTACTAGATGAAAAGGTTGACCTATTTTTAGGGTTTGGATATGTAATTAGATCATTAAGACTGTTTTCATGATCAAGAATATTATTTAATCAAATTTGTATTCAACTAAACACATCAACACGGTCTAGGGATATTTTTAAAAAAGCGAATTACTATCAATGTGTTAATTATTTATATGACATGTATATATTTAAAAGATAAGTTATTTAATATTCTACCATTTTTTAATAATGGTTAAGGTAATTCGATTAAAATTTCAGGATTTTATGGAAAAAAAATGAAGCATAGACGGAAACCGTATATGAATTAACTTTTAATTTATGAGTAAAAACTGAAAAATTAGAAAAATCATTTAATTTGTGTTTATAAACTTGAAGTTAGTAGTCTGAGAAAGCGCCCATGATGTTCATAACACATCGGCAACGATTCGGCATGCTCAGAACAAGGTTGTTAATGTCTTGCTGCGGAATATTGTCCCATGTCCTTCTGAGGTGCGCAAAAAGTTGATCTTCTGTAGCCAGATTTTCAGGAACTTTCTTCAGAGCTCTTCTTTGCTGCATATCCCACGCATGCTCAATGGGATTTAGATCTGGCGATTGAGCAGGCCAGTCTAAGGCTCTAACATTGTGTGTATGTAACCAAGCTGCTACCATTCTCGCCGTGTGTGCCCGGGCATTGTCGTGCATGAGCAGGAAATCTTACCCCATTTGTGTTCTGTGGGGCAAGATTACGGGCCCCAGCACCTGTTGGACGCATCGTTCTGCCGTCATATTGCCCCGCACCCAAACGAGATCCGTCCGTCCTCCAAGACGAATTCCTGCCCAAACCATAATTGTTCCTCCTTGGTATGGGTGAACTTCCTGAGGGTTCTGAAGACGGCTCCGTCGTCCAGGAACTCGCCAAACACGCGTCCTTCGTGAATCTGGATGGAAGCCGAACCTGGATTCATCCGTGAACAGCACATTGGACCATTGCTCACGGCCCCAGTCCACGTGGTTCCGAACCCATTCTAATCGTCGTCCACGATTGCCTCTCCGTAAAGGTGGGACCCAGAGTGGTCTACGAGAGCGTAGATTGCTTTCATGCAGTCGCCTTCTTACAGTTTGGTCACTCACAAGCACTTGGTGTTCCACTCGCAGCCTTTGGACCAATTGAGTCGCCGTTGCATTTGGTTGAGCTCGCGCAGTAATTTGCAAAAATCGGTCTTGTCTGGGGGTAGTGATGCGACTTGGCCCCCGGTGCCTCTCCGCTACTTCACCTGTGGCACGATAGCGTGTCCACAATGGCCTCAGCAACATTACGCTGAACAGACCCAGCTTCCAGCATTCCCACAGCTCGTAATATCTCCGCCCTCGTCAAATGTTGGCGTTGCATGGCTACAATACCTCAATTTTAACTTTATCTTTCGTTTAAAAATGAAAAAAAAACTGTAACTAAACGTAATTCGTATTGTTTTCTAAATTTCGCACAAAAGAAAATTCCCTCTCCTACACATCAAGACATTTTTATGCCACCGAAACAAAAGAATTTTCAAAAATTTGAATTTGGAATTAGTCTGAGATAAATTACAAACAAATCGGTGTATAAAAGATTCCAATGCGGCCAGTACTTTTCGAGTTATTTAATTGAGTATGAAATATCCCTAGACCGTGTTGATGTGTGTATTTATTGCAATCGACTAATTGTGCTTGCAACTGCGAAATGATTGAATTTGTGCCAGTAGCGGATGACGTATTAAGGAACGCCCCTTTTTCCGACGGCCCTGGTCAAGGTCGGACCGGTCTGACACAATTGGTTTTCTTGCGATAAATATTAAACTAGTTATTATCAAATCCACTGAAGTCAGACATATATTAAATTAATAGATTGTACCTAGATACTTGATATTGAGAAATAAATATATTGCTGTAGGATACTGGCGCGAGCTGTTTTATTACACTATCGTACCGAAACAATATTAAAAGTAAGCTGTAATATGATATATCGATAACAAAATCGGCCCTTACGCGAGAACTTTTAATTCTTCATTCCAAAAATTCCTCTATTGCAATCCACTTAGTCCAACGACAATGGAAAAAAAACCTCGATCAACGTATATACATAACTGTGCATTTCATTGAGACGAGTTGAGAAAATGACTTAGAATATGCATGCATGCAAATGAATCGTATTTCACAAGTGTTTATCACAAGAGATCGTTACGATACTAATCAGCAGGAGGATATACGGCAGTAGCTAACCGTGGTTATCGATTAAACATAAGTATGTTTACTCTATTTTATCGCCGATAAAACTCTGCAAACATTAGATCCTTTTCATATACTGTTGCGATAGCTTTTGTATGTCTTCTTAAACTAACTTTGGCAATGTTAAACACATCTTTCCAGTTGTATAATTATTGATTTTGTTCCCTTTTCGTTTTATTAGTTAATGCGAGATACTTGGCGCAAGAAGGTTACTTTTCTTTTATTTCTTTCTAAGTGATCCGACATCAGTTCGGACCTGGGGGTTTTTTAAGTCAAGAGTGAAAAGGTTACTTCAAGGCAAGCGTGCTTCACCGTCGACCACGTCATCGCTGACCATTAGGTGAGATAGTGGTCAAACGCGAGCCTATCAATACGTACAAATACAAAATACAAATACGGTTCTTGGTTCAAAAAATGACAGAAATACAACAACAACACTCTGCCACTTAAAATAGGATTCCCTGTGCTATAAGTGACAGTAGGGATCGGGGTTGAAAAAACATATATAAGTGAATAATTATGAAAAATCACACCTAGCTTTTTACAAAAAAATATTACTAAATCGACCCAGCCGTTCTCAAGTGATGCGCTTACTAACGAACAGCATATATTTTTATAAACAACTAGCTTCTGCCAGCGGCTTCTGTCTGCGTGAAAAGTGTTTTATCATCTTATACTGGAGTAGCCTATGTGCTATTCCAGACTATAATCTATCTCTGTGCCAAATTTCATCCAAATCCGTTCAGCCGTTCTGGCGTGATTGAGTCATTGAGCATCCAACCATCCATCCAAACTTTCGCATTTATAATACAATTTTCTGCCAGCGGCTTCGCCCGCGTGAATGTCGAAATTATTATTTCCGGGATAAAAAGTATCCAATGTGCTATTCCAGACTATAATCTATTTCTATGCCAAATTTCATCTAGATCCGTTCAGCCGTTTCAGCGTGATTGCGTAACAAACATACATACATCAATCCAAACTTTCGCATTTATAATATTAGTAAGAAGTATACGGGTACAAATAAGACGTACGGCGGACGCCGACTTACGCCGTACCACGTAGTCCGGATCTAACCCCGATGGACTTTTTCTTATGGGGTTATCTGAAATCTAAAGTGTATGACACAAACCCGCGGTCAATTGAAGCCCTTAAAGAAAATATTCAAAGAGAAATGGCTAAAATCACAGAACTGACTTGCCGCGCAGTCGTCGATAGTTTTAGACGTCGCTTACAGGAGTGCCGTGATCGTAACGGGTTACATTTGGAAGATGTTATTTTCAAAACATAATTCCCATTTTATAAAGGTTAATACAAAATAAAAAGGTATTTCTTATTGTAATTAGTTTTTTATTTATTAATTATTTACATGTGTAAGGACTTATGGGCCACCCTGTATTAATAAGAAGTAAGATACGGGTACCTATATACAAAAGTCAGGTACCTGTATGAAAAGGAGAAAACATGACAAGCCACACAGCAGGTAAAGAAACCAGATAACAGTTACACAAGTCACGAAAACTTCTGAGAAAAGACACGATTCGCGACAGTTTGTAACATTTCCCAAAGCCAAGTTATTTTGATTAAATGCCTCGAAGCAATTTGCCCTTTCGGCAACGAAGGGCAACCAAAATGTCTTCGCATATTTCACGAAGGGATTGTGGATGATAGATTGCTTTCAGACGAAATATTATCAAAGACAACAGACTTTCACTGAAGATAATGAAATGGCAATAGAGGAATGAGAGAGTCCTTAGGCATTTATAAGTTAGTGAATGAAAACACAAATTAGATTGCTATGCTCTGAGCTGACAGAGATTTGTTCCAAGAATTTTTTGTTTTACTTAATTGAGCGTCAGTCAACTTTGACATTTAGGGTTATGTCATTCGCCAAAGTATCATAAATAAGGAACTAGTTGAAATTTTTTCAGCCATATCTATTATGTTCATTTTGACTATATTTCTGAGAACTTGGTTGTTACAAATAAACGGCAATCTTATTATTTCTTATTTAAATATTTTTTCATGGTAACTAAACTAAAAAAAACAACAAATCATATATCTGATCACGCTTTACGTAAAGGTATGGGCCTTACATCGCTTTAGTGCCGTAAAAGGGTTGCTTTCAAAAGTATATATAAGTACAAGTGTGTAATGTTGGTGATTACCGCTGAGGCGCCATTGAGACCCGAGCCGTTAGGTGAGGGTCTTAAGAGAGCCGAGGACGGTAATCATCAATATACACGTGTATCATACGACGTTTTTCAACACACTTGTGAAGAAAATAATACAAAAAAATAATTTTCAACAGGGAAAACGAGCTGTGTTTTTTTTTTTCGCAAGGGCGGGAAAAATTAATCAGTTTTCCTATGCGCGCGCATCTAACAATGGCTATCGACCATAGACTAAAATAATGAGGTTTCTTTTTTTTTGGCTTTTCGCGGATCGCGTTTTAGCCACGTACAAAATGGGGAATTTCAAGTTTTCTTTATTACAGAGATAAACAAAATTTCTAATTGAGTGAGAGTTTTATTTATTAAACACGTACAAGTTGAAATTATCTATTTAAATACGAAGTTGCATGAAATGAGCAAGAAATAGGTAGATACATTATAGCTATTTATGCAACTGTTACGTTATGGACGGTCTTTTAATACGAGTGCCATTTCCTATTTACTACCTATTTCGGTACAAGCGTAGCGCGTACCGAAATAGGTGGGCACGAGTATTAAAAGACCGTCCATAACGTAACAGTTGCATACAAGATTTTATCTACGAAGGAAGGAATAAAACACAGATATAGACAAATAAGTATTTCAGGAAGTGTGTTTAAGTATTTCATTTCTCATATACATGTCTTGATTTTTCTGGTAGTAAATTATTTGTAGCCGCAACTGCTCTATTTGTTATATCTGGTGGTGTATTTTCAATATCACTTGATGTTGAAAACATTTTTAATAAAATTTGGAATAAAATTTCACTCAGAAATTTTTGCCCGCGTCCACTTTTTATTTTATTTTTTTATTTAGTCTTTATTAGGTATAAGGCAAAGATCTTGTAGCCGCAACAGCCAAATAGTATACGATACTTTTGTTCTAAACTTGTTCCATTTTTAAAAACATCATTTACATTGTCTCGATTTCGAAGTAATATTATAGGTACCTGGCTGTATGTTCAGAATGTCTTTGCTTGTGTTTTTGAATTTATGACGATTCGCATAATGCAACCCGATGTCGTTATGGGTATCATAATGCAACCGCTGTCAATTTTATAATTCGAATATAACGAAACCGAAGTAGATAAATATATTTGTACTATTTTGTAGAGCACGATCTTTTTTGTATAGAAACTTCTTTAAGAACATAGCAACTCAACCAATAAATTTAAAAATAACTCTATATCTCACCTGTGAATAATAGTAATGAAAAAGTCACAGTTTGTTAACAGGTATCATTATGTGCCTAATTGCTGTGAAATTAGAGCCACTTTATGAGCAAGTGTGTTGAAAAATATATTATTCGATGTATATTATTTGTGAAACGTGGTTTCTTCGTGTAATAGTTTTGCTTTCAAAAAATAATTAACAACACGATGGTTTTTCGCTTCTTTTGAATACTCCTACAAAACGACTTGGATGTTCAAAAATATTTTTACACAGAAAAAAATATGGCTAGTATCAATGATATTCAAATAAACAGATATGTTATGAGCGCGCGCATTTTGAAGACTCGAAACTCGAAAGGTCACAATTGTGACCTTTAATCTTTAGTTTATGTCACGCATGGCGAAGGGCGATAGGCTTTGTTGAAAAAAAAACAAAATAAAATAAATGTTATCGAGTGTATTTTTAATTTATTTATTTATTGATTAAAATAAATATGTTTTAATGTTAGATGAATGAAAAGTGTGTATGTTTGCTGCCGCTATATGCGGCACACTTTTTTCAATTGTTTTGTGAGTGTATAAGGTATCTGTTTATTTGAATATCATTAGCTATAGTATCTTCATAACTGAAATAGCATATGTGAAAAGAATATTTTGCAAACAAAACTGTCCAAAAGGAGGTTCAATATTGATATTCTGGCTACGAGCGGGCGCACAGCCAGTAGGTACTGCTTTTTCATTTTGGAATATATACGATTTAAACAATGTTCGAAGGTCTGTCATTTAATAAAAGAGTAAAATCACTTTGTCCTTAAAGAATTTAATTTTCTTTGGCGCGTGAAATAAATATCCACAAACGCGGGCTTGGAAAGCGAGGATTAGAAATTAATTTGGCTATTGAAGTAATCAATTTCTTTTAAAGTCATTTTTAAAGGGTAGCCTTTAAAATTCTGGCATCACACCCACATTGTAAGCACCTTTTTAAACCTTTATAAATTGTCTACTAGATAGGTTACCCATGTTTTCAAATAAATTCATCTCTAAAGCGAGTTCCACTTTAGAGGATTTTTTTTCTTTTGTTAATAGATAGTTTCGCAGCGCGTTTAATCACTATCTATCTCACCTGATTGTAAGCGATGATGTGGTCGACGGTGAAGCACACATGCCTAGAAGTGACCCCAGATTATAACTTCAAGTTAGATGAAGTTATTTAATTGAATATTTAGATCAGACACTGTCAGCAGGCGTGGTGATCAATGCTTGTTCATCTATTTTCAAATATAGGTGAACAAGCATTGATCAAGCAAGAAACATTTCCTTTCAAGTGACAAATAAACTAATCAATATTATAAATGCGAATGTAAGTTTGTTACGCTTTCACGTTTTAACTGCTGAACTTATTTGGACGATTTGGCTATATTGATAAACCAGAACCTAAATTAGGTTACTTTTCATCCAGGTATAATATTCCCTTGGGTTAATAAAACACTTTTCAAACGGGCGAAGCCACGGGCAGAAGCTAGTAGGTCTTTTTATGATGATAAAAAACGGAACACTGAAAAATAGGCTATAACACTTCCACAATATTTTTCCAACATTGAATCTTTCCCGGGAGTACAATCAATAATGAAAACAGCGTAATTTTAGACGGAACACTTCAGTTTTAATTTTTTTGTAGCGTTTTATGTAAGAATACTGCAACTTATTTGTATTCCGAGCTGAGGACAATATTGATATAAATTGTTAGGTAGCAGTAGCCCACGCACGTCAGCAATTGGTTGCTTTGTTTTAAAAGTATTTAAAATAAAGTGTCTATTGTTATTCTCAGAGCTGGTTGGTATATTTGCAAACAACATTTGCATTTGCATTAGCAAACAACCAACCCGCACTGGGCCCGCGTGGTGGATTATGGCCCATCCCCTCTCACAGAGAGGAGGCCTGTGTCCCAGCAGTGGGAACATTAATAGGCTGATGATGTGATGTGTGTGCTATAAGAAGATGAAGAAGAAATGCCAAATTTCAAGATTCTGAGTTCACGGGGAGTACCCTGAAGTTTTTGATTCCCTTGCGAGTGTTGAAAATTTGCGGCATAAACGGCTGTATCTTTTGATTGCGTCGGCTTAGAAGTTTGATTTTTTCACAGCTATAAGGGACTAAACCTCAGTATTTAATATAAATTTTAGATATTTATATTTTTTTTACTTTTTGATACCTTTACGCGTTCCTGAGAAAAAAGGTCTTGACAGACAGATAGTAAATTATTGCAAACGCCGTGAAATAGGTAATTGCAGGACTTCACTATACGAGACATGCAGTTGCCTTTTCCGCCGAGGCATATATCGTGCTTTTTTTTCAAAAGAATGCAAAACATACTTTTTATATTATACATTTAATTTAATTAATATTAAAAGTTACATTAGTCATATTGGGGCAATTACTAAAAGAAAATAACAAAAAAAAAAATACAAGACGAATTTTCAGCTTTGCCGCCAATTTTCTATTTACCATCAGTGCCGAAAGGCAAACGCATTTATGGCTATACAGCCAAGTGAACGCAATTATTTGTACTAAGCAAAGATACTGGTATGCCAAGAATGATAGAGTAGAGATCCAATCAAAGAGTACCTATTAAGATTGTTAGAGCGTTGTAATGTTCCAAATTCAAAAAATGCTCTTGCAAGATTTGATTTTCTTTGTCCGTAAATTCGATACTTGGCGTGTTCTTTTTTCGAAAATAATGACAATATTTCCATGCATGTTTGGGATAAAATATTTCACCTTGTCACAAGTGGTTCAAAGACTTAGGCGGTCCTTTATCTAAGGCTGCAGTATATGAATCTTCTGTAGCCCTAAATCTTTAATGCCCTCCATCAAAACCACGATGGATAATAAATAACGTACAGGTAAGAGATCTCCAAGGAAATTATTTTACTACCTATCCGTAATGAAATTAGTTGATAAGAGTAGTTAAAACTCTTGGCAGACTGTTAGAAGATCGCAATATAAAAGGTTACCGGTAATAATATTATTTCATTTTGTTTTTCTTTTCGCTTTTGATGTGACAACGTCTCACTTCACAGGCATATTTAAATGCCAAAAGATTTTCTATCTAAAATTAGCTGGCAATTTTCATGTCTGTTTATTTATATTATTCTTAAATATCTATCATTATGAGGCTAAAGACCTTTGCCAAATGGCAATAATCTATACTAATATAAAAAAGCGGAAGAGTTTCATTGTTTGTTTGAATGCGCTAATCTCTTGAACTATCAGTCGGATAAGAAGAATATTTGTGCGTTGGTTAGCCCATTTATCGAGGAAGGCACGCTACGACTAATAGGAAATTTTGTAATAACGGGGAAAATTTAATCCTTTTGAGAGCTTCGATTGCGTGCGCTGCGTAAACGGTTAAAGTTACGTAACAATCATGTATGTAGGGTAGGGTAGGGTAGGTAGGGGGGGAGACGGGGGGAGCTAGTAATAACTATAAACTAGGAATATTGTAGTACGTAAACTAATAATATATTATGAAGAGTAAAAATGCCTTGTTTTGTTTGTTGAAGGTTTGGAAAAGGTAATCTCGGGAAATACTGAACAGATTAAGAACATTTTGACACTGAAAGAGCAATACAATCTGTGAGCGTCAGTGGGCTAATATCTTTCTAGTGCAAATGCAAGACTGCTACATGCATCGTGGGTGGATATGCCACGTGAGGTGAGAGTAGACGAGGGAACAAGCTCTCCGCCAGAAAAAAAAAAATCATTGAGCTGACTTGTACCAAAAAGTATAATTACGTAACTTGAAAACATGTTTTTTTGTTTTTGGAGATATTTTGATAAGTTTGGTCTCAAATGAAAGGTATAGGCGTAGAACCATTGTATCCGTTTAAATTAAAATTATGTAAATCAGTCAACGCGTTTATGAGATATTAACGAATTACTGAATGCCAAGTGAAAGGGTCAACAAGGACGCCCTTTACCGCGATACGTTTGTTTGATTGTGTTAGCGACACTGCTTTTACATTTTTTTCGTATCGATTTGAAATATTGGAATACATTGGTAGACAGGTGTTAATTACTTTTATTTTTTTGTTATCTGGCGGTGACTTTAGTTTGCATACCTACTTTCGCGCTAGGTATCAATGTTAACCTTGTAATAAATGAAAAGGCAATTAGCGTTGTTTTGTCTAGATATAGAATTCAAGTTGATTAATAAATTGACATCAATTAAAATGAAATCATTGTTGCATTCCATAGTCTTAATTTGCGGTAAGCATTCCCACCAGAACGTACAATAATTGACCAGAACCTATTATTATGGCATTAAGTGTTCTTACAAAATAGGTAAAAAAGTTGTTATGTCCTTTTAACACTTTTAGAAGACTAGATTCTGACAGAGGCTTCGCCCACGTGAATGTAAGAAAATATTCCAAGGGAATGTGTTAAGGGTACAAAAAAGTATCTCCTATGCCAATATTCAAGACATTGTCTAACCGTGTGCCAATTTTCTTCTAAGTCTGTTCAGCTGTGATTAGCAATCATACAGACAAACATCCCATTCCCTCTCACAGGGTGGAGACACGTGGAGACCAGTGTCCCAGCAGCGAGAACATTATAGGCTGATTATGCGCAAACAAATAGACAGACAGATAGAAGAATATTGCTATGGATATAGTATTTCATGAGTGGCTATTAATATTTATTGAAGAGACAGGATCTAAATATTTAACGATAGTAGATGTTATGTAAACGGCTTATGGTTGTTTATTTATATTAATTCCACGAGAGTATATAACACACGAGTATGAAAATGTATCGTAGACTAGTTTCTGCCTGCGACTATGCCCGAATGATAAGTGTTTTCTCGCTCAATATTTTTTAATTATAAACATAACAATAACATCAATAATAACAATACAATTCGTATTGTGTTCATTGAATTTTATAAATTGTGCTAAATGATTTATTTGAATTTGCAATTTTTTTTCTACACGTCTCGTATGTAATAAAAAATGTATGTAATAAAAATAAATGTATGTCCAGGACCTGGCCTAACCGTGTGCCAAGATTCATTCAAATCAATTAAGGCACAGATACCCTCAGTAGCTGATTTTAAAATGGGAATCGCGTCTAAACGGCTAGTCGTAATTTTATGGAAAAATATAATGTATTACATTAGGCCATTTTCTTAATAATATGATCTATGAATATTTTGAGTTTTATTGTACAACATAGAATAGAATAGATACTCTTTATTACGTACACCATATAAGTTACAGAAAGTATAGACGAAGAAAACATTACACTGGGTGATACAATGGGCGGCCTTATCGCTGAAAGCGATCTTTTCAAGACAACCTTTGGATGGATACACAACATAGTGAAATTAATTTGTAAACATAACTAACCCGGATAAAAAAAAACGACAACCGCACCAAAATTATTGATAATTTAATTTCTATATTTTGATTTAAGGCTGTTTTTATAAGTCTTAGAATAATAAGGAAAAGTTAAAAAAACTAGCATCTGAATTTTGGGTCGCGCGGGTGTGAAACGAGTTCGCGTTTTGTTCCATGAAGGTCGTTGGCGACAGTCATCGTCTTAAGCCGGTGAGTCGTTATTGAGTAACAAACATCTAAGCACACAGACATATGTACAATATTAATTTAATGGAACTTTCAAGGATAATAATAATCAGAACAATACTAATTAATTCGACACCGATAACGCTCTTGTTTTCATGGTCAACCATACAAAAACAGTTTGTAGTTTAGTAATAATAACAGCTAATGGAAACTAATAAAGTGACAAAGTTACAATATTGTTTTGTTTACATAGTTAGGGATTTGTAATCAGCTAGACTATATTTACCTGTATAACATTTTATTGTATTGTATACTTACTTACATTATATGCAAACTGATAATATGAATAGGTTTAACTATAATTTGTTTGTTCCAGGTTATCTTTGGAATTACTGTTCCGTTTACGGAAATTCTTTCACTTATAAGAAGGTTACATTATTACTGTGTGCCCTAGACAATTTTTTATTAAAAAAATTTGCTCGTTTCCCGTGGGACACGTTGCGGGAGCGAAGCCGCGGAAAAAATACCCTCAAGATTTATTTTTCCGATTAAACCGAAAAGCCGCGATTTAACTTCCGAACTTTACCCATAAAATCTATGTTTTTTTCATTACCGCCTGAGGCGAATAAATAAGGATTCTTTAGGGAAGTTGTGGCATTTCCCATACTTGTTAACCTCTATAAATTATGGTAAATTCGATTACCGTAAAAGTTCTGGAAGGGCAGGGTCTGAACTTAACACCCATCTGTTTGAAAAAACGTCGCAAGAACTCTTTGGCCACTTTGCTCAAACACCGGGTGGTTTTGAACAAGTCTAGCTGTCTAGCATGGAACTAGTGTATAAAATATATTCCGAGTATATCACAAGCTGATTTTAAACGAGAAAAATCCATATAAATAAGGTGAATAACTTTGTTAAAAAACGGTCAACCATACAAGCTTAATAACTTACCCTAAATCTTAATTTTCCAACCGGCGCTCGCGCATAAGGAATTCCTTGGAAGCTGGCAAAGGACCTGCCTTTCGTGGAAATCTTCCAAGCACCCTGAAGGACGCCATGAGCCACTCTAATCGTGGGGTTCGGGGCTTGAGCGGCAACCAGGCCGACGAAGACCACAAACAAGAATAACCTTAAAGACATTTTTGAATATAGAATCAAGATGGCGTCGGTTCGTTGACAGCCGTGCGTCGGCGCAGCTGGCTGGCGCGGTACTAACTGGCTGGATAAGTAGATTGGATACCTTACTGTTTATAAAATATTGACTGTGATACGGTCGCCGGCAGCCGGTTTAGTACACAGATAATATTATGTCATCAAAGGGCGCCCACACACAGATTGCGTTTGACCGATTAGAGTTATTATACTGATTGCAGTATTCAGTTCGACAGTATTCAGTTTCGAGAATGTTTTTGAAGTGTTGTCAAGAGGATTGAGCTGCGTTAAGAATGAGATATTCCAAATGTGTCTCCTTACGATTAGCTACTGGTAAAACCGGTATAACAACATTATATTTACTTTTAATAATGTATGCAAAACTTTGGGGACTGTTAGTTAAACAGCTATTTATGTTACAAACTCGTTATTGTTTATTAAATTCGGCTTTTAACGTTAATATTTAATAATTATTTTGAAACGCTCCTTTTAGGATTTGGCAGCCTTGTCCGTAAATGTTATAAATATCTAATATCCTCTAATGTCGCATGAATTATTAAAACTTTTCTTATCTTTAAGCTTCTCTTTGAGCTTTTTCTTTAAGTATAAAAGATATTTTTAGTAAAAAAAAGAAGTTTCACAAGAGTACTTGAAGCATTGTTCGATTCGCCGCCGCCGCAAACTGGAAACTTCGCTAGGGATGTCCATCGTCCGGCTTTTGAAGAGACTGTCCAAGAGTTGTTAGTGCCCACTTCAACAAGAACAGCAGTATCCAGTAGTCTACTTGAATTAGTTAAGAGGAAATGTGGTCGCAGACATCCGACTAGATATCCAAGCAGATATCCTAAGTCATCATTCATCATCATCATTTCAGCCGAAAGACGTCCACTGCTGGACATAGACCTCCCCCAAGTGTCGCCACCATGTCGCCACACTGATCGGTCCTGTGCGTTTTGCATCCACCGGACGCCCGCAGCCTTGACTAGGTCGTCGCTCCACCTAGAGGAAGGCCTTCCAACGCTGCGTCTTCAGGTACGCGGTCGCCATTCTAGAACTTTTCGGCCCAACGGCCATCTGTTCTGCGAGCAATGTGCCCTGCCCACTGCCACTTAAGTTTGGAAATTCTTCGGGCTATATCGGTAACCTATATCCTAAGTAAAAAGTCGTAATTCGAGGTTTGGCTCTCGCCTATTTTCTTCTCAAAAATTGAACAAATTTAAAAGATATTCCATAAACTTAAAAGAAAAAGATATATGATCCTATGTTTTTCTTTTTGAAAATACATTATCTTGAGAAGCACTGGAACCTTTAAATGCTCAAAATAACGCTGTCAATAGAGACCTATTGTACAAATTTGACACCTATAAATGAAAAAAATAAACCTGAGGGGCATAGTATATAAGTATCTTTATTTTCCAGTTTATGGAATATCTTTTAAACTGGTCAAATATTGGAGGAGGAAATAGGCGAGAGCCAAACCTCGAATTATGACTTTTCATAAGGAAATTCAGTCGGAGCTCTCTACCCACATTTCCTCTTAATTTACCAAGTTTCAGTTGGTAACTTAAATTCTGAAAATAGGGAAGCCACGTTGCTGAAAGTCATATCAAGTCTTTCAAAGACGTCAGTAAAGTTTTGAGTAGTTATAAAACAGTCCTCATTCATACAACCTATGAGAGGAAGATCAAGGAAACGATGAATGAATTGTGTGAAAGATGATACATAGGTATGTCTAGAAAGGAGGTATCCATTGATCTGTCGGCAAATAACTGTATGTATGAATACAAGACGAAGTCATGCTACTTTGTTCCAAAATAGATGGGGATGAGGAGAGGAGGATGAGAATGTCCAGTAGCTGTTGATTAAATAATAATAATCTTCTCCGTCGTATAGATGATACCTAAATGAAATATATTTTGACCAGAATTCAGCTACATCGTCAACGTTATCATTAGCCTCACAAAGGTCCTGTAGGGTACAGTGTTGCACAGAGAGCACGACAAGAGGAGTTGTATAATAATTTTAAGCTGTTAATTAGTTAAACAAACAAACAGCAACTAAGAACGTAAATACCATGTTTGGACAACATATTAAATTAAATTGGCTTCAATAATTAAAGGAAAAACTACAATTTCTTCGAAATTAATCTATGGTTTGAAAACTGAGCAGTATCGTAAAATTCTCTCGATCCGGCGGCGTCATACCAAACTTATAACCCACTAGTTTCTGCCCGCGGCTTCGCCCGCGTAAAAAGTTTATGTTCCTTGATCCCAAGGGAACACAAAATCCTATGTCCTTCCCAGGGTCTCAAACTATCTCCATGCCAAATTTCATGTAACGGTAGATCCAGAGATTGCTTCCTACAACCTCACAAACTATATCTCTTTATAATATTAATTATAGATATAAGACAGAGAATACCTATAAGATATACCTACATTTATGTATGTGCGTACATGGAAAATGTATGCTAATTCTAATGGAAATCGGCTGAACGCCAAAACAGTGGAGGCGTGAATGTGGAATAAGTACGTCAAGTACTTAGTGTGTGATACTCAAGGTTACTTCAATGTAGGTCAACGTACAGTGTTATCATTTAGAAGTACAGTAAAGTAAAGTTTATTTTATTTGCTTATATTGTAGGTACATGAAATAATATTAAAAAAAAATTGTGATCCTTGTACAATCTACCAAATTAGGCACGCAAACATTAATGAATTAAGGTTACACTAGTTCGAAAATTCTTCCATACAAACGTAGTCTGGCGATTACTCCACTGTTTCACGGTGTACGTTCAAAATAAAAAATGATATCAATTTGTCTCATCATCAATTGTATGGAAACAGAAAAGTAAAAAAATACAATATTTGAAAGTTATGAGCGTCGAAAGTTCCATATTTCAACACAAATTTTAACGCATCTTTGGGCGGAAATAAATACCATAAGAAGAATAAAATTGCAAAATGGCCTCCATACAGGGATAGATTAGTAATTCAACAATGCAAATAATCTTATTTTGAAAATATACATTTAGTAGTTTTTTCATGATATCTAGACTCCCAAAGGTCTGTTCATAAAACTTCGCGCATTCGTTTTTTTCCTAAATCATCATCAATTTTACGGCCTGTACTGGTACTTCTTTTCTAACGGCTCGGGTCTCAATGGCGCCTCAGCGGTAATCACCAAAATTACACACTTGTACCATAATGTACTATTAATTGTTCACAATTAACTTATAATTAAAGAAACAGACAACCACTTTTAACATGGGTCCGGTTTTGGTGCCATCTCTTAGCGTTCATTGAAGTTATAGGTTGTCAATAATGACATACCGAGATATTAAACATAGAGATGTCACCACTAGGCTACAAAATGATTTTGCAACGTCACAGTGGCGTTCTAGATACCAAACGTGTTGGCCGATATTGGTTGATTATTACGTCAATCGATTCGTCTTAACCATGCGAGTGTCACTGGCTACATTAAAATTGGAAAATAGAAAAATGACAGATTTTGGGCGCTATAATAAGGGGGCCCAATTTTTTTTTCTTCCAGGTGCAGAAAACTTCAAACGGCGTAAAAACAAGAACCTTATTGAAAGCTACATAATTGAGTCGTTTGGTGTTGAAACGTTAGGTACATGGGGTCCGATGTGGACGATTTTTTTTGACGCCTAATGACGCCTGCCCTTTTTATACGCGTTCGTAGTTTTTTAATTAAGTGTGTATATAGGTAGTTTCTGTTAATTAAGTATTTTATACTATGTACATTTGTATGTATGTACAAATGTATATGAAATAATGATTGATAACAAAATTTTCTTTATCAAACAAAATATACTCGCGTTTGACATGTAATTACTGTTTTAGCTGTGCTTATTCTGTCCTGTGATCCTTTCAGCTAATCTGTCTGGAAACTTTTAATCATTCCTATAGGTATTAAGTAAGTATATATAGTAGAAAATAAGAGATGAGCAGATTAGCAGCAGGACGATGCCCCTTTTAGGATAATCCCTTTGTCGGCCTCGACGAAATTTACTAATTAGAATTAGAAAGCGGATGGCTGTATAAAGACGATTCTTTTCTGGGAAACACAACATCAAAAGCAAGTACTTTTGAGTGCCTACAGCCTTAATTAACGTTACGGATGAAAATAATTAAATAAATCCTATCAAAATATACAATATACTACCTGCCGCTTGCAGCTCCTCCCGCGTGATTAGTACCTCCCACAATATCTTTTAGCCTATCACAGTCCGTTCAGTAGTGTTTGTGTGAAAGAGCAACAAACATCCATACATCCATGCTCACAAACTTTCGCATTTATAATATGTACTCGTAGTAAGTAGGACTGTATGTTCCACTACAGGAAAAATGTCTTTTCTCACACAGAGAAGGTACAAACATGGCCGGGCTATTATGTAAGAAAAAGCAATCAGCAATCATCGCGCTATCAAACGCTTTATGTCATAAAAGTCCGAATTACCTACAGTGTAGGTATGAGTAGGTCCTACACAATCGTTTAATATTCGCTCGCTCTTTGTCAAAAAAATTAAAAATAAAAACCGCCAAAAACTATAAAAATTGTGTATTGAAGTAACTCTTTAAAATTCATCCGCGGTCCAGACCGGCATCGGCCCTAGCGGACTCCGTCAATTTTGCTGACATCACTTTGAGGCGCGCGTGAAACACTACGTGCCGTCGACTCGGGCCTGGTCCTTATCGGACGGCGACCGACCCATTACTCGCCGTCCGCAAGCCCGCGTCTACGGTGGCCGGGAATCAGCTTGGGATTCCCGACGCCCAAGGCTTCTCCTGCGGTGGCTATTGGCGTGAGGGCGCCTCCGTTGCGATTCCCATACGCGTTCCGCTTCAACCACTAGGTGCTCTATGGAGTCATTGTTGCGCCTCGAATCATGGCCAAAGAATTTTAGTATCCGAGACTGCACTAATGTTGATAGACGGTGTTTGATGCTGAAGGTCTTGGAGTATGGAGGCGTTTTTGCAGAATTCTGTCCATATAACTCCAAGGATTCTTCTCCACTCACACGCATACACTAGTAGAAACTCCACATGAAAATAGTAGTTTTTTTTTTGAATAAATAATGTGCTCTTGAGTTCAGCAGACTGCACTTAACCCGTCTCTAATGACATCTTGGCAGTCTGCTGTAAAGAAAATTTCATTTAAAAGTGCCTCTGTACCACGGCCTTCGCATCGTTTAGTAGATCTCTTATTGTACCTCCAAGTCACGTTGAGAACGGCACAAGTTAAGGACAACCCATTCAATTAGGGTATAACCTTGTATTTTACTACATTGTGAAGTTTTTAATCCATTACCGCTTGTCAATGTGATGTGAGCTGACGAGGTTGGCTTAAAACGGCAATGGAAAAGAAACAGTGGAAGATTATCGTTTTGTTTCAGTAATTTAGTGAAGGGTCCTTTATGAAATACAGAAACCGTATGAAATTCTGGAACTAATTGCTGCGAGTTGTTACGCGTAAGTAAATTTGAATTTTATAATAAAATACTAATGGAATATTGTAAGTTTATTGAAGGGCGTGTAGGGCTTTCGTCGAGTTTGTTTAGATTTCTAGAAGTTTCAGTCTTCGATTGCTACAAGAACGTACTTATTTTATTTACGTTTAGGCATAGGGTTGATTTCTCACCAAGTTTTTTCATTTGAACTGTCAAAGTTCATTCAGTTTCGACAATGACACTCAAAAGGATTCTCTTTAAGGTTTTTTATTATGTTAGCATTGATGATGATGATTTATACTATTTCAGCCAACCAATCAATAAATAATAATAAAAAAACACTGAAATACATGCACAGCCTTAAGCCGATAGTAAGCAATACAGAAGGATTTCATAGTACACACACACACACTACAGACAACACACAACAGCCCACACTCACACACAACAACACACACGCACTTCACTCACACACACTTATGTACAAGTTCATAATATTTCCGATGAGAAATTCCAGCAGGCGTACGGCATTAAAATAAACCAATCAAAGGTTGTATTTTTATCGTTTTCCAAAGCCTGTAAATGCCACGTGTTTCTGTCAATTTAACTAACGAAGCCCGAAAGCTTTCCGGTCAGGTCCAAGTTGTTTGTTAGCCGACTGTTTCTATCAACTTAGTAGTCCGAAAATAAACTCAATCTTATGAATAAATCAAAAAATGGGTGTACTCCCTGCTCTAGCTCTTCCTTTGAATTTTTAATTTAACGTTATTGCCACCGTACGTGGACGAGCTCGTGGCTAAATAATAACAGCCGCATGGGTCGGTCTACAAGGTTATGCAACGCTTGACGAGGTCGGTCCGTGGATGGGTGACCATTTCAACATACCGAGTTTCCTCCGTGCCTCGGCAAGCACGTTAAGCCGTGTTTTCACGGTCCTCGGAACGCGCCACCGCCGGGATCCCAAATAACGGTAGGAGGGGTTCACATCGGCGTCGGGTCGACGATGAAGTACCTGGGACTCGTCTTCGACAGCCGGTGGAATTTCGTGGAGCATTTCCGACGTTTGGCTCCCAGACTGGAGCGGGCGGGGGCTGCCTTCAAGCGGTTGCTGCCCAATCTAGGGGGTCCAAACGCCTCCTGCCGGAGGCTCTACGCGGGGGTCGTGCGGTCCATGGCCCTTTACGGGGCACCGGTATGGGCGCGTTCCCTGAGGCGGCGACCAGCCCGCTGGTTGAACGCGTCCCAAAGGGTCATGGCCATCCGGCTGGTCCGGGGATATCGCACGGTCTCCGGTGAGGCAGCGAGCCTCCTTGCCGGATTACCGCCATGGGATCTAGAAGCAAAAGTCCTCACGCAAATATGGGAGTGGCGCGAGGAGGCGAAATGCCGGGGCGAAACTCCGTTGCCGCGACAAATCGCGGCTCAGCGGACAGAGCTCCGGCAGGATCTCATGGCGACATGGAGTGGACGATTGTCGCAACCCAGCGCTGTGCACGCCACAATTGCGGCGGTAAGGCCCCTCTTTGAGGAGTGGCTTGAGAGGCGTCACGGCGCCCTCACCTTCCGCCTGACGCAGGTCCTCACCGGACACGGCTGTTTCGGGAGGTTCCTGTTCAGGATAAGGCGGGAGGAAACGCCCAGGTGTCACCATTGTGAGGATCGCCCGGAGGACACGGTAGAACACACGGTGGAGGTCTGCCCCGCTTGGGCGGAGCAACGCCGTGTCCTCGTGGAGGCGATCGGCGGTGGCGACCTCTCGCGTCTGGCCCTGGTCAAGACCATGGTACGGAGCGAGAGGGCATGGGAAGCTGTCACCTCCTTCTGCGAAGCAGTAATGCTCGCAAAGGAGGAGGCAGAACGCGAGAGGGAGACGCAACGGAGGCACCCTCACGCCCCAAGCCGCCCTGGGCGTCGGGAGTCGCAAGCTGATTCCCAGCCACCGTAGGCGCGGGCTTGCGGACGGCGAGTAATGGGTAGCTCGCCGTCCGATAAGGACCAGGCCCGAGTCGACGGCGCGTAGTGTTCCACGCGCGCCTCAAAGAGATGTCAGCAAAATTGACCGGGCCCACTAGGGCCAATGCCTGTCTGGGTCGTGGATAAATTTGAAAAAGTGTTACCGCGGCCCTGGCTCAAGCAACTGAAGGAGCACGGGTGGGTTTTAGTCAGTAAAAGTTTGACACGCCCTCCCGCTTCACCCAGAGCGGGAGAAGTCATAGGATGATTACCCACTCAAAAAAAAAAAAAAAAATAGCCATTGGTCCCGGCTGTCATTTGCAGATCTTTGACAGTCGTTACGAGTAGTCAGAAGCTTGAGATCTGACACCAGTCTAGCCAAGGGGTACCGTTGTTACCCAGTTACTGGGTTGTGGAGGTCAGATAGGCAGTCGCTCCATGTAAAACGCTGGTACTCAGCTGAATCCGGTTAGACTGGAAGCCGACCCCAATATAGTTGGAAAAAAAGGCTAGGCAGATGATGATGCCACCGTGCATCAAAAAAATGTCTAATAGCGCCGTACTAAGCTGTAAAAACTTCAAAATAGTAGGCCGAGACTTAGGAAAAAAGCCTACATCGATATGTATATTAAAATTTGTCAATCAATCAATCAAATTATTTATTTGCAACGAATGTAGGTTACATGGAAAAGTCTATTTATGATTTATTTACATAGATAAAAGTATATACAGTGTATAAAATACTTAATGAACTAACACAACATATACACTTAAAAATACTCACTTATTAAAATTAAAAATAAATGTGCCCAAAAAACTGGCAGCATTGCCACGTTGTATGGCAATGCTTATGGTTACATTAAAATACACGTGGAGTAGATAGGAGTGAGCTATGCACATTCTGCCTAGAAATAGGCACGCAAAATTTATTAAAATTGTTCTTTAAGAATAGCTTCTTCTTTCTAAAAATAAAATTACCAATTATTGTTTTTAAATGGTGTGTGAAAAACTGACACGCTTGGTTTTCATACAAATGTAGGGACATGCGTTATCTAGTTACACTTATGTCTGTGGTTTCTTAAACTTTGCTAACAGGCACACAAATTGAAAGTGAGTCACGTTTCATACTTTAAAGATTGTCGCGCCTCAGGGATTAGGAGTGAAATTGTGAAGTTATGTAGTCGATTTTTGTTTCGAGAAAATGTTTATTGTCAAAGTTACTGCTTATAACTTTATATGAAAGGTATCACCAGCTTTTACGATGTGTATCAATCGATTTACTGAATCTTACGTAATTGGTATTTCCGTGAGTATGTTACTAGTTCAATCATTATTTATTCATTTAAAAACACATCGTTTGTCACACACATAATTGTCGTTTGGTAAAAAACAACTTTGATAGGGAGGCTAGCAGAAGAGAACAGCCGCGCTGGGCGGCGTTTGGGAAACTTCGTCGAGTCTTCTCATCGCATATTCCACAGAGCTTAAAGACCAGAGTTCCCAATCAGTGCGTATACTGTTGACATTACAATATAATAAGGATACCAGCAATAGTCAAAATAACCAATAATATATCTTCTTTTTCTTCTTAGCGTGTTGATGAAAATACAGGTAACAGGTACACGTGTTTGGCCCAGTATTTAGCTACGGCACAGATAATATAATTCTAGTATAAGGATACACCATTCGATGACGCAGCCATTAAATTAAATTCGTCTACGTTTTGTCTACGGGTCTACTCCTTAAGTACAAAGTCCGTAGTATCGGCCTTCGTTACGGGCGTTTCCTACTCCGTTTCACCTACGGACGGATGATTCATTCTAGGCCGAACTAAGAACGAATGACAACACAATTTGACTGTTGTACCTAATCCCGATGTGTTTTTACCGGTCCGAACTAAAAACTTGTTTTTTTCACTCCGAACTTTTGGAGTACTTTCGGATGTAGCCCGTAACTTCGTTGCCGGAGATAAGGTGTAGACCACCTGGCATCTGTCTTGACAAGGAGTATGGTGTTTCCCAGTTACTGGCTTGTGGAGGTCAGATAGGCAGTCGATCCATGTAAGACTACTCACACCACATTTAGTCAGTGTACAACCAACTTTCAAACAAAACGGATCAGTATTTTAAAACTGTTGCGTCATTGCCGAATAAAAACGTATATGATAAAGTGGACATGTAAAACGGGCTGCTGTGTATTTTGTCGGATCGGTATTTTTTACTGGATCATAAGTGTGAACTCGCTCCTAACTACAACGTTAACTACATAGGTACGTCAGCGCCGAATTATAATCCAAAAAAGCAAAAAGCCCGACTAAAAAAACGTTAACAAGAAGAAAATCATGCTATGCAGTCGGAGGATACATATTAGTGAGCTGACTGACCAAAAGCAGATGTATCCTCCGACTGCACAGCATGATTTTCTTTTTTTATTTATAACTTTATAGTAAACTTTTTTTTCGCATCTGGTACATTTGAACATATAAGTCTTATATATTTCTGAAATCACCTCTTAAAACCCTTTATTTTGTTAACGCTAGGGGTTATGAAGAAAAAAATGGGCCGTCACAATATGGCGCCTAAAAGCAGCCATTTTTCTATTTTCCAATTTGAATGTAGCCAGTGATACTCGCAAGGTTAAAACGAATCGATTGACGTAAATCAATATCGCCCAACGTGTTTTGTCTCTAGTACACCACATAGGAAAAAACATACATACATATACTGATAAACACATTACCCTCCTTCGTCAGTTGGGTAATAATAGAGATAATATTATAATAATCACGAGAACATACCTACATCAAACCCAGAAAAAAAAACTCTGGGTCATAGAAAATATGAATTATAATTTCTGAATGTTGGTAGTGACATCTCTAGTTTAAATCCATAAGATTGTCGAGTTTTAACTCAAAGCTAACATTAATTTTAATTTCATACGACAAAGTTGCCTCCATCGTGTACACCGTACGTATCGCACATTCGAGTAACTTTGTCGCTACAACTGTTATAAAATAAACATTGATTTTAATATAGATTCAACACAGTTTGGACAGATTTTGTGGTATTTGTGTTCCTTCAAAAAATTCGTAATTAATATTAAGTAAAAAGTACTGTCATTTAAATGTTATTTTGTAGTCATACCTACTAGCTAGCATGAATATAACATGGTTAGACTCGCTCAGACTATCAGCCTTATTGCGGAAGTGAATACGGCAACGCAAAGCGAGATCAATGCCGCGATGTGGATTTCCGTCTGTGTGATTGGTCGATTGATAGCGGTCAGATCCTTCACCTTGCCGAATTCACTTGCGCAATTCGGCTACAAGGCAGCTTGGCACCTTAGGGAAGCGATCTGGGAAGTGATCAGCACTTTAGCAGTATAAACAGGCTGCCAATGTTGATGACCAGGGCTGTCATAAAGATTTAATGTAGATTAAGATATCGCGATCGAGCGGAATAAGGTTTCCAAGGTGTTTGCAAGAGATCTGGCTATTGGGCAGATCCAGCTCCCGAAACTGAAGACCGGCGATGGCAGGATCGTATCCGCCAAACCGGAGCTTCTATGGGCAGCTCTACACGTCAATCAGCAAACCTATTACACTATACCGGAGACATTCCGGATGTCAGCCTCTAAGAGATTAGGATGGCTCTGAAACAACTTAAGAACAACAAGGCGCCGGGTGATGACGGAATTACGGCCGAAATAATGAAGGCGGGTGGAAAACCGGTACATATAGCCTTTCAGAAGCTGTTTGATTCCGTCATACTCGAAGGGAAAACGCCACAGGCATTGTGCAGGGGTGTGGTGGTACTCTTCTTCAAAAAGGACGACAGTGCCCGATTGAAGAATTATAGCCCCATCTCACTTCTTAGCCATGTCTACAAGTTGTTTTCAAGAGTCATCACGAATCGTCTCGCGCGCAGGTTTTACGATTTCTAGCCTCCCGAACAAGCCGGTTTCCGAAAAGGCTTTAGCACTATAGACCACATACATACGCTACGGCAAGTTATACAGAATACCGAAGAGTATGGAGTACATCTTCGTTTAGCATTTGTGGACTACGAGAAATTTTCTCGAAAAACTCGATGCGCACTCGGACCCCATGGACCTAATGTTTCAACCCCAAACGGCACAAACATAATTATAACTTCCAATAAGGTTGTTATAAACACATCAACACGGTCTAGGGATATTTTTAAAAAAGCGAATTACTATCAATGTGTTAATTACTCGTATTTATATGACATGTATATATTTAAAAGATACGTTATTTAATATTCTACCATTTTATATTAGGTTAAGGTACTTCAATTAAAATTTCAGGATTTTATGGAAAAAAAATTAGGCATAGACGGAAACCGTATATGAATTAACTTTTAATTTATGAGTAAAAACTGAAAAAAAATAGAAAAATCATTTAATTTGTGTTTATAAACTTGATGTTAGTAGTCTGAGACAGCGCCCATGATGTTCATAACACATCGGCAACGATTCGGCATGCTCAGAACAAGGTTGTCAATGTCTTGCTGCGGAATAATGTCCCATGTCCTTCTGAGGTGCGCAAAAAGTTTATCTTCTGTAGCCAGCTTTTCAGGAACTTCCTTCAGAGCTCTTCTTTGCAGCATATCCCACGCATGCTCAATGGGATTTAGATCTGGCGATTGAGCAGGCCAGTCTAAGGCCCTAACATTGTGTGTATGTAACCAAGCTGCTACCGTTCTCGCCGTGTGTGCCCGGGCATTGTCGTGCATGAGCAGGAAATCTTGCCCTATTTGTGTTCTATGGGGCAAGATTACGGGCCCCAGCACCTGTTGGACGTATCGTTCTGCCGTCATATTGCCCCGCACCCAAACGAGATCCATCCGTCCTCCAAGACGAATTCCTGCCCAAACCATAATTGTTCCTCCTTGGTATGGGTGAACTTCCTGAGGGTTCTGAAGACGGCTCCATCGTCCAGAAACTCGCCAAACACGCGTCCTTCGTGAATCTGGATGGAAGCCGAACCTGGATTCATCCGTGAACAGCACATTGGACCATTGCTCACGGCCCCAGTCCACGTGGTTCCGAACCCATTCTAATCGTCGTCCACGATTGCCTCTCCGTAAAGGTGGGACCCGGAGTGGTCTACGAGAGCGTAGATTGCTTTCATGCAGTCGCCTTCTTACAGTTTGGTCACTCACAAGCACTTGGTGTTCCAATCGCAGCCTTTGGACCAATTGAGTCGCCGTTGCATTTGGTTGAGCTCGCGCAGTAATTTGCAAAAATCGGTCTTGTCTGGGGGTAGTGATGCGACTTGGCCCCCGGTGCCTCTCCGCTACTTCACCTGTGGCACGATAGCGTGTCCACAATCTTGAAATTACATTTTGGTGGGTCCCTATGGCCTCAGCAACATTACGCTGAACAGACCCAGCTTCCAGCATTCCCACAGCTCGTAACATCTCCGCCCTCGTCAAATGTTGGCGTTGCATGGCTACAATACCTCAATTTTAACTTTATCTTTCGTTTAAAATGAAAAAACTGTAACTAAACGTAATTCGTATTGTTTTCTAAATTTCGCAAAAATGAAAATTCCCTCTCCTACACATCAAGACATTTTTATGCCACCGAAACAAAAGAATTTTCAAAAATTTGAATTTGGAATTACTCTGAGATAAATTACAAACAAATCGGTGTATAAAAGATTCCAATGCGGCCAGTACTTTTCGAGTTATTTAATTGAGTATGAAATATCCCTAGACCGTGTTGATGTGTGTATTATGTCCTTACCTATGAAATTGGCGTTTTGTCGTACTGGCCACTTTGATCTGAAATATCTCCTCTTTGGCTTGAATTCCAAACCAAAGAAGAGATATTTTAAATTTATACAGCTATTTACTCATGCTTTTGTGTTTGGAAAACCGTAATTCATTTGTTTTTTCCTCTTTTGGTTTTTCTTTGCGCCAGTCAATTTACAAAATGGAAAATTTGAAATATCGCGTTATTTACGAGTACGATTTCCATCATGGCACCAGTGCTGCAAAAACGGCTCGAAGGATTAATAATGTGTGTGGCGACGGTGTCGCAAAAGAAAACACAGTGCGTTTTTGGTTCCAACGTTTTCGTTTTGGAAATTTCGACCTGCAGAACAAGCTCCGTGAGTGAAACAAACTGAGTGCAGCAAACCAACAAACGCGCGTCAACTGCTGCGTTAAAAGAAAGAAAGAAAGAAAACTAGTTTATTTGGCACACACAGATACACACAATGTAGGTACAAATAAAAGGGAACTTAATTTTAAAACAATTTTTTTATTATTATTATTTTAATTATATTATTAGCGTGTGTGTTACTACTCAACCGGCACAATAATGAGGGGATTTTAAATCGAATCATTACCTGTGATGAATAGTGGATCCTGTACAATAATCGGAAACGCTCATCGCAATGGCTGAATCCTGGCGAACCAGCCAAATCCTGCACCAAGGGAAAATTGACTCAAAAAAAATTAGACGTACATGCACAGACATATTTAACGTTTAAGTAGACACATAAATTGACATAATGTAGTTACCTAATTAATATCTTAAGTGTATAAACTTTTTATTTATTTATTTAATTCAACCTTATCACATACATCTTTACAGGATTACACCCAATACGATAAATGCGCTTAACTACAGTAAACCTAATCTATTACATAACAGTAAATATCTAAACAAATTTTATGTTAACTTGTTTACATAACAAATTTTATCTATAACTAATTTTAAACAATGCACTCCTTGTGAATTCACCCAGAGTACAGCAGAATAGGTCCGTCTCAATAGCCACAAAGTTGAGCGTGCGGAATGCACGCGTCAGCGGCGCCTCTCTTAAAAGGTTGGTTCGACTGCGCGGCTCAACTAGCAAGCTCGGCCGCCGCTGTCGCCAGACGTACCTGTCCGGAACATACAGACACAACTGTCCTAAAACCGTTGCATTATGCACTTTCCCTCTCAATATTTTAAAAATATATAAGGTGAGTGCCAGTTCCCTCCTAACCCTCAACTCATTGTAGCCTACCATACTTAAAATAAATAAAGTATGATACATTATGGGATAAAATGGGTAAACACCGTAATACCTCATATACAAATATCTAATAAATTTGTTCTGTACCTTCTCCAGCATGAGACTATATTTAGCTTCATGTGGAGACCAGATGACTGCGTTACATTCTAGCTGGCTCCTATCCAATGCATTTTATAAAGCTAATGGCTTTCAAATTCGTGAACCCTCGGACCGTACGAAGCATAAACCCTAAATTTCTATATGCTCTCTTGCAGCAACGCATAACGTGGTCACGAAATGTCAAGCTGGTGTTAAAGCTTACCCCCAAGTCCTTGACTTCCGTGACCCGTGTCATAGGCAAGCCATCAATATGATAGCCATGCACGATGGGATTGTGTGCACGAGAAAAAGTTATTGTCACACATTTCGAAATATTGAACTGCAACAGATTTTCTCTGCTCCAACTCACTACCCTGTCAATATCCCTTTGTAGCTTGTCACAGTCTTCGCTCCTTTCCACTGTGAGGGACAATTTGAGGTCGTCGGCAAATAACAAACAGTGAGCGTCTTGGACTACTTCTGGTAGGTCGTTAACCACCAGGAGGAACCCCAAAGGTCCAAGGCTACTGCCCTGACTCACTCCAGACCTCGTGAAATACGGATCTGACACGTGTCCCGCATATTCCACGTACTGTCGCCTATCTCTCAGATAGCTGGCATAAAACTGGAGCGAATGTGGGGTGAAACCAACACCAGCTAACTTTGCAAGCAACATGTCATTATCGAATGCTTTTCGAAAATCGAAGTAAGCAACATCAATTTGCCCCCCACTATCCACTGCCGGCACCAGATGAGCCATGTGGTAGAGAAGATTACTGGTGGTACTCCTTCCCGGTTGAAAACCATGCTGAGCGTCTGAGAGCTGTGCGCTAACCTGTTGATAAATAATCTTGTAAATGGCAGTTTCCAGTACTTTAGCCGGTGTTGACAATACTGCAACTGGCCTATACCCATCCACAGATTTTGCTGACCCTCCCTTAGGAACAGGAACAACGCGAGTCACTTTCCATCTCTCCGAGAACACGGCAGCTTCTAGACACTTGTTATAAATGTGAAGAAGCGGCTTAGCTAGCACTGACCGACAATCCTTAAAAATGTAAGGCGGAATGCCGTCAGGCCCTGCGGAACGTTTCGGCTTCAGGTCTCGAAGCGCACAACATACGTCCACCAATTGCAATTGGTCTAAGTGCACTCGTGCCGCTCCGTTCCCACTACCTGCTTTCTCTATAGCCGCGTCTACATCCAACACAGGTGGCTCCGCCCTATAGACCGAGTAAAAATACTCCGCAAACTCCTCCGCACACCGTTGACCTGACAATACCTCACCATCCTTCAAAATCTCCTGCGGACTTCTCCTACCTCTCCTGGATTTTGCAAAATTCCACAAAGATTTAGGATCACTCATCATTTGACTCTGAAAACGGCTACGATATTGTTCCTGTGCGACTACTATCATCTTTTTAATGTTAGTTCTATACCTAGCAAAAGCCTCGTAATCGACCCTCGACCCACTTGCCTTGTACCGTTTGTGTAGACGAGCCTTGCATTTTATGTCGCGAATTATTTCACTAGTGTACCACTCAGGATAAATGTACCCCGAGTTTACACTACTTCGCTTTTTTTTGGGAACGCAGTCATCTATAACAGAATTAACAACACTATAAAAATAATCCAAACCTGTCTCCGAGTCCAACTCATACAAAGGAGTCCAATCTATAGCTGCAATTAACGAATACATTGTCAACAAGTCGGCTTTGTTAAAGTTCCAACCTCTAGGCGCACCTGGGTCTTCGAATGGTACAGCCGAGACCGCCGAGCTAGGTGTAGCCGAGCCTGCCGAGCCAGGCCGACGCCGACGCGAGCCTGTGGTGACCGAGATCTCGAGCGGTGGATGATACGCATCCACAGGCACGAGCGGCGTCTCCGACGCGCGCACTCTCACACTCCCTCCCTCCGTCAATGTACTCAACACCAAATCCAAATGACGACCATTACAATTTCCCATCGTGTTACTCTGAGTGAATTCACAAAATGTATACGCGATATAACAATAGAAAAATATCGAGAACTAGTTCCGCAGAAACGTTCTAAAAGAGGACTTATAAATCCATTGGGTTCTATTATAAAATTAATAACTGGTAACTTAGACCACGATGATGCCGTTAGATACGAAGAACTTATTTCCAAATTAAATCATAATCAAATAATTACTTCATAAAAACTAACGATAGTCTCCAAAATGTTTGATAGTTTCATCAATGTAACTGAAACAATACATCAGAACACTGCATACTTTCATAATCGCCTAACAAAACTTTAAATTCTTCTAAAAGATTTATCGGCTAAGCAAAACAATTGGATTTTCTTAACTTACCTAACTGGATTATTTTCTGTATTCACAAGTAGTTTTCGTACTATCTTTGCAAGGCTAAGTGAAATTGAAACAGCATTAGCGTTATGTAAATTATCTATACTACATCAATCAATTGTGAATTCTACAGAATTATTATATCATTTAGAATTGATTTCTTACTCTGGTAACTTAGTGTATCCTCCATTGGAAACAAATTTATTGAAAATAGAGGAGACCATTTGTGTAAAGTCATTCATTAAAGATAATCAGATTACATTTATAATGGAAATTCCACTTACGGATAACTCATCATATAACTATTTTAAGATATATTCCTTACCAATCTTTCATGAATCCGAAAATAAAACCTTGGCTATTATTCCCAAATATCCTTACCTTTTGGCGAAAGGAATGAAATACTTACCGCTAATAAAATCATGTCGACCACTCTCTGCTGGCGATCAGTTTTTATGCAATGCAGATAATCAAGCCGTATACTATGAACTTACCTGTGTAGAACAGTTGATGAAATTCGAAGATGATCATACTCCTTGTAAACAACGTGAAACCCAAATTGAGAATGTCAGGGTCCAGCAAGTAAACGAAGCTAGCTGGCTCCTTTATAGTAGATTGAGAACAACACTGACTAAGCAATGCGGTCAAGAGATCAGTAACCAACTTGTATTCGGCACTTACCTGGTGACCATTGACGAGCCTTAGAATTGATTTCTTACTCTGGTAACTTAGTGTATCCTCCATTGGAAACAAATTTATTGAAAATAGAGGAGACCATTTGTGTAAAGTCATTCATTAAAGATAATCAGATTACATTTATAATGGAAATTCCACTTACGGATAACTCATCATATAACTATTTTAAGATATATTCCTTACCAATCTTTCATGAATCCGAAAATAAAACCTTGGCTATTATTCCCAAATATCCTTACCTTTTGGCGAAAGGAATGAAATACTTACCGCTAATAAAATCATGTCGACCACTCTCTGCTGGCGATCAGTTTTTATGCAATGCAGATAATCAAGCCGTATACTATGAACTTACCTGTGTAGAACAGTTGATGAAATTCGAAGATGATCATACTCCTTGTAAACAACGTGAAACCCAAATTGAGAATGTCAGGGTCCAGCAAGTAAACGAAGCTAGCTGGCTCCTTTATAGTAGATTGAGAACAACACTGACTAAGCAATGCGGTCAAGAGATCAGTAACCAACTTGTATTCGACACTTACCTGGTGACCATTGACGAGCCTTGTGACCTACAAATTTATGGAATTCACCTTCACCATCGTATTTCTGTGGAGTTGGAAGTTGTGGAGAAGATTCCCATAGTCACACTACCCCAGTTGCACGTGAATGTCTCTCTTTCCAAATCAAGTGTAGTGAATATGAAAGGAATCAGTTTAGATGAAGTGAAATATATGGCATTTTCGTTAAAGCATAGTGAAGTGATCGAAAGTGTTTTGAATGAAAAGAAAGACTATAACTTCAATGAAAATTTAGGATATGTCACTTTAGGTTTAGTTATTTTTAGTTTTTTTGTATTCTTGGTTTATATAATCTGGCTAAAATCGCCGAAATGTTTATTGTTTTGGCAAAATTGTCAGAAGGACTCTCAAATCGAACCTTCCGATAATTTCGCTTTTAGGGTCGGAGGAGTTATGGATACACCTCGCCCGTCTGCTTTAGATTAAGCTAAGTACATTATATGGCTCCATTCTAGCAACTAGATACCTTTTACAAGCTGAGCGGTCTATGTCCACCGGATGAGCCATGTACGTGTTATAATTAGAATAAAAGTCGCCTCCAAATCGGCAGTACGTAAGAAGTTAGAACTAGTAAAAAGTTTCTCACGCTCCGAAACCAAAAGTAGGTACACGGTAGCACACACCAGTTCAAATACCTGCATGTCAATCTTTACATCAGGCAGTGATACTAGCCGCAACTCAAAACGCGGTGTGGCCACGAGAAACGCGCCACCTTGTTTACGCCCGTCTGCTCGGTCACATCGTATAATCGTGTAGCCTGGTGGAATTATTTCTGCCTCATGTATGGAGTCATTGCAACCTGTTTCGGTTATGGCAAATAAGTCCGCACTACCGGTTGAAATATTTGTGTAACATTCCTCCAACTTTGTTCGCAACCCTCGCACGTTTTGGTACAGTATCTCTACGGTGCTATATGGGGGTTCTGGGTTTGCTTGCTCTACGAAACCACACCCATTCCGCGAACTCAATGTTAACTGCCCAGCTTTCCGGTTGACACAACTTTTCGTACTTGCTTTCGGGAACCCCTATTATAAAGGATGCGTAATCCCTTTCAGTCTTGTGTTTTATTTGTTCGACTTTCACGGGTACTTCATCTTCGTATAATTTTTTTACATGTTTTTCTATATTTTCCGCTGTTGTTTCCTTATGCAAACGTTCATACATGTAAATATTTTTTCTTTTCCATTACCTGTATATCAATTGCACTTGTATTTCCGCCTTTCTTTACTTCGTTGGTCGAATATCTGTTTTTTTTCTTGGTAACTGTAGTCCAGTTTCCTCCCTTTTCAGGTTCTTCCTTTTTTCCGCTTTCACCGTCCTTAGACTTCTACTCATTATATACTACTTGGCCCAACTCGTCATCCAATACTATTTTCGCAGATTTTGTGGCCACACATTCCTTTGCTACTTTATTTCTGACTACCTGCTTATCTTTGACCGCGTTTGCAAAAGATAGTGCCGGTCCTTTAAGGCCTTGCTCTCTCTGATTTGGTACCTGACTTTTATGAAGATCAGCTTCTAGGTTTTCATTTTTCTCCATTAGGGCCTTAATTCTTGTTTCTAGGATCTCAACTTTGTTTGCTTTTTCTTGTACTACCTTCAATATTTGTTTCACTTGTTTCAACTCAGTTTCCGTGTTAATAAAACTATTTTTTAGTAAAATATATTCCTTGCGCTGCTATTCCAACTGGGTCTTAACTTCCCTCCTAAACTCCCGTATCTCATCTAGAAGTTGAGTCTCATTATTCACCGCCGTTTCACTTTTATTTCGGCGATTGCCTCGCTCAGCGGTGTTTACGAAACTACTCGACGAAGACGTCTTATTGATGATTGTAGTTCCTCGGACGTTGGAATCACCCCTTTTCGCCATTGTACATACACATTCGGGACAAATCCCCTGATCCTTGAATTCCTGCATGCCAACTTCAACTTTTTCCTTCATTAAGGCAGGACACTTCAGATGAAATTTCTTCTTGCATCTCTCTTGTGAGCACTGCATGAATAGTGAGTCATCCATAACAGCATCACAGCCGCTACATTTCGTACCCATTTAAAAACTTAGGATATTAAAATATAATATTTTACAATTAAATTACACACAAGATCCGTGATACGTCCGTTCGCTCGCACGTTAGCGGGTAGAAAAAAAACTTGTACTATTGCATGCTATATTTTGGCCAAATGTGTGTTACTCTCAACTTGACCGCGCGCGACCGACCCTGAGTTCGACTCCGCTCTGTAGCTTAAATTGTTTAAAAATAGTAAAACTTACTTTTGTGGACTGTTTTCTAGTACAAACAGTTTAACAAGTCTCAATTAATAAGTGAAAGAATTATCTCGGAGAAAATCGAACAGTATCTATCTTTAAAACAAATTGGAAAAAAACCTTTATACAACCAATGATCAATAATTATAAATCAAGCGCAGTGAAAACCAGAACAGTGACCTTTTTATAAACAATTTATAATACATAAACGATATAACAGTGCATTAAAAAGTGTAAACATTCAAACAAAGACAAAGTGACTAAAAAGTTGAACACAGTGGAAAAAAACTAGCCTCATGAGTCATTTATAACCGTTTTGTTTCGTTTGAATATTAGAACTACTAAATACTATGCTCAATTTCACCATAGTTGACTGAGTTAGTTTGGTTCGGTGGCGCAGCAGTCGACATCACTACACAATCCGTTGATCGCAAGTTCGAGCCCCAGCTAGATTGTAGCTTTTTGTGAATTCCAAAAATTCTAATTCCATTTATTTACTTCGGCGTGAAATAGTTACTGGCCCTTGGGACTACCTGCTGTTCACTAATACTTGCTTACGATATTAACGAGTTCTATTATCCGTAAACATGATGAACGTAGTGCGCAGCCCAACGACTACGCCCAAAACACAGTTTAGTTCTATGGGTAGTACTGAAACAGTATCGGAACCGGATATCACCACGGCCGTAACTGAGTGTGGCTATGTAAACACTACCAGGTTTAAGCGTCCACGCAACGATATCTCGCCACAAGGTGAATCGGATGAGAAAAGCCCAGCGAAATGGAAGAAGGATCAAGACAGCATCATTGCAAAATAGCTGGCGGACCAAACAAAGCTAATTGCTAAGCTGTCATCGGATATAGGCGAGATCAAGAAGCAAAACAACCAGATACAGGTGTCCAAAGCAGAAATCCGCAAGTCAAACGCCGAAATCGTTCAATCTATCGAATTTTTCAACAAACAATTCGAAGATTTAAGAACGGAAAGAGCGACGCGACCAACAAATATACATACAGAATCTGGAGCAGAAAATAATTGACCTTCAGCATAAATCGAGATCCTCTGGCATTGAATTGCGTAACATTCCACAGGAGGCTGCTGAATCTAGCGCCAGTCTCATTAAAACGGTGTGTAACATTGGTACAACTGTTGGAGTACGCATCCCTGAAACCGAACTGCGCGATATCTATCGTATACCACGAAAATCGAACCCCTCATCCACCCCACCTCCAATAGTTGCCGAGTTCACTACCGTGCAAACTAAGCAGATTCTCATCTCGGCTGTGCGCACATACAACAGAAGACGAGGAAGAGATGAAAAATTAAACACCACAGCTATGGGTATGCCTGGCGATCGTCGACCGGTATACGTGGATGAACATCTACCACCCAGCACCAAAAAGCTGTTCTACTTAGCCAGAGAGTTTGCCACGAAAAATGGCTTTAAGTTCTGCTGGATCTCCAACGGTAATATATTTATTCGCAAGAGAGAAGGTGACAAACAAGTTCTCGTTAGATCCGAGAAATGTCTCAGTCTCTCGGCGAATCAGAGTGGCGAAATGTGACTAACTCTGAATGTTCCTATCCACTTGCCAGTTTTCTTGTTCTGTTTGTTGTTAATTAGAGTCCTAGTTGTAGTAATAGCACGTATATCTTATCACCCATTCTTACATTACTCATACCCATCATTACCCATCATTCAATAAAATTAAGCATACAAACACAAGCCGACACACGCAAATACAAAATAAACACAAATACAAAAGGTTTCCATAAAATGACTACTTCTGGGCATTTAAACACCAATGCATTCACCACTCTCCCTTCTCACACTAGAACAATAATTCTGCACTTACTACACTACTCACCTCCTAATATAAACACAGCACCACTACACGATAATTTGTTCAACTTAAATTGTTTACTGCACATAACTGAATTAACCTCACTCTTCACAAAAACTGAACTGAAAAAACACATTGTAACACTTTTGATAACTATCGTAATTTATAACACTAATTTTTCGTTTTTAACTATCACTTCAATAAAAATAAATATACATGGCCCCAACTTGAATAACACTACAGATAAACACGTAATTGGCACGACTGGAGTAGTCTATGCGGTCACGTCACACATTGTTATGTTTACCTATGCAATTTCTAATATTTCTATTTGCACCGCCTACCTACACATTGGCGATTCAATTTCTGTAAATGACTCAAACGTAAACAGACAGATACCCGCACCCCCCAATATTATCTGTATATGCGCGTACTTATACAGGCGCCCACTGTCTCACGTCTCTTTGGTGGTCCATATCTATTTTAAATGGCATACACCGATTTTTGACTATTTGACATGTACATTTACTCACTCACCGATTCCGTTGCATTCATTTGTTAATATTTATTCCATCGTCAAGCAAAATCCGATTTCCCTAAGAATTTATTCTACTTGCTCACTTATTCTCCTATTCTTGTGTCATTGTTTTAGTATTTATAAAATCTATAAATGACTAGCATAAGTAGTATAAATGAGGAACTTGACCATATAACCATAGGTAGTTCTTTTAAATGCAGTCCGGAGGACTGCCTAAAGTTTGTCAGAAGTTCTGATAGCGATGTTTCAATATTGCATATGAATGTACGTAGCATAAAAAAAAACTTCGACCAGCTTTAGCTACTATTGCAGTCTATCAAGGTTTCCGTTGACGTGGTTGTCCTGACCGAATGTTGGCTCAGCAAAGTGGGCAATCTACCGATACTGGATGGTTTTCGCTCCCTCGCTACTGGCATCAACTGTAACCAAAATGATGGAGTTGTAATCTATACAAAGATTGGTCTTCAATGTACGTCATGGGAGCCGGACTTTAGAGGCGGAAACTGTCTGGTTTGCCGACTGGATGGCGGATTGGCAGTAGTTGCGGTCTACCGGTCCCCCTCATACAACTCGAAAGATAACTTTGACAATTTCTTATCTAGTTTAAATTGTGTCTACGATAAACTGTCTAGCTGCAGAAATATCGCGCTTATTGGTGACCTTAATATTGATCTTAGCCAAGGATATGGGTGTGACCGGAATGCCAATTATATCGCATTAAATGCATCTCATGGGCTTCTCCCGTCGCATCTGTTACCCACTCGGCTCGAAGGTTGCCTAGATCACGCTTTTCTCAAAACCACTCTGCCTGCTACCACTCTCGTATTGGAATCATTTGTTACAGACCACAAACCGATACTGCTAACCCTATCCAACGCCTCCCCCGCTCGCAAAGCTTGCTACATTTCTACACGCTTAAATTATGAAGCTATAAAATTAGACTTGGAAAAAACAGACTTTGCGAGCCTATACAAAGAAGATGGCGCAAATGTCTTAATGATTCAATTTATAGATATAGTAACCGAAGTAGCATCCAAACACACAGAGCAAATCCCAATACCAAGGAAGCGTAGAACTATTAAGCCATGGATAACTCCTGGCCTCCTTAAATGTATACGGAACCGTGATGGGCTGCATGTCAAATCCAGAAGGGCACCTGATAACTTGGTTCTCAAAACCACCTACTGCTGCTATAGGAACTTCTGTAATTCCCTGTTGCCAGCCTACGAAAAAAATTAGCTTGAAAAAGCGCAAGGAAGCCCAAAAGCCTTGTGGAAGACAATTAAAACTATCACCAACTCAAATAAAACATGTTCTAGCCCTTCTGAGCTACTTGAAATAGGTGAGTGTCCAAAGTCGTCTGCCAACAGTGTTTGTGAGTACTTTAACAATATTGGAACCAACTTGGCGGCGAACATTTTATCCCACTCTCCATTACCCATGGCTGATAATCTGCATCTCTCTACCGCAAACTCTCCTCTCCTCCTCTGTCTTCCTCCGGTTATCACCCCCCTGTGAACACTCTTGCTGTTTTAGAAGTGGATCACGCGGAAGTTGAGTCTCTTGTGATGCAATTGCGCAACGACTGTGCTATTGGTTGGGACGGCATAGGTCCCGAGTTACTGAAGACTTGTCGCCATGTGTTGGTGCCGCCAATCACTTACCTCTTCAATCTCTGCCTTCGTACGGGTGTGTTTCCGGATGCCCTGAAAAAGGCTATAGTCCATCCCATCTACAAGGGGGGGAGCAGGAACTGTGTCAGTAACTATCGGCCCATATCGGTTCTACCTGCTCTCTCCAAAATCTTGGAGAAGATTCTGAACAAGTGTCTACGAAACTTTTTAAATAAATATCATTTTTTATCTGATAATCAATATGGCTTCCGGACCGGTGTCTCCACAGAGGATGCCGTACTTGATCTCACTCAATTCATTGCTAAGAATCTTGACGGAAAAATGAAATGCCTATGTATATTTCTAGACCTTTCGAAGGCGTTCGATACAGTTTCTGTTCCCCTACTTATTTCAAAGTTAGAACACCTAGGTATTCGTGGCATTACACTCGAGATATTCAAGGAGATAGTCCGAAATCGTAAACAGCAGGTAAAAGTTGACACGTGCCTTAGCGACGAGAGACTTATGACCTACGGCGTGCCTCATGGTAGCATATTGGGTCCATTATTGTTCCTCATATATGTAAATGACCTCTGCAACATGGATCTTCCCAATTGCCAAATCTACTCATATGCGGATGATACCGCGATTCTTGTCTGTGGACGTACCTGGGACGTTGTAAAGTCCTGTGCTGAGTCGGCATTGGCTAAGGTTATGGTTTGGCTTAATGCAAATCTGCTCACGCTCAACGTTCAGAAAACGGTTTTCGTCCCTTTCGCGATTCGGCGTGGCTCCTCTCCGCCCGGCTCTTTCTTTTTAACAGCCCACACATGTCCTAACCCCACTACCTCCTGTTGTTGTCCTGCGCTCACTCGTGCCGACAGCGTTAGATACTTGGGTATGGAGATAGACGATGGATTACGATGGGATAAACAGCTTGACGCTCTCATCACAAGAACCATGCGTCTTATTCATATTTTCAGGTCGCTAAGAGAGTCTGCAAACCGTGATACTCTAAAAATGGTTTATCTAGCATTGTGTCAATCGATCCTGGGCTATTGCATTTCTGTGTGGGGTGGTGCTACAAAAACTAAATTTCTGGGGGTTGAGCGTGCCCAGAGGGCCATACTTAAAGTTATGACCCGGAAACCCTTTGGATACCCAACATCGGAGTTATACGCGGACTGCAAGGGGCTGACAGTTCGTCAACTTTTCGTGCTTAAATCCACCATCAGAACTCACTCCAAAATACCCACTACTGACACTAGCAAACGGAGGATCTCTTCCACGTTCACACAGCACAAAACCACGTTTGCTAAGCATCAATATTACACACTATGCAACCACATTTACAGTCAAATTCACAAACAACTCGGCATACAGACCTCAACAGAAACACACTGAAATGTAAAGTCACTGAGTGGCTACTACACCAGGACTATTCCTACACCGAATCGTTACTCACCTACATCTCTTGAAAAATACCCACAAACTCCACTTCACACTCACTACTCAACCAACACACACCGTACTTTCAAATCTTATTAATTAATCTTATTTTTAAATTGTTTAATAATAATACATTGTGATAGCGATGACTATGTTGTACCTTTTGTTTAATATTATCTATGCAAAACTTACCCGAAAACTCTCTCAAGATACAGGTTGCCATAGTTTGAGAGGCAGAGTTCATTAACCGATGGTTACAATGTAGCTCCTACAATAGCAATAGCTGTATACATATGTGAAAACTTATTATTGTAACATTTTTTTTTGTACCAATAAACATTTATTATTATTATTATTTAAATATTTTGTATAAGAACTTTATGTACCTACCATATTTGATGCAATAAATTAATTGAATTGAATAGAAACATATATTTTTTTTAGTATAAAACTAAAAAAAAAATATATGATGTACATTACATATATACCATTCTCTTATTTTAGAAGTTACAGGGGGGGGACACATTTTACCACTTTGGAAGTGTCTCTCGCGCAAACTATTCAATTTAGAAAAAAAAAAATAGAAACCTCAATATCATTTTTGAAGACCGGGATAGGCACTTTCGAATGAGAGAGATGCTGTGCTAGTTCGCGTACGAATTAGCACTTTTGCCAATTTGTATCGAAATGGATGATGATTTAGGACGAAAACGAGCGCGCGAAATTTTATAAACAGACCTTTGGGAGTCTAGATATCATGAAAAAACTACTAAATGTATATTTTCATAATAAAATTATTTGCATTGTTGAATTACTAATCTATCCCTGTATGGTGGCTGTTTTGCAATTTTCCTTCTTCTTATGGTATTTATTTCCGCCCAAAGATGCTTCAAATTAGTGTTGAAATATGGAAATTTCGACGCTTATAACTTAGATACCCCCCCCCCCCCCCACGTATGGAAATGATGAAAAAAAATTTTAGTTTCAGTTCTAAGTATGGGGAACCCCAAAAATTTATTGTTTTATTTTAATTTTTGTGTGAAAATCTTAATGCGGTTCATAGAATGCATCTACTTTACAAAGTCCACAAACTCACAAACTTTACCTCTTTATAATATTATTAATAATAATTAGTATTAGTATAGATTAAAGATTAGTTTATGACGTTGTAGGGGGTAATCTCTGTATCTACTGAGCCGATTTAGATAAAATTTGGCATGGAGATAGTTTGAGACCCTGGGAAGGATAGGATGATTTAATTGCATATTACCTTGTTTTTGACGTGGTTCATGTGAGTATGTCTAGTCTTTACCCAACTATCATCACCATCATTTCAGCCGAAATACGTCCACTGCTGGACATAGGTCTCCCCCAAGTATCGCCACACTGATCGGTCCTGTGCGTTTCGCATCCACCGGACTCACGCAACCTTGACCAGGTCGTCGCTCCTGAAAGACCTTCCAATGCTGCGTCTTCAGGTACGCGGTCACCACTCCAGAACTTATCGGCCCCAACGGCCATCAACCAACCAGAAGCCATTTGTTTTTACCCAACTATTTTGGGGTTGAATTCCAGTCTTACCGGATGCAGCTGGATACCAGCATTTTTTATGGAGCGACTGCCTATCTGATCTCCACAAACCAGTAACAGGGTAACACGATAGCTCTTGGCAAAACTGGTGTCAGATTTCAGGTTTCTGACTACCCGTAACGAATCACAAAGATGTACAAATAACAGATTACAACGGTTGAATGTACTTTCCAAGGCACGGAGGAGTCTTGGCATATAATTAATGGTCACCCACCTACAGATCAACCTCGGCAAGTGTTGACTTACCTCGAATATTTAAACTGTTATTTTTTACCCACGAGCTTCTCCAGGACCCGTTTCATGTAAATAAAAACACGTATAAGTATGTTTATACGGAATAACAAATGTTGCAATAGCAACAATCACAAAATTTAAGAGAAGAATTGAAAAGAACAGTAAATACCGGTTGAAATTATAATCCAGCTTTTGGCTTCGCCGTAGTTGCGTGAAAAATAAAATCGCGCGGTGTGAATATTCTAAAAATCAGAAACTGCTTGCCTTAATTTATTAAAGAAAAACCAGGTTATATTAAAAGAAAGACTGGATATAAACTAAGTTATTGGATAACCCATCAAATTAATTATGCCAAAAGTTTTCATTACTTGACAATCGTTATTATAGTTTTCTTTACAAGCACCCATATCAAGTATTATTAACTAAAGCTTTGCACAGAATTATAAACTCTATCACAACAACTTACAGTTCCAAATGGTACTCAATGAAGTCAACTACCTACGTTTTCCGTCTTTATGGGACAGATAGTTTGCAATAACTAAAGTTATTACAAGCACAGTTAAGTATTGATTATTCGTCAGACGGTACTTTAGTGCAATTTGAGTAGCTGAACACAATACCTAAGTGGTTTTAGTAGTTAGTTAATCATCATCTACCTCCTCTTATTCATTGTCTTCATTACACGTGGATATGCTCGCCTTGGAAATATTTGACCGAATCAGTGACGAGCTACTTCGAAGCCACTCGGTCTTCGGGTTCTTTTCTGTAAAATGGACTTTTTTTTATTTTGGGACAATCCCACCGCACTATTCCCAAACCACTGCAACTCCTGAAAGCCAGAATCAACAGTGGCGACCACCAGAAAAGCGCCGAGGCAATGAAGCTCGACGAAGTCCCGGAGAATGAATTTAACTGTCTTGGATCCCGCAACGAAATTAATCAGAAAAGAAAATGGAGGAGTAAGAAAAATACAAATTTCCACTTCCCTCCATATCGAGCAGGAGACAGAACAAACAAGACCAATAGGCACAAAGGGTCGTTTACAACTGGGATAAGCCCAGTTGCCTAGCACCACGGATAAAAATTTGCATTAATATTAATGGGTCCTAACATTGTGAGCTGTTATATTTGATTCCAATAATAGGTATGGCAAAAGCGCTTGAACGCACGGAAATTTGTTCTAGTTTCCACAAGGTCCGTATAGTAAACAGCTCCTGATACAGCCTGTACATTATTCAACATAGTATTGCGTTCATTCTGCCATTTTCTCATTTCTGTAAAATGGACTGCTGTATATTTTGTCGGATCGGTGTTTTTAAATGGATCTGGAATACTGCTATGAACTACCTCATACAACTACATACGTCAGCACCGAATAAAAACGTATATGATAAAGCGGACCTGTATTACGGACCTCTGTGTGAGCGAGAACTTACTGGGTAACACGATATACCACTTGCTTAGACTAGTTTTCAGGCTTCCTGGGTTTTGACTTCCCGTAACTACTTCAAGGACCCACTAATGAAAGCCAGTACCAACAGCTGAATATGCTTTCCAATCCGAGGCACGTAAGGTCACCCATCCACGGTCTGACCTGGGCAAGTGTTGCTAACCACGAAGATTGTTTAAGTAGTATACCCTTGTGTTGTTTAAGTAGTAAGTTATCCCTTAATTATTTTTAATGACACATAGAACCAGTTCAAACTTCTGAACTATTAGTTGTTGTATGCGACCGTGGAGGTAACAAAATTTAATTAAATGGCCCTTTCTGGTTAAATTAATATTGTTTCACCATGTAATTTAGTTAGTAAACTAGACGTTATTAGTTATGAACCGGCTTTAAAATAATAATTAACTTAATTGCCCAGTCGACCGTTATGCAATAATGAACTTGTGTTGGCAACGTCGTGTTTATGCTGTTATATTAATTTATAGTTTACATTTTAATTAGATTGCCGCTTTGTGTAATACCCAGAAATATGCGCACGTTATTAACAAATTACTACTCGGCAGCGAATGATTTCTTAAAATATATTTTGCTAATAACTGATGGACCAATAAATTAGTTTAAAGAATATTCTCCTATTCTAGAAACCGCATGGGGCCTAGACAAAATATTTGCCGCCCATGCTACGGAACTGAACGTGAGCGGCGACACTGAAAATTCGCGACGCGTCGTTTACGTGTTCGAGTCAAAACACTTCGATCGCAGTGGCGTGAGAGATTACGTGCCCTTTCCTTAGATAATGTCGTTACCATACATTTTGACGTTAGCGAGCGCTACAGATAATTTTTGGGTTTGCCTGCTGAACTGAATCTAAGTTTAGTTATTAATGAGGGAAAACAACACCAGTTTACAATACCGAGAGCGTGTTGACTGAATTCTATTAGTCCAACAGTTATGTGGAGTGTGACACTAATCCTAGCGCTGGACAAATACGAGCTGTAAATCCGCATGAATTATAAGGAAACTGCCTAATACCCTGAAAACTACTAGATCTAGGATTCAAACTATAAATGCATCTATTCACAAATAGATGCATTTATGCAATTCGCGAATTCTGTTGAGCACTGGAGTTCTGAACGCGGCACGGACAAACTTTTGCATTTATAATATTACTGAGTATTGATCCCGTGGGAGTTCGTCGGCACATTACACCGTCAAGTTCGGTACAGGACAGCCGATGTCGCACGATCGTTAGTAGGTAATACATATTTATCGTTTTCAGCTTGGAACCAATATTCGATGGGGCTAAAAAGATGCTGCGTTGGAAGGCCTTCAACTAGGTGGACCGATGATCTGGGCTGGTTAAGGTTGCGGGAATCCGCTGGATGCGAGACGCATGGGACCAGTCAATGTGCCGGCACTTTGAGGAGGCCTTTGTACAGCTGTAGACCTTTTTCGGCTGTAATGATGATGACCAGTATTCCTACCTGAGGAATACTGGAACTCAGCAGCATTCAGTTGGAGAAAATTGACTCCAACATAGTTGGTTAAAGAGAAGCAGATTGATTAATTTATATAATTTTATTAATGTGCGAATGGAGTTCGTCTGATGGTTTTCTTTTGACTTACGTTACTGAGTGCTTATAATTTACATTTTAAATCTTATTTTCTGTTAATAAAGTAGTATATCGCATCAATGCTTGGTCATATTCAATAGCCGCGTCCAGACCGACTGAGCGCGGCTCGCGAGTTACGCTCGCGAGCCAATAGTTCGGCCGGTGTGGACGGCGCTCGGGCTTCCTCGGGCACACGTTGGCTCGGCCGAGCGCCGCTCGGCCCCGAGCCATGCGTTGTCGGTTTTTGCCGATGCTCAAAGGCGGCTCAGTCTGAGCTGCTCGCCCGGTGTGGACGGACGTAACGACACTAGCGAGCCGGATTATACGGAGAGAAACTGAATGCTCAAACCGGCTCACCTTGGCTTGCGAGCCCGGCTCGGAACTTTTCCAAATTAGCTCGGGTACCACGGCTCGCCAGCAGGAAGTCTGAGCGGGACTCGCAAGCCGCGCTCAGCCGGTCTGGACGCGGCTATTGAACGGTGAATATAAATGAAAAATACAATAGTAAAAGGCATTGTTTTTTTCAATATGCACTATAGACAAGTGGCATTCAATGTCAGCGGAGGCGATAGTCAAAATGTAAGGGATTGATTTCGTGATTTTTCGATATAATTTGTCAATCCCTTAATAATATAAGATAAAATGGTCTCCGGTAGTAAAAGATTTACGTCTTACATTTAAACTCGCGTCGTTTATAACTGGATTTGTAAACAAACAAAAGTTTCCTCTTTGCAAAATTGGCGTTATTGGATTTAAGAGCACTGGGAACCATAGACACAGAGTATGAACTGAGCGTTGTGGCCGTACTATAACGTGTCAATACGACCATGGTGCCGTAGTTATAAAGGCATAGTGCTATTCATCCAGTATAGCTCCGTCTCTGTCTCGCAGTGGAGCCATGATAGTTTTGACACGTCAGAGTATGGCCCCAGGAGTGAAGTGAATACGAGTAGAATAATGTGAGACAGATAAAGCGATTCTGCAACCGTAGTTGCCTTTTGTATCGTATGGTGACGGACGTAAAGTATTTCACTATCCCTTATCTTCCCGTGGGTGTCGTAAGAGGCGATTAAGGGACACACCAGAGAATGGGCAGCAGCTTTCTCTGTGCACTTTAATAACAAACTACGATCGCCAACCCACCTGCCAAGCATGGCGATTATGGCAAACCCCCCCAAACCTAATGAATAGCACACAGAAAAAACGGCCCCGAGTACCCGGCTGCCCGTCTTCCCTCGGCTACGGTAGCGGTCGAGGCGATGGCGTGGCAAGGGTTGCTAAGAATCCCCGGAGTGGACCCGGCTACCCCAATAAACACCGACGACTGGACCTGGGAACATATAACACGCGAACACTCCGGACCGACGAGAAGTTTGCCGAACTCGAGGAAGAATTGAGCAGGTTACGATGGAGTATTATAGGGTTATCTGAAGTCCAAAGAGAGGGGGAGGACTCGATAATCCTCAAATCCGTTAACCTGCTCTATTTCCGAGAGGGTGACCAGCAGTCCCAGGGTGGTGTCGAGTTTATAGTCCACAAGTAGACGACGAGGTAGAGGCCATGTATGAGGATATCTCTAGAGCCATGCATGGTTTCAAAACTCACTTCACCGTTGTCATGGGGGACTTCAACGAGAAACTGGGCAAACGAGACAAGGATGAGCTGCAAGTGGGGCAATTTGGAGTTGGATGACTTTTTTTTTCTTCGTTTTTTTTATCATAAATTATCTACTGTTTTATCTGTGCTTATTCTGTCCTGTGATCCTTTCAGCTAATCCGTCTGGGAACTTTTAATCATTCCTATGGGTATAAAGTAAGTATGTATAGAAGAAAATAAGAAATGAGCAGATTAGCAGCAGGACGCGGGCAGCTTTTAGGATAATCCCTTTGTCGACCTCGACGAAATTTACTAATTAGAATTAGAAAGCGGATGGCTGTATAAAGACGATTCTTTTCTGGGAAACACAACATCAAAAGCAAGCACTTTTGAGTACCTACAGCCTTAATTAACGTTACGGATGAATATAATTAAATAAATCCTATCAAAATATACAATATACTACCTGCCGCTCGCAGCTCCTCCCGCGTGATTAGTACCTCCCACAATATCTTTATACTTATATAACGAGGCTAGTTCACCCATTTGGGGTACCTCGTCATCAGAATCCAAGTTCGACATGGTGTAGGTATGAAATAATAGTCTCAGCACTGATTAAAATTGTCTATTTGATCACTTTCGATATCAAAATAAAGAAATCTCTAACGATTAAGACGATGGGAACAGATTAAGACTACAGAAACGCGATAAGTTCGGTACGGGCTGGCAGAACGACCTCTCATCCTCGTGTCCAACTCAAAAGTAACGTTCCTCGATTCAAATTCATTCAATGTCAAAACGAATGACAGCCGACAGCTGTCAAACAAGCCACGCCCCGTACCGACCTTATCCAAGCACACTGCTTGACGTTTCTGATAATAGATGGCGTTATTCTAAATGAACATTAATCAATAGGTAGTGAATCTAATAATTGTGCCTCTTTGCTGATTCTGCGACATATACATAGCCTATCACAGTCCGTTCAGTATAGTTTGTGTGAAAGAGCAACAAACATCCATACAATTATCCTCACAAACTTTTTCATTTTTAATAGGTACTCGTAGTAAGTAGGACTGTACGTGCCACTGCAGGAAAAAGGTCTTCTCATACAGAGAAGGTAGAAGGTAGAAGGCTTATTACGTAAGAAACAGCAATCAGCAATCATCGCGCGATCAAACGCTTTATGTCATAAAACTCGAAATTACCTACAGTGTAGGTATGGTAGGTCCTACACAATCGTTTGCTAATCGCTCGCTGTTTGTCAAATGCACTTATTTATAAAATAAAACCGCCGGAAACTCTAAAGCTTTTGTATTGAAGAGCAATTATTACGCAAAAATCGCTATCGTTTTGATTTTTAAATACGTAATAAGCCTGCGGTTGACCATTTCAGATTTCTTCACAATGGGAAGTGATATGAAGCGATGCTACTGATATCCAAGATAGGTAAACTTAAAAACTACTAAACTTAAGCATGAGAGGAGTGGCCTTAAATGAGTGTTCGATCACGACAAGAAACTTCAACAAACTCTTGGCAGAGCATTCCTATCTGATGCTGTTGGATGACAGTCTGACGCATTCATTAACAGCTTCCATTTCCAACCATGGATTAGATCTGATTGGTTCTCCCTAAACTACCTGGAGATTTTTTTTTTGCTATATTATTCATCCAATGACTTCTCCCGCTCTGGGCGTGTCAGACTTTTCCTGACTAAAACCCACCCGTGATCCTTCAGTTGCTTGAATCAGGGCTGCGGTAACTCTTTTTCAAATTTATCCGCGACCAAGACAGGCATCGGCCCTAGTGGACCCCGTCAGTTTTGCTGACATCTCTTTGAGTCGCGCGTGGAACTCTACGTGCCGTCGACTCGGGCCTGGTCTTTATCGGACGGCGAGCTACCCATTACTCGCCGTTGCAAGCCCGCGTCTACGGTGGCCGGGAATCAGCTTGCGACTCCCGACGCTCAGGGCGTCCTCTGCGGTTGCTAGGGGCGTGATTGCATCTCCATTGATGCTCACTCACGCGTTCCGCCTCAACGACCATGTGCTCTATGGAGTAGTTGTTTCACCTCGAAACATGATCAAAGAATTTCAGTATCCGAGACTGCACTAATGTTGATTGAGGTCTTGAAGTATGGAGGCAGAATTCTGTCCTTTTAACTCCAATGATTCTTCTCCACTCACACGCATACACTAGTACAAACTCCACATGAATGTATTAGTTTTTTTTTTGAATAAATAATGTGCTCTTGGGTTCAGCAGACTGCACTTAACCCGTCTCTAATGACATCTTGGCAGTCTACTGTGAAGAAAATTTAATTTAAAAGTGCCTCTGTACCACGGCCTTCGCATCGTATAAGTAGATCTCTTATTGTACCTCCAAGTCACGTTGAGAACGGCACAAGTTAAGGACAACCCATTCAATTAGGGTATAACCTTGTATTTTACTACATTGTGAAGTTTTTAATCCATTACCGCTTGTCAAGGTGATGTGAGCTGACGGGGTTGGCTTAAAACGGCAATGGAAAAGAAACAGTGGATGATTATCGTTTTGTTTGAATAATTTAGTGGAGGGTCCTCTACGAAATACAGAAACCGTATGAAATTCTGGAACTAATTGCTGCGAGTTGTTAACTTGTTACGCGTAAGTAAATTTGAATTTTATAATAAAATACTAATGGAATATTGTAAGTTTATTGAAGGGCGTATAGGGCTTTCGTCGAGTTTGTTTATCTTTCTAGAAGTTTCAGTCTTCGATTGCTACAAGAACCTACTTATTTTATTTACGTTTAGGCATAGGGTTGATTTCTCGCCAAGTTCCTTCAGTTTCGAAGAGGTAAGTCACACTCAAAAGGTTTCTCTTTAAGGGGTTTTATTAGGTTAGTGTGATGATATTGATAAGTGGGTATTTTAATATTTCGCGGCATTGTTCGCCTACTATGTGCAGAAAAATATTGAATTGAATCACTAAAGTTTATTTATTTATTTATTTATTTAGACTTCATGCACAAAAGGTACTGTGAGGACTCTGCTTAACTAGAAGGCAACCTACTTGCCTATATTAACACTGGCAATAAGTATTACTTGAAAGGTAATATGAATTTAGAATATAAAATAAATGAAGATGTTTTCGCTAGACTTTTCCCGTGTATATAAGGGCTCCTCTGAGCTTTGATGTGAGAGTCTGATAGAAGGTGCCTATGGGTAGGCACCTTGCTGCTGAAATATAACTAGAACAGTGAATCCAGAGTTTTATTTAAGTAGCGCTTTCTGGCTACGTCCCCACAAATGGTGGAGGCGCCGGGTACAGTACAGAATCCCAGAAGATTAGAAAATATAAAAAAGTAAATACGCGTGTATACGGCGTACAGTATACGTATAAGTGAGTGAAAAACGTTGAAAGTGTTTAAAGACAGAAGTTCGCGTGTGCATGGCGATATACAGTGCACGAAGCCCTATCGGCGTAGGTACATAAAGCGAGATAAGTTTTAACAGAGAGGGTTGTTACCTCTCATTCCTTCCCTTAAGCGGATGGAAATATAAGGAAGAGTCGGAGTAAAGCTAAGTGGTTTTATTATTTAGTGTAATTGAGCATAAAGGCTAGCATGATGAATGAATACTACACGGGAACGAACGGGTATTGTCTAGAAGAATTTTTAACCGAATTCAAGTCAGTGGCCGAAATAAATGAATGGAGAGAGAGCGACTACAGCCTGATCTTTGGAGGATTCCTGCAGGGGGCTGCATATTATTTTTATCGTATGATTTTTAAATATGACATGGACTTTGAAGTGTTATGCGATCGCTTGAGGAGTGAATTCTCTATATTTCACCGCAGATGTCGTTATTGCGAACAGCGCATAATAATCGCAGAAATAAAAGCAGATAAAAAACAACCTGATGTATTGTGTGAGGATGTTAATGCACATTTATTTTCTAGTATCGTGATTAAGGACGAACAAACACAAAACAATATACAGTGCAGTGAAAAAAGCGTTGACCACATAGACGGAGAAGGCGACACAATTGATGACGATCACACCGACGGAGGGAGCTGCATGTTCGAGGACGATGGTGATCAGACCAGCGGAGATGACGGCCCCGTCGATGTCCAGTTGGAGGTGGAGTCTTCGTCGTCGTTCCAGGGCGAGCGCGCGGACGGCCCGGCTGACGAGGAGTTGGACTCCCTATCCAACAGCGAGTGCGTGGACGAGGGTATAGTAATGTGTCGGTCCAGTCAAATTGACTCCACTAATTCCATTTGTCTTGCAGAGAACAATGATGAGATTTCGTCGGAACAACTAGTTGTGGTTCCATCGGGACACCAATATGTCGCGGATATTAACATGCAAATGATTCCAATTGATTTTAACCATAAAATTGAAAATAATATTGAAATAACTCAATCTGACTTAAAACAAAATTTTATAAAAGTCATTTTGAAAAGAAAGAAGTTGACAGCCATTAAGAAAAAAAATGCTCGAAATAAACCGAAAGAGATCCATAGGAAATTCAAAAGAGTCTTTTGTAAGATTTCTTATTGCGCCAACATAAATTTAAAGAAGGCGATCAATAAAAAAATGATTCGAATTAAATTCAAAAGAATTTTTAATAAAACTTCTTGGGGAGCAAGGTTTGGTTCAAGTAAAATTACTATGATTTTTGCAAGGAAAAATTCACTTCATATTTTCCTTCGATGTAACATTGTACAAAGATTTTTGCATTGCGAATACATAAAGCAATTCGAACTCGTAAAATGCAAATTTTGGAAATTTTATAGAAAGAAGATTAGGAATAAAATGTTGTAAATATTGTATTATGCAAACTGATTTATTTAATGTTGTGTCTTATATTTTGTGCTTTATTAACCAATATTTTCTTTTCATGTCGTGCAAATGAATACGGTAAGGAATTTGCGATGCGCGCTGGGCATCGAATGAAATTAAATGCGAATGATTGTTTGAATTATTTATCTGTATATGTTTTTATGAAATTAAATATTCCTCTGCCTTGTCTTTATTTACTAAATAGGATTAGCTTTTGAAATTACTGGCGAAGTCCAAATACAAATCCATAAGGACTAAGTCAGAAACAGTCTAAAATTTATAGAAAAGTCTTATAAGCCCCTAAGGCGAATAAATGCTTTGAAAGCATAGATGTCATGGTAAGAAATGGTTTGACACGTAGTCCCACAGATAATACAAAAAAGGACAGTGTCAAAACCTTGTCAAAAGTAAAGCATAGTTTTCATTTGGTTTGACACATAATGCCATAAACAATATAATAAAGCACAGTGTTCACACCATAATTAAATTTAATTTTACTCTGCGCGCCATATTAGCCACAGATTAGTTAGGCCGGACCACAAATATAAGTAATATAATATGTAGGTTGTATAAAGGCCCATACCAAATAGTTAGAACATTATCTGATGTAAATTATGTAATTATAAAAAATAATATTAGGCGATTTAGGGACATAGTGTAAATAGATTAAAACTTTTTAATGTTAGAGTAGAATAAGAATAGGTTAAGGTTAGTAAGGTTTCCATATAGGAAGAAGCCTATTGTCAAATAGAAAAAAATATGAATGACAACTATCAAATTTGACATATTGAAGTTAATAAGGATGGGAAGTAGGAAAAAATGTATCGATAGTTTTCTTATCGATATTCTCAAATAGTATCGATATATATAATTAAATTAATTCTTTCCGTTGCATGTGCTGATGAGTTGTGAGCCGCAGGGGGAAGAAGAGGCTGGCAACGTTGGCCACGCATCGAAGAAATGTTTTTTTGGTTATGCGATTAAGGCATAGGCACAAGCCAGGGTAATAGTATAACCCAGGGGGTTTCTTAAAGTAATAGTCATAACTGAAACCGACTTTGCTAACGGGGCATAGCCTTTGCGAAGGATGTCGAGTTGACATCATTGGTCCAGTTTATGTCTGATGTTTAAAATAATAAATGCATTTATAATAATAAACCCTGGTGCAAGCTCTATGAACAGGATTAGAAATTCGATGCGATCCAGCCTTTCCTTCTCTGGCCTGATAAACGCACGAGATCGAAAAATTGTATCATATTTGAATTTTTGAGATTAAACCCCATCCGGGTCGATGTGAGTTGACGCGTCATTCTTGTTAGAGTTGGGAGGACGCCTTGTTCCTTTTTCAGAGGTTTTGGTCAAGGAGGTTCAGGCATGACGGCGTAGATTTGTTAGTGTGTGTGTGTGCACGTTAGCTGAAGTTAAAAGCACATATCGGAGCGTCCGATAACTTGTTTGTCATGATTAAGCCTTCCCCTTTTAAGGGTCGTACCTCAATTGTAAATGTGATTCCTCTGTTAGGTAAATATTCGAGTTAGGATAAGGTAGGATTCATGTAACCTTTCAAGACATAGAATAGAAGCACTTCATATGATTCTGCGCGTCTATTCGTAGGGGCGTAGCTCATGTGAGGACTCTGCTTAACTAGAAGGCAACCTACTTGCCTATATTAACACTGGCAATAAGTATTACTTGAAAGGTAATATGAATTTAGAATATAAAATAAATGAAGATGTTTTCGCTAGACTTTTCCCGTGTATATAAGGGCTCCTCTGAGCTTTGATGTGAGAGTCTGATAGAAGGTGCCTATGGGTAGGCACCTTGCTGCTGAAATATAACTAGAACAGTGAATCCAGAGTTTTATTTAAGTAGCGCTTTCTGGCTACGTCCCCACAGTACAAAGGCGGACTTAATGCCTTAGGCATTAAGTCAAAGTTTTTTTTTCGTTAGCTCACACGCGTTGAAATATATCATGAAGTTCTTCTTCCATCGTTCCCAGCTATCACTCAGCTTGCCCGACGCCACATCAATCGAGTTTTCATCAAATTGGAACGGTGACGGTGGTGTTAACACTGTTTCCACTTTAATTATTATTTTTGTGCTATTTTATCGTCTTTATTTCACTCACTGCTAACTTAATTCGATTGTATTTTAATTAATTACCGGCTGCGCCATGTAAAAGTATGTAGAAGGTGATTCAAACAACAGGCTCCAGTAATGACTGCCATATTTAATAATCCAATTCTCTTCCACCACCAACATTATTAAAGTACCCACTTATCAATATCATCACAGTTAGCATTGATGATGATGACTATTACAGCAAACCAATCAAAATCAAATAATAAATTAAAAAAAACACTGAAATAAAAGAGAGAAAAGTAAGCAATTCGTAAGGATTTTATATAACACACACACTCTACACACAACACACAACAGCCCACACACACAACAACACACACACACACACACACTTGTACTACAAGTTCATAATTTTTCCGATGACAAATTCCAGCTGGCGTACGGCATTAAAATAAACCAATCAAAGGTTGTATTTTCATCGTTTTCCAAAGTAAATGCCACGTGTTTCTGTCAATTTAACTAACGAAGCCCGAAAGTTTTTCAGTCAGGTCCAAGTTGTTTGTTAGCCGAGCCAAGCTGTTTCTATCGACTTAGTAGTCCGAAAACAATTTGAATCTTGTGAATAAATAAACAAAGAGATTTTGTTTTTCCACAAACATAATTCTAACTAGATGACGCGAATGTATGTAGGTGATTCGCGTGTTAAAAATGGGTGTACAAAATGTTGTTGCTCTTCCTTTGAATTTAAAATTTGACGGTATCGCCACCAGACATCAATAAAATGCATAATAGTGCCGTACTAAGGCCGAGTTCTCCCCTCTAAATTATCGCAAAATTAGTGTGACAAATTGTCAAGCACGCGTTATCTGCTGTGATTGGCTGTTAAAAATTCATTCATTTTGTCCACGAGTAATGTGCCCAAAAAACTGGCAGCATTGTATGGCAATGCTTATGGTTACGTTAAAATACAGGTGGAGTAGATAGGAGTGAGCCATGTACATTCTGCCTAGACATAGGCACGCACAATTTACAAAAAATGATAAGAATAGCTGCTACTTTCTAAAAATAAAATTAGAATTTATTGTTCTTAGATTGTGTGTGAAAAAGTGACATGTTTGGTTTTCATACAGATGTGACCTGCGTTATCTAGTTACATTTATGTCTGTGGTTTCTTAAAGTTTGCTAACAGGCACACGAATTGAAAGTGAGTCACGTTTCATATTTTAAAGATGTTCGCGCCTCAGGGATTAGGAGTGAACATGCATATTTCTTTAACGAATGGAGAAATTGTGAAGTTTTGTAGTCGATTTTTGTTTCGAGAAAACGATTAAAGTGGAAGTTTCTGAATCTTACGTAATTGATATTTCCGTGAGTGTGCGACTAGTTCAATCATTATTTATTCATTTAAAAACACATCGTTTGTCACACACATAATTGTTGTTTGGTAAAAATAACTATGACAGGGAGGCTAGCAGAAGAATACAGCCGGACTGGGTGGCGTTTGGGAAACTTCGTCGAGCCTTCTCGTCGCATATTCCACAGAGTTTAAATACCAGAGTCTCCATTCAGTGCGTCCTGCCTGTTATAATGACTTACGGGGCCGAGACGTGGAGAGCAATGGAGAAGGCTATGCTTGGAGTATCACTGAGGGATCGAATCCGGATTGAGGTGATCCGGCAGATAACCAAAGTTGTTGACATAGCTCAGTCAATAAGCAAGCTGAAGTGGCAAAAAGCCGGCCGTATTAGTCGCAATACCGATTACCGTTGGGGTAGACAGGTTCTTGAGATGAAACCGCGAACTGGTAAACGTAAAGTAGGATGCCCTCAGGATAGGTGGAGTGACGATCTTCGCAGGTTGGCTGGTATCAGCTAAATAAATATTTATTATATTCTTTATTGTACACAACAAAAATATATATACAGGACAAACATTCATAAAAGCAAGTGTACAGTGGGCGGTCTTATCACACAGGGCAATCTCTTACAGACAACCTTTGGATGGACTGAACGAGAGGAGAAGAATTTAGGGTTGTCAGTACATATTTAACTTTTAAGTAGACTCATAAATTGACATAATGTAGTTACCTAATTAATATCTTAAGTGTATAACTTAACTTGTACTATTGCATGCTATATTTTGGCCAAATGTGTGTTACTAAATATTTTGTATAAGAACTTTATGTACCTACCATATTTGATGCAATAAATTAAGTATAAAACTAAAAAAAATATATGATGTACATTACATATATACCATTCTCTTATTTTAGAAGTTACAAGGGGGGGGACACATTTTACCACTTTGGAAGTGTCTCTCGCGCAAACTATTCAATTTCGAAAAAAAAATATATTAGAAACCTCTATATCATTTTTGAAGACCGGGATAGGCACTTTCGAATGAGAGAGATGCTGTGCTAGTTCGCGTATGAATTAGCACTTTTGCCAATTTGTATCGAAATGGATGATGATTTAGGACGAAAACGAGCGCACGAAATTTTATAAACAGAGCTTTGGGAGTCTAGATATCATGGAAAAACTACAAAATGTATATTTTCATAATAAAATTATTTGCATTGTTGAATTACTAATCTATCCCTGTATGGACGCCGTTTTGCAATTTTCCTTCTTCTTATGGTATTTATTTCCGCCTAAAGATGCTTAAAATTAGTGCTGAAATATGGAACTTTCGACGCTCATAACGTAGATACCCCCACGTATGGGTTTGAAGAAAAAAATTTTTTAGTTTCATTTCTAAGTATGGGGAACCCAAAAATGTATTGTTTTATTTAAATTTTTGTGTGAAAATCTTAATGCGGTTCACAGAATGCATCTACTTACAAAGTTTCAACAGCATAGCTCTTATAGTTTCTGAAAAAAGTGCCTGTGATATACGGACGGACAGACAGACATAGGGTTTCGTTTTTTACCATTTGGCTACGGAACCCTAAAAAAGAGAAGAAAAGTGAATAACATATTTGGGTTGTTAAAAACTCGACCCTCAACGGGGCAAAATGCAGTTATTAAGTTTTTAGGGGAGGATTTTACTTTGTGGCGGTAATCTAAAATTTATTATTCTTTAAATCAAATAACGAATCGTCCCAAACCAATAAACCCTGTATAGTGATACCTCATTTTTTATTGATTTAATAATAGCTTATTTTTGGTCGCCTTCACTAACTGCACATAAGAGAGTAATTTATAGGAAAACAAAATCACGCGAAGTCGCGGGCGAAGTGCTAGTAATATTATAAAATTAAAAAGATTAGTTTATGACGTTGTAGGGAGTAATCTCTGTATCTACTGAGCCGATTAAGATAAAATTTGGCAAGGAGATAGTTTGAGACCCTGGGAAGGATAGGATGGTTTAATTGCAAATTTCCTAGCTTTTGACGTGGTTCATGTGAATATGTCTAGTCTTTACCCAATTATCATCACCATCATTTCAGCCGAAATACGTCCACTGCTGGACATAGGACTCACCCAAATATCGCCACACTGATCGTTCCTGTGCGTTTCGCATCCACCGGACTCACGCAGCCTTGACCAGGTCGTCGCCCACCTAGAGGGAGACCTTCCAATGCTGCGTCTTCAGGTACGCGGTCACCACTCCAGAACTTATCGGCCCCAACGGCCATCAACCAACCAGAAGCCATTTGTTTTTACCCAACTATTTTGGGGTTGAATTCCAGTCTTACCGGATGCAGCTGGATACCAGCATTTTTTATGGAGCGACTGCCTATCTGACCTCCACAAACCAGTAACAGGGTAACACGATAGCCCTTGGCGAGACTGGTGTCAGATATCAGGTTTCTGAATACCCGTAACGAATCACAAAGGTGTACAAATAACAGATTACAACAGTTGAATGTACTTTCCAAGGCACGGAGGAGTCTTGGCATGTAATTAATGGTCACCCATCTACAGATCAACCTCGGCAAGTGTTGACTTACCTCGAATATTGAAACTGTTATTTTTTACCCACGAGCTTCTCCACGACGCGTTTCATGTAAATAAAAACACGTATAAGTATGTTTATACGGAATAACAAATGTTGCAATAGCAACAATCACAAAATTTAAGAGAAGAATTGAAAAGAACAGTAAATACCGGTTGAAATTATAATCCAGCTTTTGGCTTCGCCGTAGTTGCGTGAAAAATAAAATCGCGCGGTGTGAATATTCTAAAAATCAGAAACTGCTTGCCTTAATTTATTAAAGAAAAACCAGGTTATATTAAAAGAAAGACTGGATATAAACTAAGTTATTGGATAACCCATCAAATTAATTATGCCAAAAGTTTTCATTACTTGACAATCGTTATTATAGTTTTCTTTACAAGCACCCATATCAAGTATTATTAACTAAAGCTTTGCACAGAATTATAAACTCTATCACAACAACTTACAGTTCCAAATGGTCCACAATGAAGTCAACTACCTAAGTTTTCCGTCTTTATGGGACAGATAGTTTGCGATAACTAAAGTTATTACAAGCACAGTTAAGTATTGATTATTCGTCAGACGGTACTTTAGTGCAATTTGAGTCGCTGAACACAATACCTAAGTGGTTTTAGTAGTTAGTTAATCATCATCTACCTCTTCTCATTCGTTGTCTTCATTACACTAAGTGGTTTTAGTAGTTAGTTAATCATCATCTACCTCTTCTCATTCGTTGTCTTCATTACACTAAGTGGTTTTAGTAGTTAGTTAATCATCATCTACCTCTTCTCATTCGTTGTCTTCATTACACTAAGTGGTTTTAGTAGTTAGTTAATCATCATCTACCTCTTCTCATTCGTTGTCTTCATTACACGTGGAAATATTTGACCGAATCAGTGACGAGCTACTTCGAAGCCACTCGGTCTTCGGGTTCTTTTCTGTAAAATGGACTTTTTTTTCTCTCTTACAGACAACCTTGGGATGGACTGAACGAGAGGAGAAGAATTTAGGGTTGTCAGTGTACAATATACCTTAAATAATAATACTAAGACATAATAACATAAAATACATACATACAATAATACATAATATACTAATAAATATTAAAATTATCACATAGAAAGGAGAAGACTAATTATATTGAAAGAAAATGCTCTTTCACCATGTTTTTGAATGTTGTTAAGGATTGAGCATGCCTCACTTCAATAGGTAATGCATTCCACAAACGAGCTGCTTGAACTGTAAAAGATTTATTATTGACATGACAATATAATAAGGCTGCCAGTAATAGTCAAACTAACCAATAATATAGGTATCTTCTTTTTCATCTTAGCGTGTTGTTGAAAATACTCTGTTATTTAATATTATGTTTGGCCCAGTATTCAGCTACGGTTACGCTATGCGCTGACGCAGCCATTAAATTAAATTTAGCTGAAGATATTTGACTGCCGTAACGGGTAGTCAGAAGCCTGAGGTGCCGAACGAAACAGAAGTCCGAACGGACCGCATCAGAAACACAATGCTGTGCTCCAAAATACAAATCGCCGACGTCACCCAGAAAGCAGCCAAGTTAAAATGGGACTGAACCGGACACGTCTGCCGCATGTCAAACGGTTCATGGGAAAAATCAACCACGATGTGGGTCCCGGAAAATGTTAGGCGACACCGCGGCAGACCCAGGCGAAGATGGCGGGATGAACTTGATGCCTATCGACAGGATTGGTCCACAATTGCCCTAAACCGAGAGGATTGGAAGGAAGAAGGGGGTGCCTTTGCCCTGCAGTGGGACAGAATAGGCTGAAAATAAATATAAAAACTATTAACACTTAGGAGCTCGTTTGAGATGCGAATTTAAGCGATTTTAGTTTTGGTCGTTTGACTAGGAATAATCAGAGAAGTTAATTAATTGTTTATTCCCCGGCTTAATGCATCAGGGAAGCAATCCGGTATCACCGGATGCCGACAGCCGGTGGAATTTCGTGGAGCATTTCCGACGTTTGGCTCCCAGACTGGAGCGGGCCGGGGCTGCCCTCAAGCGACTCCTGCCCAATCTAGGGGGTCCAAACGCCTCCTGACGGAGGCTCTACGCGGGGGTCGTGCGTTCTATGGCTCTTTACGGCGCACCGGTGTGGGCGCGTTCCCTGAGGCGGCGACCAGCCCGCTCGTTGAACGCGTCCCAAAGGGTCATGACCATCCGGCTGGTCCGGGGATACCGTACGGTCTACGGTGAGGTGGCGAGCCTCCTAGTCAGACTCGTGCACGAAGGGTTCCGTACAATTATCGCAAAAAAACGCTAGAAAAATCACGTCTGTTTTATGGGAGCTTAAATATAAATATTAATTTTATACTGTTTTTAGTATTTGTTGTTATAGCGGCAACAGAAATACAACATCTGTCAAAATTTCAACTGCTTAGCTATCACGGTTCATGAGATACAGCCTGGTGACAGACAGACAGACAGACAGACAGACAGACGGACCGCGGAGTCTTAGTAATAGGGTCCCGTTTTTACCCTTTGGGTACGGAAGCCTAAAAATGATGGTATGTTGAATATACCCAACGACCTTTGCACTCTTGTAACAACAGTTCCAGAGTTGATAGATAAAATTTATCCGGATGTTGCTAACATACAAAACAAATCTTTGGTATGGTTGTGCGAAAGGGCAATTCTGACCCCAAAAAGTTACCAAGCAGCAGTAATTAATAACATGTTGTTGAAATCATTTGAAGGCGAAGAAATGCTCTACAGCTCGATTGACACTGTAGTAAATCCAGACGAGGCCGTCCATTATCCTGTACAGTTCTTGAACACACAAAACCCATCAAGTATCCCTTACCATAAGCTTTTACTGCGTGTTGGAACACTAGTAATGTTGCTGAGAAATTTAAAATACTTAAACTTTATAACGGAACTAGGCAAAAACTCAAAATTTGTCGCGCAATGTGGTAGTGGCAACTATTTATCCGGACCTTCTCAGGGCGAGACTGTATTCATACCACGAATTCCATTGATTCCTAATGATCATCCCTTTGAATTCAAGAGACTGCAGTTTCCTTTGAAAGTCTGCTTCGCCATGACAATTAATAAGGCTCAAGGACAAACTCTGAAGTATGCTGGTGTAGATTTGAGGGAGAATTGCTTTTCCCATGGACAGTTTTATGTAGCGTGTTCACGTGTTAGCTCATCAAACAGTCTGGTGATATTGGCGCCGAAATCCAAAATGGTTAAATATGATTACTTATTGTCATGTATAAACCTTATAGTCATGGATGAACACAGAAATAGTGAAGGGATAGGGACGGGACCAGGATAGAGCGTATTGATGATAAAGTAGGTAAGTATAATTCTGTCCTAAGAAACACTTTCACTTTACATTATTTTTATTATCATTATTTTTTACTCTTTCTCTACATACTGTCAAAATATGATAAGGAGAAGGAAATAGTCTACGCGTGCGAAGCCGCGGGCAATAGCTAGTTACTTATATAAAAAAACGTATGTAAAACTTTATGGATTTGTAAAACTTGTATATAAAACTTTATGTAAAACGTGTATGTAAAACATGTATGCAAGAAGCCTTTATTATTTCCCATTCATATATGGATGGGAAATAATAAAGGCTTATTATATATATTATTATTTGATGTGGAACTTCTAAAATATTCATGGCATTGTCTAAAGTTCTGGTAAAATTCTATTTCACGCTTATCCAGGAAAGTGGATGAAAAATAAACTTCTAAATAAAATAATATTAGTAGGATTAAACCGCTCAGAATAATAAGGTGTGTTTATATTTATTTTAGAAAGCATCAAAGTTAGTTCGGCAGGTCAAATATTTTCCGGAAAGGGTTTGTTGATTTTAAAATTATGGCAAGCAAGGTAGAGTTACAAAGCCTAAGTAAATTATAACTATATTATCAAAGGGTTTTGGGACACGGAAAGCGGGATTTAAGCTATGGTAAAGTCTACATAATGTATCACCGATTATATCTTATGGAGACACCATCTTCTGCCTGCTTTTACCCCAAACGTGTTTGGATTGGCACCCAGCATCCAATGGAAGTCACGTCACCCCCATCGCTATGCTGCCGCCTAGTCCTATGTTCTTGCGAGTGCGAGTTATAACGCCTACCCTTTTGAGTGTAGCAACTCGCGCAAACTATGTTTTGCTTGTTGTAAACTTCTGAGTATCTGTAGGTGCGCCGCGGCGAGTGTTCTGATCACATCACCGCTTCTTCACGGCACTCTGTCTGGCGGTCTTCTCCCACCAGGTTGAACTCATGGCGAACCATGAGAAGCCCAGGGCGGGTGAGCAGCATCGGGAGTACCGGCTTGGACGTACCAACAGAGGAATTGAGAGGCTCCCGTCTGCCTCACTTCAAGAGCTAGCCGGTCGCTACACAGACTGCGGAGCCGTTGTGTGTGAGTGGTAGTGTGTGGTGTGTCACACCGCTCATGTTTACACCGAGTAGCAAGCCCACGCTGTGCTATTCGGTGCGTGTGTACTCGCGTATAGCATATAGTAGTGAATGTATGATTTCGACGTGCAATGTGCCTATAATAACTTAGAAACACTGCGCGCTGGGATGAGTGTGGGGTAGTATTGTTGTTTGAGTAGGTCACTTACCAGGTCTCTAGGAGGAGTGAAGGCGTCTTCCGTCGGGCGGCCGCACGTGCCATTGCACCATGTGTTTCACATGGGACCTGGCAGAAAATTTGGCAGGCGCGAACATTGTCTGTCTTGCATCCCAGTCTAACCGAAAGCAGTATTTTTATCTGACTTTCACAACCGAGCTGCTGGGTAACATCATTTCCATTTGTTAGACTAGTTGTCAAGTTTAAATCACAGTCGGTACGCAAAAAACTGTAAAAAAACACATTTGTTGTATGGGCATTTAAATATTTATTTTATTCGGTTTCTAGTTTTTTTTTTTATATCCAATAGGCTCGCGCTTGACCACTATCTCATCTGATGGTAAGCGATGATGTGGTCGACGGTGAAATACGCTTGCCTAGAAATAACCTATTCACTCTTGACTTAAAGACCCCCAGATTGTAGCTGTCGGGAAACACAGACTCCGGCAGGGAATTCCACTCCTTAGCTGTACGCATAATAAAAGTGTTCTCAATACGTTTTGTGCGTATGGGTGGAATGTCCACCATGTATCGATGGCGCATCGCCGTACGTCTGGTAGTCCGATGATGAAACGGGCTCGGTGGCATTAGATCGCATTTGATGTTATAGCGGCAACAGAAATACATAATCTGTTGAAAATTTCAACTGTCTAGCTATCACGGTTCATGAGATACAACCTGGTGACAGACGGACAGTGGAGTCTTAGTAATAGGGTCCCGTTTTGGGTACGGAACCCTAAAAAGAATTACTTTGTCAAGATGTGAAACAGGTATTTATCATAATTATGCCACGAAACCGTCCAATTTTGCTTGTTGTATTGTGTTGTATTTACCAACGGTTTCGAACCCGAGGAAGTAAAAAATTTGCTCACGAATGTAAAATCGGGATAAAAATATCCCTGGATTTGCCTACCTTTGCCAAACGTCCAAATCCGTTCAGTCGTTGAGGTGTTATTGATAAAGAAACATCCAAACATTCTGACATTTAGATGATTAGTAAAAAGAAGTAGGATATGATAATAGGATAAAATTTCACAATTATTTTAATGTGCCAAAGTCTTATCTACAACCGTTTCTGTTCTATTATGTCTTAATATTATGTCAACAGCCTCATTCAAGATAGACATTGTTTATTCAGAACCAGATTAACTTGAGATAGTTGAAACCTTATAGTGATTTTAGCCGCAGATTCATCTTGTCAACATTATTCTAGACAATTTAGATCTTTGTAATAATACATGTGGATTTAGTCAAGCGCTTAGAAACGCGACTGGGATTTGAAAGACATCAAACGGAGCGTAGTTTGCTGAGATCTTACAAAGTACACTGATAAATTCAGAGCGATTCTGTTTATATACGCGATATAGACGAGATCTGTGTTTATTTTATCCTCCATCCTTATGAATAACTTTACAGATATAGTTATGTTAGTACCAAAGTTTAAAAAATACCATCATTTTTTTTTTTAATAGTCTCGCGCTTGGCCACTATTTCACCTGATGTTGTCGACGGTGAAGCACGCTTGCCTAGAAACAAGTCCTATTCACTCTTGGCTTAAATACCCCTAGATTGTAGCTATCGGGAAACACAGACTCCGGCAGGGAATTCCACTCCTTAGCTGTACGCAAAAGTATTCTCAAAACGTTTAGTGCGTATGGGTGGGATGTCCACCATGTACCGATGGCGCATCGCCGTACGTCTTGTAGACCGATGATGAAACGGGCTAGGTGGAATTAGATCATGTAAATCGCACACTCACCGAAATGTAACCGATAAAAAACCGACAAGCTGGCAACTCGGCGACGATGTATCGGCGTACTCCATGCATGAACGAACTTGTGCTTGATACAAGCTGAGCAGCTATTCTGGCGTGAAGTACCTTCGCACCTTTGCAAGGATCCCCAGCTTTTTGGCTGCCAGTTGAGCCTTTATTCTAATCCCTCATCCTCCTACCATTTTCCTTATTTTGTGGGGTGACCTTCTTTCTTGCCATATCATCTTTCACGATCTATCCACCGTTGCTTTGGTCTTCCTCTACCCTTATATAACCCATATCAATACTTTAAACTTTTCAAACAGTGTACTACTTGGTCAACATAACTGAGCACCCGAAATGTCAAAGTTGTCAAACGACCCCACTCCCGCGAACATGCGCGGCGCCCCACGTTCGCCTCGTAACCCACAGCGAGAATCGAACGTCAGTTTGACAGTCAGAGTGACATTGACATTTCGTGTGCTGGTGCGATCACGGTGGCAAATATCAACGGCGAGTAGCAAAGTACGCAGAAGATATTATTGTGCACAATTTTGCATAAGTATATGTGCAAAAGAACGTGTACGAAATATTTATCTTTTAGTTGAAACAATTAGCTTTTGCCCGAAACTAAAGTAGCCTAACCCCCGATTTCTGATTTAATTACTTGAAGTTGAGTATTTATAAATTCTACATTTGCCTGTCAAAATTTCGCATTTAAGTATGGTTTGACACGTTCTTAATGTAGTGTGTGTATGAATACGTATTACCTATGTATACATGTGTATCCACCTATCTTATAATAATGTATCATTTTATATTTGACGAATATATGAAGGATATATGAGGCAGTGTTTCTTTAATCGACCAACCTTATATTAATTCCAAATACTCATTTCCGAAATCGGCTATGTGGCGCTCAACGATAGTGTAATTTGCTATCACTTAAATAATTGTTGTAGTCGAAACAAAAAAACAAACGTATAAAACAAACAATTTACCTTTGTATGATACTAAGTTATTGTTTCAACAAAATTATGAATCTGTGAGTTATTGTTTCGTTGAAACAAATAACTTTGAACTCGAGAGTTCCTAGAGGGCGTCTATTTATTTACAACAATTGTAAATAAAAAGAAGCCCGCTAGGAACTCTAGGAAGTCGAGTTATTCTAGTATTTTCTGAAAACGATTTCGTTATTATAATGTTTAGGTACAACATTTAATTTGATAAACAATTACTACGTTGAACCTTGTTTCGAACTGGGATTAAGAACTCGGCGGATAACTAGGGTTTCGTACAAGAGTATTAAAAACGAAAAACGACGAAGTTTCGTGTGATATGTTTAGTTAAAGTTAAGGTCTAACAAAACAGAATGAACGCTGCCGGCTTCCTGGTTTGAGGGGTTTTCACAAAGAATAGGGATGATGATCCAAATTATTTTCCTGTTCGTCATGTATATTAATAAAGAATGTTGGACACGTATTTTTTCTATTGACGCGTAAACAAAAATAACGAAGATACAGTGCGTTGAAATTTGACGCTTTGGTAAGCCTCAAAAGTGACGTCATCACAAGCCCCACTCCTGAACTTTGTTGCGCTGTATCTTTGTCAATATTTATTGATTTGATAAAGCAAAGTACTTCTTCAATATTTATTTTAAATTTACAGACTAATTATAATTATTCTTTTTTTACCCAGGAAGCATCCCTAATTAACGCACGGGCAAGAAATGTTCCAATACAGTGGTTGCTACGCGGTTGACTACGCAGCTACGTTTTGACTACGGTGCTACGAATCGACTACGAGGCCGCTACGACACCGACGCATGCCGGCCGAACGCGTCGCGTGAATTTTATGCTCCGTCAGTTTACTCGTTAGTATTTCACATTACAGTATATTTTTAAATGCCTCGTTGGTCTCGCGGTATCAAGTGCGGCTGCTGAGCGTGACATCTCGAGTTCGTTTCCCAGGCCGTGCAACGGGTTGGGTTATTGGGTTTTTCCATTAGGAATTTCTCAAGGCTGCATGGAGTTTGGAAGTTAGCGGTACAAAAACCCCCGTGCACCAGAAAGCACGTTGAGCTGTTGGTCATACGCCTGATCTCTTTTCTGTCGATTTGGATTGCCGATCCCGGTCCATCGGACTATGAAAGTGAGGGAATAGCGGATAAGGACCTGCGTTTGCGCACACACTTGTACACTATTATATCTCCCTCGTCGATGGCTAGTATTCGCTGAATTTAGCCTTAGTGGCCAAAATTCGGGTCTTGAGGACTATTTATTTTATTTGTTTCAAATGTGAAATAAATATTAAAATAAATAAATAGTCCTCAAGACCTCCATCTCAGTTTTGAAAAATGTCTCGGATTGTGGATTTAAGAGATTGTCGTCTTTGCATTATTTTTAATTTACTTTTTATAATTGTATTTTAAGGTGTAGAATAAAGCATATAATAAATACATAAATAAATAATATAGTTGGGGATTACACCGATATCATCTTATCTTAATTTTGTTCTCATTTGAAGGGTTCGAGTATTTGTTTATACTAATTTACAGAAATAAAAATAATTAATCATTTGATTTTCGAGAAAAGTTAGAAATAAAGAAAGATTTTTATATAAAATTGAGTTTCAAGAGTGCCGTAGGCCCGCTTACGCTTTCCTCCGTTATCTATACTAATGTTTTAAAGCTGAAGAGTTTGTTTTTTTGTTTGTTTGAACGGACTAATCTCAGGTACAACTGGTAGGAATTGAAAAATTCTTTTTATGTTGGATAGTCCATTTATCAAGGAAGGCTATAGGCTATATAACATCACGCTACGACTAGTAGGAGCGGAACATAAATGAAAAATGTTGCAATTTTTTTTATTTAATGAGGTATTTTAATAATTATGGTTTCAAATGAAGGTCGAGACGTAGAACCATTTTAGCCGTATTATGTAAATCGATCCACACGTTTACGAGATATTCGCTAAGGGAAATTTTGTTTTCTGATGATGACGACGAATATGTTCTATGACATGTCTATATTTTGTGTCTATATCACATAGAAGTAATATATCATCAGTTGTGAAATTAGGGGCATGAAAGCGCAGATTCTTTCCTATTTTGATTGAACAAAAAACTTTAATTTACTGCAAATAAAATAAAATCATGGTAGCTAAGGATTAGCACGCACTGCGATTTTTAATCGCGCGATTATTTGCCGCCTATTCTCCGACATTTGGAATTGTATGAAGCTTCACGTACTTGCGGTCAAAAACTGCGCGACAAAAATTTGCACGAATAAACATCGCAGTGCTGCCGCCTAATGGCGGCGGTGAATGAATGATGCAAATACAATACGATTAAAATAAAATCAATCAATCAATCAATCAGTCTTTATTTGTAAACATAAGTAGGTTACAGCAGTGTGCAAGATGTTACAATAATACGAGTTTCTATATGTTTTATCTAGTTTTTCGTCGAAGTTCAAAAGAAGTTCGAAGTTCATTTGCAAGACTAATTAAATTTATATTACCGGTTTTTTGGTTATAGTCATGACGTTATTTTACGTCTTATTTGGTTACAGGGATTTCACGGTACCAAACAGGAAAAATAGTGTACATATTCCAAGCGTCAATGGATCTCATTTTTGCCTTGCTTTAAAACACAGAAGTGATATAAGTAGGATACGATCAGGAATTTCATGTCATTGCTTTCCTGTCACAACAGTCGAGAATTATAGTAAGCACGTGTTGACATGGAGCTCTTCATCCTACTCGTGACGGTTGCGTTACTAGCCGCGCTGTGTTCGGCGCAACCGGTTAACAGCTCAGCCCCCGAGCAACCAAACACTACAGGCGGTTTTCGGTTCAAGAGATCTCACGTTTTCATGGGTGGTTGTACAGACGGTTACTACAGAAGGGGCGATATGTGCATACCTGAAGAGTAAGTGATATTAATTTATATTTTACCAATTTTAGATGAGCTTAATATAGATCTTTGACGGTCGTCAGATACGGATAATTCAGAAGCCCAAAAATCAGAAAACCAGTCAAGGAGTATCGTGCCTGTCTGAGTGGCGGATAAATTTGAAAGAGAGTTACCGCAGCCCTGGCACAAGCAACTGAAGGAACACGGGTTGGTTTTAGTAAGTAAAAGTCTGACACGCCCTCCCGCTTCAGCCAGCGCGGGAGAAGTCATTAGATGATTTCCCACGGAAAAAAAACGAAGTATTAGTACACTTATACCACAGATAATATAATACTAACATACTTACACTTAAATATACTTTGATAGGATTTATCGTGATTCGATTTTTCACGGCTAGGGGAAATAACCACACCGCCACGATCGAGGAAAATAGTTAAAAAAAAACTATTTATTTTCACATGCATCCTTACAATTTGTACATAGAAAATAACGCTCAAGTAATTTCCATCTTGCCACTATTAGACAGGTGGACCAAGGACCTGGACGACGATGATCGGATGCAGAATGTGGAGGATCGGGTGTTGTGGTGCAGCTTGGGAGAGGTCTTTGTACAGCAGTGGACTGCGATTGAGTCACTACCAGTAGTCGTTCTCGTTCAGTATCTTATTTTTATAATTTATTAACACGTTACTTGATTGTGCTCAAATAAAGCACGTCTTTAAGATGATAGATTTGTTTTACAGTTATGATTAATAAGAAGCCAGGATGAGAAACGTCCAGAATAGTGAGAGATAATGCTCAGTTCACAGAGGATTGAAGATATCAATTGCGGCACAGCGCTTCTCGGCCAGCATTCGCTTCAACGGATGCCATCACGTCACGACACTCAACACCGCCTGTTTGTCTAGGACAGTTTATAATTGTAACAGAACAGCCTTAATAAAACCTTCGCCTCTAAAATATAGTCGACTTTAATTGTCACCTCTATGAGCTTACAGACGAAATTGAAATGATGTGTGATAAGACTAAAGTTATTAGAGAATAGCTATTTATACAACTGTTACGTTATGGACGGTCATTTAATACGAGTGGCATTTTTCGGTACAAGCGTAGCGCGTACCGAAATAGGTGGGCACGAGTTATTAAAAGACCAATAACGTACAGTTGCATACAAGATTTTATCTACGAAGGAAGGAATAAAACACAGATATAGACAAATAAGTATTTTTAATAGAAACTTAACTACACACAGACAGACTACTAATGATTTGCTTGAAATATTGTTACGTTCCCGCCTTATCACGAAATCTTCATAATTTTTCTCATATACATGTCTTGGTTTTTCTGGTATTAAATTATTTGTAGCCGCAACTGCTCTATTTGTTATATCTGGTGGAGTATTTTCAAAATCACTTGATGTTGAAGACATTTTTAATAAAATTTGGAATAAAATTGCACTCAGAAAAATTTACCCGCGTCCACTTTTATTTAATTTTTTTTTATTTAGACTTTATTAGGTATAAGGCAAAGATCTTGTAGCCGCAACAGCCAAATAGTATACGATACTCTTGTTCTAAACCTGTTCCATTTTAAAAAATATCATTTACATTGTCTCGATTTCGAAGTAATATTATAGGCTGTATTAAAGGCTGTATGTTCAGAATGTCTTTGTTTGTATAAACGATGTTTATCATTGATGAATATAAAAATAAATATTAATAATAATAAATAAATATAGAGGAAGTAAAAAATTGCAATATGTTTTAATTGCAATAGGATCCAAAAGGGGAAGTGTCAAAGTATCAATTTTATTAGATTATCATGTAAATAGACTTCAAATATACATTTAATTTATGTTACAAAGTTTTCGACTTTTCTTGATTATGGTGAATAATAATGGTGAAAATAACACCCTCGAACTACGAAAAAATTAAAGAATATAATATAAACAAATAATAAAATATAGCTTCAGTAAAGTAAGCACAAGTAAAAAACAGTCTGAAACTGATTAATCGAAGTTCCTAAATAAAAATGGTCTACGGTTTAAACGGCATAAAACCAGACAAAATACGAATAATAACACACAAGAAAAAAGTTCTGACGTAGTAGACTCTACGCGGTGAGCTACGCGGCTACGCTTTGACTACGGTGCTACGAATCGACCACGAGGGATGCTACGACGCATACTGGTCGCCACTCATAAATACGATGCCATTGATTTACGGGATTTTGTTTAAAAATCAAAATATTTATTTTTATTTTACACAAGTCTAACTATTTGTCTTGCCTTTTCCTAGCTATGTTGGGGTCGGCTTCCTGACTAACCGTGGTCAACTGACGACCAGTGTTTTACATGGAGTGACCGCCTACCTGGCCTTCACAACACAGTAACTGGGTAACACGATACTCCTTGGCAAGAATGGTGTCAGATCTCAGGCTAGTGACTGCCCGTAACGACTAACAAAAATCTTTAATGGACAGCCAACACCAACGGCTTTCCGTGCTTTCCGAGGCACGGAGGAATCTCGCTATGTATAGATGGTCCATCCACTGGTCGACCTCAGCAAGCGTTTATTAACCTGGAAGATCGAACCGTGCGGCCACGAGCTCCTCAATTATTTTACACAAGTCTATCGTGGTAATTTAGTCTATCCAAGTGGACTGAGAAGTATAGCACCTGATCAACTCAGGATGGATGAAATGGCGACAGGTCACTGGAACAACTTGCGACCCACGGATGCCTCTCAAGTTAAAGGGAAAATCTGCAAGTCGATGATTAAACTTGACGTTTATATTACGAAAAATCTTTGACTTCCGATCAAGTTTTTCACACTTATGTTAGAAACTATTCCAAAATATTCAAAAGAGTCTGCGCTCAAGCAAAATCTTTAATAATAATTAACAAAATTGGTGCTTCTAATAATAAAATAAAAACTGTGTGGCAATTAATTAATAGAGAAACTGGAAAGATACAACAACGCGATCAGAATGTGTTGTCTTTGAAAATAACTAATCAAACCATTTCTGATAGGCAAGAAGTCGCTGAGACATTAGAAAATTTCTTTACCAACATTCCGTTAGAGGTTACGAAGTCTCTTCCTTCCTCATCTAAATTAGCTGAAGCTCTTCTTAAAGAAAACTTTACTAAAGACATACCAATCTTTAAATTTAAACCAATATGTATTGATACAATTAAAAACGCGTTCAAAAGTCTCAATATAAAGAATACTGAAGACTTGTGGGGGATATCCGTTAGGGTTGCCGGTTCTTCTCCATAGGAAACGACCAACCCGAACCGTGCACCTTTTGTCGACGTTTTATAAGTGCCCATGTAGGCCTATGTGAAATAAAAAAAATGATTTTGGTTCTTGGAGATATTATTGACTCAATTGCTCCTGTCCTAACAGCAATATTCAATCAATGTTGGACAGCGGCACTTTTCCTGACTTAATGAAACACAGTAAAGTAGTACCAATTTTCAAATCAGGCTGTAAGAGTGGTCCTTCTAATTATAGACCTATATCCGTGCTTCCAGCATTGAGTAAAATCTATGAAAAAATCATGCTGGAACAGATGTTGTCTCACTTCAGTTCAAATGGGATCCTGCATAGTCAACAGTTTGGTTTCACGAAAGGTAGGTCGACAACGGACGCGGGAGTAAAACTCATCAGTCACATCTTGGAGGCTTGGGAGAGGTCCCAGGATGCCATTGGCATTTTCTGTGATCTCTCAAAAGCTTTCGACTGCGTCGACCACAACACACTGATCTGTAAATTACACCACTACGGAATTCGTGGAAAATCTGCTGATCTCGTGCTTTCCTATTTATCAAACAGACAGCAAAAAGTAAATGTTAATGGGGCGACGTCCTCCGGGTCTCTAGTCAAGATAGGCGTGCCCCAAGGTTCAATTCTCGGCCCTTTCCTTTTTCTTGTTTACATTAATGATCTCCCTTTTATGATGGCCAAATTATCGGATATAATTCTATTTGCTGATGATACTTCGCTAATTTTTAAAATAGATAGGCAAGATACGGATGTCTTAAATGTCAACAAAAGTCTGATTGTTCTCTCAAAATGGTTCGCAGCTAACAATCTTTTACTGAATGCGAAAAAACAAAATGTCTAAAGTTCTCTTTACCAAATGTACCACAACATGACCTAAACCTAAATCTTGAAGTTATAACGGAAACTGTATTCTTAGGGATTACTATCGATTCAAAATTGCAGTGGGGCGCGCACATTAGAACTCTTTCGGGTAGGTTAAGTTCGGCTGCATATGTAGTAAGGAAAATAAGGCAGCTAACCGATGTAGCAAAGACAAAGACAAAGATATTTTATTTCAACTAGGCCACAAAGCGGCACTTTTGAACGTTAGTTACATTAAAATTTACAAGGAATAAAAATTGATTCTACCGTGCATTCGGAAAGTAGCTTGTTATGGAGAAGAACGCACAAGAAACTCCATACTTACTCTTTTAAAAAAAAAAAAGTTTTTTTTACAATATTTAGGTACATAAGTACATACATTAATAAATTTATATGTTTGAGGACAATGCACCCAGAATCACTACATACTATACTACGTACAGGTACAAAGTATTAAAAGTACTCACACATGTACTGTGCAGTTACATAATAAGCGCTAGAAAAACACTAGCATCCGAAGCAGTTAAGTTAAGACCAATCCCAACTGACGGCGCCCGTTCACGAACATGACGCATGAATCGGCACCACCCAGCTCAACCATCATGAAGGGAACCGAATGATCCAACACACACGCCACCATCAGAGAGAGCATGACACACTCAACTGCCAGGGCAAACACAAGTCAACGAACGACACCGAGGTACAGCAAATGGTAGATTTACAGTTGGGTACATAGTACTCACACACGTGCTGCGCAGTTATACTATACTAAAAGAAATTGAGTCTATATAATACAAATATATTCATACAGTCTTCAGCAGGTCCAACAATTCTACAAAACAATAATGTTCTAACGCCCTAGTGGTTGTGGAGCAAGAGTAGCATTGAGCCAAGCATTTTTATCAGTGATGTAATCCCCCAACTTATAATATGCCTGCCTGCATAGTGTGCGTTTTATACAAGTTTTAAATTTCGTCTCATTCAGTTCTAGAATGTGGGGAGGAATTTTATTGTAACATTTTGTACAATACCCCATGAAAGAAGAGGCTACTTTAGCCAGTCTGAAACCTGGTTGAACTAATTGGTCCCTATTTCTAGTAATGTAATTATGTCTATCTCCGTTTTTACTAAAAAGATGTAAATTTTTTCTCACGTACATGATATTTTCATAAATATATTGACAAGGAACCGTCATGATGTTAATGCCCTTAAACAGTTCCCTTAGAGAATCGCGCCGGCGAAGATTGTATATCGCTCTGATGGCTCGTTTTTGCAGAATAAAAATTGACTCAATGTCTGCAGCCCTTCCCCATAGTAAAATACCGTAAGACATTATACTATGAAAGTAACTAAAATAGACCAGCCTCGCGGTATCTACATCACTAAATTGACGAATCTTTCTAACAGCATAAGCTGCCGAACTTAGCCGCCCTGCAAGTGATATCAAATGAGGACCCCATTGTAACGTTGAGTCTAGCGTGATCCCCAGGAAAACCGTTTTATCGACGAATTCTAGCTTCTCCTTGTTTAAGATAATGTCACAATCAGTACTTTTTACATTCGGCAAGGAAAATTTTACGCACTTGGTTTTTTTACCATTTAAAACTAAATTATTTGCAGTGAACCAATCCTGAACCTGCCGTAGCGCGTTATTTACGTCGTCAACCTGATAAGTACGTCTATTTATTTTAAAAATTTAAGATGTGTCATCAGCAAATAACACCATGTTTAGTTTGTTTTCCAATAAACGGGGTAAATCGTTTATGTATATTAAAAACAAGAAAGGACCTAATATTGAGCCCTGGGGTACCCCCATTTTCACGTTTAACCCTGACGAATTCCCACCGTTTATCTGAACTAATTGCTGTCTATCACTTAAATAAGATTCAACCAAACTTAACGCTGATTGACCTAGCCCGTAATGCTCAAGTTTCAGAAGTAATGTTTCATGATTAACGCAATCAAACGCCTTCGACAGGTCGCAGAAGATACCTATGGCATCCTGCGACTCTTCCCACGCATTAAAGATGTGTTTTAATAGGGTGACACCAGCGTCAGTTGTACAACGTCCTTTGGTGAAACCATACTGTTTATCATGCAAGATTTTATTCGTATTAAAATGAATGAGCATTTGATTAAGCATTATCTTCTCAAATACCTTGCTGAAAACCGGCAACACGGATACTGGTCTATAATTATTTGTGTCTTTACTGTCCCCGGATTTAAAAAGTGGTATAACCTTACTATATTTCATTAGATCCGGAAAGACTCCTTGATCCACACACAAATTAAAAATTACAGCTAAGTACGGCGCTATAGTCTGAATAATGGAGGTACAAGCTTTGATGGACATTCCCCACAGATCTTCAGTCGGTTTGATCTTGATTTGCTTAAAAGCTTTTATTACTGTTATGGGGTTTATATGTGAAAAGTTAAATACATTCGGGCAGGCTGAAACGTTCGCGTTTAATAATCCAAAAGCAAGCGCGGGCGAAGTATTTAAGGTTTCAGTAGTTTTAATTGGGATGTTGGTAAAGAAATTTACAAATTCTTGCGCAACTTTTTTGTTATCTCTAATAAGTCCGTGTGTGGTCTCAAGCGTGTAATCAGGATTATTTCTTTTATTCCTGTTCGTTTCATTATTTATAATTTTCCAAACCGTCTTGATTTTATTTTCTGCTAATTTAACCTTATTTCTAATATACAAGGCCTTAGCTGCCTTACATGTATTTTAAAAAATTCTCGAGTAAGTAGCAACATACTTATTAAACGTTTCAGTGTTCATACAAGGCTTAAGGCCATATAGCTCGTAAAGTCTTTCCCTACTTTTTCTAAGTCCTGTAGTCGCCCAGTCACTGAATAAAAACTTAGGGCATACAGTTTTAGTTATCTTCTTAAAAGTGTTATTAAACTCTTTTTGAACCACTGAAAAAACTTCATCATACAAAATATTACCGTCATTCACTGTGAGGTCCTGATCGCTTAACTTAGCGATTAAAGTGCTGTTAAATTTATTTAATTTACCGGATGTTATTGGTCTGGATTGAATCTGCACTTGTTTAATTAGCATATTGGACTCAAATGTCACAAGTAGCCCACTATGATCCGAAGGCAGATAATTTATAATGGCATTGTCCAAGTAGTTGCAGCAACAAAAAACATTATCAATACATGTAGCAGAAGTCAGCGTAGTTCGGGTTGGTTCCGTAAACACATGTGACAAATTAAATGATTTAAAGAGATTTAATAACCTACTTCTATCTGAATTATCTTCTAGAATATTAATATTAAAGTCACCACAGACAATTACTAGTTTATTACCCATTGCGTTTATTACCATTTGCCAAAACATCTTCCATCACTGACTCGAATATAGAGTAGTTCTTATAATTAGGGGGTCTGTAGACGCACACTATGACATGCTTATCCAGCTCAACACAGGACAGTTCAACACTATGTTCAACTGAGAGGTCTACTATATCTTTACGTGGTTTTGATTTAATACCATTTTTAATTAATATAAGTGAACCCCCACGCAACACAATATTTCTGTTAAAACAACTGCCCACAGTATAATTTTCATAATTGATTAGCATTGCGTAATCTTTCAGCCAATGCTCAGTGAAACAAACAATGTCAAACATTGTTTTTTCTAAAAACAGTTCGATTTCTAATTCCTTTGAAGAAAAACCCTGAATATTTTGGTGAAATAATTTCAGAGAATTCTGCTCAGACCCTTTTCTTAAATTATTTTTTTGCGAGCAAGAAGGTACCTTTTTAATGGTGGACATACTCGCAACTATTCCGTTATTGATACACTCCCTTGTCCTATCAACTAGTTTAAAGAATAAATATTAATAGCATTTTTGCTAACGTTATTCAAGGTATTGACCACCTTTAAATTAGTACTATTACTAATATCAATAATAACTGTATACTTCGACATACTACTTATGTCTGAGTTTATTGTATAAGATAATAGCCGAGCTATTTGATGTCTTACCCTAAGAGGCAGATACAAAGTATCGCCTGTCGACTTTAATTTATCAACAAAAATGTTGATGTCAAAAAAAACAAGTTTGTCACTATAGTGACTCACAAGAAAGTGCAGATGCTTATTAAGCATGTGAATGTGATTATTTTGTCTATTTGACAATTTATCCAAGTAAGGGAAGGCACACAAAATAATTTTACTGCAATTTAACTTTAACATCTCTTTTACACACTCAGTGATGTCATCTTTGTTTACTTTTTTACTATTACCTACAAATACAGTTAAATTGGTATCTGGTTTATAAATATTCTTTGTCACAGATTCCATTATTTGCTTGTAAGATGACCCGGGCTTGCAATAATTAAAAGTGGAATGACTCTGATTGCCATTTAGTAATTTACCGAAACCTTTTCCAATACCGTCTGAAAATATAACTGAATGAAAACCTTCTTTACTTTGACTTGATGAAAAGCCAGCACTCTCAGGCCGGTCTACTTGAGGCAAATCCTGTGCTACATTTGATATGTCTTGTACGAAGACACTGTTTTGAGACACCCTCTCAGCTTGGACCGGGTCCTCTGTAGCATCAGGATGGACTGCAATTAGATTTGAGACCGTCTGGCAGTTACATTGACACCTCACTAACTCATTTGCGGCCAAAATGTGTTCTTTAAGCTGCTACAGCTAGGTTAGTATACTATGCTTATTTCCACAGTATTATGTCTTATGGCATTCTGCTGTGGGGATCAGCAGCAGACGTTGACTCAATTTTCATCCTACAAAAGAGGGCAATCCGCGCAATCTATAAAATGGGCCCTCGCGAGTCCCTCAGAGAAAAATCTAAAGAGATCGATATACTGACTCTACCTTCACTTTATATTTTGGAATGTATTTTGTATGTCCGTAAAAATCGGGGGCTTTTCAAAACTAGAAGCGACTTCCATAATTTAAATACACGCAGTAAGCACGAAATTGTAATACCCAAATTCAGATTAACGAAAACTAGCAAGTCTTTTCTTATAAACAGTATACGCTTTTATAACAAGTTTCCAAAGTCAGTTATAGAACTGACCGATGGAAGGTTCAAAAACTACATCAAACGTATCCTTATTAACAAAGCATATTATAAAATCAAGGACTACGTTGAAGATAAAAAAAAATTGGCCTTAGCTCCTTCTGCGCATGCAGCTTCCCTGGTAACTTGTAAACGGCACAAATAAGTGGATGTCTCTAACTATTCTCAATCTCATTTTTTCTTTCCTTCTTTTAATTAGACTTTTTACAATGGTTTTCAATCATCTTTATAGCCCTTTGCTAAGAATAGTTACAGCACTGATAACAACATTTGTGCCACACGTTAAATTTAGTCTTGTTATACTTATTTTTTAATTCACCTTTGTATAGATTCTTTTACCGATTGTTTTGTGAATGTGTGAACATTGTAGGCATTCTTGATGCTAGTTCACATTTGTTAACTTTTTTATTTAATATATAATCTTTTTATTTAATTTTTTTAGTTTCTTACGACTTAGTCGTGAAAAAATTACTACCTACTAACTCATATGTCATAAGTCATAAGTCGGGCCTGCGTTGTCCCCCCATATCTAAGTACTAATGCTGTAACATGGAAATATTGTAAAACCAAACCATTTTTAAAAGAGTAACCATGGAGTTTCTTGCCGGTTCTTCTCCATAGGAAACGACCAACCCGAACCGTGCACCTTTTGTCGACGTTTTATAAGTGCCCATGTAGGCCTAAGTGAAATAAAAAAAAAAATGATTTTGATTGATTTTACTGAATGGATCAGAATGTTGGGTTGTGAAAAAGATGGATGAAAAGAGATGCATTGCATGGAGCAGAGATGAAAGTGTTTGTGTGTAGCGACGAGAATAGATAAACTGAGAAATTAGTATATTATAGGTAGTTTGAAAGTGGCGCCAGTGACAGAAAAGTTGACAGAAAACCATTGGTTCAGGTATGGTCATCTTATGAGGAGAGATGAAACGCATGTTACTAAAAAGTTATGTATATAAATGTGGATGGATGGAGAGGGAGGGGAGGGCGGCTAAAGAAAAGATGGATGGACTGTGTGAGAAGTGATATGAAAGAAAAGGGAGTCATTGATAGCGTGACGGGGGACAGGACGCTATGGAAGAAGAAAATGTGATGCGCCGACCCCAAGTAATACGGGACAAGGGCAGAAAGATGATGATCGTGGTAAATATTTAAGTTTGAAGCGTCTGAAGCGTCATTCACCTACCACGGTTTCTATAGATAGTAACTGGCAATTGAATACACCTACGGTTATGGTTTTAAATAGTTATTTATGCTACAAATGCGGAAGGTAGGTGATTCCCGATGAGGGACATGTTTAATAAATCGACACGAGTCGGGCATCATCTTACGTATGTGTATCATACAACATTTTACTATGCATTGGGCGAGGAAATAAAAAAATATAATATCTGAACCAAGCAAGAAATTAATAAAATGGCGGGCTTATTCAAGCGCGCTCAGCATATCCACAGATTTACTTATAGTTCCTTAAGTTCCTCGGCTTAGATAAAGAACCTATTCCTCGGGCATGTCACGTCGTAACGCAAAAGGCACGAGCAAAATATACGTTCTGCCAAATATATTTAATGAATATTTAATATTAATTTATTGATCAAATCTAAATCTAGAGTAATTAAGAACGCCTTTAATGAAGCATTAGTTTTATTTTACATTTTATATAAATGGTAATCTGTACTTAACTAATTAGTAAAACTTTTCTCAAATAATAAAAACTCTATGCTTTTGGCTGACAACGGAGTTAAAAATTAAAAAAAAAAGAGAAAAATAAAAAGCACTAGTGAAAAAAGTAACACTTTCCGCACAGTTTGGCTGCTTGGAAAACGCTCATTTGGAGGACATGCATTGTAATAGTAAAATAAAGAATTACGATCGAGGCTCTAGAGTCGTAGTTCGTAATTCGCGTACCGCCCGTGAAACAAACAATGTTTTTCATCACATTTACGAGTAATTATAATGAATTATATCTTTAATACACGTGAACTTTTATTAAGCGGATGGCGATTTTTGGTCAACACCACAGATTATACAAATGTTTCGTTCAGAAATGTTAAGGGCAAATACTTACGTAGGTAGTCAGTAACGAAGGAGTGAAAAAAAAAAAAAACGACCTTTTGATACAAATAACTATTAAAATTGATTATTAAGAACATTAGTTGAGTATTTAAGTAACATGTAAATTCAAATTCAAATTCGTTTATTTGCAAGAAAATACATAGTTTACAAGGGAAGATCTTACAGCCAAGGTCATTGTATTCTGCCTGCAAGCAAGCGTGCATATTATTTATGTTTAAATGTCATCATTAAGCAGAAATATTATTATATTATTAGTACATTATTATAACATTATTATCATATTACTCTATCACATTATTATCACACATTATTATTTCATACAAATGTCATCAATTTATTTACAATACATTAATTAATACTCTGAACAAATATTTTTATGTTCCATAAATTCCTTAATGCTGTAGAAACACTTTTTTTGTAACCACTCTGACAATTTTGTTTTAAAAACAATACCCTGCAACAATTTAAATTCGTTTGGTATCGTATTATAAATTAATGTACACATATTGAACACATTTTTCTTATAAATATCTTTATGCTGGCTGATATAATAGGTTGCGAAACTTAGCTCTTTTCTGTCGCGGGATAACCTCGGTATGTTGCTTAAAATGATGCATGTGTGTCTTTGTAAAGGTTTGTAAAGGTATCTCTAATAGGGCAGGGGCAAGATTTTCATTTTTTGAAAGAGCGGTTTACAGCTGTCTAAGAACCATGCTCTGTTTTTACCCGGATGCAGTGTTTTTGGAGCTTGAAGACTCTGTCGGTATCGGTTGAGTTACCCCACATGATTAGACCATAGCTTAGAACAGATGATACGTAACCATGGTAAGCCGCAAGAGCAGCTTCTACAGACACATTTTGTCTCAGCTTTTTTAAAGTAAACACGAACCTATCTAGTTTCTGACATACGAGTATATGGTCCACATGGCTTTTCCAATTCAGGTTTGTGTCAACATTAATTCCTAAAAATTTCAATTGATCCACTTGTTGTACCTTTTCACCATTACACAGAATATCTAAAGCTAATGGTTTGCTATTATAGGAGTTAAATTCAATTAATTTTGTCTTGTTAACATTTATATTTAAGTTATTATTTTGCATCCAACTTATTAAATCTTTTAAGGTCTTTTACGTAGCTGATTTGTAGTCTCTTTTATCCTGATATTTTATGGCAACTGTAGTATCATCTGCAAAAAGTATACATTTCTGCAAAGTGGCCTCTGGAAGATCGTTTATATAAAGTAAGAAAAGTAAAGGACCGAGAATACTTCCCTGAGGCACGCCACACTTATTCATGCTACTGATTTGAACTTCTCTTTGGAATATAGTCTGTCACTTTTCTTTACAACTTTGGATATTTCGGTACACTGCTGCCTGTTTCCTAGATAACTAGATATCCATTCATATGCTTTTCCTCTAATTCGTAGAAGTCTAATTTGTTTAGTAGCTTATAATGGTTAACAAAATCAAAGGCTTTACTCATATCTAGGGCAACCGCAGGATCGCCATTGTTAATACTTTCTGTTACAAGTTTAATAAAATTAAAGATTGCAAGAGCAGTTGAACTACCTTTACGGAAACCAAACTGAGAAAATTATTTAATCTAACAAGCATTGCCTTTTCAAAAATTTTCGATATAATCGGTACTATCGTGATAGGCTGATAATTATTCGGGTCAGACTTATTTCCATTTTTAAATAGTGGTTTCACAACAGATATCTTAAGCTGGTCAGGGAATACACCTTCCAAAAAAGATAAGTTTATAACATGTGCTAGTGGATTGCATATCCAACCAGCACAAGCTTTCAAGACCTTTGTGGCGATGCCGTCATACCCACTAGTTTTGCTATTGTTCAGGGACATAATTATTTTATACACTTCATTTGCATCTACAGGATTCAAGAAAATAGTATTTATATTTTTATTCGTTTGATTAGGGTTACAATTATTTGAATTACGAGGTTTATAAGAATTATTAGAATTATTAGAATTATTAGAATTATTTGAATTATTTGAATTATTAGAATTATTAGAATTATTAGAATTATTAGAATTATTAGAATTATTAGAATTATTAGAATTATTAGAACTATTAGAATTATTAGAATTATTAGAACTATTAGAATTATTAGAACTATTAGAATTATTAGAATTATTTGAATTATTAGAATTATTTGAATTATTTGAATTATTTGAATTATTTGAATTATTTGAATTATTTGAATTATTTGAATTATTTGAATTATTTGAATTATTTGAATTATTTGAATTATTTGAATTATTTGAATTATTTGAATTATTTGAATTATTTGAATTATTTGAATTATTTGAATTATTTGAATTATTTGAATTATTTGAATTATTTGAATTATTTGAATTATTTGAATTATTTGAATTATTTGAATTATTTGAATTATTTGAATTATTAGAATTATTAGAATTATTAGAATTATTAGAATTATTAGAATTATTAGAATTATTAGAATTATTAGAATTATTAGAATTATTAGAATTATTAGAATTATTAGAATTATTAGAATTATTAGAATTATTAGAATTATTAGAATTATTAGAATTATTAGAATTATTAGAATTATTAGAATTATTAGAATTATTAGAATTATTAGAATTATTAGAATTATTAGAATTATTAGAATTATTAGAATTATTAGAATTATTAGAATTATTAGAATTATTAGAATTATTAGAATTATTAGAATTATTAGAACTATTAGAACTATTAGAACTATTAGAATTATTAGAATTATTAGAATTATTAGAATTATTAGAATTATTAGAATTATTAGAATTATTAGAATTATTAGAATTATTAGAATTATTAGAATTATTAGAATTATTAGAATTATTAGAATTATTAGAATTATTAGAATTATTAGAATTATTAGAATTATTGGCATTAATGGAATTATTAGAATTTAAAGGAGATGATAATGGAGAAAGATTAAATGTCAAATTAATAAAGTACCTAGTTATAAAATATATTACACATGTCTGATGGATTATTATATGTTACATTATTAAAATTTATTTCGTCATTGTTATACAAATTATTACCAGTCATTGTTGAGGAGATTGCATTCCATGTAGCTTTACATTTATTTTTATCCCTTTGTATACGTCTTGTATTCATAAGTTTTTGCGCACGCTGTGCACATCGCCTAAACATATGATTATAAACTTTGTAGGATTTCTCATTCTGCTTTTTATTTATTTTACTTGTTTAAAATTTTAAATAAAGGTGACGTTTTGTTTTGCTAGATTTTTTAATGCCTTTCGTTATCCAGTTTTTTGTAACTGGTTTATTATTAATCTTAACCTTAATCACTGGAAAACACAGATTGTAATACAATTTTAAAGTATCATAAAACATATTTATTTATTATTATTTATATACTTTATTGTACACCACAAAAAAAAAACATACAGGACAAACGTTCAAATCTACAAGTGTACAACTTAATATACTAATACATATCAAATATATAACGGAGAAAGGAGAAGAATAAAAATTATAGTGAAAGGTAATGCTCCTTCACCATTTTCTTGAACGTTGGCAGTGTTTGAGCACGTCTCACTTCAATAGGTTCATTCATTCCACAACCAAGCTGCTTGAATCGTGAAAGATTTGTCAAAGAAGGAAGTGGAATGCATACGAATACTTAATTTTAGATTTTCCGATGATCTCGAGGACCTAGAATGGGTGTCACAGAGGAACTGAAAGCGTTCTTTGAGATAAAAAGGAGAAAGAAAGAATATGGGCATTCCGGCGAAGGCAAATAGGAAGCCATTTGATCTTAGTACGAAATTCGGAAACGTGATCATACTTGCGCAAGCCAAATATGAACCTGATACAGAGATTTTGAAGTCGCTCAAGCTTGTCCAATTGGTCAAATTCAAATTCAAATTCATTTATTGCTCAACACAGTACATAAAAATACACTTCCAGATGTCAGGTGAATGCGCAGTCAACCGTGTTCCACCAATTTAGGCTTGCAAAATTATAGTTACAATAATAATTTAAATAATACAATGTTATAAATTAAACTAAAATTACAATTGAACGTATATGTCATTAATAAAAAAATAAAAATCTAAAACGTGATCAACGTCATAAATTAAAAAAATGTATAAAATGTCATTAATTAAAAAAAAACTAAAACGTATTCAATGTCATAAATTAAAAAAATGTATAAAATGTCATGAATAAAAAATGGTATAATATGTCATAAATTTAAAACGCATCCAATGTCAAAAATTAAAATTATATCCAATATCATACATTAAAATTAAAATACTGTACGATGTCATAAATGAAAGAAATCAGATGTATAATATGTCATAGATAAAATTTGAACGTATACAATGTCATAAATTAATATTAAAATTCTAAGACGTAGACAATGTCATAAATTAAAAAAATTGAGAAGTAATGTCAAATTATACAATGTCTTAATGATTAACAAAATAATAAGTAAACAAATCGGACCCAAGTATCCACCCCAATCACACCTGAACAGATAATTTTCTGTCCAACAGGTACTCATGTACTGTGTAGTATGTCTTGCTTAGCAGTAAATTATTCAATTGTTTTTTAAATACATTGATGTCATTAATATTTAACAAAGAATTTGGTAGTTTATTATAAATTTGTGGAGCCATTCCTGTGAAGTTTTTATGAAACACTGCTTTTTTGTGCTGTCTACCGCTTATCTTATTTTTGTGACTTGCGCTGTGAAGTTTTTCAAACAAGTGAAAATTTGTTCAACAAAGACAGCTACTTCGTATATGTACAGACATGGTACTGTTAAAATTCGAAAATACGCAAAGAACGGTTTACAGCTTTCCGTGCTTGGTATACCGCATATCGCTCTAACACATCTTTTTTGCGCTCTAAATACCGTCTCCATATTCGTGGAGTTACCCCAGTATATGATCCCGTAGCGTAACGTAGATGTAACATATGCATGGTACGCCGTGACCAAAACTTTTTGGTGTACCTCCTTTGCGAGATTGCGTAAGGCATATGCATGCTGGCTCAGGCGTTTACACACACTGTCACTGTGAGTTTTCCACGACATATCTTTATCTAGCTCTAGTCCTAAAAATTTTGTAGTGTTAGTATCTGAAATTATTTTGTCTTTATATTTTATGTCCGGTTTTTTATGATTTGTCATTTGCTCAAAAGTCATTATTTTCGTTTTGTCAATATTTATTTTCAAATTATTCGCGCCCATCCATTCTACTAATACTTGGAGACAGTGGTTTATCTCTCTCTCAAGTGTCGTCGCATCATTGTAGCCACTAAAAACAACTGTGCTATCGTCAGCAAACAAAACCATAGGGTGGTGTGTTTCTCTGGGCATGTCGTTAATGTATATAATAAATAACAACGCTGCCAAAATACAACCTTGGGGTACACCATAGTTATTGGGTCTCTGACTCGACATATATGTACGTTCGGTTTTTGAAGCAATACATACTTTCTCTATCCTCGTAACTTGTCTTCTGTCTGACAAGTACGATTCTAAAAGTTTCAGAGCATTGCCCCTAACTCCATATCTTTCCAACTTCTTTAACAGAATAGTTCGATCAACAAAATCAAATGCCTTGCTCATGTCCATGAATAAAGCAGCTACTGGACTTCTATTATCCATACTAGTAATAATTTTATCGAAGAGATTGAAAATCGCCATGTTAATATTCTTTTTTCTCCTAAAACCGTATTGCTCATCAGCAAAAAGATTTTTCCGTTCAAAAAAAGAGTACAATGTGTTGTATATTACTTTCTCCAATATTTTGGAGAATATGGGCAGTAAGGCAATAGGTCTATAATTGGCTGGATCATGTTTGCTACCTTTCTTATGTAGCGGTTTTATTACGGCCAATTTTAGGCGATCCGGAAACACACCCGATTCTAAACACATATTTATTATGTAGCTAAGTACCGGTGCTATGATAGTTGAGACATATTTAATGACATTTGTTGTGATGTCATCATATCCCGAACTATGTGTATTATTCAACGAAATAATTAGTTTTATAATGTCAGAGGGAATTGTGGGAATTAAAAATAAAGAGTCAAGGTGCATGTCAAATTTTAAATTTTGATCACAAATGTTCATGTCAGAAACTGATTCGATTTCATTAATAAAATAGTCATTGAAAGTTTGGGAGATTATTTTTGGGTCAGTTATATCTTCGTTATTTATCCTAAGTTTTGAGTTCCTAGGTCTTGGGTGAACATATTAAAGGATTCAGTCAGAGTATCCGAGTTAAGTGTTTCTGAAAAAGAAAGAGCAGACATACACTCGCGAAATTTATCAAGGTTTTCTAAACAGTAGTCACGTTTCAATTCTGACCAACACATTATTCTTTTGCGTATATTCATTTTTACAGTAACTGATTGTGCTGTTTCGTGATCAGAGAGGCCCAAGTGACGAATTTCTGGCTGAACACTCTTTACGTTACTGGCGATTTGGTCAATGCAAGAGTTCGCCCGAGTTGGTGATTTTATATGAGCTTCAAAATTATAGTTACTTAGTATACCTAAAAGTTCCTTTGTTGCGGAGTTTTGTTTTAAAATATCTTTATCCAATCACCACAAATTATAATTTTCTTTATCTTGTATTGGTCCGTCAAATAATTTAACAAATGATCAAGTTTATGGAGAAATACGCGCGTTTGCGCTTTTCTCTGATCGGGTATTCCATGCTCAAACCTATTATCTCTACGCCACAGCATTCAAAATAAAGTTCTGTTGCTATACCTGAAGGAATACTTAATGTTTTTGTGTCAAATATCTTATTAGTTAAAATACAATTACCCCCTCTACATTTATCTCGACTAAAAACTGCAGCCAATTTAAAGTTATTTAGTTTAATATTCGCTTCCGTACCTTGCTTCACAAAAGTTTCACTAAAACAAAGAACATCAACCTCTTTGTTTTTTTCTACCAATTCTGATAAAGTTACTTCTAATATGTCCAGTTTGCTGCAGATGCAGCTTTATTTTGGTGTTAGATTCTTAATTTACTCTTTCGGCAATCCTGTTTTGATTTATTATAATTAATATATTAGTGTTATTAAGGGACGACCTAGGCACGAAAAAACGTTTTGTTGTTTTTACTATTATCATGAAGTGGATTGCGTGCACTTGAACTCAGTTTTATAAAATCCTTTTCATCTATACTAATATTATAAAGCTGAAGAGTTTGTTTGTTTGTTTGAACGCGCTAATCTCAGGAACTACTGGTTGGAATTGAAAAATTCTTTTTGTGTTGGGTAGTCCATTTATCGAGGAAGGTTATAGGCTATATAACATCACGCTACGACCAATAGGAGCGGAGCATCAATGAAAAATGTTCCAAAAACGGGGAAAATTTATTCTTTTTGAGACGCAACGTATTTAGAGTAGGTGGGCCAGCTTGGTAGGTAGCCAGTTGACGGGAGCGAAGCCGCGTGGGACAGCTAGTATTGAATAAAATAGATCTCTATATTTAGTTTGTAGGCAATTAAATCTAATTTTGACAGCTTATGATAACTTACATCCAACTCATTTACTTCAATAAACATACAATTCCTAAAGTTTTTTACGAACAATTTTAGTTCGTAATTAAGTTCTTTAACATTAAGGTACCTATTTTCTGAAACATTCAAAATCAATATCGTACAATTACATATATACTACACAGAGTTCTACACAGATTAGTTAACAAACTGTAGGGATTTTTATCATGTTTACCAACCGAGAGAATAACAATATCATCATCAGATAGGGTACGAAATAGATTATCTGGATTTCGTAAGATCTCGCTTGATGAAGCATGGTTGAACTTTACCCTCGATGTTGTAGTTGTCATTCCATTTACCTGTCTTTTTTTGTATTAGTTGTGCTGTTAGACCTCTCACCTTTTCGTTTCCAATTATGTAGATATTCCTTTTAGTCTTGTGTTTTAATTGGGTTGTATCCTTTAAGTTTCCATATCGGTTTTCATTTGGACAATTCACCGATATCTTTTCAGTCATGCCGCTGTTAATTTTCTGGTCTGGATTCTGGTAATGTACATCCTGCACTTCGGTCACTGTTTGTGAGCATTGTGCGTTTGGACTAACAAGTTGCTCTGAGAAATCTAGTTTAGTTTGGATGGGACCTTTGCTCCTTTTCTTTTGTGACGCTCTTTTGGGCGTGGATTTACAAATATAGTAACGAGATTGCAAAGAAATTCCTGTTTAGATAATATTTTAAGACAATTTTTCAATTGCGTGTAAACTCCTTGCTTAAACTTGCATGACCTGCGTGCTGTGCTATAAATTTAAAAAAAATACTTACCGACCTTGGGTTTCATGACAAAAAGAAAGCTCAAGGGTTTTATATGGGGTATTACGGCCAAGTTAACCTATATGTTTAGATACCGTTTACGTGCAAGTGTGATGAAAAATAATTATTGGATTGCACCTCAGATCAAACAGTAAACAGATATAACGTACGGAACAAGAGAGCGGTGCCACGATCTATATAAGTTTGCGTAAGAGCGAGGACCAGCACTATAGGGACACGTCCATCTGTGTGCGTATAAGAATGCTAGATGTTGGGGGAAAAATCCCACATTTTTGTCGATGTTTCTCAAGAATATTATTGTACTTACTTAAGTAGTATTTGGACAGAGTAATGGTTATCAAATAAATTATAGATAGAAGAAGAATAGATAGTTTTTTAAAGAATTGATAAGCGATATCATACATTTTGAATAATTACGCGAGGAACTTGATACTGTGATTTTTTGTTTGTTGAGATATCAAATGAAAGGTCTTGGCCTAGAACCATTTCATCCCTTTGAATCATCTAAATAGGTTCACGCGTTTACGACAGAATCGCTAATCATTACAATGAAAATGTAAACAAACCGGAACATTTTCTGTTTTTGTTCTAGAAACTTTTTAATTATGGCAAAATGTGCAAATATTATAACTGTAAATTGAGTACGTGTGCAAGCCCTATCTAATTATTTATTAAAATTTGTAAGGATTATGTCAAAAATCAATAAAAAACATGGCTCCAAAGATTTCGGCTAAGCGAAAATGAACGCAAAAATGATAACGAAGGTTCAATATTATCATTTATACCCCCTCCCGGGTACCCCGCGCCCCTGTCACAGCTCCACCGCGTGCCACTGGTTCATTGAATTATATTTATACGAATAGATTGTGTCCATATTATGTTATAGATTTAAAATCGGATATAAAAAAGTTATTGAACAATTACCTTTTTTATATCCGATTTGAAATCTATAACATATGGACACAATCTATTCGTATAAGTATAATGGAAATGTGTTCCATTACTGATACTGAACCACTAAAAACAATTGCACACTAGTTACAACATTTTCCTGTATAAATGTATAAATTAATCGATCTTCCTACGTCCCATGTACATTTCCCTAATTCAAGGAAACTTATTTCAATGTAAACTGGCAACACCAATCAATTACTGCCAATATTTTATGTTCAGGGTGTGCCGTAAATATTTGTGGGTAAATCAATTCCAAAACTATAAAATAATCAATATTTACATGTGGTAAGATATTCCATCTTATTTTTTTAGTTTTTGGGAACAACTTTTGCAATGTTTAAAGATCAAGACGGCATTTTTACACATAAAATAAGAAATCACTTGTGACGTGTAAGCAGTACGACGCGTAGTTTCGTACTAACGCGAGATTTTATTAGTTTTTCAATTTGTATTTGTATTGGTGGTTGCGCTCTCTTGTTCCGTACGTTATATCTGTTTACTGTTCTATAATCTGAGGATTGCAGAATATAATTGGGTGTGACGAGGAATTATTCGTGGCGTTTGAAAATTTCTCCATTTTACATTGAGTCTGTATTTATTTATCGTGTAAAATATGCCGTAGAAGTCAAATATGTGTTTTCTCAGTCATTTCCTCCACTCGACTCAATAATTGACAGTTTTTGTTTTCAGATTTATTTATTAACATTAATCGATTGATTTTTCCGTTGTCATGGTGCCTGAGTAGAGAAAGTTTCCTTCAAAAGGATTAAGAATGTCGACCTATGTCTCCAGCCATCCAAACGCTATTTCGTTTATCAATAAATCACTTAGTTGTTTGAAAATACTGTTATTTGCTTTTCAAGACAAGTTAATTTGCCCTGTAGAAAGAATACTTTTAATGAATTCAATGCTTACTTAGCTATGTTATATGACACCAGTCGACACTGTTTATGTCAGTTATAAAAGGGGTGTTAAGTACGGATCCCTAACCAATAGCGCTGACATGCAAATTCCTCCGTGTTGACGCCAAGCACATAGAAACTGCACTGATGACGTCAATCCAGCCACGAGCCGCCGACGCAGCAAAATTGGACATTAGCGTTAAGTTATTTTTAATAAGTAAATGGTGTTAACACTCGGCTCGGATATGCCGAACAACTGTGTGTTAGTCCTTAACGATCTAAAGGCGTCGCTCCACCGCAGTCACGGCTAACCACGGCCATGCTACTTTCAAATAAATGGTACACCGCCGACTACATCATCGCTTACCATTAGGCGAGATACTCGTATTTGCCAAACGCGAGCACATGGATAAAAAGAAAACCACTGGTATCTGATTGTAAGTCGATTTCTCAAAGCAGAATATTTGTTGACCCTAAGAAATTCAGTTCAAGATTGGCATAAATTCAATGATATTCAAATAAATGAATACTTTTATTTGAATATCATTGCATAAAGGGAATAAAACAATTAGTTTGTTTATTTTATAATATACTTAAAAGTATTTTTACAGAATATGTACTAACTTAACTAATGAGAGTGTACTAGGATGAACTGTACACATCTGCGTACCCCTTTAGAGACTATTGACTATTAATATATTATGTTATAAAATGGTGTAAAAAATTAACAGATTTGCGATTTCTACAAGCCCAAAAAAAATGCCGTCATTTATTGAACATTTCTGTTGTATATCTCCGAAGTTCTTTAAAAGATTTTAACCTTTATGGGACAACTTCGGAAAAGTACCTACTCTTTCAAACATAAAATCGGTTCACAATTGACGAGTTAATCGGTGAACCTACAAAAAAAAGAACATAGAACCTCCACCTTTTTGGAAAGTCGGTTAAAATTATATTATTAATTACAAGTATAATTTTACATTAATAGGTTTACCTGTTGAACAAACAGGAAAAACAAAATTCATTAAATACCTAGCGTCTATATTGGATTGGAATTATGGTTTTACCGTAAGACACTTTAAATTATATAAATAGGACACGAACAAGAATTTTATGTCATAACGTTTCTCTCACAACAGTCGAGTAGTAAGCACGTGTCAACATGAAGCTCTTGATCATGTTTGTGATTGTCGCGTTACTCGCCGCGCTGTGTTCTGCGCAACCGATTGACAGATCATCACCCGAGAAACCAGACACTACAGCACCCGAACTACCAGATAGTTCAGCACCCAAGCGACCTTTAATACACTTCAGGACAATTCAAGACACTTCAGGAGCTCCACGGTTCAAGAGAATTACTCTACCTACCAGGTAGGTTGTCTGCCAGGTTTCTTTAATAGGGGCATTTCCTGTGATCCAGAAAAGTAAGTAGAAATGTGTTCGTGTTTGACCACTTTTGGATGACAACATATAAACTCGCTGAGCATTGTTTTTCTTGCTTTTTGAAATGCCGTGTAGGGTGAGGTTGGTATTTCAATACATAGAATTAACAAAAACATACATACATACACACACACATATTTATGTATATTTGACATGAGCCTCTATGGTCTAGCTAGGTTGATGTAGGAGGACATTATTCATTCATTTGATCTCAGTATTTTGTAGGATGGTTACGCCATAAAATAGGATGGTTACTATCCTACCAAATAATACATATATGAAAGTTTTTTCTTTGTTACCCTTTCACGCAAAAAAAATACTGACCGGATTTTGTTGAAACCCCATAGCGTGCGCAGCCGTGGGCGGCAGCTACTTTGTAATAAAATACAAAGTTCAGTAACTGGTTCAGTTTTATGAAAAAAAATTGTTGGTAATAATATGTTTCAAGATCGTACATTTTATATTTTAGGGACGACGATTATTGGGATGCCGAACCCCGAGCAACGAGAAAAGGCAAGGTAGAAGTAGAAGAACAAGAAGAAGAAGATAAAGTAGAAGAACAAGAAGAACCAGAAGAAGAAGTAGAAGAGCAAGAACAAGAAGAAGTAGAAGAAGAAGATAAAGTAGAAAAACAAGAAGAAGTAGAAGAAGAACTAGAAGACGAAGTAGAAGTACAAGAAGAAGTAGAAGAAGAACCAGTAGAAGAACAAGAAGAAGTAGAAGAAGAAAACAAAGTAGAAGGACAAGAAGAAGTAGAAAAAGAAGACAAAGTAGAAGGACAAGAAGAAGTAGAAAAAGAAGACAAAGTAGAAGAACAAGAAGAAGAACCAGAAGAAGAAGAGAAAGTAGAAGAACAAGAAGAAGAAATAGAAGATTACTGGGATGATGACAACATTTATTACGCAGACTGATGAGAAATGGCCAGAATAATAGGACAGAGCATGCACAGATAATCGAAAATATTTGCTGCAGACGTGTTTGAAGTTGTATAATTATAGTCATGTTTTCAAAGAAATCTTATTATAACGCAAATAAAAGACGTCTTTGTCCTTATTAAAAACTTATACCCAATAATGCAGCTTCTTTTTATTAATACCTATGTATAATAAGTCACGCCGTAAAATAAAAGAAAAGTTCATGACAAGTAAAATTGTGTTGGTCGAAATTTGCACGAAAAATATCAGTCTATTAAGAAATCGCCTGGGCTATAAAGGGTGCGCATGACGTGATAAACTCTATGTACACTTATTGTTTTGATTTGACATTAGTCAACAGGAAAAATAATGGAATTCCAAATGTCATTCCACTTATTTATTATATTTTTACGAATAAGGTGACTCAGGGATCCCTCGCAATGCATTCCTGTCCCAACAGTCAAGTGGTAAGCACGTGTCACCATAAAGCTCTTCATCATGTTCGTGATGGTCGCGTTACTAGCCGCATTGTGCTCAGCGCAACCGGTTGACAGTTTAGCACCCGGGCAACCAGACACGAAAGAGTGTCTACGGTTCAAAATATCTGGTATAAAATTGGTCCTCCAGGTTACACCAGAAGGGGTGGTTTCTGCTTCCCTGATAAGTAGATAGGACCATTTCATATTTTACTATACGTTTGATCGAGTTTAGTATTGTTGCGCATAGTTTTTCAATGACTAAGGAAGGTAGTCTGTTTCTTGATAGCTACAACCTTGGGGTTTTTAAGTCAAGGATGAATAGGTTACTTCTAGACAAGCGTTACCGACAACCTCATCATCGTTTAGTATTAAGTAAGATAGTGGTCAAACGTTAGCCTATCAATAATAAAAATACAAATTAATATAAAAACAAAAATCCGAAAATTAAAATATAATTAACTGAAGCTGCAGGCGGAGACAAATCGTTTGTCACCGCTGGCAGCACCTCTTAATATTTAATGGGTGTTATTTAAATGGTTAGCATAGTATTCGTCTTTTTGTGAGCAGAAAAATATAATCTGTGAGCAGAAATAGCTAATTGATCAGCAACTCATGGCCAGCAAACATTCCAAAATTAATCAGCAATTTATGTCATTCTGGATGGCTGTAATTATTTTTGTATAGCATATTAATTATATATGCTGCAATGAGCTGCTCCTGTTTAATACAATTTTGGTAAGCACTCAGAGAGTAAGCAAAAAAATTAGTTTTGAGCTGCATATAAAAGTAGCTAAAATACTTAACTTGTCTATGATTATATGACTATAATTTCACTATAATTTTTATTCTTCTCCTGTCTCTGTTATATTTGATATATATTAGTATATTTTGTATATTGTATTTTTGTATTTTATGTTATTATGTCTAAGTAGTGTATTATTGATGTTAATTTGTACACTGACAGCCCTAAATTCTTCTCCTATTGCTCAGTCCATCCAAAGGTTGTCTGTAAGAGATTGCCTAGTGCGATAAGACCGCTCATTGTACACTTGTTATTGTGAATGTTTGTCCTGTATGTTTTTTTGTGGTGTACAATAAAGTATATAATAAATAAATAAATAAATGGTTTTTTTTTCTGGCTCCTCGCTGCGCTCGTCGCGCTCGTGATCCCTTCGCTCGCATTTTTAATTGTCTATCGTTTTCTGGCAAAAACATTACATTGCCGATTTTTCAACAAAAACGCAATGCAATTAGTTATTTTGCTCACCATATTTTAAATATGCATACCAATCAAATAAACGGCTTATAGATATGTTTTCTCTGCTGATCAATCATGAAATCTTGCTGCTCAAGTAGTTATTTTGCGAACTGAATGTTTATTATGCAAACTCATGTTATTGTAAGCTGCCTATTTATGTTTTAATTTTTGACCATTAACAAAATTATTTGCGGAACAAGGATTGCTGCCTGATTGTTTGATTGTAAACAAAATCTTTGTATGCCGACCAAATTATTTAAATGCTGTTTTTTTGTGGCTCACCAAATTTTATAATTGGTAAACATTTAATTACTTTCTATATTTAATGTATATTTTAATAGCACTTCTTTTCACCCGACTGCTGAAGGAGGGTAATGTATCTGTATATGTATGTATGTATGTTTGTTCCTATGTGGCGTTCTAGAGACCAAACGCATTGGCCGATTTTGATGATTCTTACGTCAATCGATTCGTCTAATGGCCGATTTCTGATTTAAGTAAAGCAGCAATAATCAGTTGAGTATTGTCAAATCAGTGTCAAATAATTTAGGAAGCGTTTGAGTTTTTTGGTTCAACCGTATTTATTTTGTCAAAGATGTCTTATCGAAAGAAAATAATATCTAATATAATTTGTTATTGCCAAAATAAAGAATTTAAGCTTATAATTAGTAAAAGTGAATGTGTTCAGAGCGAGCAGTTAAAGTAGTAGTTAGATACTCGTATAATAATAAATAAACGGAATAACAAAGACTTTTATTCTGAAATCAGAGATATAAAACTGTAGTCTATACAATACATCTTTATAGTTTATAAAAAGTTCCTAATCTCAGTGAGCCTCTTGGCTTAGGCCTCCACTAACCGTTTCCACTGAGGTCTCTCATGAACTACTCGCCAATACCACAGCGCGCCATCGCTTACACTTTAGGCCTACATCTTGGTGCTTTTCTCCATTTCCTTTGGTTATCGCGAATCATATGACCGGTCCATCTTCACTTTTCACATAGTTCCTGTAGGAATACACTCGGTTTTCGCGCAGGAAAAGCCACTGGCAACCACAAATACAAAAACGGGCACTTTTAAATATTTTTGTTGAGGAACTCACTCATCATAATAATCATTTCTGCCGAAAGACTGCTGGATACATGCCTTCCCGGCACTCAGCATTCAGCGTCACCACATCAACCGGTGCTATGCGTCTTTCATACATTGGATGCCCGCGACCTCAACCTGGTTATCGGTCTGTAGAGGGAGGCTTTTCAGCCCCATCGACCACCCGTTTTTCGAGCAACTGAGATCTATCAGGCGTGAAATATTTGCATCCAATCTAATGTTTTTCGATAATTCAGGTCGAACACTCTTCCGCCACGCATCGGTCTTCGTTGAGGCATCTCTAAGGAAGACAAGGATGTATCTTCATCACTCGTTTTATAAGTTTTATATATTATTTTGTATTTATTTCGCTTGATCGTTTAAGTTTAAGCAAGCAAAACGTTTAAGCAAGGGCTTTGTCAACTATCAACTGCCAAATGTAACCAGTGTAGCCAGATTTGACTAGCCCCAAGTCACCGAAAATTTCGTTTTTCCATTTATAAAAAACTCAACTTCACTAAAACCACGAAACATTCTACGAAACGTAAATTTCCATTGTTGCCTTGAACACCCTAGAAGCTAATATCAACTTTAATGCGTTTGATACAATAATCATTATTGGTTCCGCATAAAAAAAATCAGCATTTCTTTATTTTTCCTGTGTTGTCACGACTGAAGTATAATGAAAAAAGAGATGAACTGTTTTGATTTCCAGTTATTTTCGTCATTCCTGAGGATTAGACATTCTTATTCCGAAATCGCCTAAAATAGTCCCATGTTTTTAGGGTTCCGTACCCAAAGGGAAAACGGGACCCTATTACTAAGACTCCACGATCCGTCTGTCTGTCCGTCTGTCACCAGGCTGTATCTCATGAACCGTTATAGCTAGACAGTTGAAATTTTCAGAGATGATGTATTTCTGTTGCCGCTATAACAACAAACACTAAAAACAGAATAAAATAAATATTTAAGTGGGGCTCCCATACAACAAACGTGATGTTTTTGCCGTTTTTTCAGTAATGGTACGAAACCCTTCGTTCGTGAGTCCGACTCGCAACTGGCCAGTTTTTTTAAGGTAGCCTAATTGGCAATCAGTCGCCGATCGTAAAAATTTGTCGCCTCGGCCACGCTTCCGAGACTAAGCCTAAACTGCGAAAAGTCGCCCAATCTGGCCACACTGATTATGTAACATTGACAACGATTTGAGAATTTGAGAATGATCAAATGTGTTTCTCTCAGTTGTGAAACCCAATTGAACGTCAATGAAGGTTTTTTGTATGACATAAGGTATACTTTGGCATGACTTGACTACGTATACTTAAACCTTGCTCAGCATCGAAGAAAAGTGGCAGATGATCAAGAGTGACAGATGCTTAAATCGAGATAAGCACATACTTACTTACCTCAGAAACCGGCCATTACTGTATAAATCACGCTGTAAAATAAATCAAAACTTGTTGACACGTAACATTCTGTTAGCCAAAAATTGCACGATCTACTAAGATTGCTTATTTTCGCTTTTATGAAGACGTCAAACTTTTCCAAACAGTGTTCGGGTGAACTTTTCCAGGAGTCTGCTTCGAATCTAACCGGATTCAGCTGGTTCCAGTATTTTACATGGAGTGACTGCCTATCTGACCTCCACAACACAGTAACTCGGTAACACCCCTTGGTAAGACTGGTGACACATTTCAGGCTTCTGACGCTCTGTAACGGCTGTCAAAGATCTTTAAATGATAGCTAGGATTAACGGCTTAACTTGCTTGCCGAGGCCCGGAGGAATCTCGCTATGTAAGGATGGTCACTCAGCCAACCGAACCGACCTCGGCAAGTGCTGCTTCTTATGAAGACATAAAAGCGAAAATAAGCAATCTTAGTTTGGCCATTTGACTAGGAATATTCAAAGAAATTAATTATTTATTTCTTTATGGCTGATTCTCACTTGCACGTCATAAAACAACAATTTCGATCCATCAATATGACACACTGTTTCGATTTTAATGAATTCTCAATTTTCTGGTAATTGTAGTCAAAAGCCGTGATTTTCCCTGACTGTACACCGATGAAACCTTTATCTTGCGAGTGCGTCACACTATGCCCGGGTATTGATTAGGTAGCAACAGGTCACGTTCAGGAGACCTGAGCAAACGTGGTACCATGTAACGTTCTTGACACGCAAAATAAAATAAAATGTAAAATTAAACTAAAATTTTGATACAGAGACTTGACATTAGTAAACAGGAAAATAATTTAATTGAATTCGGAACGTCATTCCATTTATTTTTAACATGACCTTAAGATACTGAAATGTTAAATTATAAATGGGACTCAGGGATCCCTTGCAATGCATTCCTGGCACAACAGTCGAGTAGTAAGCACGTGTCAAAATGAAGCTCTTCATCATATTCGTGATGGTCGTGTTACTCGCCGCGCTGTGTTCCGCACAACCGGTTGACAGCTCAGCATCCAAGCAACCAGACACTTTTGGACGTCTACGATTCAAAAGATCTAGTCTGAAACGTCGTTTTTGCCCTCCAGGTTACATCCATCGGGGTGGTTACTGCATCCCTACTGATGATGAGTAAGTAGAAACGTTTAATTTTTTACTATAATTTTGGACGAATCGCTTGTTGGAAAGTCGTGGAGGCCCAGTGGCTAAAGACCTCGCCTCTCGTGCTTGAAGTCATGGGTTCATGTCCGGAAAATGTGACTTTTTCAAATTCATAAGTACTTTCTAAGCTTATCTTGGACATCGCTGACAACAGTGAAGGAAAAGATGTTGAGGAAACCTGGACTTATAGTTAATGGGTGTGTAATGTATGGTATAATAACAGATAGAATAATATCATTTGAAATAACGTTCACATGATATAATTTTCATAAGCTATAAAAACAAGTAACCTAACTTCATGTGATCTAATGTTATATTTCATAATAACCTTCATTTGCTCTAATAACATTTACCCCCAGTTTCCCAGCTCAAAATTATCGGAGAATTAATGTGACAATTTGTCAAGCAAGCTTTATCTGCTGTGATTGGTTGAATAAATTTTCAACAGCCAATCACGCACGCGAAAATTAGTATAATGCTCAAAAGAGCATTATACTAATTTTCTAAATTAATATTAATTTTCTAAATTAGGCCAACTGAACGTTTTATAAAAATATAAAACGTTCAGTTGGCCTAATTGTCATATTAACTAAGTTTCTAAGGTAAAGCACCGTTCTTAAGAAAAAAAAAATACCTATTGTAAACTAACCTCAAAACACTAAAGTTTGCTGCATCGCCTCCAACGCTGCGGGAAGTGCAACCCCTTCGCTCTTACTTACGTAATAAAGGGTTACCCATGCTCACCTCCGCAGCTCCGGCTTGCTGGTCGCCTCCGGCACCCAGCCAAACCATCGGGAAGTCAGGAGTTTAGTATTGTTGCGCATAATTTTTCAATTGGCTATGGAAGGTATTAAAGACTGCGAAGGATATAAAGCCACTATATGTAAATACTCATTACTATCTAGCCATACGGCGCAGCTTGGGAAAGGCCTATATCCAGCAGAGAACTGCTCTAGTATAAGTTGGTTGACTCTTTACTAGTAGTCTTTCATTCGATCGCATTGTCATAAATGATTAGTTCCTTAAGTGTGCTCAATAAAGCTTGATTATAAGATCGTATATTTCTTTTTTACAGTCTTGATGATTAGTAACAGGTGAGAAACGTCCAGGATAGTAGGAGAGGATGTACAAATTAAAGAGGAAGATATTAACTGCAGACTTATTCGAACACACTTCCGAGCATGGACTGACCTAGGGACAGAAGCGAGAGATCACTAACGCCAAGCTAAGCTGCTGCGCCCAAGCTGAGCACCCGTCTAGCTTATGCAGCGCTGCGTCTTTGGGACAGTCCACGTAGTGATAGCAAACAGGAAATCCGATCCCGAACTATGCGACACAGGTATTCCCCGAAGCATCCATATCCAGTAAGTACCTGCATCACCTGGAAGCTATAGGGCACCACGCCGCCTCTCCAGCCACTCTTCCAGGACAAGCCTTACCGCCATTATTAATTCTGCCAAATTGAAATTATCGAATTTATATTAATTGTTTTTAAACTACGCTAGGCATTATTAATATTAAAATAAATTGCTTGCCCGACAGGGTCCATGTAAACTGTACACCACTATTACTAAGATCTTGTAAACAAATTTGATACGCAATAAAGATTTGAATTTGAATTGTGACGTGCCCCCATCACTAAGATCTGACGAAACTCTGTTCTTCATGCCTCTATTTCTTCCTTCCGCCAGTGACATAATATTATTAGGCATAAATGTTTTGCTATAATGTATATTGCCAAAAATACTGTTGGCATAATAATAATGAAGCTTAACTTTATATGTTATAAAGCATAATGTTATAAACGCATAATGATATTTACTTCTTTCCGCACCTTACCTAATCCAATTGAGTACTAACCTTTTTTTTTGCGTGGAAAAGGTTATGTAGGACTCAAACCCACAAAAACACCACGGTTTAGTGGTGTGCCACTTATGGCGGGAACACGGGCACGCGTAAGCAGTCATCCGTGAACTCTGGGGAGTACCCCCATCACCGGCGCACCAGAACACATTGCATGCTGTGACCACCCCAGGGACCAATCCAGCACATGGGCGCCAGACGACCCCGTGTATGGCACCCTGGGTCCCACTGTGACGGTTCAGGTCATTGGACCTGCCGTCTAACACATTTCGGCTGCCTTTTTTTATTTATTATTGACCACTGTATTATTGTTTAAATTTGCGTTTTATGATGGATTGATTATTATATGACATTTAACATTTGGATACTGAACTAATTGACATGTACTGTAGAATTTACTTATTGAAATTGTGGAGATGTTTTTAATTGTTGCGTTTATTATGATGTTAATTCAGAAATGTGTTTGTGTGTATTCTGGCTCTTCTATTATTAATTTATTGTATAAGTAATCAATTATACTGGATATTTAAAATCATATTTGTACGCCTCATGGCAAAACTTAGAGAGTCTCTTTCATGTTGTAACATCCCACACACGGCTGTGTAACCTATGTTTTACAAATAAAGTTCTGATTCTGATTCTGCAGAAGATAAGGAGATCGGCTAACGCTATACCGACACTGCTCCTCCCCTGCGGCCACACCGCGTCCGCCATCAGACGGTGGCGTCTCCGTCCAGGCTGCCAAAGGTAGAAAGAGCGACGCACCGCAAAACGGCCTCCAAACCTCAGCCGTGATGCCTCCCATACGACATCACGGCCCGCCTCATTTGCAATTTCGCCCTAGTCGGCTTATTTTATTTAGCCTAACTCGGCCCTGACGAGTGGCCCCTCCTCGGGTTTCTCTTTGCTGCACCGTGGGTAACCAAGCCGGTAGGTCAACTGAAACCAACCTGGTTAATTTTGTAGATTATGCTGTGTCGGAGATGGACGGCAGGAAGCAAGTAGATGCAGCTTACTTCGATTTCAAAAAGGCATTTGACCGCGTTCATAATGACGTGCTATTGCATAAGTTTTCAGCCATAGAATTTACGCCGAAACTCTTAAAATTATTCCGTAGTTATTTGGTAATCGTAGGCAGTACGTTCAACTTGCCGGGTATCGGTCGGAAACTTATTTAACTCAGTCTGGAATGAGTCAAGGAAGCACTTTTGGTCCAACCCAATTCCTGGTCATGGTCAATGACTTGCCGGAGGTCATTGAGACGGCAAAGTGTCTTATGTTTGCTGACGATCTGAAGATTTACATGGGCATAGGGACCGCGGCTGATTGTGATGCGCTCCAACGGGACATCGACAATGTGGCAGCCTGGAGCAACCGCAACCGCTTAGAATTTAACACAGCTAAGTGTAAAACTATTACTTTTTCTCGTTGTCGCTCGCCATACGTTTATACGTACCGAGTGTCGTGCACCCCCATGGAGCGCGCCACAATAATCCGCGATCTTGGTGTAATGTTGGATACCGGGCTGACCTTTAATGACCACATAACCGGCCTGCATAAACGAGCATACAAATCCCTCGAGTTTGTCTTGAGGCAGTCGGCTCGGTTTACCAACAAACACGCCTTTGTTGCTCTGTACTTCGCATTTGTTCGCAGCAAGCTTGAGTTTAATTCGATTGTATGGGATCCACACGAGACAAAGTACAATCTCCTATTTGAACGCGTACAGCGTAAGTTCTGCCGGAACCTTTACCAAAAAAAAAAAAGTTATTATCCCTACTTGTATACCTCTCTGTTTGTCTCAGGAATGGTGGGAATTGATACCCTCTAGCTGAGACGAAAATGTGCACTCCTGTTACATTACTTTTTGCTGCTTAACGGCAGGATCGACTACCCTGCGGCATTGTCCCGCTGTGGATTATCCGCGCCGGCTCAGTACGCGCGACTGCGCTTGCGCCCTCTTTTGGCGATATCCAGAGTCTGGACTCGTACCGCACAATATGCGGCATGAAATCAGGCAGTTTCTTTGCTAAACACCCTGACTGCTCAGCATCCAGATGTGGACATATTCCACTCCAATGTGCGTGTATTTTTGAAAAGATGTAAAGACTGTTTTAGCACCTAAATATATTAGACTGAAAATTATAGAATTGTTGCTGTCAAATATCTGAATGGTTGGGTTATTATTTTTATTAAATCATTGCTATTTTTAGAAGATTTAATTGTTATTTTTGAATTAGTATTATTGAATTGTTAATATAGAATTGTTATTGTTGAAATTTGACTTATTATGATTTTTGTTTATGTGTATTTGTTGGACATGTAATTTGATTAATTTGGTTGATATTGATGTAATAGTTTAAATTTTGTATTGGTTTGTGCGAGTCGTAAATTTTTTGTGTGTTGTTTGTCTGTTGTAAATGTAATTACGTTAGCATTGAATCTTTGCACGTGTTGGGTCACACTGTTAGTGCAAAGAGTAATTGAAATGAATAAAATAAAATATAAAAAAATAAAAACGACGAATAAATATTTACAAATTAGACCTTTGCATTATGCAAAAGTATTATTATGCTAATAAAAGTAATGCAAAAACGTTATGCCATACAATATTATGCCTAAAAGTTTCCGACCAGACGGGTATTGTGCTGGTCCGGGCAACTTCCCGACGGTTATTGTCGGATTGTTGTATTTGTTCAAATCGCGCCAAAAACTTTGCTTGCGCGATGCAGGATTTGTGTGTGGTCATTTCATTAGTTCCTAGGTGGCGGCGTTGATGCCGCTACATCACTCCCTTTCGGAGACATAAGGTCGATAGCAGGTTGAGTCGTCCGTACATTTTGTGTTGCGTACCGGGCCAGTGGAAGGTTGGTTCCCGTGTGTTGGAAGACTCAGAGTTAGCGGTGAGTCGTAACTGTATGCGGTGGTGCCCCAGTGAGTCAGGATGATGATATATCCCAGTGAGTCGTGATAGTGCCCTGACTCACTAGATGTTTGATCAAATGTAGACGTTACTAGGATACTATTTATTCAGAGATGGGTTATAATTTTTTTTTATAAGGCTAAGCAAGAGTTTTATATATTTTTAATAAGGAAAAATTAACATATGACAAGTAAGTATTCTCTGAAAGTTAGATTCTTATTACACACAAGTTCGAATAAGTTTGCAGTTAATATCTTCAGTTCTCTTTGATCTTTGCAGCCTCTGCTACTATCCTGGACGTTATTCATTTGTTACTTCTCAGTATAAGTGGTATAAGTCATAGTCACTGTAAAATTGAAATACACAATTTTAAAATCATGCTTATTTTCGAGCACATAGAACAAGCTGGTTTTTCTTATTATACGTAACCCTCCTACTTAAATAAATTAAATATTACAATAAATGAATACTTGTAATGAGTCAATCAACTTAGACTAATGCAGTCCACTGCTGGACATAGGCCTCCGCCAAGTTTTACCACAACGGCCGGTCCTCCTCCTTCCACATTCAATCGTCGTCCAGATCAGCAGCCTAATTTATTAATGTTTGAGTTCGGCAGGGCAAAGGGTATGACTCCACGAAAGCGTATAACAATTTCAGTTTAAATATATTCGGTACTACTAAAAATTATTGGGCGCTTTCATTGGTGAAGATACTCTTTTCAAAAGAGTCCAGTAATTTTGCCGAACTCACTCACGCGATTAGGGTGCTGGTCAGGTAATGAATGAGTATTTATATATAGCGGCTTGATATCCATCGCAGTCGTTAACACATTCCTTAATCATTTGATTGAAATGCGCAACAATACTAAACTCGATCAAAAGTTTATTAAAATATGAAATGTGCCTACTTACTCATCCAGGATACATAAACCACCCCTTCTGGTGTAACTTAGAGGACAACTAGGAAGGATCACGTTCCTCTTGAACCGTAGAGCTCCAGCAGTATCTGTTTGCTCGGGTGCTGAATTTTCAACCGGTTGCGCCGAACACAGCGCGGCGAGTAACGCGACCGTCACCAACACGATGAAGAGCTTCATGTTGACAAGTGCTTACTACTCGACCGTTGTAAGAGGAACGTAATGACTTGAAATTCTTGGTCATGTCCCACTTATATAATTATAGTTTCTTATGGTAAAAAACCATAATTCGATTGATGAACCAATTTATAAACTCGGATTTTATTTTTCCTGTTTGTTCAACTTTAAAGCCTAATGTAAAATAATACTTGTACCTAATTAATTACAATTTTATTGCTAATATTTCCTTTTGAGCTTCGAATAACAGACGTTAATAATTCACCAAAGACCCCCATTGTAAACTAGTTTTTGTAAACGTTTGTCCTGTATTTATTGTGGTGTAGAATAAAGTATATATTTATTTATTTATTGAATACTTCATGCACAAAAACGCACAGAGGTGGGCTTAATGCCTTAGGCATTTTCTACCAGTCGACCTGTTGATGATGCAGAGACAAATAGTGGTAGGTGCAATATTGAGAATAAATCACGATAGGTTATATTCATTAAATTACAAAGATATACATACAAACTATAAATACATACACATACACAAAAAAGTAAATAAACTAATAACACGAATATACATAAACAGATAATTGGAGAACATTAACGCTGTGACGATACTACTGCCAACTTTTTACGAATGTGCTCGCGAACTTTGATATTGAATGCTAATCGATTGGGTGCCATCCTGGTTTCTTGGGGGAGCGCATTCCACAGAGAAATAGACTGAACGAAGAAATAACAGTGAATGAAGTCAGTCCAGTGAGTGGGACATTGAAGAAGACGGTTATGTGAAGAGCGAATATTTTTATTGTGGTTGGCGCAAATGTATTGAAAGTGAGGAGGAGATTGGAGGAGTCAAGAATTGTAAACAAGGTGGTTAATGCCCTTTGCTCTCTTCGTTGGCGTATGGGCAACCACTTTAAAATTGACCGATGCGCAGAGACACTATCATCAATCAATCTGCCTAGCCTTTTCCCAACCATGTTGGGGTCGGCTTCCAGTCTAACCGGATTCAGCTGAGTACCAGTGTTTTACATAGAACGACTGAATATCTGACCTGCACAACCCAGTAACTGGGTAACACGGTACCCCTTGGCTAGACTGGTGTCAGATTTCAAGCTTCTGACTACTCGTAACGACTGTCAAAGATCTTCAAATGACAGCCGGGACCAACGGCTGTGCTTTCCGAGACATAGAGGAAACTCGATATGTTGAAAATGGTCATACATCCAAGGACCAACCTCGGCAAGCGTTGCTTAACCTTGGAGATTGACCCGTGCGGCTGTTATTATTTAGCCACGAGCTCCTCCAGAGATGTGCTCATGTAGAGACGCAATTTAGAAGACGGACAAGTTTGTTGAGGAGATCTATATTCAGGTCATTGTAGCACACGTCACCATAATCGATAATAGGAAAAAATAGTGTTTGCACAAGCATTGCCTTCGTGTTCGAGGATAAACCACATTTCATTTCACAAATAAACATGGGCCGACATTCTTATTCCTTTTGAAGGAAACTTTCTCCACTCAGGCACCATGACAACGGAAAAATATCAGTCAATTAATGTTAATAAATAACAATCAATGACTGTCAATTATTGAGTCGAGTGGAGGAAATGACTTAGAAAACACATGTTTGACACGATAAATAAATACAGACTCAATGTAAGGAAGTGAAATTTTAAAACACCACGAATAATTCCTCGTCAAACCCAATTATATTGTGCAATCCAATAATTATTTATAAAACCACAACCGTAGGTGGATTCATTTGCCAGTTACTATTTACAGAAACCGTGGTAGGTGCACGATGCTTCAGACGCTTCAAACTTATTTACCACCATCATCATCTTCCTGGCCTTGTCCCGTATTACTTGAGATCGGCGCATCACATTTTCTTCTTCCATAGCGTCCCTTCCCCCGTCACGCTATCACTGACTCCATTTTCTTTCATACTTCTCACACCGTCCATCCATCTTTTCTTTGGCCGCCTTCCCCTCCCTCTCCATCCATCCACATAACTTTTTAGTAACATGCGTTTCATCTCTCCTTATAAGATGACCATACCTGAACCAACGGTTTCCTGTCAACTTTTCTGTCACTGGCGCCACTTTCAAACTACCTGTAATATACTAATTTCTCAGTTTATCTATTCTCGTCACTACACACAAACACTTTCATCTCTGCTCCATGCAATGCATCTCTTTTCATCCATCTTTTTCACAACCCAACATTCTGATCCATTCAGTACGACAAGTTTAATCATCGACTTGCAGATTTTCCCTTTAACTTGAGAGGCATCCGTGGGTCGCAAGTTGTTCCAGTGACCTGTCGCCATTTCATCCATCCTGAGTTGATCAGGTCATGGGGTATCAACTCAAACAAATTATAATTAGTATTAAAAAAAGATCATAGATGGCAGCATAGGTAACAAATATGAAAGTAACAATCAATTAAAAATGTTTAACAGCAGATTCAGGCTGAAATAAGTTTAGTAAAAATCAAAACTTGCTTCTTTAATGTTAATTTATCCATTTACACTCATTAATCAGGTTTTTTGAACAAAAAAGATAAATGAAGACTTTGTATGTTAAATTAGTTGAAAGTAGCTATCGACTTTTCGTTTTGTTTTGAGTTCTTTGCAATAGATGGCGTGTTTCACAATTTGTCCTAAACTATATATCCATCGTAAGATTCATTTTGTAGGATAGTTATTATTTATTATAGGCGTAATTTAAAAGATATTATTTATTATAGGCGTAATTTCAAATATTAAAGTTTTGGTCTATTATTTAAAATCACTTTTTGTGAAGCTTGTTTACACGTCGAATTAACTAGATACCTCGCTGGAACAGGACTCGTATCGCGCTAGGGCCTACTCAAATCGCACGGGTACTAAAATAAGAGATAACGCGATGCGTGTGCCGCTTGCCGTCCGAGTTTACGCGTCGCATAGTAGGTACAAGTTTTATTCAAACTTAATAACTTATTTGTTTATTTCAATCAATCACAAAGGGCATTCCGATACATATTATTGGAGATCACCTTTTAAGCAAGGAATTGCTTGTATTAGGAGACTCCGCACTTCCACTTATCATTACTTTATGCAATTGAAATGTAGACAATGTAAACATGCAAGACTAAAAATAAAAGTAAAAAATAAAAGGGTAACTTAAAATTATACTAAGAGTTCTTCAAATGAATGAGCGTTAAAAAAGGCCAGATCGCGTATGAACGTGTGGTATGTGTGTCACAAGTGATTGTGTGAGTAAGTGCGTGAGTATGGGTGTGAGTGTGAATAGTGAGGTTGTGTGGTGTGCGAGTTATTATATGCAAAGTTTTGTTCACCTGTCCTAATGTATATCCTGTCCTTATAAATACGAAAGTGTGTCGGTTTGTTCATTTGTTTTTTTTTTTTTATTAATTATTAGTTACGCTTACACGCCTAGACGGCTGAACAAATCCGAATGAGATGTGGGACTTTAGTAGATCATATCCAGGGTTAGGACACAGGATCCTTCCGACCCGACACTCCCATGGGATCGAGACCTGGTTATGCGGGTGAAACCGAAATGTCATGCCAGTATAGCCATGTGTAAGCGTAAGTATAAATGTCCAAATGTAGGTTGTCGGATTGCCGGATTAGCCCTGCGACAATGTCTTGGGATCGAAAAAAGCCAATGAAGACTTCTTTCACTAACTATGCTCACAACAACCTAAATGTAACTAATTTGGTCATTGCAAAGTGGATACAATAGATTCTACATCGTTGTAGGTTTTAGCTTTAAGCCAATCGGTAACAACTTTTTTACAGTCGCGGAGCTTCATGGAATAAATACGTAATTCTTTATTCAGCAAGTTGTATAGGTAAGAAGATTGCCTTGAGTATTGTCTTCTAGCGAAAGCAGATCTAGCTTTGACAGGTGGAGCGACTAAATAGCTCCTTCTGCTTTTAGGCTTAGAGGAATCATACGGGAGGGAGGTGTGTTTTCTTAATATAAGTTGGAGCAAATAAAGCTTTCTTACAGACAAGAGATCAGAAAACTGGTAGAGGCTTTGGGTTGGGTATCTATAGGGTTTAAAGAACATGACCTTGAGTAAGGTTCTCTGCGCCCTCTCAAGTTCTAAAAACTTAATTTTTGTTGTCCCTCCCCAGCAAGACAGACAGTACATGAGGATCGATTGGGCCAGTGATTTGTATACCTGCTTCAGAAGTTGCTTTGAAGCCGCATGTCGCAGTGTTTTAAAAGTCCATACCAGCTTCCTAACCCTCGTCATAATAAGTTCGGTATGCATGTGCCAGGACAGGCGCTGGTCAATCATAACACCCAGATATTTAGTGTGTTGTAACCTGTCAATTTTTAGAGAAGAGCAGTCGGGGGTTAGGGGGATAGGACAGTTGTGGATTTTTATTTGGAAATCTTGAGACGGTTGCGTGCTAATATACTTTGTAAAGCAGATGTAGTTGGATTTGGAGGCATTCAGTGTGAGGAGACTATGATTTAGCCAAGCTGCTATCTTCGCAAGGCCATCCTCGGCCAACCTTCTAACGTCAGTCCAAGTCTTAGCTGTGAAGACAATGGCAGTATCGTCAGCGTATGAGAATATGAGCCCGCTATCAATCCTCACATTGCAGAGGTTATTGATGTAGATAAGAAATAAGGTCGGCCCGAGGACACTGCCCTGGCCGACTCCGAAAGTTACGGTTGACTCGGAACTGGTGTACTTCCCAATTTTAACCGTTTGTTTGCGATTTTTGAGATAGCATTTAAAAAGTTCAAGAGCGGGTCCCCTTATACCGATGCGTTCTAGCCTATGTAAAAGTAAGGGGACAGACACTGTGTCAAAGGCCTTTTTGAGGTCCAGAAAAACAGCTAGACACTTAGCTCCACCATCCACTCCGGCCACTAAAGCAGAGGTAAGTGACAGAACTGCATCCTCAGTAGACTTTCCCTGTCTAAACCCAAACTGAGAAGGCGACAGTATTTTATATTTAGAGAGGAATTTAATTAGACGTGAATTTATAAGTCTCTCAAGGATTTTTGAAATGGACGGTAGGACTGAAATTGGCCTTAGTTAGACGGGTCAGTCCTGTCCCCAGACTTGTACACAGGCGTTATAAGGGCTACTTTCAAAGCATCCGGGAAAATACCCTGCTCGAAGCATAGGTTAATTAAGTGGGTTATGATTGGTACAATTTGACGGCTCGAAACACTTCGTGAGCCACTACGCGCTAGCAATTTCATGTGACAGCGGGGGTGAGGGGTAGGGTAGGTACTGCCATGCTGCGTACCTAACTAAAGTATTAAAAGTAATCATTTTTGTAAAAATATCTTGTTCTTTATATAACTAAGTACCAATCTAAAATAAAAAGCTAATTTAAAAATCAAACACCCGACTGCTTAAAAAGCGAACTAAAAAGCTGTAAACAAGAAAATAACTAGCTGTGCAGTCGGAGGATACATATTCGCGAACTGCCTGATCCTCCGACGGCACAGCACGATTTTTACTTGTTTACAGCTTTTTAGTTCGCTTCCTTTTCGATTTTTAAATTAGCTTTTTTTATTTACAACTTTTAAGTTTTTTTTTTATAAATTGTTTTAAACATATACGTGGTATGTATTTTTGTAATCACCACTAAAAGCCCTTCATTTTGATACCCCACTCGACGGGTTACGAAGAAAAAAAATTGCAACCTCTACAATAAGGAGCCCAAAATCCGCCATTTTTTTTTAATGGCACTTATCTAAGAATATTTGGGTGGCCAAGACCTATCTAACGATGTCTTAATTATAAAAATCCGTCAAATGGTTTGAAAGATACGAGGTAATAAAGAATATTACATACATACTTACATACAAGATACGTGCCAAAAACATAACCCTTTTCTTGCAGCCGGGTAAAAAAGGATAACCCTTATAGTGAATAATAAAATGACATGAAGTAGGTACCTACTTCGTGTCATTCCGTTGCCGCGGAAGCAAGCTAACTACCTACATTTAATTCTACAACGAATTCTATAGTTTTGATTGATTTGGAATATTCGTGAATATTGTGAAATTCGCTACACAATGCGACCACTTAGATTTAAGAAGTTACCGCGGTCTGAGCGGAGTCAGGTCCCGAACCGAACATACCTAATGTTATTATTACCAATTATTACGAATACGAAGTAAGCGTTCAAGGACAACTGGCAAATAACGTCTCTGAGTACCTACATGATACGATTCCTCGCTCAAATTGCCATATGATTTAGTATCTAGGCAAACTACTAGATGGCGTTAGAAAACTACAGTCTCGGGCTATTAAAGAGTCACTGGTGCTGCCGCCTGTTAAAAATATGGAGAAAGAAAAAATAACCCGACCAATAGCCCGACTTAAGGAGGTGACATTTCTTTGTATGGGATTGGGTATCTGTACTGTAGTATTATATTATCTTTGATCAGGTGCTATACTTCTCAGTCCACTCGGATAGACTAAATTACTAAGATAGACTTGTGTAAAATAATTGAGGAGCTCGTGGCCGCACGGGTCGATCTTCCAGGTTAAGAAACGCTTGCTGATGTCGACCAGTGGATGGGTGACCATCTATACATAGCGAGATTCCTCCGTGCCTCGGAAAGCACGTCAAGCCGTTGATGTTGGCTGTCCATTAATGATTTTTGTTAGTCGTTACGGGCAGTCACTAGCCTGAGATCTGACACCATTCTTGCCAAGGAGTATCGTGTTACCCAGTTACTGGGTTATGAAGGCCAGATAGGCGGTCACTCCATGTAAAACACTGGTCGTTAGTTGACCACGGTTAGTCAGGAAGCCGACCCCAACATAGCTAGGAAAAGGCAAGACAGATAGTTAGACTTGTGTAAAATAAAAATAAATATTTAGATTTTTAAATAAAACCCCGTAAATCAATGGCATCGTATTTGCGAGTGGCGACCAGTTTGCGTTGTAGCTTACCTCGTGGTCGATTCGTAGCACTGTAGTCAAAGCGTAGCCGCGTAGCCAGCCGCGTAGAGGTAGTAGGCGGAACTTTTTCTCGTGTGTTATTATTTGTATTTTGTCCGGTGCTATGTCGTTTAAACCGTACACCATTTTTAATTTAGGAACTCCGATTAATCAGTTTCAGACTTTTTTTTACTTGTGCTATGAGACGTGGCTTCGTGCCAAATTTTACAATTCCACGACAACGAGATGTAGCCTATGGCTTTTAATTTACTAACGGGTATCAAAATATGCGGCATAAATAGCCCTTCTTACTTACTAAATTAAAAAAAGAAGCAATTTTTTTTTATTTGTTTATAGTTTAATTTTTAATTGTTTCGAAGATCCAGGGAGTTATTTTTACCATTATTTTTCACCATAATCAAGAAAAGTCGTGAACTGTGTAATATAAATTAAATGCATATTTGAAGTCTTTTTATATGATACCCCAATAAAATTCTAGTCACACCACTTTCACACTTCCCCTTTTGGCTCCTATTGCAATTAAAAAACATTGCAAATTTAATATTTCCTTTATATTTATTTATTATTATTAATATATTTTATATACATCAATGATAAAAATGATTTATAGCTTCGTAAAAACGAAGGTATTAAATAGGAGTATTAGGTAAACGATTTTAAAAGGTTGACGGTACTAATAGAAATATAACGCCACATCAGTTCGAATCCGTCTGTCAGCTCGTGGAGGTGACAATTAAAGTGGACTATATTTTAGAGGCGAAGGTTTTATGTTTATGTTCTGTTACAATTATAAACTGTCCCGGACAAACATGCGGTGTTGACTGTCGTGACGTGATGGCATCCGTTGAAGCGAATGTTGGCCGAGCCGCGCTGTGCCGCAATTAATATCTTCTGTCCTCTGTGAACTGAGCATTATCTCACATTATCCTGGACGTTTCTCATCTTGGCTTCTTATTAATCATAACTGTAAAACAAATATATCATCTTAAAAACGTGCTTTATTTGAGCACAATCAAGTAACGTGTTAATAAATTATGAAAATAAGATATGAACGACTACTGGTAGTGACTGAATCGCAGTCCACTGCTGTACAAAGACTTCTCCCAAGCTGAGCGAGGGTGAGGCGGTCATTTCCCCTAGCCGTGGCAGCGATACCCGGGCTCGCATCAACGAGCCTGTCGCTTAGTGGCCTCCTAGGCCTGACTTCTTGAGAGCGCGTGTGAAAACTCCTTCCCATTTGTGTGCGGACTCGTGCTCTCTTATGCCATTACCATTTTCCTCTAAAAATAGCCTTTTTCTACCATGTTGGAGTCGTCTTCTTGTCTATTTATTTATTATATTCTTTATTGTACACCACACAAATATATATACAGGACAATAAATCATAAAAGCAAGTGTACAATGGGCGGTCTTATCGCACAGGGCAATCTCTTACAGACAACCTTTGCATGGACAGAACGAGAGGAGAGGAATTTAGGGTTGTCAGTGTACAACATATCTTAAATAATAATACTTAGACATCATAACATAAAATACATACATACAATAAATAATACATAATATACTAATAAATAACAAAAAAATCATAGAGAAAGGAGAAGACTAATTATAATGAAAGGAAATGCTCCTTCACCATTTTTTTGAATGTTGGTAAGGATTGAGCACGCCTCACTTCAATAGGTAATGCATTCCACAAACGAGCTGCTTGAACTGTAAAAGATTTGTCGAAGAAGGATGTGGAATGCATGTCCCTGTCTTACTAGTTGCAGGATCACGATCCTCCTTGACTGGTTGAAAAAAAATCGGGGTTCTGAATTATCCGTATCTGACGACTGTCATAGATCTATATTAACCTCATCTAAAGTGGTAAAATATAAATTAATATCACTTATTCTTCAGGAATGCACATATCGCACCTTCTGTAGTAACCTAGCGGACAAATAACGGTGAAAACGCTAGCTCTCTTGAACCGTTGAGTCCCTATGTGCTTGCCTGGTTGTTCGAATGCTGAGCTGTCAACTGGTTGCGCCGCACATAGCGCGGTTAGTAACGCTACTATCACGAGTGTGATGAAGAGCTTCATGTTGACACTTGCTTACTACTCGACTGTTGTGACAGGAACGATATGGCATGAGATTCCTGACCATATCCTACTTATACCACTGCTACTCATGGCAAGGCAAAAAATAAATCCATTTTTAACCGACTTCGCAAAAAAGTAGGAGGTTATCAATTCGACTGTATTTTTTATTTATTATAGCACTCCAACGACAAAAACAATGACAAAATTATAATCTCAATTTCACTAACTACAGCAAGCTTTCCACTTATAGGTGTGCACAGCACTTACATTAAATAGATACAAAAACAATTAGAAGATACTAAATAAAAACTTTTTTACATAAAATTAAAAACCGACTTCCAAAACAAAACACTTCAAAGCGAAAAATAACTTTCTTTTCAGAAGTCGGTGTCTTTTGTACCCATTGTTTTCCGTTATTCGACACCGACTTCGGAAAAGAAAGTTATTTTTAGCTTTGAAGTGTTTTGTTTTGGAAGTCAGTTTGATTTTTTGTAAAAAAGTTTTTTATTTTCCTCTTTTTGTTTTGGTAGGTACCTCCAATTAACATGAAAATCATTTATAGCCAAAGTATATCTTATGACGATTCCAATAAGCCTAAACACGACTAAGATACATTGTTTTATTTCGGATTTCCAGTGGCCATTGTGGTCTTCTTCATCAGTTCCACTTCATCAAATGATACTTTCTGAGTGCAAATGATTGCATTATTGATGAAAATACCAAAATCGCTATATGTATGCCTATAATATTTGAGGATTCATCATCAGAACCTGGTTTTCTTATTATGGTACCCTTGGGATATCTTCTTTCCAACAAAAAAAGAATCATCAAAATCGGTTCATAAACGACGAAGATATCCGCGAACACACATAAAAAAAATATATATATACGGTCGAATTGAGAAACCTCCTCCTTTTTGGGAAGTCGGTTAAAAAACAAAAGATACAGAATAAAAAAAAATGACAATAATCATTAACAATTAATCAAATCAAAACACATAATTAATCAATAACAATAATCGTAAACATTAATCATAAACATAATCTTTATCAAAAATATAGGTACAATAATCATGGAAAAAAAAACTTGAGGAAATTAATTAATGAATAGAATTAATTTCCTCAAGTTGTCGAGAAATTTGTCTTCGAAATTGAGCCAAGAGAGCTTTTTATTCTTGTTACCTCATAAATTGTTACTGGGTGAACCGATTTTGATGATTCTTTTTTTATTTGAAAACTGGTGCTTGTCATGTGGTGTCATTTAAATTTAATCAAGATCTGACGAAGAACTTTGGAGATATACATCAGAACTCTTCAATAAATGACGGCAAATCACTCGGGATAGTGCAATCGGATGTCTGTTTATTGTTTACATCATTTCATAACATAACATCACACTAGCACACTCTAAAGGGGTACGCAGGTGTGCGCAGTTCACCCTGGTATACTCTAATTACACCGTTTTTGTTTAAGTTTCATGTTTCTGGGTTAATCTATTCTGGCTTCACTTTGGAGAATTGGTCCGTTCTTCTCTTCTCTTCTTAGTCGTTACGCTCTTTTCAGAGCGGTCGTGGTCGTCATGAAGTATTGGTAGTATATGGGGCAGATGTAATTCGCCGCACAATGTTTCGCCACCTTGCCCGATTAGAAGTCATCCGGGTACATTCATGCACGGGACCGCCCACAGCAGACTTGATCTGGTCGGTCCAACGCTTGGGTGACCTACCACGCGGTCTAGTGCCTTCCACTTTTCCTTGGGCGACTAAACGCTCTATGGACTGACTGTCTCGCCTTGAACGCCAGGTCCGTTATGTACCCACAACTAAAAAGTGAAAAATAAAGAAACTTTTTAACAAAAAATACAACCGACTTCCAAATAAAAACACTACAAAGTGAAAAATAACTTCAATTTCGGCAGTCGGTGTCAAAAAACAAAAAACTCAAAACAGAAACACCGAATTCCGAAATTTAAATTATTCTTCTCTTTGTAGTGTTTTTTTCCTGTTTGGTACGTGGAATCCTGGAACCAAATAAGACTTAAAATAACGTCATGTCTATATCCAATAAACAGGTAATATAAATTACTAAATTTAATTACTGTTGCAAATATTACCTTTTGAACTTCGACGAAAAACTAGATAATAAGTGAACAACATATGAATCAGACACCAAACCAGTTATCGCTGACAGAAATGGTGTTGACCGTGGTCACGTTACTACTGAATGACTTAGCAACCGTTTTAGTCACTCAGTCTCTTCTACAGTATCTTTTTTGCGCACGAAGTCATTATTGGTCAAAAAGTGACATGCAACAAAATTAAAGTCCATTCGTTTATTTTTGCACGTTTAGTAGGGTAAAATAAATTATTGTTGAGTTTGTAAACTCGGAGTTAAATCGTAAACATTTTAACTCATGATACAGGTTGCACTATTAGCGCGAGGCCAAACGAGCGTTATTTTGTGAGACGTGAGTCGCGTATTTTGATTACCGCTATTTACGTTCAACTGAAATCTGGTCTGGTCTATTCTTACACTAACCCAGGAATTACGAACTCAATTCTGCCATATCGTTAGATTAAATATTTAAGTAAATTTATGAGTTTAATTCTAGATTAACCTCTAACTCTTGATGGCGCAAGTTGATTTATTTGATTAACCCTAAGATAGCGGTTAACACCGGGTTATTTAGGACTAGCTGTCCCCCGCGGCTTCGATCCCGTCAACTGCCTACCTAAACTAATCTACCTACCTACCTACCCTACCCTACCCTATCTGCCTACCTACTCTACCCTACATATACATGATTGTACGCAACGCACGCAACAGAAGCTCTCAAAAAGGAATATTTTGCCCGTTTTTGCAACATTTTTCATTTATGCTCCGCTCCTACGGTCGTAGCGTGATGTTATATAGCCTTCTTCGATATCCAACACAAAAATATTTTTTCAATTCCTACCAGTTGTTCCTGAGATTAGTGCGTTCAAACAAACAAAAAAACAAACTCTTCAGCTTTATAATATTAGAATAGATAACGCAGGAACGCGCAAGAGGGCCTAAGGCCCTCTTGCGCGGGCTTAATGATATCGATGTAATCCCAAACTCTGAGAAGAAACCCTGCAACAAATGCAAAGCCGACAATCTCATAAGAGGGTACAAGTTTCACGAGCTAAAAACAGAAAACAGCTACTTTTCAGGGCAAATTTCTCAATAACTGCAAGATATATGATAAATCTTTAAATGCAATTTTTTGCGTCACATAGTTATCTAGTAATTATTTTTGATAACTGCTCAAATTAAATTAGAAAAAATAAATACCAAACACACGTTTTTACGTAATCGCGAAACACCAGGTTTTTTTTCAATCTTTTTCAGCTTACTGGTGGCGAATAATAATCTGCAAAAAATGGTATGGACTGGGCATATAGTAAGAATAGTAAGCCACCAATTTTGTATTTTAAAATTATTGTATTTGTATTTAAAAATAAAAGTTGTCCACGCGGAAAAAGGCAATTTTATCATGTGCGAAAGTGTCGTCTACGCATAAGAATATGTTGAATATAAAAATAACTGGTAAATAATTTGAAATTTGAGGTGTCTATCAAACGAATCCAATTTTTATACTAAATTTTTGACTATTTATTTTATTGTAATAAATTGTCTAAATAATGCCTAATTATAAACCGTTGCGCTCGCACGAGGCATTCAGTCTCGCTCAAGAGCTTGTAGACGACGGACCTGTGTCGTTTTTATTATCGTCATTATTTTTTTTTATCATATATCTTGTAGTTAGTAGAAATTTTCGCTGAAAAAGTAGATGTTTTCTGTTTTTGGCTCGTGAAACTTGTAGGGGCTCTTAAATCTACAATCCGAGACATTTTTCAAACCTGAGATGGAGGTATTGAGGACTATTTATTTTAATATTTATTTGACATTTGAAACAAATTAAAATAAATAGTCCTCAATTAGGATACTGCCATCGACGCGGGAGATATTATAGTGTACAAGTGTGTGCGCAAACGTTGGTCCTTATCTACTATTTCCTCACTTTCATAGTCCGATGGATCGGCAATCCAAATTGACAGGAAAGAGATCAGGCGTATGACCAACAGCTTAACGTGCTTTCTGGTGTACGGGGGTTTTTGTACCGCTAACTTCCAAATTCCAAGCTGCCTTGAGAAATTCCCAATAACCCGACCCGTTTCCGGGCCTGGGAATCGAACCCGAGATATCACGCTCAGCAGCCGCACTTGATACCGCCAGACTAACGAGGCATTTAAAATATACTGTAATGTGAAATACGAGCGAGTAAACTGACGGAGCATAAAATTCACGCGAAGCGTTCGGCGTCGGTCGTAGCGGCCTCGTAGTCGATTCGTAGCACCGTAGTCGAACCGTAGCTACGTAGTCAACCGCGTAGCAACCACTGTATTGGAACATTTCTTGTCCGTGCGTTAATTAAGGATGATTCCTGGGTAAAAAAAGAATAATTATAATTAGTCTGTAAGTTTGATTATCAAAAAAATATTGAAGAAGTATACTTTGCTTTATCAAATTAATAAATATTGACAAAGATACAGCGCAACAAAGTTCAGGAGTGGGGCTTGTGATGACGTCACTTTTGAGGCTTACCAAAGCGTCAAATTTCAACGCACTGTATCTTCGTTATTTTTGTTTACGCGTCAATAGAAAATACGTGTCCAACATTCCTTATTAATATACATGACGAACAGGAAAATAATTTGGATCATCATCCCTATTCTTTGGGAAAACCCCTCAAACCAGGAAGCCGGAAGCGTTCATTCTGTTTTTTTAGACCTTAACTTTAACTAAACGTATCAGACGAAACTTCGTCGTTGTTCGTTTTTAATACTCTTGTACGAAACCTTAGCTATCCGCCGAGTTCTTAATCCCAGTTCGAAACAAGGTTCAACGTAGTTATTGTTTATCAAATTAAATTTTGTACCTAAACATTATAATAACGAAATTGTTTTCAGAAAATAATAGAACAACTCGACTTCAACCATTGTAAATAAATAGAAGCCCTCTAGGAACTCTCGAGTTCAAAGTTATTGTTTCAACGAAACAATAACTCACAGATTCATAATTTTGTTGAAACAATAACTTAGTATCATACAAAGGTAAATTGCTTGTTTTATACGTTTGTTTTTTTGTTTCGACTACAATAATTATTTAAGTGATAGCAAATTACACTATCGTTGAGCGCCACATAGCCGATTTCGGAATTGAGTATTTGGAATTAAGAACGTGTCAAACCATATTTATATGCGAAATTTTGACAGATTTTCAGGAAAAAGTAGAATTTATAAATACTCAACCTCAAGTTATTAAATCAGAAATCAGGGGTTAGTCTACTTTAGTCCCGAGAAAATGCGAGGTTCCTAATAGACAGCCACGGGCAAAAGCTAATTGTTTCAACTAAAAGATAAATACTTCGTACACGTTGTTTGCGCATATACTTATGCAAAATTGTGCATAATAATATCTTCTGCGTACTTTGCTACTCGCCGTTTATATTGGCCACCGTGACCGCACCAGCACCCGAAACGTCAATGTCACTCTGACTGTCAAACTGACGTTCGATTCTCGCTTTTGTTCACGAGGCGAACGTGGGGCACCGCGCATGTTCGCGGTAGTGGGGTCGTTTGACAACTTTGACATTTCGGGTGCTCAGTAATGTTGACAAAGTAGAACACTGTTTGAAATGTTTAAAGTATTGCTACGGGTTATAAGGGCAGAGGAAGACCAAAGCAACGGTGGATAGATCGTGAAAGATGATATGGCAAGAAAGAAGGTCACCCCACAAAATTAGGATAATGGTGGGAGGATGATGGATTAGGATAAAGGCTCAGCTGGCTGCCAAAAAGCTTGGGATCCTTGCAAAGGTGAGAAGGTACTTCACGCCAGAATAGTTGCTCAGCTTGTATCAAGCGCAAGTTCTTTCATGCATGGAGTACTGTTCTCATCTCTGGGACGGATCTGCCAATTACCAGCTTGATGCACTAGAGTCGACCAAAACGCGGGCCAAGAAGCTCATCGGCCAGACATGCCCAGGTCCTTGAACATCGTCGCCGAGTTGCCAGCTTTTCGGTTTTTATCGGTTACATTTCGGGGAGTGTGCGATGGAATTACATGATCTAATTCCGCCTAGCCCGTTTCATCATCGGTCTACCAGACGTACGGCGATGCGCCATCGGTACATGGTGGACATCCCACCCATAAGCACTAAAAGTTTTGAGAATACTTTTGCGTACAGCTAAGGAGTGGAATTCCCTGCCGGAGTCTGTGTTTCTCGATAGCTACAATCTAGGGGTCTTTAAGTCGAGAGTGAATATGTTACTTCTAGGCAAGCGTGCTTCACCGTCGACCACATCATCGCTTACCATCAGGTGAAATAGTGGTCATGCGCAAGCCTATTTTAAACAAAAAACATAATGATTTAAAAAAAAATTGTACTAAGATAATTATATCTGTAAACTAAATTTATTCATAAGGATGGAGAGTAAAATATACACAGATCTCGTGTATATAGCGTATATAAACAGAATCGCTCTGAATTTATCAGTGAACTTTGTAAGATCTCAGCAAACTACGCTCCGTTTGATGTCTTTCAAATCCCAGTCGCGTTTCTAAGCGCTTGACTAAATCCACATGTATTATTACAAAGATCTAAATTGTCTAGAACAATGTTGACAAGATGAATCTGCGACTAAAATCACTATTATTAGGGTTTCTACTATCTCAAGTAAATCTGGTTCTGAATAAACAATGTCTATCTTGGATGAGGCTGTTGACTTATTAAGACTTGTTAGAACAGAAACGGTTGTGGATAACACTTTGATGTACCAAAGTGTTATCTACAACCGTTTCTGTAAAATAATTGTGAAATTCCACAGAACAATTCTATCCTATTATCCTATCCTACTTCTTTTTACTAATCATCAAAATGTCAGAATGTTTCTTTTTCAATCACACCTCAACGGCTGGACGGATTTGGACGTTTGGCAAAGGTAGGCAAAGCCAGGGATACTTTTTATCCCGATTTTACATTCCTGTGAGCTAATTTTTGACTTCCTCGGGTTCGAAACCATTAGAAAATACTAACAGAACGTAAAATATGTATTGTTAATGCGAAAATGGACGATTTTCTGGCATAAGAAAATACCAGTTTCACATCTTGACAAAGTAATTCTTTTTAGGGTTCCGTACCCAATAGGTAAAAACGGGACCCTATTACTAAGACACCACTGTCCGTCTGTCTATCTGTAACCAGGCTGTATCTCATGAACCGTGATAGCTAGACAGTTGAAATTTTCACAGATTATGTATTTCTGTTGCCGCTATAACATCAAATACTAAAAACAGAATAAAATAAATATTTAAGTGAGGCTCCCATACAACAAATGTGTTTTTTGCGATACTGGTACGGAAACCTTCATGCGCGAATCCAACTCGCACTTGGCCGGGTTTTTTTCTCAGTACAAGGTACACTTACTGAGACAAAGAATTACTTGATTACCCATGTCAGATCAGTAAATATTACGCAAAACTTCGGTATTTTGTAAGCAGTAATTTACTATCGATCCTCCTAAACCGCTCTTATTCTGTCCGTGGATGGGTGATTATCCGGCACATACCAACACTCCGCTGTACTGCGAACTTTAAGCCGTTGGTACTGACTGTGATTTAAACCTGACAACTAGTCTAACCAATGGAAATGATGTTACCCAGCAGCTTGGTTGTGAAAGTGAGATATAAATAGTGCTTTCGGTTAGACTGGGATGCAAGACAGACAATGTTCGCGCCTGTCAAAGTTTCTGCCAGGTCCCATGTAAAACACATGGTGCAATGGCACGCGCGGGCGCCCGACGGAAGACGCCTTCACTCCTCCTAGAGACCTGGTAAGTGACCTAGTCAAACAACAATACTACCCCACACTCAACCCAGAGCGCAGTGTTTCTCAGTTATTATAGGCACATTGCACGTCGAAATCAGACATTCACTGCTCCACATACGCCAGTACACACGCACCAAAAAGCACAGCGTGGGCTTGCTACTCGGTGTAAACATGAGCGGTGTGACACACTACACACTACCATTCACACACACAACGGCTCCGCAGTCTGTGTAGCGACCGGCTAGCTCTTGAAGTGAGGCAGATGGGAGCCACTCAATTCCTCTGTAGGTTCGTCCAGGCCGGTACTCCCGACGCTGCTCACCCGCCCTGGGCTTTTCACGGTTCGTCATGAGTTCAACCTGGTGGGAGAATACCGCCAGACAGAGTGCCGTGAAGAAGCGGCGATGTGTTCAGAACACTCGCCGCGGCGCACCTACAGATACTCAGAAGTTTACAACAAGCAAAAAAAAGTTTGCACGAGTTGCTACACTCAAAGGCTAGGCGTTGTAACTCGCACTCGCAAGAACATGCAACATAGCGACGGGGGTGACGTGACTTCCAATGGATGCTGGGTGCCAACCCAAACACGTTTGGGGTAAAAGCAGGCAGAAGATGGTGTCCCCAAAAGATATAATCGGTGATACATTATGTAGACTTTACCATAGCTTAAATCCCGCTTCCGTGTCCCAAAACCCTTTGATAATATAGTTATAATTTACTTAGGCTTTGTAACTCTACCTTGCTTGCCATAATTTTAAAATCAACAAACCCTTTCCGGAAAATATTTGACCTGCCGAACTAACTTTCATGCTTTCTAAAATAAATATAAACACACCTTATTATTCTTAGAGCGGTTTAATCCTACAAATATTATTTTATTTAGAAGTTTATTTTTCATCTACTTTCCTGGATAAGCGTGAAATAGAATTTTACCAGAAGTTTAGACAATTCCATGAATATTTTAGGAGTTCCACATCAAATAATAAAATATATAATAAGCCTTTATTATTTCCCATCCATATATGAATGGGAAATAATAAAGGCTTTTTGCATACATGTTTTACATACAGGTTTTACATAAAGTTTTATATACAAGTTTTAAAAATCCATAAAGTTTTACATACGTTTTTTTTATATAAGTAACTAGCTTTTGCCCGCGGCTTCTCACGCGTAGACTACATCCTTCTTCTTATCATATTTTAACAGTATGTAGAGAAAGAGTAAAAAATAATGATGATAAAACTAATGTAAAGTGAAAGTGTTTCTTAGGACAGAATTATACTTACCTACTTTATCATCAATACGCTCTATCCTGGTCCCGTCCCTATCCCTTCACTATTTCTGTGTTCATCCATGACTATAAGGTTTATACATAACAATAAGTAATCATATTTAACCATTTTGGATGTCAGCGCCAATATCACCAGACTGTTTGATGAGCTAACACGTGAACACGCTACATAGAACTGTCCATGGGAAAAGCAATTCTCCCTCAAATCTACACCAGCATACTTCAGAGTTTGTTCTTGAGCCTTATTAATTGTCATGGCGAAGCAGATTTTCAAAGGAAACTGCAGTCTCTTGAATACAAAGGGATGATCATTAGGAATCAATGGAATTCGTGGTATGAATACAGTCTCGCCCTGAGAAGGTCCGGTTAAAATAGTTGCCACTACCACATTGCGCGACAAATTTGAATTTTAGCCTAGTTCCGTTATAAAGTTTAGGGTATTTTAAATTTCTCAGCATCATTACTGGTGTACCAACACGCAGTAAAAGCTTATGGTAAGGGAAACTTGATGGGTTTTGTGTGTTCAAGAACTCTACAGGATAATGGACGGCCTCGTCTGGATTTACTACAGTGTCAATCGAGCTGTAGTGCATTTCTTCGCCTTCAAATGATTTCAACAACATGTTATTAATTACTGCTGCTTGGTAACTTTTTGGGATCAGAATTGCCCTTTCGCACAACCATTCCAAAGATATGTTTTGTATGTTAGCAACATCCGGATAAATTTTATCTATCAACTCTTGAACTGTTGTTACAAGAGTGTAAAGGTCGTTGGGTATATTCAACATACCATCATTTTTAGGGTTCCGTACCCAAAGGGTAAAAACTGTCTGTCTGTCTGTCACCAGGCTGTATCTCATGAACCGTGATAGCTAGACAGTTGCAATTTTTACAGATGATGTATTTCTGTTGCGTTGTTATACAACAAATACGCTATATAACTAAAAACGGTATAAAATTAATATTTATGGGGGGCTCCCATACAACAGACGTGATTTTTCTGGCGTTTTTTGCGATAATTGTACGGAACCCTTCGTGCGCGAGACCGACTCGCACTTGGCCGATTTTTATTGGATAAATACCATTTCCGAGTTTCAGTAATTAATATTCCCGAAAACTGACCCGCAGCGACTTTACCCTTTAAGTGTACTCTCATATTTTTGGATAGTTTAAGTATTTTTACTTAAGACCTCAGAGAGGACTTCTTAAGACACGCCTTAATTTTATCCGCACTTGTTCCTTGCGGAACTATTGGCAATGTTTGACGAAAATCACCAGCCAGTAATACTGTCATGCCACCCATCAAGTTCTTGTTAGCCCTTAATATCTTTTAGAGTCCTATTTAAAGCTTCAATGGCTTTTTTGAGAGCCATCGTATTTTAATCTCACACTATAATCTTACCTTGCCTTAACACTTCCGCCAGATTGCTCTGTTTCGAAATGTTACATAAAGGAGTATCTACATTCGTGAGATTAAGAGGCAATTTTAGTGCTGTTCTACCCCTTGCGAGAAAAGAGTAGCAGCTATCCCTGAAGAAGCAACTGCTATAGCAATATCGCGATTACTTCTAAATTTATTAGATAGGTTTTTCCGGTGTCCCCGGGGGCCTCCAAGAAAAATACTTCTCCTTCTCCATCATACACACTTTTTGTTACTCGGTCATAAACTGACTTTTGCTCTTGGGGTAAAGAATCATAATTGTTAGATAGAAAAGTCTGAAAATCTGTCACATAATAGTTAGTCTCTCCTAGATAATCTCTATTTTCTAAAGCTAGCGGTACAGTTGGTTGAGACAAACCATAATATTTTAGAGGGATACCACCTAAACTCAAAGAAGATTCCTCAATTTCAATCAAGCATTTATTGAGGACTTCATCTTTACTTAAGAGGAATGCATCCGCAGTGTAAATGCATCTCTCAACTGATAGTATGGTAGCCAGAGCTCACGTTAGGTGCCGCGGATTATACCTAGGTACACTTACTTATTTCCTATCACTGATTCATTTATTATGTAGTTAGAAATTAATTACCTACATACAGAAGTAATTTTTAGGTATTACATTCTTTACAGCATACCCATTTTTATTTTGCTACACTGCTGATCCCTAATGCAACATCTTAAATGAAATTAAACTGAAAATTATTTTAATACAATTGTTACACGTAAATGTTTAACATTGATAAGTTAGCTTTGATAATAGGTCTATCTCGTCCTTATTTAATTCCTATATTTATGCGTTGAGCCATTATATAGTTACCAACAGACTTTAAAGACTTGAAAGTATTTTTAATAATTTTTCCTTTGTAAAAGAAGGACTTTTGTACACAACATTTCATCCCCCATGATTTGCCCCCCAAGGACGGAATGCCCAAAAAACATTAATTTGCGTTAGATTTTAATCTTCAGCCTAAACCCAAAACTCGAAGATCCTAACTTCAAAACTGACCGGCTTTCATACAAACTTTCATCCCCTATTTCACCCCCTTAGGGGTGGAATTCACAAACATCCTTTCTTAGTGGATGCCTGCACAGTATAATAAAGTATCTATGTGTAAAATTTCAAGTATCTAGACGATTTCATTATTCCACTGACTTCATCACCCGTTTCAACCTCATGGGGGTGGAATATTCAAAATCGCTGAGACACGTAATAATTATTTTTTAACCTTTAGCCTAAACCCAAAATTTTAAGATCCAGACTTTAAAACTGACGGATTTTCATACAAACTTTCATTCCCTATTTCACACCCTTAGGGGTGGATATTACAAAAATCCTTTCTTAGTGCTCACCTACACTACCAAAGGAACCTACATGCCAAGTTTCATGATTGAAGCTTAAGCCATTTGGGCTGTGCGTTGATGGTCAGTGAGTGAGTGAGTCGACTTAGTCAGTCAGTCAGACACTTTCTTCTTTTATATACGTAATATAAATATACATATTAAATTTTTTACCTGTGGTTTTGCACTAATACGCATTTACAATTGGATCGGAACCCCTTTTGTGTATAGGCCTCCTCCAGTTTTTTTTAGTTTTTTAAATTTTTATTGGTTTTTTAGTTTTCTGGAGGGTTTTGGTAATTTTCCCCCACGGGGACCAGCCGGCATGGGGGAATTTTTTCTTGGTTATTTGATGAGGTCTGTACTATAACAATTGCTGTCTTTCCGGTTACCCGTGTACGTGATTGTTATATGCATTAGTCTTCTTGCCGTTTACCAGTGTACGTGATTGTTATATGCATTAGTCTTCTTTCCGGTTACCAATGTATGTGATTGTTATGCATTAGTCTTCTTTCGGTTACCAGTGTACGTGATTGTTATGCATTAATTAGTCTTCTTTCCGTTTACCAGTGTACGTGATTGTTATATGCATTTGTCTTCTTGCCGTTTACCAGTGTACGTGATTGTTATATGCATTAGTCTTCTTGCCGTTTACCAGTGTACGTGATTGCTATATGCATTAGTCTTCTTTCCGGTTACCAGTGTACGTGATTGTTATATGCTTTAGTTTTCTTGCCGTTTACCAGTGTACGTGATTGTTATATGCATCAGTCTTCTTTCCGGTTACCAGTGTACGTGATTGTTATATGCATTAGTCTTCTTGCCTTTTACCAGTGTATGCGATTGTTATATGCATTAGTCTTCTTGCCGTTTACCAGTGTACGTAATTGTTATATGCATTAGTCTTCTTGCCGTTTACCAGTGTACGTGATTGTTATATGCATTAGTCTTCTTGCCGTTTACCAGTGTACGTGACTGTTATATGCATTAGTCTTCTTTTCGGTTACCAGTGTACGTGATTGTTATGCATTAGTCTTCTTTCCGGTTACCAGTGTACGTGATTGTTATGCATTAGTCTTCTTTCCGGTTACCAGTGTACGTGATTGTTATGCATTAGTCTTCTTCTCTCTTATAGAGTTTGATCTCGCACGTGCCATACATTCATACGCATTGATTGTAATGGCTTTCTTCGATGCTACGTACAATGATTTTTCCGTCTGTGGTGTGCTGAGTTTGGGCGAGTAAGATGGATCCCTTTTCCTTTTTTCTCGATTTACATCTGATCCACATCAAATACGTATAGGTAAATCATGGGACAATTATTTTCATAATATTTTTGAGTTTAATATTTTGCACGTATTCATAAAATCTTATAAAATTGTAAAGGACTGCACTGTTTTTCTATTTTCTGAGATTTTGTTCGTATATATATGCTTATGTCTTAATGCTTGGCATTTTTTGGACAGAATTGCGCACAAACGTCTCCATACTCCACCAACTCGGCAGCAAAGAACGTCTATCAGCAGTAGTACAGTCTCGAATACTGAAATTCTTTGGCCATGTCTCGAGGTGGAATAACGACTCCATTGAGCGCCTGGTGGTACAGGGCAGAGTGGAGGATAACATGTGACGCGAGAGGTCACCAATGAGGTGGAGTGATCAAATTAAATCTGCCTTTGTAGGTCTTATAAATGAGTGCGCCAAACTTTCATCTAACCAGACCAAGTGGATTGATATCGGGGGGCGAGTTACAACACCAGCGATTGGACAAAACTCATCGCGACAACGACCGCTCTGTCAAGAACAAAACGAAGACGAAGATGAAGAAATAATTATGATTATGTTTTTTCATACAAAGTAGTCGATAACTTAAATTTTACATTAATGCACAATTTCTGTCTTAATAATGGTCGGACACAAAAATAAACATAATTCGAATTCGGAAACAGTTCATACTCAACAACAAAATGGCTCTGGTTAGTATTCCTACTTTAGATATACAAACCAACGACCATTTATTATAGAGCAAGTAGAAAATTGAAGCGGCCCTTGAAGCCTTAACCCTCGCGAATGTCCCCGACTCTCTAAGTCGCAAGTATGTGAGTATCATTTGATGAAACACGGTGGTTTGTGTTGGAACCGGGGTTTTGAACTGAGTTTATGTTAATTTGTTTTATAGGCTTCAAAGCTTCCTTTAGGTAGACCTATGACCTGGTTAAGGTCGCAGGTATATTTTGATGCGAGACGCTCAGGTTCGGCCATGTGGCGACACTTGGAGAGGCCTATGTTTAGTAATTGACGTCTTTCGGCTGAAACTATGATGATGATGAGGCTTCAAAGGCTCTGTTAGAATTCTGTTATAGCTGAAAAATTTTGATTTGGTAAACCTACCTAAATTACTTGATCTGAAATGTTTGGTACTTAAAATTAAGTTACGCAGTGAGTCAGTATTTATGACTTATCTTTGGTACGAGTTGAATTCCTCAACTTTACTGAAAATATGGCTTACCTACAACTATTTAATGGTTAATCTCATACGTTAAACTACGTTACGTTACGTCAACCGGTTAATCTGCATACGAGAATAGCTCAGGCCAAAAATTTGTTTACCAGGATTGGCAGAAAGTAGAAGTCTGGCTATCATGAAAACATCGGACATATTATCTTACTATTCATCACCCGGTTTCTGAATAAAGCATTTTAAAAGTGAAAACATAGCATATTCTATGTGTTGATATTGTTCATATTGTATGTGAAAAATACGTTCTTAACTTAAATTCTCAATTCAGAAACCCATTTTTAGCGTCTCTTTTGAATATTCTAAAAACAAATAACCATAAGCTTCAATTAACCAGTAACCAGTTACAACAATATAGGAATATCATGAAAGCCTCTATTTAAATCTGGATAGCTATCCAGTTCACCGGTACACCTGATTGCTGACGTGAACCAATCAACAGTATACCTACCGCGCCGGTAACCTTGACCCACTATGCTATATCGTATTGATGTTGGGCCAACAAAGTGTACCATATCTCTAGGTCGCGGGAAATTTTAGGAGCAACCAACTAACCTCTAATATTCTATTGGAAATCGTGATTTTACAGTGTGCGACACACTTTAACTCACGCCTTTTATACATTGGAGTAGTCAAAAACTACAGAACGTTATCTGCTAGGATCCTTTTGCTTCGTTTGCATGAATAAATTCAATCATACAATGACGTCGGTAGTGAGTACTCCGCACCAGCCCTCCTAGCCAAGTTACAAACGTTTCGTATCGAATAGAATAGAATACTCTTTATTATGTACACCATATAAGTTACAGAAAGTATAGAAGAAGAAAAAATGACACTGAGTGACACAATCTCTTCAATCTCTTTCTACAATCGTTAACGCCTTCTATTTGTATGGTGTGACCACGTGAGTTAACGTTCAGATGTGTCATTCCCATATATTGATTCGTCTTCTACTAGCGTTATCGATTGAAGATTTTCAACTTGGCTACAGGAGCTGATCTTTCTGAATCCACCAGCAATAAGGCCTGTGCAAGGAGTAAGTAAGCGTAGCAGGTAGTGTTCTAAGAGGCCAATGTCGTAGCTCATTTACAAGACCGCGCTCCAACACCGCTCCAGCACAACACCGCCTTAAGGTTGTAGCCGTCTTATACGATACCGCTCCCACCCGGCAATATAATGTTCATTGAAATATGAGCTTCAGGAGCATCCTCTGTAGATATACATTACATTGACACAAATTAGCAGACAGCTCGCTGTAAGCGAGCTTACCGCCATCAGCTAATGTCTCGTTTACCGCATGTTTACCAAGCGCTTCAAGCGGCCGGCACGCGTGCTGTACGCACGCAGACTGTGAGTTTGAAGCACGTTGCTTGCTTGTCGAAAAAGGTAGGCGAATGCGGTCGGCGCAGGGACAGACAGTTGACTGCTAGCTGTCAGCGCGTGGACAGCGAGCAGTCATCCCCGTTTGAGGCGGAGTTGTGCGGGAGCGGTGTTGTGCGGGGTCGTATAAATGAGCTATGACCTTTAAACGGAGATGACTGCTCGTTTGACTTTTCGACAAGCTAGCAACTTGCTTCAAGCTAACAGTCTGCGTGCGTATTTATTTACAATGGAAACTGCGATAAAAGAGTCCATGTACAAAGACGACCTCGTCGACGATCGTTGATGCATTGTCGCGTCGCGCCCTTCTGATAGAGCCTTTACCTATCACGCCACTCGGCTCGAATGACGTGCACTCATTGAACGAATGATATTATACGTGGCCCGAGGTCCGAGCGGCTGTGCATTCTCATCGAGAGAATTCTGGGTGAGAGTGGTGTAACAAATGTGTTCCTGACTTACGTTCCCTATATAGACATAGAAAATAGACTAAGCTTTACTCTCGCAAAACTAACAACTCTTAGACCGATAGCGCTAGGTTTTGAGGTTTCAAAAATATTAAAGTTGTTTGTTTTTCGCATATAGTTGCCGGACCATTTGCCCAACCTAATACCTTAGTTTGTGTCATCTTAGGTATTTGCATAGGTAGAAATTTAGCTCTTTGTCTTTTCGACCAGTATCGGACGAAAAGAAAATTAGAGATGAAAATTTTACTTTCATGATAATAACGAAGTAGTAACTGATGTACATAGGCATTTTGTGTCATCTCTGTCCACGAGAATCCTAATACTTAACCAGTACCTAACACGTAGCCAACTAGCTCTAAAAGAATATTACAGTAGGTTAAATAGATATTACGCGTTTTAGAGTACTGATATCTGTTGTTTAAAATATTTTGTGTCGAATTCATCCACGACTTTTAAAGATATTTTATTTTTTTACTACAACACCCTGTAAAATCCACAAAAGAAAATACAAGTTATTAGAGTTTATGTGTTAAGAGACAAAGTGACAGTAAAATCTATACCAATATTATAAAGAGGAAAGATTTTTTTGTTTGTTTGTACCGAATAGGCTCCAAAACTACTGGACCGATTTCAAAAATTCTTTCACCGTTGGGAAGCTACTCTATCCCCGGATGACATAGGCTACTTTTTATCCCTGTATTCCCACGGGAACGGGAACTACGCGAGGCGTCCTCTAGTATTATATAAGTTGAATAACCCTAAGAAAATCAGCTCAAGATTGGCTACTTTTTATTTAGTTTTTGATGTGGCTATTTTCTGGTGATGGCGACTGGCCAGTGCAACGGAGTATGACCTCATTCCCGCCCGTTGTTTCTACATCGCGCTCTCACGCATTCGTAACAGTTAATTAAATTTCGTCACTTGCTGTAAATGTGAACAGCTTTGGCTAAAACTTCGACTGTTTGGCCAAAACCGAAGATGGTATATTTTGCCGAAGATAACCGAAGCTGATGGTTCGGTCGGACACTACTGTGCAGTCACCTCTTTTATGTAGGTCATAATGACGAAGGTGGCAAATCTTTAAATAGTCTAACTCAGTACAGACTAGGCTAACGAGCAAACGAACACTAGCGATTGAGGAATTTGCCACTCTCATTCCCATTCGTTCGCTTTCGTTCGCTTGTTCTGGACCACAATTCCAGAAAAGACAACTACTGATCGCAGAATCGCTTTATCTCTCTCACGAAGAATAGCCATTATAGTTTTATATATAATGTCTCCACTGCGATAGAGAGACGGAGCTATACAGCATGAATAGCACCTTTGCATCGTCATCATGGTAGTATTGACACGTTATAGTACGGTCCCATAACGCTCAGTCCATACTCGTGTGTCTATGGTTCCCAGTGCTCTTAAATCCAATAACGCCAATTTTGCAAACAGGAAACTTTTGTTTGTTTACAAATCCAGTTATAAACGACGCGAGTTTAAATGTAAGACGGAAATCTTTTACTACCGGAGACCGCATTGTTATAGAAATAAAAACAAAATGCGGTACGAGTTTTGCAGTAAGATTTTGCAAAGCCACAATAAAATATGCTTTGAAATCTGATATTTATATCTAATCTGAAGAAAATATTTCAATTTCTCGTCTGTGATTCGAATGACTACAATAATTCTGTAAGGCTAGCTTCAGACTCTTCAAACTGCACCAAACTGAGGTCCTAGACAAGCGACATTCTATCATCGCAAGCGTGGCGTTAGCGATTGTCAAAAAGACAAAACTGTATGAGATTGACAAGTGATATCGAAAAATCATGACCACGCATTTATGCGTCATAGGAATTTATTAAAGGAAAACAAGATATAAAATATAAATTATAAGCACTCAGTAACGTAAGTCATAAGCCTTAGAGGAAACCAACAGAAGAACACCATTCGAACATTAATCAAATTATATAAATAAATCAATCTGCCTCTCTTTATCTATTTTGGAGTCGATTTGCTCCAATTGAATGCCGCTGGGTACCAGTATTCCGCAGGTAGGAATACTCAGTAGTCATCATCATTACAGCCGAAAGACGTCCAAAGCTGAACAAAGGCCTCCCCCAAGTGCCACCACATTGACTGGGATACCCGCAACCTTAACCAGATCATCAGTCCACCTAGTGGAAAGCCTTCCAACGCAACGTCTTTTGAGCCACATCGAATACTGGCTCTAAGCTGAGAACTGATAAATATGTATTGCCAACTAAAGATCGTGCGACATCGGCTATCCTGTACCGAGCTTTACGGTGTAATGTGCCGGCGAACTCCCACGGGATCAATACTCAGTAATATTATAAATGCAAAAGTTGGTCCGTGCCGCGTTCAGAACTCCAGTGCTCAACAGAATTCGTGAATTGCATTAATGCATCTATTCACAAGTTTTAATCCTAGATCAAGTAGTTTACAGGGAATTTGCCAGTTTCCATAATTCATGCGGATTTACAGCTCGTATTTGTCCAGCGCTAGGATTAGTCTCACACTCCACATAACTGTCGAACTATTAGAATTCAGTCAACACGCTCTCGTTCCTGTAAACTGGTGAAGTTTTCACTCATTAACAACTAAACTTAGATTCAGTTCAGCAGGAAAAGAGAAAAAATATCTGTAGCGCTTGCTAACGTCAAAATTTATAGCAACGACATTATCTGCGGAAAGGATACGTAATCTCACGCGCCACTGCGATCGAAGTGTTTTGACTCAAACGCGTAAGCGACGCGTTGCGAATTTCCAGCGTCGCCGCTCACGTTCAGTTCCGTTGCATGGGCGGAAAGTTTTTTGTCTAGGCCCCAGGCGGTTTCTAGAATACGAAAATATTCTTTAAGGCCGTACCCTGACCAAAACACCGCCGTGAACATTCCTAGTGCCCTAGCGGCACACTGGTGGCGCATGACTTACGCCCAGAGTTTAGAAAAAAATCTCTTGAGAGAATTTTGGTGTTTTGAAAAAAAGAAAAACTTACAATAACGTTACTTCCGTAATTTTATTGTCTATCCATTAGTGTTAGTACAAACATTAATTAATGAACACTTTACGAGGAGATGCATGCTATCAATCATTATTTCTCATTTTTATGGTTTTGTTGAAAGGAGATTAGTGAATCATATACTTCATTAAAAAATAATGAAATCTACCATTTTGGTATAAATTATATGTAAAAATGTAATGTATTTTTATTAGTTGATATTTCATTTTAAATAACGAGTAGATAGCTCCTAAAAATTGCACGAAAACGGCTAGCGCGGCATTTTCGGGGTAGCGCCTACAAACTTATTCGCAAAATATATTTTAAAAAGTAATTCGCAGCCGAGTAGTAATTTGTTAATAACATGCGAATATTTCTAGTAATGAAACAAAGCGGCAATCTAATTAAAATGTAAACTATAAATTAATATAACAACATAAACACGACGTTGCCAACACAAGTTCATTATTGCATAACGGTCGACTGGGCAATTAACTTAATTATTATTTTAAAGCCGGTTCATAACTAAAAACGTCTAGTTTACTAACTAAATTACATGGTGAAACAATATTAATTTAACCAGAAAGGGCAATTTAATAACATTTTGGTACCCATATTGAAGGTCGCATACAACAACTAATGGTACGGAAGTTTGAACTGGTTCTATGTGTCATTAAAATAATTAAGGGATAACAACACAAGGGTCGATCTTCGAGGTTAAGCAACACTTCCGAGGTCAGACCGTGGATGGGTGACCTAACATGGCAAACCGAGACCCCTACGTGCCTCGTATTGGAAAGCATGTTCAGCTGTTAATCCTGGTAGTCCTTAAGTGAATCTTTGATAGTAGTTAAGGGTAGTCAAAATCCAGGCAACCTGACAACTATTCTTAGCAAGTGGACGGCCACGTCGTGTTACCCAGTAAATGCTCATTCACACAGAGGTCCGTTTTACAGGTCCACTTTATCGTATACAATTTTATTCGACTGGTTCATACACACAACGACTTTAAAATACTGATCCGTTTTGTTTGAAAATTGGTGGTACATTGACTAAATGTGGTGTGAACATTACCGCCAGTAGCGACGGATCCGTTAAAACGGTACTGTAAATGCGGTATGAACATCACCTGCAGTAGCGACGGATGCGTTAAATACTATCCTGGAAATACGGATGTTCTGTGTGAACGTATCCTTACTGGATAGTGACGCTCAGATAGTCAGTCACCCATGAAAAATACGAGTACTAGTACCTATTTAGATTCATCTATTTAGACTAGAAACCTAACTCAACATAGCTAAAAAATTGCTAGGCAAATAATGAGTCCATTCTCGACCAGTTGAACATTAAAACTAGACTCTCCGCGATCTGCTATCAATTAGTTCTAAGCAACTTTGGTCACATCGCCGGGACACAAGTACAAAACATGGAAAACATGTTGTAGTGGAAAAGGTGATGGAAAAAGACCACGCGGTCGTTCACCTACCACGCTAGTCAGATCATTGGGCTTCGTGCGAGTTTTGTCTCACGCTGAAAACGCGTTAACGTCAACGTCAGGAGAAAGGCAAAAAGAGGCTCATCGGCAATGAGATACTGATCGAGTCTAGCCTCCAAAGCCTTGAACACCGGCGCCAAGTTGCCAGTCTGTCGGTTTTATATATTTTTGAGTAGAATTCCCTGGCGGAGTCTGTATTTCCTGATAGCTTCAACCTGGGAGTCTTTAAGTCAAGAGTGAATAGGTTTCTTCTAGGCAAGCGTGCTATATCGTCTACCACATCATCGCTACCCTATAGGTGAGATAATAGTCAAGCGCGAGCCTATCAAAGATAAACAAAACCTCCTTTTACCCTACTGCCGAGATGGGTAATGTGTTTATCAGTCTCTGCATGTATGTATGTATGTTCCTATGTTTCGTTATCACGATAGAGTACGTTAAAAAACTGGGAATAAGCACACTGTGTGCGTATTCCAAGTTTTGTAATGTACTCTATCGTGATAACGTAAACGATCTCTTATGTCAATTTCGATAAAAAAAAACTCGGAATAAGCACACTGGGTGCGTATTCCAAGTTTTGTAATGTACTCTATCGTGATAACGTAAACGATCTCTTATGCCAATTTCGATACAAAAAAAAACTCGGAATAAGTACACTGGGTGCGTATTCCAAGTTTTGTAATGTACTCTATCGTGATAACGTAAACGATCTCTTATGCCAATTTCGATACAAAAAAAATTCGGAATAAGTACACTGGGTGCGTATTCCGAGTTTTGTAATGTACTCTATCGTGATAACGCAAACGATCTCTTATGTCAATTTCGATACAAAAAAAACTCGGAATAAGTACACTGGGTGCGTATTCCAAGTTTTGTAATGTACTCTATCGTGATAACGTAAACGATCTCTTATGTCAATTTCGATACAAAAAAAGAGGTTTCTCCTTACTGTCACCAGACGGCTCTTATCCACTTTCAATACAAATTGACGTTTACGTTAACGTGATTGATCGCGAGTAAAAACTCGCACTTTGGGCCTCAAATCCGGACGATTACAGGAGTGACGGTGACCACTGCTCAGAGAAGAACCCGAAGACAGAGTGGCTTGGAAGTAGCTAGTAACTGACTCAGTCAAATCTTTCCAAGACGGCCACGTCCATGAAGATAACGAATATGAAGAGGTAGACGATGATTAACGAACTACTAAAAACACTCAGTTACATCAAGTGTGTACCAATAACTTCTGAACAAAGACGACCTATAAAGTGCGGTCTGACGAATAATCAATACTTAACTGTGCTTGTAATAACTTTAGTTATTGCAAACTATCTGTCCCATAAAGACGCAAAACTTAGGTAGTTGACGTCATTGAGTCCCATTTGGAATTGTACGTCGTTGTGATAGAGTTTATAATTATGTGCAAAGTTTTAGTTACTAATACTTGATATCGGTTGTAATGAAAACTATAATAACGATTGTCAAGTAATGAAAAATCTTTGCATAATTAATTTGATGGGGTTTCCAATAAATTAGTTTGTATCCAGTCTTCTTTTAATATAAGCTGGATTATCTTTAATAAATTAAGGAAAGCAGTTTTCAGAACGTTCACTCCACGCGATTTTATTTTTACGCGACTACAACGAAGTCAAAAGGAGGGTTATGATTTCAACTGGTTTTTACTGTTCTTTTCAATTCTTCTCTTTAATTTTGTGAATGTTGCTATTGCAACTTTTGTGATTACGTATAAACATTCTTAAACATTTTTTTACCTGACTGTGGGAGGGTATTGTTTTTCGAGCGGATGTATGTATGTCCATTTCTATAGCACGCTCTACAGCCCAAACTGCTTGACGGATTATGATATATGAGGTGTCGTTGGATTCGTCTCAATAGTGAGAGTGATAAAGGCTATATCATTTTATATTATTAAATAAAATAAATTATTATAAAAAACCCGAATGCTAAAGAATAATTAACTGAAAAGGGAAAAATAAGTACTAGGTATAATTTATACATGAAATGTTATGAGGTACTGCAGGCGGGGACAACCAAAATTATGGAAAAACGATCAAAACTTCGTTTATCATTGCTCTTGTTTTTATAATAATTTGTTTTATTATTTACACGAAACGCGTCGTGGAGAAGCTCGTGGCTAAACAATAACAGCCGCACGGGCCGATCTTTGAGGTTAAGCAGCACGTGCCGAGGTTGATCCGAGGGTGACTCCTCCGTGTCTTGGATAGTACATTCAATTGTTGTGACGCAACGTTGGAATGCCTCCCTCTAGGTGGAGCGACGACCTGGTCAAAGCTGCGGGAGTCCAGTGGATGCGGAACGCACAAGACCGATTAGTGTGGCGATACTTGGGGGAGGCCTATGTCCAGCAGTGGATGTCTTTCGGCTGAAATGATGATGATGATAGTTGGGTAAATACTAGACATACTTACATGAACCACGTCCAAAGCTAGGTAATTTGCGTTGCTCAGACCAAGCTGCATATCAAACGAGCTATACATAAATGTGGTATTATGAATATGTGACTCTGCTTAGACCCAGGCGCCGTCTGGCATAAATTATCCTTTATTGGCAATACTCCCCATGTTATTGTAAGGCTCGTCTACAAAGCTGCAGAGAATGCAGCATCTCTCAGATCAATCTGGCACAGAATACAATAAGCGGGGGAGATACTTGTTATCGCTCGCGACTTATAAGTTGTAGGTCGTGATTTCAAACCCGGGCAGGAGCTTTACTTTGTGTTAATTTTTCACCACCACTGCTCTCAAAACGGTGAAGGAAAACACCGTGAGGAAACCAGCATGTACTAGAAACAAAAATTCGAATACATGTGACATTCACCAACCTGCACTGGGCCCGCCTGGTGGATTACACCCATTCCCTTTCACAGAGAGACCTGTGTCCCAGCAGTGGGAACATTTAAAAGTCTTATGATGATGATGACTTTATATCTGTATAATGTAGACCAGCAGGCCAATTCTTCTAATTATGTCAAAAATTACTAAAACGGGATTGGATTTTTTTTGACCCTTTGCAATTTTAATGATTTGGAATGTAATCGGTTTATAATGAGGCGAATTTATTTTTGAGCACGAACATGTTATATTCATGCTAGCCGTTAGTGGGTAGTTGGGCTGACTGAGCCTGATGCTGGTACATAGGGTAAGTAAGGTAGGTATATATTTTAACATACATACATAAACTCACGCCTTTTTCCCATGGGGGTAGGCAGAAACTACAGAACGCCACCTGCTACGATCCTTACATACTTCTTTTGCTTCACTCACATTCATGCATCTAGTCATACACACACGCCGGTTATGAGTACTGCGCACCTGGCCTTTTTGAAGAACATTTTTTGTATATATTTTAAATCGTATATAAACTGATTTCCTCGGTTAATAGTATTTTTAGATAAATCCCTATCAAATACGACCTACGAGTTTTATCCCGGAACACCAAAAATTTCATAAAATCTGTCCAAACTATGTTGAATCTATATTAAAATCAATGTTTGTGTTATAACACTGGTACGGACAAAGTAACTCGTATGTGCGATACTTACGGTGTGCGCGATGGGTGCAACTTTGTCTGAAATTTTAATCAATGTTAACTTTGAGTTAAAACTCGACAATCTTATGGATTTAAACTAGAGATGTCACTGCCATCATTCTGAAAATGTAATTCATATTTTGTACGATCTAGAGATTGTTTTCTAGTTCTTGAGTTCTTGTGAAATCTAAATCTTTAAACGCAAAAGCTGCCACAGACTGACCCAACTCGACAATGCGACAAAGTTTTGTCAAAAAAAAAAAGTGTACATAATTTTTTTTTTCTTATAGGTATGTTCGCGTTTGAACACCATCTTGCCTGATGGTAAGCCATGATGTGATCTACGATGAAGCACGCTATAGATTAATTATGATATTATTTATTATATTATCTATAAATCAAATTCAGGATAATTTTTATATTAAACAAAAAAAACTTTTTGCAAAAAAATACTACCGACTTCCAAATACTAAACTACAAAGTGTAAAATAACTTAATTTTTTGAAGTCGGTGTCTTTCGTAGGTACCATTTTTTTGCGTTATGGACACCGACTTCAAAAAATTAAGTTAATTTACACTTTGTAGTTTAGTATTTGGAAGTCGGTAGTATTTTTTTGCAAAAAGTTTTTTTATTTTTCACTTTTTAGTTGTACGTACCTAATAGGCAAGTTAGTAAGGTAATTTAAACGCCAAAATAGATTTCATGAAACTTGAACATATTCGGTGAAATGAGAGAACTGCGTACCCCTTAAGAGCGTACTGGCGTGATGTTATGTTTTGAAATGGTATAAACAATAAACAGAAATGCGATTGTAGCAATCCCGAGAGATTTGCCGTTATTTATTGAAGAGTTCTGTTGTATATCTCCGAAGTTCTTCATCAGATCTTCACCAAATTAAAATGGGACCAATTTCGCAACATACTTTTTCAAACAAAAAAAGAATTTTCAAAATCGGTCCGCAATTGCCGGAGTAATCGGTGAACATAAAAAAAAAAAAAAAAAAAAAACAAACTTGAAGTCGAACATAGAACCTCCTCCTTTTTGGGAAGTCGGTTAATAAAATAAATAAACATGTCATCGTCGATACATTCTCTTATTATCACGTAGCACCTGTCTGGATTCTGGAGCCTTGAGGAAAAGTGATTAGGTACATACTATTGGGATTTCTTATTAATACATAATGATATTAAAGCTACAAATTTTGTGACCAATAAAAACGGCTGAATTTGCTTCAAAGTTCGCGTCTGCGAATTGTATTACCATAGCTGAATATAGTCATTTAAGAACTGTATGGCCAATAGATACGCTAAGAAGCAGAAGAAGATATATTATTGGGTACATTGACTGTTACTGGCGACCTTGATACAAATTTCATATTATTTATTACTAGTGACCCGCCTTGGCGGGTTAGAAGAGGGTATAGTTAGCTATTAATAAAATAATAGCTGACCCCCGCGGTTTCGCTCCCGTCAACTGGCTATCTACCTACCTACTCTACCATCCAACCTACTCACCTGCCCTACCGATCAACTTACCTACCCTACATACCTACCCTATCCTACATACCCTACGTTGAAACCATATTCTAATAATAAAAAATGCACTAATGCTTATTCGTGCATTACTTACCTCATTTCACTAATTGATGTGAGCATTCAGTGCTCAATTAGTGGTCATCGCGTGTGCTCCCTCACTCTATTGTATTACTAAACCTTTGGTCCGGATAATATATTTAATTTGATCTTATAAGCAGCAGTATCATTTAGCCATCTTCCTAACTTTCACAATAAGAATTGATCTATTCGCAAATAATGCATTAATTACGAACAAATTTCATTACCATAAAAAAGGCTATAATGAGTCAATTGTAAAAGATAGACATATACTCATGTATGATGGGATTGTTTCTCTTTAATAGTTCTAAAAAAAAGTCCTTCTTTTAGAACTATTAAAGACTTACGATGACTTTGACTTACTACGTAACTTAAACGTTTATAATATTCACAGTGGATCTTTGCGTCTCTGAAGTTGGTTCTGTCAATGAATGCGCAAGAAACAGTTTAACTGCATAGAGTAAGCGAGATAGGATGATGCGACAAACGTAAGTGAGTGAAAGAGACAGTTAAACAATGATAACTTCACTTTCAATATTGACACAAAAATAGCTACTGCGCAGACTTTTGCAGCCAATTCAGAGACACAAAGATCCGTTGTGAGTATTATACGCAGCGCACGCAACGGATGCTCTCAAAAAGGAATAATTTTGGCCGTTTTTGCAACATTTTTCATTTATGCTCCGCTCCTATTGGTCATAGCGTGATGTTACATAGCCTATAATCTGCCTCGATAAATGGACTATCCAACACATAAATAATTTTTCAACCAGTAGTTTCTGAGATTAGCGTGTTCAAACAAACAAACAAACTCTTCAGCTTTATAATAATAGTATAGAAAGTCATGTGCCATCGCGGACTTTTCTGTAGATCTATAAAAGATGAACGATTCCACGATACATTGTTTTTTATTATATCTCAAGCTCAAATAGGTAACATTTTCGTTGAAAGCTCCCAAGCGTGTTATTTTTTTTCCGAGATTTTCAACGATTATCGTCATATTTCAACCAATTTACTCGAAAATTTAACAAATTATACACTTAAAACTTCCTAATGAATCTCTCTGTTTATACGTGAAAGCCGCATGAAAATCCGTTCAGTAGTTTTTGATTTTATTGCGAACAGACAGACGCGGCGGGGGACTTTTTTATAATTTTGTAGTGATGTAGTTAATGATTATTAGATACCTTGCTTTCGTATGTGTACGGCAACTAGCAATCGATTTTTCAAGCACTTCCTGGCATTTGATTAAGCTGAAACTTGGCGTACTTATGTAACTTTGGAAATAATATGGTAGGCAGGTAGGTATTATGGAGCTGGTGTCGTGATTGAGCCGGAAGGTAGCCATAGCAACTCCTAAACCACACAAGATAGCACCACCGTGTTTGGGCTCATTAGACATGTTTTTAGTCCATTAAAGGCTTGTTTTGAAAAGATTTTTAGTTTTAATTATTATATTGTACATAATGTGCACAGTATATAGTACACAGTGTACTAAGATAACATGTTAAGTATGTTTATATAAATAAATAATGATAGATCTAGTCGCATACTCACGGGAATATCAATTAGGTAAGTTTCTGTAGATCAATTTTATTGATACTTAATCAAAGTTGTTAATTAATACCTTTCATATAAAGTTTGAAGCAGTAACTTCCACAACAAACATATTCTCGAAACAAAAATCGACAAGCAAACTTAAGAACTTCTACATTCTTTAAAGAAATATGCATGTTCATTCCTAATCCCTGAGGCGCGACAATCTTTGAAGTTTGAAACGTGAGTCACTTTCAATTCGTGTGCCTGTTAGCAAAGTTTAAGAAACCACAGACATAAATGACTAGATAACGCAAGTCCCTAGAACTGTATGAAAATCAAGCATGCCACTTTTTCAAACACAATTTAAGAACAAATACACAATATACATAATTACACTTCGGTAGTAGTTCATCGGTATGAAGGGAAATGTTTTCATTGTCTTGGTCAACTTTTTTTGTAGAGTTTTTACAGAAAAAAATCTACAAAAAAAGTTGTCTAAGACAATGGCACAATGGCACAATTAGACATTTTTCTAGATTTCGGTTGACGTCCGGTGCCCGCCGCGGAAGTTCAAAGGAAGACACGTTGCACTCACTTTTTTTTTGACACGTTTAATAGGTACGTACATTTGCTTCATCTAGTTAGATTTATGTCTGCGGAAAAACATAAACTTTTTAATATTTATTCATAAGATTAAATTGTTTTCGGACTACTAACTCGATAGAAACAGTCGGCTTCCAAAAAACTTGGACTTGACTGAAAAACTTCCGTCTTCTTCTTCTTAGCGTGTCGATGACAAACAGACTCTTTTTAGTTAAATGCCTTGTCTGGCCCAGAATTCAGCCACGGCAACGCCCTCCGCCGACGCAGTCATAAGGTCCCCACGTGAACAGACAACAGGACATGCGGCACAAGACGAAAGGTGGGCCATGGTCTGTGGGGAGACACCGCACAAGCACCGAAGATCGGAACCATCCAAGAACATCCATCTATGGAGATTGTCTTTGCTGCGGCCGACCTGAGTGCGGAGTCTGTTCAGAGTTTTCCAGGTCTGCCAAGGCAATGCGTGCCCAGGCGAAAGGTTCTCCGATGGCTCTAGGAAATCATCAGGGAGTTTAAATTTCTCTCGCCAAAGATCGCATCTTTCCGAGGAGACGTTTCCGGTAGAAGGACTTACGCAACCAAGAAAACTTTTTCGGCTTTTAAGCCTCTGGGGCACCGAGGTGTATTTGTGCATTGGGTGGCGCGAGTCACTTTCCTGCTTTGCCTTTTCTATACGGCTTCCCATAGTCCTACGCACTTCCGGGGGCGCGATGCCAATAAGTGGATGAAAACTTCCGTGCTTGGTTAGTTAAATTGACAGAAACACGTAGCATTTAAAATCTTTGGAAAACGATGAAGATACGACTTTTATTGAATTATTTTACGCCCTATGGATTTTTTTATCGGAGAAAATTACCAATTTGTTTTTACGCCCATTAAGAGAGGATTTTTCTAAAATCCTTCTTTATTACTTTCAGCTTTAGGCTGTGCCCTTGTCTATCAATGAATTAAGATTAATTAATTTGATATGATTATTTTTTACGAGCAGATGTTTTATAAATACTGTTTGGAATTGAGTGATGGCTGTAAATGCTGTAATAGTATAAAATCATCGCCGTCGTTTTATATTTTTCTGTGGGCTCAGTCTGACTAACGCTAACCTAATAAAAACCCGAAAACAGAAAACTGTTTTATGCGATGTACCTTGTCGATACTGAATTAAATGACCAAAAAATTATGAGAAGTCAACCCTATGCCTAACCCTAATTAAATGCGTAAATAACTTGTAGTAGTCAAAGATAGAAACTTCTATAAATCAGAACAAACTCGAAGAAAGCCCTACACGCCCTTCAATAAACTTACAATATTCCGATAGCATTTTATTATAAAATTCAAATTTACTTACGCGTAACAATTCGCAGCAATTAATTCCAGAATTTCATACGGTTTCTGTATTTCATAAAGCACCCTCCACCAACTTACTCAAACAAAACGATAATTTTCCACTGTTTCTTTTCCATTGCCGTTTTAAACCAACCTCGTCAGCTCACATCACCTTGACAAGCGGTAATGGATTAACAACTTCACGATGCAGTAACATACAAGGCTATACCCTAATTGAATGGGTTGTCCTTAACTTGTGCCGTTCTCAACGTGACTTGAAGGTACAATAAGAGATCTACTATACGATGCGAAGGCCGTGGTACAGAGGCACTTTTAAATGAAATTTTCTTTACAGTCGACTGCCAAGATGTCATTAGAGACGGGTTAAGTGCAGTCTGCTGAACCCAAGAGCACATTATTTATTCAAAACAAGTTCTACTACTTTTATGTGGATTTCTACTAGTGTATGCGTCTGAGTGGAGGAGAATCCTTGGAATTTTATGGACAGAATTCTACAAAAACGCCTCCATACTCCAAGACCTCAACATTAAACACCGTCTATCAATATTAGTGCTGTCTCGGATACTGTAATTTTTTGGCCATGTTTCGAGGCGAAACAGCGACTCCATAGATCACCTGGTGGTTGAGGCGGAACGCGTGAGGGAATTGCAACGGAGACGCCCTCACGCCCCTAGCTACTGGGCGCCTAGGCCCTGGGCGTTGGGAGTCTCAAAATGATTTCCGGTGACCGTAGGCGCGGGCTTGCGGACGGCGAGTAATGGGTAGCTCGCCGTCCGATAAGGACCAGGCCCGAGTCGACGGCGCGTAGTATTCCACAAGCGCCTCAAAGAGATGCCTGTATGGGTCGTGGATACATTTTAAAACGAGTTACCACAGCCGTGGCTCAAGCAACTGAAGGAAAACGGTAGGGTTTTTGTCAGTAAGTCTGACACGCCCTCCCGCATCACCCAGAGCGGGCGAAGTCATTGGATGATTTCCCACGTGAAACGACGTCAAAAAAAATGTAGTACTGTACACTTATACCACAGATAATATAATACTAGGACTTATACTTACACTTATATATACTTTGATAGGATTTATTTTCACCCGTAACGTTAATTAAGGTTGTAGGTGTATCGTATTCAATAAAAGATTTGTGTAAACTTTTATAGTGTTTATTTAACTACGAACTTAGATATTAATATTTATTACAAATCTTATGAATGCGAGAGATATGTTAATGTGCCTTGGGGAAGGGCAAAGGTGAACTGTCAAAATGACAACCACAGACAACATTTTCTAAACTGGTTTCGTTTAGGATCACTATAATACAGTAGGTACCAACTCAAAAGTGCTTGCTTTTGATGTTGTATTTCCCAGAAAAGAATATTTATACAGCCATCCGCTTTCTAATTCTAATTAGTAAATTTCGTCGAGGCCGACAAAGGGATTATCCTAAAAGGGGCAGCGCCCTGCTGCTAATCTGCTCATCTCTTATTCTCTACTATATATACTTACTTTATACCTATAGGAATGATTAAAAGTTCCCAGACGGATTAGCTGAAAGGATCACAGGACAAAATAAGCACAGATACAACGGTAATTACTTGTCAAATGCGAGTATATTATGTATGATAAAGAAAATTTAGTTATCAATAATTATTTTATATATTTACATACATACAAATTTACATAGTATAAAATCCTTAATTAACAATAACTACCTATATGCACATTAAATAAAAAACTAAGAACGCGTATATAAAAAAATTGATTCAAAAATCAAAAAACCAGACTGCTTAACTAAAAAACTTTTAACAAAAAATCAAACCGACTTCCTAAACAAAACACTACAAATATAAAAATAACTTACTTTTCAGAAGTTGGTGTCTTTTTACACATTGTTTTCCTTTTTTTGACACCGACTTCGGAAAAGAAAGTTATTTTTATATTTGTAGTGTTTTGTTTAGGAAGTCGGTTTGATTTTATGTTAAAAGTTTTTATTTTTCTCTTTTTTTTTTAGAGGTACCTTCAATTAACATGAAAATCATTTATTTATCAATAAGCCCAAACACGAATAGGATACATTGTTTTATTTCGGAGTTCCAGTGCCTACCTTCCGGTTTCATAATCAGATCAGTTCGATGGTACCACTTTTATTTGCTTCATCTTAGTCGGTTAACTATTGGAGATATCTACCCATGTCATAATTAGCATTAAAGAATTCCATTGGCCATCTGTGGTCTTCTTCATCAGTTCCACTTCACCAAATTATACTTTCTGAATGCACATGATTGCATTGTTGATGAAAATACCTATTCATGGAGTATGGGGTTAACTTTTTAGTTAACCCCATACTCCATGAATTATGAAGAAGGTACAATACAATTATTTTTTTGCATAATGTTATTTTACTGTGTTACAATCTATTATCATCATCATCTTCCTGTCCTTATCCCATGTTACTTTGGGTCGGCGCAACACGTTTTCTTCTTCCATACCGTTCTGTCCCCTGTTACGCTATTACTAACTCCCTTTTCCTTCATAACACTCCTCACACAGTCCATCCATCTTTTCTTTGGCCTACCTCTTCCCTTCCATCCATCCACATTTATATTCATATCTCTTTTAGTAATATGCGTTTCATCCCTCCTCATCACATTACCGTACCAGGACAATCAGTTTCCCTTCAACTTTTCTGCCACTGGCGCCACTTTCGAACTGCCTCTAATACACTCATTTCTCACTTTATCCAATCTTGTCACGCCGCACATCCATCTCAACATACTCATCTCTGCTACATGCAATCTCCTTTTATCCATCTGTTTCATTCTGCCCAACATTCTGATCCATACAGTATGACAGGTCTAGTCACGGACTTGTAGATTTTACCCTTTAACTTGAGGGGCATCCGTGGGTCGCAAGTTGTTCCAGTGATCTGTCGCCATTTCATCCATCCTGAGTTGATCCGGTGCGTTACGTCTCGGTCTACCTCGCCATCCCCTTGGACAAGCGACCCTAGGTACCGGAAGTCGGAGCAGATTGGTATGGGCGTTCCAGCGAGAGCTATGGGCACGGAACTGGAGAGACCGCCAAAATCGCAAAACAAGTATTCATTTTTGCTGCTGCTCAATTTCAGGCCAACACTCCAATCAATCAATACAATATATAATAAATCTGTAGAAAAGTAGTTTTTGTACATCGAAAATATTTAAAAAATAGCCAGCGTGTTAAAGAATAACCAACAGAACACATTTCCAGCATTTTTGAAATTTTTGTCTGTTTATTTGTGCACGCATCACGTAGAATGTAGGAAACCAATGTCGATAAATTTTATACATGAAAAATATGCGTAACTTGAAGTATTACTTAGTTTTTGGTTTTTGTTTCATCGCAATCGGTTTACTCTATCAAAAGTTAGATGAATTTAAAGTATTCAAGAAGTAAAATATCACAACACAAGCAATTCGTATACTCGGATAGTTGAACTCCATATTCAATAGATGGCGTTGTGCATTTGACGTCATTTTCTGAATGGCGGTGTTAAGATTCTCCACGGCAAAAAGACACTAGAAAAAAAATGATGGGTAGGTAGGGTGTCAACTTTATACGTCGAATCAACTACATATCTATATATCTTCAAGGGCTATTTCAGGTTAGCTAGAGTAAAAATAATAATTCGGGATCTAATGCACTAGACAAAACAAAATTGTTTTATGAGGTTTTAGGTATCTAATCAAAATCGTACTTTTTAATGTCAATGATGACGTATACGTGTGTGCAATGTGGTTCGTAATTTTGCCGCCGCTACTGCCCGTCTGAATAGACTTCGCCTACTACGCCCAAGGTTTTTAACCGACTTTAAAAACAGGAGTAGGTTCTCAATTCGGAATCTTTTTTTAATTTATGTTATCCGATTACTCAAAGACGCCTGGACCGATTTGTAAAATTCTTCATTTGTTTGATAGTGTACTTCCCAGGTAGTCCCATCGTCATAAGGTGAGGATCTGATGGTAGGATCTAGCAGAAATCGAGGGAACTCCTCAAATATTATAGGCATACATATAACGATTTTGGTATTTTTATCAATAATGTAATTGTTTGCATTCAGAAAGTATCATTAGGTGAAGTAAAATTGATTAGGTAGACCACAGATAGCCACTGGAACTCCTAAATGCTAAGTATGTCAGGGTATGAGATATATCTTAAATAGTTAACCGGCTACCCGGGAACCGGTTCGTGTGAAAAGGCGCTAATACTTTTGACTAAGACTTTTAACAGATTGCACTTAACATAGACGAAACGAACTAGTGTGGCTTGGTGGATGTCACATATCTTCGAATTTTTGGTTCTAAGATATGCCGATTTCCTGACGATGTTTTCCTTCACCGATTTTGAGCAGTGGTGATGAAATAATTTACATAAAGTAAAGCGACTGCCAGTGTTCTAACCTACGACATACATACACATCGATGAACTCGATGAGCACTCGGACCCCATGGACCTAATGTTTCAACCCCAAACGGCTCAAATATGTAGCTATTTTTATTTATTTTTATTCAATATTCTACCGCGGATATGTGGCAGTCCGCGCTCTTTTTTATTGTATTTATATTTTTTTTTTTTCATAATAATTACAATTGTTTGACTCCTACGTCGGACATTATTTTTAGGCTTTCTTAACTAACTTAAGTCTACGTGAGTTCATCCCTCACTAAATACTATATATATATTTATATATATATATTACACACTAGCATTACAATTTTATGTTGCTATTTACTACTTATCTTTATGTTATTAACTATTTTGTTTACTTATGAGTATTTCAATTGATACACTGCTTATGTTATTCACTATATCTATTGGTACCTACACTTTCGGGGAAGATGCATGGCAGTGCGAGCAGACCAGTCCCGGCCGACGGTTCCGGTTATAGAACCCGTCGTTAGGACGTTAAGGTGAGTATTGTGAGGACTCTGCTTAATTAGAAGGCAACCTACTTGCCTATATTAACACTGGCAATAAGTATTACTTGAAAGGTAATATGAATTTAGAATATAAAATAAATGAAGATGTTTTCGCTAGACTTTTCCCGTGTATATAAGGGCTCCTCTGAGCTTTGATGTGAGAGTCTGATAGAAGGTGCCTATGGGTAGGCACCTTGCTGCTGAAATATAACTATAACAGTGAATCCAGAGTTTTATTTAAGTAGCGCTTTCTGGCTACGTCCCCACAAATGTTGGAGGCGCCGGATACAGTACAGAATCCCAGAAGATAAGAAAATATGAAAAATTAATACGCGTGTATACGGCGTACAGTATACGTAGTAAGTGAGTGAAAAACGTTGAAAGTGTTTAAAGACAGAAGTTCGCGTGTGCATGGCGATATACAGTGCACGAAGCCCTATCGGCGTACATAAAGCGAGATAAGTTTTAACAGAGAGGGTCGTTACCTCTCATTCCTTCCCTTAAGCGGATGGAAATATAAGGAAGAGTCGGAGTAAAGCTAAGTGGTTTTATTATTTAGTGTAATTGAGCATAAAACAAGCATGATGGATAGTTATTACACGGGAACTAACGGGTATTGTCTAGAAGAATTTTTAACCGAATTCAAGTCGGTGGCCGAAATAAATGAATGGAGAGAGAGCGACTACAGTCTGATCCTGGGAGGATTCCTGCAGGGGGCTGCATATTATTTTTATCGTATGATTTTTAAATATGACATGGACTTTGAAGTGTTATGCGATCGCTTGAGGATTGAATTCTCTATATTTCACCGCAGATGTCGTTACTGCGAGCAGCGCATAATAATTGCTAAAATAAAAGCAGATAAAAAACAACCTAATGTATTGTGTGAGGATGTTAATGCACATCTATTTTCTAGTATCGTGATTAAGGACGAACAAACACAAAACAATATACAGTGCAGTGAAAAAAGCGTTGACCACGTTGACGGAGAAGGCGACGCAGTTGATGGCGATGGCGATCACACCGACGGAGGGAGCTGCATGTTCGAGGACGATGGTGACCAGACCAGCGGAGATGACGGCCCCGTCGATGTCCAGTTGGAGGTGGAGTCTTCGTCGTCGTTCCAGGGCGAGCGCGCGGACGGCCCGGCTGACGAGGAGTTGGACTCCCTATCCAACAGCGAGTGCGTGGACGAGGGTATAGTAATGTGTCGGTCCAGTCAAATTGACTCCACTAATTCCATTTGTCTTGCAGAGAACAGTGATGAGATTTTGTCGGAACAACTAGTTGTGGTTCCATCGGGACACCAATATGTATCGGATGTTAACATGCACATTAATCCAATTGATTTCAACCATAAAATTGAAAATAATATTGAAAATTTTCAATCTGACATAAAACAGAATTTTATAAAAGTCATATTGAAAAGAAAGAAGATGACAGCCAGTAAGAAAGGTTTTTCTCGAATTAAACCGAAAGAGATCCATAGGCAATTCAAAAGAGTCTTTAGTAAGATTTCTTATTGCGCCAACATAAATTCAAAGAAGGCGATCAATAAAAAAGTTATGTTCCGAATTAAATACAAAAGATTTTTTAATGAAACTTCTTGGGGAGCAAGGTTTGGTTCAAGTAAGATTACTATGATTGTTGCAAGGAAAAATTCACTTCATATTTTCCTTAGATGTAATATTGTACAAAGATTTTTGCATTGCGAATACATAAAGCAATTTGAACTCGTAAAATGCAAATTATGGAAATTTTATAGAAAGAAGATTAGGTATAAAATGTTGTAAATATTGTATTATGCAAACTGATTTATTTAATGTTGTGTCTTATATTTTGTGCTTTATTAACCAATGTTTTCTTTTCATGTCGTGCAAATGAATACGGTAAGGAATTTGCGATGCGCGCTGGGCATCGAATGAAATTAAATGCGAATGATTGTTTGAATTATTTATCTGTATATGTTTTTATGAAATTAAATATTCCTCTGCCTTGTCTTTATTTACTAAATAGGATTAGCTTTTGAAATTACTGACGAAGTCCAAATACAAATCCATAAGGACTAAGTCAGAAACAGACAAAAATTTATAGAAAAGTCTTTTAAGCCCCTAAGGCAAATAAATGCTTTGAAAGCATAGATGTCATGGTAAGAAATGGTTTGACACGTAGTCCCACAGATAATACAAAAAAGGACAGTGTCAAAACCTTGTCAAAAGTAAAGCATAGTTTTCATTATAAGAATTGGTTTGACACATAATGCCATAAACAATATAATAAAGCACAGTGTTCACACCATAATTAAATTTAATTTTACTCTATGCGCCGTATTAGCCACAGATTAGTTAGGCCGAACCATAGTTAGGACTAGTTATGTAGAGATATAAGGTCCATTCCACATAGATAGAAATTGGCGAAAAGGAGAGTTAGGCCTAGGATAGATGCATGTAAATAGATAGAAAACTTTTTAATGTTAGAGTAGGATAAGAGATAGGTTTAAATAGGTAAGAATAGGTTAAGGTTAGTAAGGTTCCATAAAGGAAGAGGCCCGTTGTCAAATAAAAGAAAAAAATATGAATGACAACTATCAAATTTGACATATTGATGTTAATAGGGATGGGAAAGTAGAAAAAAATGTATCGATAGTTTTCTTATCGATATTCTCAAATAGTATCGATAGTTTTCTTATCGATATTCTCAAATAGTATCGATATATATAATTAAATTAGTTATTTCCGTTGCATGTGCTGATGATGTGCTGATGAGTTGTGAGCCGCAGGGGGAAGAAGAGGCTGGCAACGTTGGCCACGCATCGAAGAAATGTTTGGTTATGCGATTAAGGCATAGGCACAAGCCAGGGTAATAGTATAACCCAGGGGGTTTCTTAAAGTAATAGTCATAACTGAAACCGACTTTGCTAACGGGGCATAGCCTTTGCAAAGGATGTCGAGTTGACATCATTGGTCCAGTTTATGTCTGATGATTAAAAGAATAAATGCATTTATAATAATAAACCCTGGTGCAAGCTCTATGAATAAGATTGGAAATTCGATGCGATCCAGCCTTTCCTTCTCTGGCCTGATAAACGCACGAGATCGAAAAATTGTATCTTATTTGAATTTTTGAGATTAAACCCCATCCGGGTCGATGTGAGTTGACGCATCATTCTTGTGTTGGGAGGACGCCTTGTTCCTTTTTTAGGGTTTTGGTCAAGGAGGTTCAAGCATGACGGCGTGGATTTGTTAGTGCGTATGTGCACGTCACCTGAAGTTAAAAGCACATATCGGAGCATCCGATAACTCGTTTGTCATGATTAAGCCTTCCCCTTTTAAGGGTCGTACCTCAATTGTAAATGTGATTCCTCTGTTAGGTAAATATTCGAGTTAGTAAGGTAGGATTCATGTAACCTTTCAAGACATAGAATAGAAGCACTTCATATGATTCTGCGCGTCTATTCGTAGGGGCGTAGCTCATGTGAGGACTCTGCTTAATTAGAAGGCAACCTACTTGCCTATATTAACACTGGCAATAAGTATTACTTGAAAGGTAATATGAATTTAGAATATAAAATAAATGAAGATGTTTTCGCTAGACTTTTCCCGTGTATATAAGGGCTCCTCTGAGCTTTGATGTGAGAGTCTGATAGAAGGTGCCTATGGGTAGGCACCTTGCTGCTGAAATATAACTATAACAGTGAATCCAGAGTTTTATTTAAGTAGCGCTTTCTGGCTACGTCCCCACAGTATGACTGACTCGCTCCACCATGCAGCTTCACATATATATTGTTTGCGTTATATCGTTTAGACAGGGTGATGGTTTGGGTATGTGTTTGGGTTGGAGTTTTTGGATGGGACTTGTTAGGTGGTGTTTTGGTGATGTCTGCTGACCAGGGACTTCGCTAGCGTGAGCAAGGCCTCTATGACGACTACTTCTCGATGCTGCATGGCCGTCTTAAGATTGTAGTTGGATGTCTGGACACCGCCACTACCGCGTGGGAGATGCTGTCGTGGACCTGAAACCTCCTGGACTTGGTGTTGATGATGATAACGCTGTCGTTGGTCGACCCCTAAGCCTCGTGCATGGTTAGCAGGCGCGACCCCTCGCCGGACCCTGGCTCGCAAGAGAGGCTTTCTCCCCCTGCGTATGAACCAGGAACAGGGTGTTTTGGGCAGTGCTCGGTATTTGCACCCCTGTGTAACCTTTCACCTTCAGGGAGTGGACCCGCGACAGCAACGATTCGGAGGTGTATATACCGGGGTATATCTCAGTCAGTGCAAACGCCACGACCATTGGATTGCGGTGTGTGCAGAGAAACACCTGGGTGATGCCAGCCACCAGGTCTGGATGGGTATACCGAAGCTCTAAAATATTCTCCCTGTCCAAAAATGGAAGCTGGTTAACGTCTCCGACGAGGACAAGCTTGCTTGCTCCAGACAACTTTACTGCCATGACTATGGCCCCAAAGTGGTTCATAAGAGCCTCGTCTACCGTAAGAAGGTAGCATTTGTCTTGGCTCTTGAAACCGTTTGCTAGGATTGAGGCCATAGTGCGCACCTTGGTCTTTGCTCGGTCTCCTTAGCGGCGCGCAAGCTTTTCCCTAAGATCTTTGGCAGCTTCTGTTGTCGTGGTGGCTATCACGTCTCTGTCCTCGTCGAAGTGCTTTACCAGCCAGGTTGTCTTACCGAAACCCGGAACTCCGTTAATCCACCTGATATTGGGTACCGCCCAACTTTCCTGCGAAACGTGAGATCCCTGAAATGGGGTGTGCCATTTCCAGGATCTTATCATCCGGCATGATTTTGGTACATTTGGCGGTAACAACTATCGGGTCGTCATTTGGCACATTGAACTTGAGTTTTCCTGAGCGCTCCGTCTCTTCCTTGTCCAGGGCCACAAAACCACTCCTCGCGCTGTAGGCTGCCATATACGACCCCGTCATTTCCCCTTTGATGACTTGGGATGTGACGTTGTCGTACACCACTGCCCCTGCTTCCTCGAGCAGTCCCCTAACAGACCCTCTGTGTCTCTCTGGAAGGTCTGCAGGATCTTCCTGCATGTCGTAAGATTGACCTCTCTGGTCGCTCTTACGATTGCTATGTACTCGAGGAACGCGCTTTTTACGTGGTCCGTGGAACCCGACTTTACTGCGAGGGTTGGCTTAGGCTTTTGCTGGGTTGGTTCCTTTGGTGTTTTCTGAGGAACCTCTCCAGTGCTGTCTCCTGCTTGTGAGATGGTGATGCGTAGCTGGTGCTTGGGAGCAGTGCACTGAGGATAGTGCTAAACGCTTTCAGGTTTATGGTGTTGCACTGCTCCTTTGCGGCTTTTTCGGCTGCTGCCTTCTGCTGGGCCCTTCCGATCCGCTTTGAGTGGTGGGACTTGTTGTAGGGCTCATCGCGCTAGCAGTTGGTTGTCTGGGGCTTTAAGGAAACTCAGGGTTTCCCCTCTGTCCTCGTAGACAACGTTCTGAGGCCTTTAGACAGGTGGGTGCCTAAAGGCAGGTGGGTTATTTCTGTTCCGTTAGAAACTAGGACAGCGACCAGCGCCCTATATTGTTATTATTATTACCCGTTCGTTAAACCACTGCTCATTCAAGTGTAGAACGCATAAAATGAATTAAATACCCTAAGGCTATTTACACATTATGCCGTAGCGGCAGCGGCACCGTCGCCACCGCGGCGCCACTGCGATAGTCTGCCTTAGATTTATATGGAGCTTTACATACGACGCCGCGGCGGCGACGGCGAGTCTTTATGCCGCAGGGCACCGCGGCGGCCAAAAACGCTGCCGCCGCGGTGTCGTGTGAAAACACCCTAATAGTAAAGATACGTAAGTAATCTCATCTGTGGGTGGGAAGTTGGAACGAGCTGAAATAACATGTCTCTCATTTGGGATCGTGTTTCTACCTAGTTCATCTGATCCCAATAATTAGCTTAGTTAGAAGAAGAGCACCCTTGAGTGACTATTTTTTTATTCTCTTACAGCTTTTCCGGGGTTTGATTCCCGGGTCGAGCTGCAGTTTTATTGGCTTTTTCAACTTTGTGTCTTTGAAAAGCAGCCCGAAGCCTGGCTTTGATATCACTAGACTTGCCCACTGTTAGATGGCACTTAACTTTTCATGTGTTTAAGACGCGGGCCCACGCAAGATACAATGGCTTTTCTATTGTTTCGGTAATTGCGGTTACACCAATGGGTAAACAAACAACTTCGGATAAATTAAGTATACAGCTGATAGATAAAGAGGATCTAGGTCAGGGGTTAACAACTACTTTTATTTGGGGTCCGTTTATTAAAAATACTATGAACGTCGGTCCCTGGGCCTTATTATATGCATTAAATAATAAACAAATTTAATCAACAAAAGTAAACTTACCTACCAAAATACTACAAATATTATAGAGGCGAAAGTTTGTGATTGTGTGTGTGTTTGTTACTCTTGCACGCAAAAACTACTAGATGGATGTTTATTAAATTTGGCATAGGGATAGATTATAGTCTGGAATAGCACATAGGATACTTGTTATCCCGGAAATGTGTTCGTTCCCTTGGCTTTTGTTAATTTTTGACATTCACGCGGGCGAAGCCGCAGAAGCTAGTTGTTTTTATAATTTTAATGTGAAAAATGTCCGAAGTTTAGAATAAAAGTTGGTGCAGAATATTGTCATTAAATCTTGGAGATGTTCATCGGTAAATCTACTCCGAAATTGAATAGAGTTCATCTTGGCATCTATCTGGATGCGAGACGCACGGTACTGGTTAATGTGGCGACACTTGGGGAGGCCTATGTTCAGCAGTGGACGTCTATCGGCTGACATGATGATGCTGGCATCTATTTTGAATAGGTCCACACAAAATAGGTTGGCGGTCCGGATCCGGGCTGTGGTCCGCCATAATCCTCTACTTATTGTTTTGAAAGCCCCTTTCAAAATATATCAGCTTAATTTACTCGAACATCCCCTAACTGAATTAGCCCCAATCTGCATCTTCGATACTGGCAAGCAATACCAGCCAATATCTAGAACAAAAAGAACTCGTCGTACTTGTAAAACAATAGTATGAGATCCCACTGCAAAAATATGCAGGTTATTTGTTTTTGATGAAACTTATTTTTTATGTATGATCCTTGATAGTAGAATAGATTACATTAGGATTGCCTGGCTGCATTTAGCCGCAAATAGTTTTTCATATTTTTTGGTTTTTATGGGTTTTTTAAACTTTGCCACCCACAATATTTCTCCTGTGGTGTGGGTACGTATGCTCCATCATGTAGCTTTCAGTTAACCACTTAGCCATTTATGGTTTAGTATGTAAACTGCTCACAGGTTGCGGCGAGGGCTAACTGAGAGCTGGCAACCGTATTTTTTCCAATTTGCATCACATTCTTTCAAATGACGTTGGTTTTACTTGAAAAACTTGTATATAAATTTATATTTGATAGTTAATCTCCAAGACTATATAGTCTTGGAGTAGAACTATCAAACATAAGCTGATGTCCTGAAATACAGGCTTGCAGTCAAGTTTAGGCACCAGTCTCCCACAATAGTAATAAGCTTGTTAAAGCATTATAATTGTGTAATTTTGTGGTAAGAAATAAACATATTTTATTTATTAATTTATAAATTTATTTAATTAAGGTTAGATATTTCCAGTCCTGCAATAATGTATTCTACTATCATTCATGAAAATTAAGTTTAATCAAAAACCCTGATTCCTGCAGATTTCCGCAGTCGGATCTTAGGCTAAAAATGAATAATACTGTATAGCACAGACGACGATACTGTTCCTTTTTTCTGGTTAATAGATGTACTCATCTACCTTGGGTTACCAACTTTTCAGTTTTCAATTTAAGGAGACGTGACTCGAAGCTAAATCGTAACAGCCGCAAGGATTGATCTACAACCTGGGGGTATTTAAAGTCAAGAGTGAAAAGGTTACTTCTAGGCAAGCGTGCTACACCGTCGACGTCGTCATCATTTACCAGCAGGTGAGATATTCATGAGTCAGAGCCTATAAATAATAACAACAAAAACTTCATAGTCCATCCATTAAAGCCTGAGACGTGCAGCCCGAGACCCCTCAGAGCCTCGGACAGCACGTTAACTGTTGGTCCCAGCTAACATTTGTGGTTTGAACCAGTTGTTAATTGTTAGACAAGTGAAAAGCTTGGAAATTTCACAGCCGGTCTTGCCAAGAGGTGTTGTTATAAGCCGCAGGGCTGTCTACTGAATAAGACGCGATATACCATACATGTTACCCAGTAAAGATACTGGGTAACCTGATACATCTGCTGCTTATAATACAGTAACGGAGTTGCTCCGTATACAATTCTGGTTTCAGCGGCATCCAGCTAGTCTAGAAGTCGAACCCAACGTAGTTGGAATAAAAAGCCTAAGAAAATGACGGAAGACACGGCGACAAATAAAACTCAGTTATATCATTCCTTCTAAATGATAACTCTGTAGGTTGACCTACATTGAAGTAACCTTGAGTATCACACTTGTTTATTATATCTATGATCACACCCTAAGTATTTGACGTACTTATTCCACATTCACGCCTCCACTGTTTTGGCTTTCAGCCGATTTTCTTTAGAATTAGCATACATTTTGCATATACTCATTTTGGACATACATAAATGTAGGTACCTATGTCTTATAGGTTTGTCTGCCTTTGAGGTTGTAGGGGGTAAACTCTGGATCTACTGAACCGAATTTCAAACCAGAGATTAATTTCGGCGAAATGACAGTTTTTCCTTTAGTTTTTGAAGCCAATTTAATCTAATAGAATGAAAAATATTGTCTTTAAGTTCTTAGTAGCTGTTATTTTGTTTAATTAACAACAGCTTAACATTATTATACAACTCCTCTTGTCGTGCTCTCTGTGCAACACTGCGCCCTAAAGGACCTAAAATTCTGGGAGTGTTATCGTGTTAGCGACACTGCCTTTAGATTTTGTTCGTATCGTTTTGAAATATTGGAATACATTGGTAGACAAGTGTTAAAGTCTTTATTTTTTTTGTTATCTGGCGGTGACTTTAATTAGCCTACTTTCGCGCTAGGGATCAACGTTAACCTTGTAATAAATGAAAAGGCAATTGTCGTTGTTTTGTCTAGATAATCGAGTTTAATAAATTGACAACAATTACTCTTTAACTCAACTACTAATTAAAATGATAACCAGAACCTATTATAATGGCATTAAGTCTTCTTACATAATACAGTTTTGTTTTTTCTCTTTTTTTAATCCGTTTAACACTTTTATAAAACTAGATTCTGACAGCGGCTTTGCCCACGTGAAAGTTGGAAAATATTACAGGGGAATGTAGTAAGGGTATACAAAGTATCACCTACTACGAGTATCCTATGCTAATATTCAAGACATTGTCTAACCGTGTGCCAAGTTTTTTCTAAGTCTGTTCAGCTGTGATTTAGCATACCTACAGACAAACATCCCATTCCTTCTCACAGAGTGGAGACACGTGGAGACCAGTGTCCCAGCAGCGCAGAACATTACACACACAGACAGAGTTACTTTTGCATTTATAATATTAATATGGATATAGTACCCACAGATTCCTCGCAACTTGGAACTCACTAGTAACTATTAATATTTATTGAAGAGACGCGATTCTAAATATTTAACGATAGAAGATGTTATGTAAACGGCTTTTGGTTGTTTATTTATGTTATTTCCACGAGAGTATATAAATCACGAGTAAGTAAATTTCAGTATTTTTTTCCACACTATCGAATTGGGCAACTGTACAGATGTGTATGTATTGTAAGGTTAGTTTTTCCTTACTCAGCAACTCACCCAGTGGTAGTGAATGCATGAGATTAATAGGGATGGTTTCGCATGAGGTATTGATTAAAATAAACCACTTGGTAAGTCACTTGGTCTTCTCAACTAATTTAATATTCTCACAAAAACAGTCTGCCATTGAAGTTTCTTGATAAATATTATTAAATAAGCACAACTTACATTAGATGGGAAACATATACCCTTTAGATTCAACACTGAAGATATGTTGTCTCAAACAGCATCGTTCAGCCTGTGCAGTTGTATCTATGCATCAAACACACCATGAGTACATCTGTATTCGGACCTTCCTGCTTAAGTCTTGGGATGTTGATAAATGCTAGGTTGAGATGACCATATTTATATGTAATTAAATATCCTAAGCATCCTGCTAAGAAGAAAATTCATGATCAGATTCTCAAAACGCATGGTTGATATAAATCGTGTTTATCCAGACAAATTAAACTGATACTTAAAGCGCCCATTAGTTCCTCAAATCAATAGAACGTTTCATTTTAACGCTAGTCCCTTTACTCCCTCGAAGCATCAAGACTTTGTTAACTTTTCTTGGGATATATTACTTTAGATGCTGCTGATCCAAGGCGCACAATGAAAAAGATCATACGTCATGCCAACCGCATAAACCTTGAGTTTTTTTTTTCTTTATGTTTCTAGGCGCATAAACGCATCTATGGCTTACTTTATGTTTCTTATTTCAATATAAGATAAAATAATTATTTATAAATATAACTGTATGTTTATTGTATTAATTATTACACACATTTTATTATATCTAAATAATGAAGTTTAATCGATTACACATTAGCGCCATCTATCCAATGTATGGTCAACTAGTATCATTCATCAAATTCTATCTTTTTCACTGGAGGACGCTACTGACCTTATGTTGAAAGATGTTAATTTTAATCGTTACAGTATGTAATAAAAAAAGTGTATGTCCAGGAGCTGGCCTGCCAAGTGTCATTCAAATCCGTTAAGGCGCAGATACCCTCAGCAGCTGATTTAAAAATGAGAATCACGTCTAAACGGCTATTCGTAATTTTATATAAAAAATATATGTTGCATTAGGCCATTTTCTTAATATTTTGTTCTATGAATATTTTGAGTTTTATTCGTATAACTTAATTTGTAAATTTATGTCTACCACGGACAAAAAAAAAACGACACTGAAATTTTCACCATCTCAAAGGCAATTTAATTACCTACCTATAGTTTTTTTTTTATTATTGATAGGCACGCTTTTGACCACTATCTCACCTGATGGTAAGCGATGATGTGATGTGTGATTTTGATTAAAGGCTTTTTTTTAATGTATGTGAAAAAACTACTGAATTTTGGGTCGCTCGGAAGTGAAACGAGTGCGTGTTTTGTTCCCTCAAGGTCGTTGGCGATTGTCCTCGTCTTAAGCCGGTGAGTCGTGATTGAGTAACAAACGTCTAAGCACACAGACTTACATTATAATATTAATTTAATTGAACTTTCAAGGATAATAATAATCAGAACAATATTCATTAATTCGACAACCTTTTGTTTTCATGGTCAACCATACAAAAACAGTTTGTAGTTTAGTAATAACAGCTAATGGCATCTATTAAAGTGACAAAGTTACAATATTGTTTTGTTTACATAGTTAGGGATTTCTAATCAGCTAGACTATAATTACCTATATTACATTATATACCTACCTATAATGTATTCAAATTAATAATATAAAGAGGTAAAACTATTTTTTTTTTTGGTCCATATTATCTTTGGAAGTACTGATCCGTTCACTTAAAGAAGGTTACATTATTACTGAGTGTCATAGGCAATATTTTATTCCAACAATATACTCGTTTCCTGTGGGATAGGTACGCCACAGGAGCGAAGACGCGGAAAAAAAAATTGTTATGTGTATATATTTTACCCGCGGTTTAACTGCCGAGGCGAACTTTAATACCCGTAAAATCCATGTTTTTATTACCGCCTAAGGCGAATTAATAAGGATTCTTTAGGGAAGCTGTTTGTTTGTTTGTTTTAAAGATCTTTATTTTATTTTAAATAAAAAAATTTACAAGAAATGCACTTACCCTAAGATACATTAAAACATCACAGAGAACACTTTATGAGGCTATAACATTCACCTTTCAAAGTTTATCAAAATGGTTTTAACAAGAGCTGATTATAACATAAACTTTTAACTACATGTTATGGTAACTTATTAATAGTTTTACAAATTATTTAGGAAACATAATTTTGCTGCTTGCATGTACGTATATCTAAGTAACTAAAAGTATAAATATCAGCTGATCGCACGGTAACTTAAGAAAACTAGCAGCGTGCGACCAGTTAACGATCAGCGGTCGGAACCTCCCTGACGCCCGTGCTCCGGTGCTACAGCGGCTGGGGCCGGGGCGGCAGCGAGCGTCTCAGGGGTCAGGCCACTGGTCGGTCGCACCTCAGTTGGTGGGAACAATAGATAGTGATGCGGTAGGCGGTAAGTGCCGTATCTATCGACATATGGTAGTTTATCTAATGTTGATAAACATAGATTTGAGATCAAGGGGTTGGAAGTATTCATTTTGTTTTTATTATAAAATTTGGATGATATTTTAATTATATAATTGAATAGTAAAGGAAGTTTAATTTGTTTATGAAGTTTTTTGAGATTAGTTTTAAATTTAGTATTGTAGGACATTTTTACTGCTTTATTCTGTATGACTTGCAATAGTTGGTGGTTAGATAGACATGTGCTACTCCAAACAGGACAAGCGTATGTTATACAAGGGCGGACAAGTGTAGTATAAATCCTAAGCTTGGTACTGCTACTTAATTTGCTTTTTCGATTCAATAAAGGGTTTAAAGCACCAAGTGCTTGGGCGCCCTTAACACGTAAGTCAGATATATGTTTTGTTCAATTTAGTCGACTATCCATTTTGATACCAAGATAACGCACACAAGTTTTCCAAGGTACTTTATGGCCTGCAACTTCTAGAGTTCTTAAGGGGGGTTGCCTAGCACGAGAGAAGAATATAGCTTCCGTCTTATCTTCGTTTATTTTTAATTTCCATTTCCTGAAATAATCAAGAAGTAAGTCGATTGAATATTGTAGACGACCTATAATGAGATCTGTATCATCCGAAGAGGTATACGAGGCAGTATCGTCAGCAAAGCAAGCTAATTTGGTTCGAGGTTGAATAGGGATATCATTTATGAACAGGATAAATAAAAAGGGCCCGATAATCGAGCCTTGCGGAACGCCTGCTGGTACTTTTTGGGGTGATGATGAGGTTTCCCTGATGTAAACAAGAAATGTACGATCTGCAAGGTACGACTGGATGAGTTTAATGAGAGGCATAGGCACCTCCAAAGTTACTAACTTGTGCAGCAGGCCCTCGTGCCACACGGTATCAAATGCTTTTTCAATATCGAGCAGAAACATACCTGTGGATTGTCTGAGGTTTAAGTGATGGGATATGTGTTCAGACACCCTGGCCAGCTGTTGAGCAGTTGAGTGAGTAGCACGAAAACCAAACTGCTCCTGGATCAGAGACTGCTTTGTGGCACCCAATAGTCTGGTATAAATTAAAGATTCAAAAAGTTTGCCGACAGAAGGTAACAGACTTATCGGACGGTAATTTAAAGGTGAGGTACTGTCTTTTCCGGGTTTTTTAAGTGGTATGATCTTAGCTTTTTTCCAGATGTTTGGGAAATAGCCCAGACCAAAACAACCATTGAAAATTTTTGTAATATAAACTATCGCTTTCTGTGGCAAGTTTTTCAGGAGCAAGTTGTGGATTTCGTCATGACTAGCAGATTTACGGGATTTCAGTTTATTTAGTGCTTTTCGAATCTCAAATGGCCTTAAGGGCTTTATAGAATCGGAAGTTTGTTTATAGTTATTTAAGATTGACATAGAATTAGATACCTCATCCTGGAGTTTAGAATCACAAGCCCAGCTGGTGGTAAGGCTCATATTTTCACAAAACGCATTGGCTAAAGCGTTACATTGATCAGCCGTGCTAGCCGTGAGGGAACCATCTGAGAGTTTAAGGGGGGGTATATCGGTAGATCTAGTTTTGAGGGATTTAGTCAGACGCCAAATATCTTGTCTAGGATTATCAACTTTTGCCAGTTTAGCATTCCATGCGTTATCGACATAATTTTGAATATTTGCATTTATGTACGTTTGAAGGATGTTTATATTACTGCGATTGAATCTTCTTAAGTTACCACTGGGCAGTTTCTGCTCATTACGACGCAAGTAGTTTTTATAGCGGATTAAGCGTTTAATATACCGAGGAAGTTTTGTGGAAGAATCACTATATACAGCAGTGGTAGACGGTATGGAGGAGTCTCTAGCATCAATAATAGTTTGTTGCAAATGAGAAATGGCAGTATCAATTTCCTTTTCTGAATTTAATGTCTTAGAACTAAGCATAATATTTTTATTGAGGTGGGAGCGATACTGATACCAATTTGCGCAGTTAAATCTAAAGTATCGTGTTTCTGGTTTACGACACAACGTAGGGAAGCTGTGGCATTTTCCATACTTCCTAATCTTTATAAATTATGTTAAACTCAGTTAGCATAAAATTTCTGGAACGGCTGAGTCTGAACATAACTCCCATTTGTTTGAAAGACGTCGCAAAAACTCTTTGGCCACTTTGTTCAAACACCGGGTGGTTTTGAACAAGTCTGGCATGGAACTAGTGTATAAAATATAGTCCCAGTATATCACAAGCTGAATTCAAATAAGAAAAATCCATAAAAAAAACGTTAGGTAAATAACTTCGTTAAAAAATGGTCAACCATACAAGCTGGTTCAAACGTTGAAAATAAATCCGCAATTTCCGCTTGAATGCAAACCGATTTGTTGCCGTTCTGATCTCAAAAGGAAGCGCGTTCCAGAGAAGAATGGACTGAATATTGAAGGAAGAGTGAACAAAATCAGTGGCATGAGAAGGACAAAGCAAGAGGAGATTATTGGAAGAACGCAGATTCCGAGCGAGCGACTCATAGAACATAGATATTGAAATTTAGACATAAGCTAGGAAGGAGGGGTGGGAGAATTAAGTAGGGAGAAAAGCGTGGTCAAAACAACGACAGACCTGACCAGACCTGTAGTTCGACACATAGTCATACTTTCTGAGGTTAAATATGAATCTAATACAGTTGTTCAAGACCCCATCTAGTTTATCCAGTAAGACCTCGTTCAAGTCAAAGCAGCACGCTTCACCATAGTAAAACACTGGATCTATGCCTATACCTTTCATTTGAGACCAGAATTATCAAAATGTTCGAGGTCACAGAAGATAAATCTACTGCAGCCTAAGACCACGTGTGACACGGTGAAATATTTTTATACATATATTTTTCTCGCGATATATCTGGTTGAAACATCGGAAAATTTTAGATTAGTTTCGCAAATCTATTGGCCAAAAAGTGCGAGGGTAAACAAATAAATAAATAATAATAAATTTAGAAAACACTAATTTTACCTGTGACTTCAACCCGGCCGTAACACATGAGTACCGTTTATCAACAATGGGGTTAACTTTCCATCAATGAAAATAATTTTCGTAACCGGATCAGCAATACCAGAGAATATGTCCTCCTCTTCATAAAATTGAGTTTTAAATACGACTGTAACGTTAGAAACTAAAATGAAACCGCAAATGTTGTTTGCAAACATACCAACCAGCTCTGAGAATAACAATAGACACTTTATTTTAAATACTTTTAAAACAAAGCAACCATTTGCTGGCGTGCGTGGCGGGCTACTGCTAGCTAACAATTTATATCAATATTCTTCTCGGCTCGGAATACAAATTAGTTGCAGTATTCTTATATAAAACGCTACAAAAACTTTTGAAACTGAAGTGTTCGGTCTAAAATTACGTTATTTTCATTATTTATTGTACTCCGGGGAAAGATTCGATGTTGGAAAAATATTGCGGAAGTGTTATAGTATATTTTTCAGGGTTCCGTTTTTTATCATTATAAAAAAGACCTACTAGCTACAGCCCGCGGCTTCGCCCATTTGAAAAGTGTTTATTGTTAGAACAATATTCCCTTGGGATTCTCAAGGGAATATTGTACCTGGATGAAAAGTATTTTATGACCTAACCCAGGTTCTGATTTATCAATATGCCGAGTTTCGTCCAAATCCCTTTAGCCGTTCAAACGTGAAAGCGTAACAAACTCACATTCGCATTTATAATATTGATTAGGTATAATTGTCACTTGAAAGGAAAGGTCTCTTGGGAAACAGTAGAACAAGCATTGATCACCACGCTTGCTGACAGTGTTGACGTTATTGACGTTTTCAGAGATTGCCTCATGAGTTTGATGTTTTGTTTCACCTACAAATTCGTCAAAATAACTTTATCTAACTTGAAGTTATAACGTGGGGGTCTTCAAGTCAAGCATATATATGTCACTTCTAGACATGCGTGCTTCGCAAAGAAGGAGGCGGAACGTGTGAGGGAGACGCAAAGGAGACGCCCTCACACCCCTAGCCACCGCACGAAACACCCTGGGCGTCGGAAGTCGCAAGCCGATTCCCGGCCACCGTTGGCACGAGCTTGCGGACAGCAATTAATGGGTAGCTCGCCGGCCGATAGGCCTGAGTCGACGGCGCTGTGTTCCACGAATGCCTCAAAGAGATGTCAGCAAAAGTGATGAGGCCCGCCAGGGCCGATGCCTGTCTGTGTCGCGGATTGGTTTGAACGATAATAGTTACCGCGGTCCTTGCACAAGCAACTGAAGGAACACGGGTGGGTTTTGGTCATGAAAAGTCCTCTTGCTTCACCCAGAGATTTTTCCTACCCCTTCATTATTCTTTTCCGATTAATTTCGTTGCGGGATCCAAGACAGTGAAATTCATTCTCCGGAACTTCGTCGTGCCTCATTTCTTCCTGTAGGTATCCTGGATGCGTTTACAAACATTGAAACTGACATACACAAGACACCCAGATCCGGCACAACTATCTGAAGGCCATACAAATATTTGTTCCATGCGAGAATCGAACCCGGTGCACGCAGCGCAGCAGCCGATCGCTCAGCCACTACGCCAGCCGTGTCATCAGGCGGTATAGTGGTTAAACGCGACGTGAGCCTATTTATTAACAAAAGAAAAATCTCCAAAGTGGAACTCGCTTAGAAATAAAGTTATTTGAAAACATAGTTATCTACTTGATAATTTATATTATATTTAAACAAAGGTTTAAAAGGTACTTGCAATGTGGGTATGATGCCAGAATTTCAAAGGCTAACGTTTCAAAGATACTTTAAAAGATATGGGTTACGTACTTCAATAGCCAAATTCTTTCTAATCATTGCATTCCAATCCCACATTTGTGGCATATTAACTTCACAAGCCAAAGAAAATTTAATTATTTTAGGACAACGCGATTTTACCCTAATCTCAGACCTTCAAACATTGTTCCCCAATGTTAACGCAGTACTGGACGTGCGCCCGCACGGCGCCAGAATGTCAATACTTTTTGACAGTTTTCTTGCAAAATATTATTTGATTTACTTAAGCTATTCTCATCATATCTCAAAAATAGAAAAATGTTTGTCTAAATTGATTGTACACAAGCAAACGGGTGTAAAGGCAACTATAGGTCAACAATATTAAACATTACAGCCGGTGTGCCTCAAGGATCAGTTTTAGGCCCTTTATTATACATATTGTTTACTAATGACCTAATTAGTTTCATACATGAACTTTTACCGGACATACAACTTGTAGTTTTTGCGGATGACACAAATGCTATAGTTGCGGCTAAGGACATTCAAGACCTTACTGTTAAGGTGAACGCAGCGCTAGAGGCCTTTCAAAATTGGTTTAATGCTAATAAGCTTATAATAAATACGACGAAAACCAACATTATGTTATTTAAAACTACTGCGCGTAACACGGATAATATGGACATTGAACTTAACAACGTTAAAATTGAGCTTGTCAGGGAAGTCAAGTTTTTAGGTATTTACATTGATGAATTGTTGAATTGGAAGAAAGAATTAGCCGCATTGGATTCGTCTATATCATCTGCTTGTTATGCTTTAAGAACTGTGAGGGATGAAGTGAGCATAGCACATTTAAAAATGGTATACTATGCGCTGATAGAGTCCAAACTGAGGTATAGCATACAGTTTTGGGGAAACAGCTACCATTATAACTGGCACAGGGCATTCGTTCTCCAAAAAAGAGCGATCCGAACCATGGTCCGCATTTCTCAGCGAGATACATGTCGACCATATTTTAAAGAACTTGGTATTCTCACAGTACCTAGCCTTTACATAGTTGTGCTTTTAAATAATTTAAAAAAATATTTATTTGACTACGAAACAGACGTGGACAGACTGGTAAGGGAAAAAACGCGTAGGAAAGACCTTGGAAACAAAATCATCCCGCGTTTCGGTATAGTTAAACATAGTCCACAGTATCAGGCAGTTAAAATATTTAATAAGTTACCGCTTGAGTTGAAAAGCATACTTTACACAGGCTCATTTAAGTCAAGACTCAGGGCATTCCTGTTGGAAAAGTGTCTCTACTCATTAGATGATTTGTAGTAGTCTTGTTGCTCTTAAACTGACATGTGTATATTTGTTTATAGTGTTATATTGTGTTCATATGACATTTACTTTTAGATTATTATTTTCGTTTTAATTTGTTATTAATTAATTTATTGACATATGGATATTTTTTATTTTTTTATTTTGTTGTGTTCTTAAGACATTTACTTTTTGATTATTATTTACGTTTATATTGTTATAAATAAATTTATTGACATATGGATTTAACTTTTTTATCAATTTTATTGTTTGCATTGTTACATTTTTTATATAAAATAAATTAAAATAATATTTTCTAATTGAAACAGAATTGCATGTATTCTCTTATATATTTGTCTTATACATCTGATAATGTTGATTATGTTAATGTTTCATGTTGGATTATATTCGAACGCAATGTAAATTGTTACTGAATAAATAAATTGAATTGAATACAGAAGAAATTCTAGCCATACATTTTTCAGTGTTAAAATATTTATGAACATCCAAGTCGTTTTGGAGAATCCAAAAGAAGCGAAAAACCATTGCGTTGTTAATTATTTATTTTAAAGCAAAACTATTACGTTACACGAAAAAAACATGTTTTACAAATAATATACAAGAATCAAATAATAAATATAAATTTAATTTCATACCTTTTAAACCAGCCATTACTATGTGTGTGCTTTATTTAGAAAGTAACCATTTTACGGCACTAAAGCGGTGAAAAGCTGTTAAGGCCTTGACCTTACGTAAAGCGTTATCACTGTCGGACTCCATAGAAAAGAAAGAAAGAATCGCGACGACACAACGCTTGCAATGTATTGAAAAATATATAGCTTTTCTAGAATAGCTCCACAAAATATTGAGTTATTACAAATAAAAAAACAATTGTACTGCATTGAGATAAGATTTGTTGTTATTATTAATATTACCGTGATAATTTTTTTAAATAACAATTAATAAGATTGCCGTTTATTTGTTTAGACATGTTTTTCTAAAACATGTTTAAATAACAACTAAGTTCTCAGAAATATGGCTGAAGAGTTTTCAAACAATTACTAATTTTCGAATCTGTCAAAAGAAAGGCCAAACTTGACTGTCAGTCAATTAAGTTAACACGAAAAATTCTTGGAACAAATCTCTGTCTGAGCGTAGCAATCTAATTTGTGTTTTCGTTCACTTACTAACTTATAAATGCCTAAGGACTGTTTCTCAATTCTCTATTTCCATTTCATTATCTTCAGTGAAAGTTGTCTTTGATAATATTTCGTCTGAAAGCAATATATCATCCACAATCCCTTCGTGAAATATGCGAAGACATTTTGGTTGTCCTCGAAGCCGAAAAGGCAAATTGCTTCGAGACATTTAATCAAAATAACTTGGTTTTGGAAAATGTTACAAACTGTCGCGAATTGTCTCTTTTCTCGGTAGTTTTCGTGACTAATGTCACTGTTATCAGGTTTCTTTACCTGCTGTGTGGCTTGTCATGTTTTCTCCTTTTCATATAGGTACCTGACTTTTATATGTAGGTAGGTACCCGTATACTTCTTATTAATATTATAAATGCGAAAGTTTGGATGTACTCAATCACGCTAAAACGGCTGAACGGTACTAGGTGAAGTTTGGCACAGAGATAGATTGTAGTTTGGAATAGCATTCACATAGAATTCACGCGGGCAAAGCCGCTGGCAGAAGCTAGTATTATAAATTTGGATGAATGGATGTATGTTTGTTACTCAATCACGCCAGAACGGCTGAACGGATTTAGATGAAATTTGGCACATAAATAGTTTATCCCGGTTTACAGTTCCCTTGGGATGATAAAATACTTTTCACGCGGGCGAAGCCGCTGGCAGAAACTAGTCATCTATAAAAAATATATTATCCTGTTTGTTGGTAAGCGCATATCACTTGAGAATTTAACAAATTCTTTTATCGGGACAACTGATTGTACTTTTTCTATGGAACTTTTATATCCAATTATATATGTTTTTTTATTATTATTGATAGGCTCGTGCTTGACCACTATCTCAAAGATAAAGATAAAGATGATTTATTTGTCAAAACATGTATACATACAATAGGCATGCAAGATGTTCAATTCTTATTTAGCGCTTACAAACATGTTTTGCCTTAGAGGCGTACAAATATGTGTATTACAAATTGATTAATTTACTAAAATATAGCAATGTCAGATATTACCATACAAAAGTCACAATAGATTGGCCTTTATCTTAATTAAATGTCATAAAAAAAAAAAACAGAATGAATAAAATGAAACAATGTCAAAAATTAATTTATATAAAATCTGAAATAATCAATTCAAAAAATTTCATAAAAAAAATAAAAATAATATAATTTAACAACGTCAAAAAAGTAAAACAAATAAAATCAGATATCAATATGAATTCATAAAACTCAACTGATGGTAAGCGATGATGTGGTCGACGATGAAGCACGCTTGCGTAGAAGTAATCTATTCACTCTTGACTTAGAGACCCCCAGGTCGGAACTTTACTCGGATCAGTCAGAAAGAAATAAAAGAAAAGTAACCTTTTTGCGCCAAGTATCTCGCTTAAAATAATAAAACGAAAAGGGAACAAAATTAATAACACAATATACAACTGGGAAGATGTGTGTAACATTACCAAAGTAAGCTTAAGAAGACATACAAAAGCTATCGCAACAGTATATGAAAAGGATCTAATGTTTGCAGAGTTTTATCGGCAATAAAATAGAGTAAACATACTTATGTTTAATCGATAACCACGGTTAGCTACTGCCGTACATCCTTCTACTGATTAGTATCGTAACGATCTCTTGTGATAAACACTTGTGAAATACAATTAATTTGCCTTAACCCCTAGGTATATCGATACCTCTGGGCTCAAAGGGCGTAAAGCGCAAAACAAACATGGGATATTTTATGCTTTGCTCAAAGGGCGTAAAGCACAAAACAACATGGGTTATTTTGTGCTATACCCTTTGAGCCCAGAGGTATCGATATTCTAAATAATTTCCTCAACTCCTCTCAATGAAATGGACAGTTATCTTGTTATTTATTTACGTTAATCGAGGTTGTTTTTTAGGGTTCCGTACCGTACCCAAAGGGTAGAAACGGGACCCTATTACTAAGACTCCGCGATCCGTCTGTCTGTCTGTCTGTCCGTCTGTCACCAGGCTGTATCTCATGAACCGTGTTAGCTAGACAGTTGAAAATTTTCACAGATGATGTACACTACTGCACTACTGTTGCTGCTATAACAACAAATACTAAAAACAGAATAAAATAAATATTTAAGTGGGGCTCCCATTCAACAAACGTGATATTTTATCCGTTTTTTTTGCGATAATGGTATGGAACCCTTCGTGTGCGAGTCCGACTCGCACTTGGCTGGTTTTCCATTGTGGTTGGATTAAGTGGATTGCAATAGAGGAAGTTTTGGATAGGAATGAAGAACTTAAAGTTCTCGCGTAAGGGCTGATTTTGTTATCGATACATCACATTACAGCCACAAAGTACATATGCCGCAGACAGAGAGTCCACTTCGAACAAAGCGCCATTTTGAACTCACACTTTGTCATTACGATTTTACAGGGAATAATGGGCAATATTAGACCGAGAACAGTCGCGGCTGTTCGTGACGGTGATGCTTTGTGTGGGTGTTTGTCACGTCATTCTTATATAAAGTAGGTAGGTACTGTAAAGAGATTGCATTGGCTGGGTTCCCTATATTAATTGTTACAGTCCGAATATACTTTAAATTAGTTCTATATAATTTAAATTCGTTCTTACATTCATTTTAAGTTATAAAGGTCATAAAATTTTTCAAGATTTTGAGAAGAAGTTACAAATTCAATATCTAGGAAAATAATAAATTATTTTAAGTCCGTAGACGAAATTGGAAAGGGTATGAAACTTGTCATATTAATATGGTTTAAGTCATCCAGCTAACAAATATGTTTCCTCCATTTGCAAAGCATAATTTTCTTTTTGTTTAAGTACATACATGTTTTTAGTTAGCTTCTTAAGCAGTCGGGTTATTTGATTTTATAAAAAAAAAACACTTTTATATTTTTGTCGAGCTTTTCACATTTTTATGTTTTTGTGGGATCATTATTACACCATTTTTACGAAACTAATCATCGTCGTATGTGGAGTCTCTGTCTATCCTCTAAACCATGTAAGCATGATATGATGTTTGTTTAGACGGATAGAGGTATTTATGTTTGTAACTTAAACAACCTACTCTTTTTTAAATTCGGTTTCAATATAGTAGCAACCTTAGTGAATCTGTCAAATTTCGAAACGGCGGGAGTGGCCCTTCTGTATACTCTCTATTTTGTGTTACAGCTGACTTTTATTATTGTTTCGGTACGACATAGTGTAATAAAACAGTTCGCTACAGTATCCTACAGCAATATATTTATTTCTCAATATCAAGTATCTACAAGGTACAATTTATTAATTATATTGTTTCACAATCTATTAATTCAATATATTGAACTGAGACTTTAGAAGAATTGATAATAACTAATTTAATATTTATCACAAGAAAACCAATTGTGTCCGACGTCCCTTTTCACACGCTCCGGTTGTCAGGTAGCCGGTTGCCGGGTGCCCGGCGGCGAATGTTACGGTACGTGTGAAAGCTAACATACATGCCGATACACTTCGCCGCCGGTTACCCGGCACCGGATACTCGGAAACTGGCAGGCTTATTACGTATCTTTTGCAAGAGCAAAACGATAGCGATTTTTGCGCAATAATTGCTCTTCAAAACAAAGGTTTTATATAAGTTGGCGGTTTTTTTTTTAATAAGTGCATTTGACGAACAGCGAACGATTAACAAACGATTGTGTAGGACCTACCATACCTACACTGCAGGTAATTCAGACTTTTATGACATAAAGCGTTTGATCGCTATAATTTTGCTCTTGCAAAAGATACGTAATAAGCCTGCGGGGCGTGTGAAAAGGGACGACCGGTCCGACCCCGACCAGCGCCGCCGGAAAAGGGGCGTTCCTTAACACGTCATCCGCTACTGGCACAAATTCAATCATTTCATTTGCAAGCACAATTAGTCGATTGCAATAAATTGTTGAATACAAATTTGATTAAATAATATTCTTGATCATGTCTTAATGTTCTAATTACATATCCAAACCCTAACAATACGTCAATCTTTTCATCTATTAGCTATTCAAAGCTGCAGAAACAAGAACAAAACAGACCATTTTGATTAATCAAAACACAACACGAACAACCAACCTTCGTGCCACACAATTGCGAATACTTATTATTCATCACAGACTCACAGTTGTTGTAAACTAATAACCAATCAAATCACAATCACGAAACACAGAAAACAGATATCAACAAGGACCCAAAGATATACATCTCCATTACAAGTTTAAGATAAGATCTCACCACTCAAATCGCCAAGTACATTTTTGGATAATACCTTCTTATTTTTCATGAGTATCTGATAAATAAATAAAGGAAAAACTAATTGCAGCTACATATTGCCAGGCAACCCTACCGTAATCTATTTTAGTATCTATATTCATGAAAATTAAGTTTTATCGGTTTAGTGTTAGCGGGAACGGAGGGCACTGTCGGTGCGAGCCAACATGATAGCCCGCAGGTTTTCGCGTTGTCCTGCTGGTGTGAAGGCCTCACTTTTAAAAGCATACTGTACACGTGCAGCGTGTGGGTTAATTATACTGAAAGGGCGTACAGGGCCCTCCGTGTCCAGTACAATAAACCGTTTCCGTAGCGCATCAGGGATGTTCGCAATGGCACGTACTTATTGTTTTCACGTTTCTATGCGCAAGCGTTGTGCGGCCCTGTTGCGCCGGGTGCGGGCCAGCCCCAATGCCATCCTTGCAATAATCGCCGACAGACTAGACTGCCCTTATGCCCACCATGACTGTGGCAGGCAAGTTGCAGTTCCAATGCCGGTTAGGAAATTATAATTATTGTGTTTTACTTTATTGTAATTTATTTATTTGGTGTAATTTTAATTTATGTGTCAATTTTTATCTAATTTAATTTTCTTTTATTGTTTTGTATTTTATGTGAGTTTAATTAATGTGTCTGCGTGTACTGCTATTATTGTTATTAAGTTATGCTTATGAGTATGTGATGCTTGAAATAAATTGAAATTGATTGAATTTATCAAAAAACATATACCTTCAGATTTTAGGGATCTCGTACTACAAGGGCCCAAACTGGTACATTCTCCATAACTAGTTGAACTAATTCGAAGTTTTGACGGCAAATTAGTTCTGTTGCTCCTGTCCTATCTATCTTGTTTAGACTATTGAGTTTGATGAAACAACAGTTTCTTTGGTCTTGGGAAGTTAAAGTTTTAGTATTCGGTATAATTAAGTATCCGTAACTTGATGGATGCGATCAGGTGGCAAATTTAGGTGGGTATTGTTATTATGGTTCTATTGGGTACCTTGAGAGAAATTGACCTACTGTAATAACAGTTGTTTATTGTTCGTCAGGAATAGTACATTATGGTACAAGTGTGTAATGTTGGTGATTACCGCTGAGGCGCCATTGAGATACGAGCCGTTAGGTGAGGGTCCTAAGAGAGCCGAGGACGGTAATCATCAATACACACGTGTATCATACGACGTTTTACAACACACTTGTGAAGAAAATAATACTAAAAAATCATTTTCAACAGTGAAAACGAGTTGTGAAAATTTTTTGCAACGGCGGACAAAATTAATCAGTTTTCCTATGCGTGCGCATCTAACAATGGCGACCGGCCATAGACTAAAAGAATGTTTCTTTTTTTTTGGCTTTTCGCGGATAGCGTTTTAGCCACGTACAAAATGGTTTTTTTTATTACAGTTAAAAACAAGTTATATTTGTGTGACAGTTTTATTTATTAAACACGTACAAGTTGAAATTATCTATTTAAATACGAAGTTGCATCAAATGATCAAGCAATAGGTACATTAATTTATTTGTATTGCTACGAGCGGGGGTTCAGGGATAAATTATTTAAACAGCAGACTTCAATTAATCACTGTTTATTAAAAAAACACTTCTTAAACAATTCTATTACTTCGCTCTATTTTCCGCTTTGATCGCTCTGTATCGCTTCTCAATCGAAACTGACCCACGACGAACCCGACCGCTCTTTATATAGCACGGAAGAAGTTTCAAGAACGTTACATACTGTTCTAGATAATTCGAGAAACTTCCAGAACAGTCGACTTTCGAACTCATTGTTCCCGAAGCGACTAGAAACTTCCAGAATGTTCGGTTCGAACCTTCTGGAACACTCCATTCGACACGAGAAGATTAGTTCCGCTATACGATACTAGATGGCGCCACTAGATACTACTTAGTTCTTCTACTCGTCACTAGATGGCGTTGCCCTATCTTGTAACATTGCCTCCCGCTTAGACATGCTCGTCTCGAGCATTGTTAGACCCATGATAACGGGCCAACTGATCTACATGAACGATCTTTGATGCACCTCGGGGTCCCTTTTGGATTCGGTAGGTGACGTCATTGATCTTGGTAAATACGCGATAAGGTCCATCCCATTTTGCTTGTAATTTAGGCGATTTTCCTTTGCTCCGTGCCGGGTTATGTAACCATACAAGAGATCCTTCATCGAAGCCCTTATTGTTCCTTTTCCGATCGTAGCGGGTCTTCATTCTCTCAGACATCTGTTGACCGGTCTCTCTGATGTGCTCATAAATCTTTAATGCACCTCTACTACGAATGTGTGGTCCTTTCAAAGCCGCACAACTTGTGCAATTGCGGCACCATTCCTCAACGTCCTCTCGACAATGGATCCAGTAAAATAGTTTTCGGATCTTGATTAAAGTCCTCTTAACTCCCATGTGACCCCCTGAACTTCCATTGTGATAGAGCTGTAGGACCTCCGGTACCTTAACTTTAGGTACGACTATTTGTAGATGACACTGGTCACCGCGAGCATTCTCCCATTTCCGGCACAGAACCCATCCTGGATAACCAAGCTTTCCTACTGTGCCCAGTAACTCTTGGTGATGGAACTGGTTGCTGCAACATCACTCCAGTGAGGCCTCGGAGCTCCTGATTTCTTCCATTCGAGGATCGGGTCTAAGTCTCTGTCATCTTGCTGAGCACTCTGCAAGATTTCCTTCCAATCTTCGCTAAGATCCGTCCTCAACATTTTCACAAATATCGCTTGCTCAGCCTCTTGCCTGGCACAGGGCTTACATTGATCGGAACATGACCTACGCGAGAGAGCATCTGCATTACTGTGTAGTGTTCTGTTCCCGTCACATGATTGCGACTCACACACTATTTGTGAAATCGAGTTCCTTGGGGCTCTTTCATCACCAGCCACTAACTGCCACTTACTCCTGGCGTCTACTGGTTTTCCTGCTGCTGGTGACTGACTTCCGCAATGGGGACTCCTTTGCTTTGCGCAGCTTAACCAGATGTGGCCTCTCTCTCCACAGCTATAGCACCGGGGTGAAGTCACAACCTGCCTTATGCGGTGAGCTCGATCGTCCCGTCGTACAGCTTCCACCTCAAAAGCGTAGGCTAGAGCGTTCTTAAGATTCTTAAAATGGCCTAGCCTTACGGCAGCCCTAACCTCCAGGTCACGGATCCCATCCGTGAAAGCTTCCAATGCTTCCAGAAGCTTTTCGAAAGTAACGTCCTGTCCAAGTGCCTCTAACACAATCAAGGCCTGCTCGCGAAGGCCCAAGGTTAGAGCAGTCAAGGCCTGTTCTTTGGTCCACCTATTCGCTTTCATGACGGCTTCGAACTGTATCTTGTAGGCAGACCATGACGAAGAGCCGTCGAATGGTGGCACTTTAAAACCACCTGGCGAGAGCGCAACTACCGCAGGTGCGACGGCCTCTCCTCCAGATATGAGCCCACGAACAATCCTCTCCAATTCGGCGATGCGGATCTCCTGCTGCTGGACCTGGTCCTTTAGCTCCTTCATCTCCTTACCGATGGCTGCGCGGAGGTCCTTAATCACCAAGAGCTGCTCCTCCTGACGGCGAGCTTGCTCTTGCTTGTCACGCTGTAGCTGCTCCTCTAAGCGGCGCGCCTGCTCCTCCTGACGGCGAGCCTGCTCCTCCTTGTCACGTTGCAGCTGCACCTCTAAGCGGCGCGCCTGCTCCTCCTGACGGCGAGCCTGCTCCTCCTTGTCGCGCTGCATCTGCTCCTCCATGCGGCGAGCTTGCTCCTCCTGACGGCGAGCCTGCTCTTGCATGAATGCCATAAGGGCCGCTAGGTCAGGCGACGCCGACGATTGAGCTGGTTCCGCTGCAGCCGCGGAGTCTCGATGTCCACTTGATGACGGTGAGGGAGCGTCTCCAAAGCGCCTCTGGTCTACGTCTTGCTGGCGCTGACTCCTGGTGCGCATCCCTTCCGTTTCTTCCTTCGGTAGAACCGGCATAATTTATCCCGCACTTCTGACACCAATTTGTTACGAGCTGGGGTTCAGGGATAAATTATTTAAACAGCAGACTTCAATTAATCACTGTTTATTACAAAAACACTTCTTAAACAATTCTATTACCTTGCTCTATTTTCCGCTTTGATCGCTCTGTATCGCTTCTCAATCGAAACTGACCCACGACGAACCCGACCGCTCTTTATATAACACAGAAGAAGTTTCTAGAACGTTCCATACTGTTCTAGATAATTCGAGAAACTTCCAGAACAATCGACTTTCGTACTCATTGTTCGCGAAGCGACTAGAAACTTTCAGAATGTTCGGTTAGAACCTTCTGGAAAATTCCATTCGCCACGAGAAGATTAGTTCCGCTATACGATACTAGATGGCACCACTAGTCACTACTTAGTTCTTCTACTCGTCACTAGATGGCGTTGCCCTATCTTGTAACAGTATACTGTTGAGCACGATCCTTTTTGTATCGAAACTTTTTTAAGAACAAAGCAACCCAACCAATAAATTAAAAAAATAACTCTATAACTCACTTGTGAATAATAGTAATGAAAAAGACACAGCTTGATTACAGGTGTCATTATGTGCCTAATTGCGGTGAAATTAAAGCCACTTTATGAGCAAGTGTGTTGAAAAGTATTTTACAATTAGGTACAACTTTACTTGTTTATACCACTGAATATATAATAGTAGGTTCCGACGTACTTATACTGGCTAAGCCTACCAGTCGCTAGCCTGTCAACCGCTGACTGAGACCGCGGTAACGCTTGGGAAGATCTATGGCCAACAGTCGTATCACGTAGTCACGGTTGATGATTGTACTTATTTTATTATTTTTTTGAAACTTGGTTTTTTCATAAACTTTCTGGCCACATGTACACTTACAAAAACTTACAACGAAATATATTTAAAAAACAGTAACAACACACAATAAAAAGATACAAATAATAAGATACCAGTGACAACACAGAAGAACTTTGAAAGAAGCTTTGAAAATTTGGCTCAGAATTGAAGCATCTATATCTACATGTAGACTATTATAACTATGCATTATTGAAAAAAATTGGCATATCGAAAATTTGGGAAGGTAACACCGTCTGTACTTCGTAAAATGATTTTTGATAGTAGTTTTTTTTTTGTGTTTTTGATAATTTATTTTGTTAATATTCTGATTCATTCCTGGTAAAGAATAGTCACTTTAGTGCGATGCAGTGTGGATTGGATACAGTTTTATCACTGTGAGTGACCGTTTTCTCAGTGTGTGATTACTGAAAAACCACAAAGTTTTGATTTATAATTTTGTAATTTGAGACAATCTTCTTGTATACAACATGAACTGACGTATGAGTATTCGAATAATATTCTTAGTTAAATAAACTATTATGCATAAATTAAAAGGTAAAATATCAAAACCGACGTACACGTCAACGTTGCGATATCTTGTAAACATTGTCGTTTTTGGCTAAGAACAACATCGTGCTGTTCCTTCACATCTTGAAATTTACATAATATGTAATATAATAAATCCCGCAACCTACTTCTAATAGGTTAAAACATTTTTATAACTGGATTTGTGAAAAACAATACACAGCGTAAACAATCTGACAGCTCATGTACCACGAAAGTGACAGATGTAAAAGCATACCACATAAAAATCTATTTAGAAATTACCAATATTAAGATTTCAGAATTATAATAGCCAGAGTCTAATAACATTTTAGTTAGAATTGTAAATGATTCATGATTGCTTTTACCGTACCGAAATTACAGACGTTAGGTCTGTCATTTCTGACAAAGCCTTTGAAAACCTTTGTTTCTATTGAACAGGCTTGTTTATCGAAAAATATATAGATTCAAACAGAAACAATTATAACTTCAAAGAAGAGTTGTTACTTGTCAGATACATTCAATTAGGGGTATTAACTGACTTCAAAAAAAGGAATAGATTCTCAATTCGTCGGAATCTTTTTTTAAATGTATTTTCCCCGAATTACTCAAAGTCGCCTCGAACCGATTTGGAAAATTCATCTTTTGTTTGAAAGGGTATACTTCCCAAGTGGTCCCGTAGTCTAGAAATCGAGAGATCTCTTACAATATTATAGGCATACGTACCGATTTTAGTGTTTTCATCAACAATGACACTAAAAAAGTATCATTTGGTGAAGTGGAACTGATGAAGAAGACCACAGAGGGTCACTGGAACTCTTTAGTGATAAGTATGTCACGGGTATAAGATATCTCGAATAGTAAACCGACTATGATGAAGCTAATATTTATAAATAATTTGCTACTTATGAAAATGGTACCATCGATCTGATCTGATGATGATAAATGATTTTATTTCTGTAAGTTGGTTTGTACAAACACTTTTACATGTACATGAAGCCGGAAGGTAGGCACTGGAACTCCAAAATAATACAATCTTATCGTCTTTGGGCTTATTGAAATCGACAAACGATGCTCTTTGTCAATAATTTTAATTGATTTTCAAAACGAAAAAAAGGAAATAAAAATCTTTTTTAACAAAAAAACTCCAAAGCAAAACACCACAAAGGCAAAAATTACTTTCTTTTCGGAAGTCGGTGTCGAAAAATAAAAACAATAGATAACAAAGACACCGACTTCGGTAAAGAAAGTTATTTTTGCCTTTGTAGTGTTTTGCTGTGGGAGTCGGATTAATCATCAACTAGGTACAGACATTCAATCCCATCAAAGGTGTGGAAAGTAGTGCTTGGTGCTATGGTGACCTAACACACCTTTCTTGTAATGATAGGATATGGTAAAGTTAAAGTCTAGGATTATAAGGTAAACAACTATATTGAATCACTATATAACACTTAGATACAAGAAATGGTAAATTATGCTAAACTACGTAACTAAATTAATGGTAAAAAGGATGGTAAAATGGTTATGGTTTGGTTATGAGTACGTGGTGTCTCTGACGAGATCTAAACGCGAACTGGCCCACATTTTGGTAATCGAGCGAATGTGCATACTTGCGTTTGATGCAATTATGCATTTTCGCTGAGTGTTCGGTTAAAACTCGAACATATTCCCAAGAGCGAGAAGAAATGCGGGATGATGATATGGTGTGTATATAACATTAAATTACTTAAACATATTAGTTTCTGGTAATCTTATCTGGTAAGCTTAACAACATTGATAATATTAAAAGCAAAAATTGAAAGCATATTGGTTTACTTAAATAACTATCATTAAAAACATTAATGGTGGTTTAAAATTAAACTATAGAGTCTTCCACAGTAAAAGCAATATTTTGATTGCCTGTGTTCATATAATTTTTGTCCCGTTTTAGCGAACTATAGTTCGCGCTAGGCCAGCGTTTGGCATAATTATGTAAACGAAAACCGATTTCACTTTTATTCTTTAGATCACTGGCACTGAGCACTTCACTATATGATTGACGTCTTCTGGTTGGTTTCGGAGTCAGCGGAGTCGCTGCTAACTCCTGTTGGCAGCGACTCTCGCTGCGGCGTCGAGGTCTCGGAGGCGGCGGAGTCACCGCGGTCTGCTGCCGGCGTGATCGCTCGCCACGATGCCCAGCAGAAGTCTTCCGGCACAGGCGACATCGCCCCGTTCGCCACATCCAGGCTGCTGCCACGCATAGAGCCATCGACATCAACACGTAGCATATTACGTATTGGTGGATATCGTGGGGTGACATATCTTCTATTTCTGAATCGCTTTTCTTCAGGATTTCTATCGCCTCCCCCAGACTGGTCATAGATATGTTTTGGCTTCCGTCATCAGTCTGCCTTTCTTCTGGGATTTTGAGGTTAATCAAGTGATTAATTTGATCGAATTCGGGCATGTAAATGGTTGGTGAAATGTTCACTTGGTTGGACTGTTGACGTATTGAATATAATGAGAAGTCCTTTCCTTTGATGACACACTCTTGACCTATGCCAATGACCCCAGCTTGGGTCAGCTGGCGAACTGTTACATGATCGCCGCATATGATTTTTATTGTGTAGGTGTCACAACAAAAGTAAAAGTGCTGAGAAGTAGAATGTAATGCAATCCAAACGTTGGTGCATTTGGTTTTATGCACTTTACATTGATTGGTTGCCAGATTCTTGTCACAAAAACTTTCGTCATTTTGCAGGTCTATTATTGGTTTTAGCAGCTCACACATGTAAGTTGGTCCATGGTGTAGACATGCCGTTAGTTCCTGTGTTGACATGCTGAAGTGTGAATCTTTCTTTAGGTTAACTGCCACATATTCGGAAACTGGTATTATCGTGGTCATCGTGGTGTTTGTTTGGTGCGGTACAGGTATTATCTTGAACAGTTTGAAACTTTCTCTGGATATTAGAGGAAAAGTAACTTCAATTATGACAAATTTTTGCGTCGCTCTGGCCTTGACTTTCAGTAGTTTGTAAAGATACTGAAGATCAGTGTCTAAATTAGTAATTGGTAGTGTGAGTTCGCTTGGCATCTGGCCATATATGGTTTGGAGCTCACGTTTAAGTTGCGTTGGTGGCAGTAAATGTATGCTAATTTGACCGTGGTAGATGTCTGTTAATGCATCGAGCAGAGTATCTTGAAGTCGCCTTAATCCTTGCAGCAAACTGTTTCCAGACATTGCTGACAATGTGAACTCATTGACGTATGAAATGTTTTGTATTTGTCGTTGGAGAGTACTAGCATTTTCCTGCAATTCCATTAGCTTCTTGTTTATTAATTTGTGCTGTTTGTTTACAGTGATCTCCATTCTTTTCATAAGGTTGAACTCTGCTTCAATTATGGAAGTTTGGTTTTTCCATAAATTAGAAAGGTGTTTCTCATTGCGATGTATGGTTTCAATGTCCTTTTCATACTGGTCTGCAAAACGCGAGTCCAACACTCCGATTAAGTCATTTGCTAGATACCCGATACCGTTGATTAGGCCTCGTCGGCGCCGACCCGTCTTCCCCGTAGCGCGTCGCCGTCTAGCGTGGATATCAAAATGCTGTGTTAGCAAAAGTTCATTGTAGTATTCGAGTTCCTGGTAATCGTGCCGGGCTTGCTGCACGATCGTATTACAATGGTTTTGTGTTTCTATGGTTGCGCACAAGTTTTCTTGGTAATTGGCTAGTTGGTTATAAGTGTTTATGCCTGTCCAATAGGGTCCCATGTCGTAGTACATGACTAATGTCCATTTATCCCTGATTAATTGTACTTTTGAAATAGGGTCAAAATAAAGCGTTTGGTTGTTTGGAAATGGTTTCACGGCGTCTAAACCGTAAGATGGTAAGATCAGCGTAAAAAAACTCAGTAAAACAGTTGCTATAGTTGCGATTTTTGACCTTGGTTTTCTTTTTCCTTCTGATAATTTGGTTGTTGGTTTTATATCTGGTTCTGTTATATTTACGTTATTCTGGTCAACGGGCAAAACTAAGAGTTTCACAATAGGGCGTTTCATGACCCCATTTTTGGTTTTTAATGAAACTGCTCTGGTTAGACCATCATTTCCTGGATGTGTGTCGACCACACGTCCAAGAGCCCATTTTCCTGGAGGCAGATTCTCATCATGAATAACTACTAGATCTCCAATTACGATGTTTTTCTGTGGTTCCATCCATTTACTTCTAGATGATAGTTGTACCAAGTATTCAGTCTTCCATCGTTTCCAAAGATCTTGGAATAATTTGTTGGTTAGATGCCACCTGGTTCTGGCATCTTGCTCGGTTTCTATTAAAGTTGTTCCTGGTCTTCCTAATAAGAAATGAGCTGGTGTAAGGAAGTTTATATCATCGGGATCCTCTGATATCGCGCAAAGAGGTCGTGAGTTGAGGCACGCTTCTAGTCTAGCTAACAGTGTGGCGTACTCCTCGAATGTTAGTCTTTGTTGACCGATGATCCTCTTGAGATGATGTTTCAGACTGCGTACTGCTCGCTCCCATAGACCGCCGGCATTAGGCCAGCTAGGCACGTTAAAGTGCCATTCTATGCCCATCTCTGCTATCTCGTTTATAAAATTTTCACTGAATACTTCACGAAGCTGGTTAAATTCTTCCTGTATCATCCTGTTTGCTCCCACAAAGTTAGTGCCGTTGTCACTGTACATATGTCGTGGTGCCCCTTTTCTGGCAGCCATTCTGGTTAGAGCTGCCAAAAAGGCGGAGCTGCTCAGGTCTGACACGAGCTCTAAGTGAACCGCTTTCGTGACCATACATATAAAAACTGCTATGTACCCCTTCGTAGTTTTAATTCCCCGTCCTTTATTAGCCTTGACCTCTACAAAGCCTGTGTAGTCTACGCCGCAGTGATAAAACGCATGTTCGGGATTCACTCTTGGTTCTGGTAAATCTCCCATGAGCTGGTGCTGCCGCACGGGATTTTGTTTTTTGCATATGACACATTTTCTTATAAACTTTTTAGTTGCCATGTATCCGCCGACAATCCAATACTGTTGTCGAAGGTTTGCTAGCGTTAGACGCGCTCCGCCATGGAAAGTTAATTTATGAGCTTGATCGATAAGTAATGTGGTTAACGGGTGGTCGTGAGCTAAGATGATGGGATGTTTCATCTCAAGACTCATGTGGGCGTTTTCTAATCTCCCACCCACACGTAAAATGCCACGTTCATCTATGGTAGGATTCAAACTCAAAATCTTGCTTTTGGAGTGCACTCTTCCGTGTTTGTTTATTGAATCTAGGTCGTTTGCAAATTCTGCCAGCTGAACGTTTTTGATTATCAGCTGTTTAGCCCGGCGAAGCTCGTGTAATTCGAGGTAGGGTCGGCGAACTTGTTTGTTCAAGGTAGGTAATCGCAGTATCCACGCAAAAATACGTATGATTTTTGTAATGGAGCTATATTTGTTTATCAAATGTTTAGTAATTTCGGTAGTCAGCGATTCTCTTGGTTGTCCAATGACTACCGCGTTGGTTTGGTTTAAAATAGACGGCTTTACTTCTAAATTCGTCTCGTAAATGGTTTGGTGTTGTGTGTAGCTAAGCATTTACGACATCGTTTGTTCGATTGACATGGTTTTTTGTTATGACTGCATAGACAGTTTTGGCAGTAATTTAATTGCTCAATCTTATTTAATTTTTGCTCGTGCGTCATTTGCAAAAAATCAGGGCAACGCCACAATCCGTGGTCAGAATTGCACAATGCACAGGTTATCGACCGCGACACGTGTAAAGCATTTGATTTTGTGTTTTCTTTGTTGCCTGATTGATGGTTATTTCGTTGAAAAAATTTCTTCTTGTTTTGGTTGTGGTTGCTGTATGGGAATGGTTGATGCGGCGTGGTTTTTTGGTTGCCTGGTTCTTGCTTGCGACGAGACGCTTCTAGCGCTGTGAATTTTTTCTCCAAGAATTCCAGGAACTCCTGCAGATCGGGTAGCTCTCTAGGATTCTTGACAGATTCTATGTATTCGGTGAAGGTATCATTATCCAGCTTTTGCGCTAGTAGGTGCACTAGAAGTGGATCCCAAGTTGCTATATCCACTCCCAGATTCTGTATAGCGTGTAACGTCTCCTTGGTTACGTCATGCAGCTTCTTAATCGTAGCCATCGATTGCTGTTGTATATTGGGAAGCCCAAGTAGGATATTAATATGGGACGTGAAAATCAATTTCTTGTTACCATATCTATGGCTTAAAATTGCCCAGCATACCTGATAATTGTCAGAGCTAATATGTAAATGGTGAATCAGACGCTCTGCTTCCCCAGTCACCTTACTCTTCAAGAACTGCATTTTTTGCGCATTAGACATCGACGGGTTTTTATCGATCGCTTCGCTAAATAAGTCTTTGAATGGAACCCACTGGTTGTAAGTTCCATTGAACACGGGGATGTCCATCGTCGGAGCTGACTTCTCTCGGTGCTTCACTGCCCACATCTTTTTGTTGATGTCGTTTGTCAACTCACTGTACTTTTCCTCATGCTTGCAGAATTCCATTTGGTACGTAATATCGTCGCCTCCATCCTCACCTTCAATTTCCCAATGAAGTCTGTCAATCTCACCCCATCGGCTATCCAGTGATTTTAGAGCATTCTCGAATTGCCATTGATTCTCGAACTTGTCTACTTCTATACTACTCACGGTTCTCATGAACGCCTTGAAATTGATAATCTGCTTCTTTACCAACCCGTTCAGCTTGCTGGACCCTCTCTCTGTATGGGGAAAGTTCTCTCGCTGCGTGGACTCCTTATTGCGAGACGACGTACTTGGTGGTGGCTGCGCCGTCTCATCTTCCGGCCGAAGATGGTCAGCGCCTAGCTGTGACCTAGCCCGGACACCTGGTAATGGCTGTACCTCCTCCGCTTTTGGTCTACGGGGGCTTTCTTCCTGCAGCTGCGTTGTGCCTAACTGCCTCATGGTTTTATCAATTATCTCCTTTATTTTGAAATAAACTTCCTGGACTGTTTCGAAACATCCCTTTTTGAAGTAAATGTGCTCAACATCCGCAAACTGACACATTTTCTTATGGTTTTGTTGGTAGGTGTGCCAGTATGCTTCCAACATATCAGCCTTACGCTTGTAATTTTCGATGGTCTTCCTCTCGGATCCATCCTTCTTTATGTTGGTTAAGAACTTGTCCAGGATTTCATAGAGCTCCGTTTGGTTGATGAACAGAGTATCGGAATCCATGTTAAGAGTTGGTTTGAGAAAAAAAATTGGTAATGATTAGTTAATATAACTGGTTTGATCTGACCTTTATGCTCCAACCGACCGTCTCTGCAATCCGTGGTTCTCCCAATTGCAGCGATCTCCTGGTTTGCGTGGCACTGTATCACTGGTAGTCACTGGTAATTAAATGCTCGAAGGACCATGTAGAAAGTAGTGCTTGGTGCTATGGTGACCTAACACACCTTTCTTGTAATGATAGGATATGGTAAAGTTAAAGTCTAGGATTATAAGGTAAACAACTATATTGAATCACTATATAACACTTAGATACAAGAAATGGTAAATTATGCTAAACTACGTAACTAAATTAATGGTAAAAAGGATGGTAAAATGGTTATGGTTTGGTTATGAGTACGTGGTGTCTCTGACGAGATCTAAACGCGAACTGGCCCACATTTTGGTAATCGAGCGAATGTGCATACTTGCGTTTGATGCAATTATGCATTTTCGCTGAGTGTTCGGTTAAAACTCGAACAAAAGGAAAACTAGTACTACGCACTTACGCAGTTTCTTAACAAGCTTAATCTATCCCGCTTCAATCCCAAGAACTTCGAGGAACAGCAGATTGCAATAGTGGAATGTTCGAATAATTGTGCTGTTACCACTCCAAGATAATTCCCTAGTCACTCCTCGCCGCTCGTGCAACCCATTTGAAGTTATCTAAACTTACACTTAGGATCAAGAAGGCAGTGAGACTGTCCGAGCGACGGTCTTTACGAAGTTATGATGCAATATTACAATATCTATTTAACTTAGTCTTTATAGAGCTTTAAATTTATTTATCTTTACTCTATATCCAATTTTTTCCACAAAGGTGTTTATAATTAGGATCAGATATTTTGGTACTTACAAAACAATCATAACTTTTTCAATAAAGCACTAAAAAATGCAAAATAACTTTCGTTTCGGAATCCGGTGTCTTCGGTAGTTCTTTTTAGGGTTCCGTACCAAAAGGGTAAAAACGGGACCCTATTACTAAGAGTCCGCGGTCCGTCTGTCTGTCACCAGGCTGTATCACAGATGATGTATTTTTGTTGTCGCTATAACAACAAATACTAAAAACATAATAAAATAAATATTTAAGTGGGGCTCCCATACAACAAACGTGATTTTTTTTGCCGTTTTTTGCGATAATCGTACGGAACCCTTCATGCGCGAGTCCGATTCGCACTTCCGGACACCGACTTTATAAATGAAAGTTATTTTGCATTTATTAGTGTTTTGCTTTTGAAATCGGTATATTCAGCGGCCTGCCATTATGTTTCTTCGGGATTTTGCGAAGTTAAACAGGGACAAACTTAATGGTCATTCCAAAGATATTGATTGTGTTGAAGTTGTTCAGGCAGCAACTTTGGATGAGAAAGTGCATAATTATGTTCAACAGGTCCGTGCTTCAGCTTTTCGATGCGCAGGCGCCACTCAGGGCTGTCCGTGTTAAGCGCCCTCCGGCTCCATGGATTAGTCCTGGAGTTCGTTTGGCGATGAGACGGCGTGACAGGGCTTTTCGGAGATATAGAAGGGATCGCAGTGAGGAGAACTGGAGCCTGTACAAGTTGGCTAGAAACCGCTGTAATCAGATGGTAAGAGCTTCCAAACGCCGATACATTTGTGAAAATGTCCTTAATTTTTCCCCGGCTGACATATGGAAGTTTCTCAAATCAATTGGAATCACGCAATCATCCTCTCATACTGTATCATCTTATATGTCTCTGAATGATTTGAATAATCACTTTTCATCGTCAACTATGCTCACGGCTGTTGTTAAGAATAATACTATTCGTCATATTACTTCCATGCAAATTGCACCTTCCGAATCTTTTTCTTTTTTCCCGGTGACCGACGCTGAGATCCTCAAAATGTTCACTGCAATTAAGTCCAAGGCTGTTGGCTGTGATGGAGCGAGCAGATCCATGTTAGCCCTCATTTTTAAAAGTATCCTTCCCATTATCACACACATCATCAACTTCTCTCTGCAGGCTGGTGAGTTTCCTACCACCTGGCGTAAGGCATTCATTATCCCTCTTCCAAAAATTTCCAACCCCACCTTATATAATCACTACAGACCAATCTCCATTCTCTCTTTCCTATCTAAGATCCTGGAAGCAGTTGCTCTGAACCAAATATCCTCCTTCGTGTCCCGGAATAACCTATTGTCCCCTTTCCAATCTGAGCTAATAAGAGCTTTCAAACGCCGATACATTTGTGAAAATGTCCTTAATTTTTCCCCGGCTGACATATGGAAGTTTCTCAAATCAATTGGAATCACGCAATCATCCTCTCATACTGTATCATCTTATATGTCTCTGAATGATTTGAATAATCACTTTTCATCGTCAACTATGCTCACGGCTGTTGTTAAGAATAATATTATTCGTCATATTACTTCCATGCAAATTGCACCTTCCGAATCTTTTTCTTTATCCCCGGTGACCGACGCTGAGATCCTCAAAACGTTCACTGCAATTAAGTCCAAGGTTGTTGGCTGTGATGGAGTGAGCAGATCCATGTTAGCCCTCATTTTTAAAAGTATCCTTCCCATTATCACAACATCATCAACTTCTCTCTGCAGGCTGGTGAGTTTCCTACCACCTGGCGTAAGGCATTCATTATCCCTCTTCCAAAAATTTCCAACCCCACCTTATCTAATCACTACAGACCAATCTCCATTCTCTCTTTACTATCTAAGATCCTGGAAGCAGTTGCTCTGAACCAAATATCCTCCTTCGTGTCCCGGAATAACCTATTGTCCCCTTTCCAATCTGGTTTTCGGCCCGGCCATAGTACAGCCACAGCCTTGCTTAAAGTTACTGAAGACGTCAGAAACGGCTTGGAGAGTTCGAGGTTGATTTAATTGATTTCTTCAATGCATTTAATACCGTCGATCACGACATTCTCCTGGCCATCCTGTCTCAAATTGGGGTTTCTTCGTTGGCACGGGATTGGTTTTCATCATATCTTCGTGGTCGCCAGCAGGCGGTGCGTGCTGATCAGAAATTCTCTGATTGGTGCGCTCTGGAAACAGGCGTTCCACAAGGCGGTATACTCTCTCCACACTTGTTTTCTTTATTTATTAACTCTATTACTACTATTCTCAAATGCTCCTACCATCTGTATGCTGATGACCTGCAGCTCTACGCGCAATCTGACATTCTCAATCTGGATAACTGCATCTCACTGTTAAATGCTGACCTTCAAGCAATCGCTGACTGGTCTAGCAAATTTGGGGTTACTGTCAATGTCAGTAAATGTCAGGCTATCCTTATTGGTAGTTCGTATTTTCTACGAAACTTGGACACTAGCCTTCTATCGCCGCTTATTTTCGGCAATACCGTCATCCCACTCTCACCTCACGTTAAAGACTTAGGCCTATACATTGATGACAAGTTAAGCTGGAATAAGCAGGTCGTTCAGATTAGCCAGAGAGTCACATTCTCACTGCGGTCTCTCTATAGATTCAAACATTTTCTTCCGTCTAGCACTAAAACCACCTTGGTTCAAGCTCTTGTATTGCCTATAATCGACTATGCTGATGTTTGTTACTCTGATCTATCCCAAGAACTTCTTAACAAAATGGATCGACTTCTTAACAACTGTATTCGCTTTATTTTCGGACTTCATAAATATGATCACATTTCTCCTTTCCGTTCTCAGCTTAAATGGCTGGCTATCCGTCAGTGGAGATCCCTCAGATCCCTCTGCATGCTCTTCAACATCATGAACGATCCTTGTACTCCTGATTATTTAAAACAATATTTTAAAGTGTTGGGCAGTTCTCACGATCTTAACCTTCGAGCTTCAAAAAACTTACTTCTCCATATTCCTTCTCACCGCACTGGGTTTCTATCTAATTCTTACACTGTCTATACTATAAAACTCTGGAACTCTGAGAGTAAATTTTCATTTAAGCGTAGAATCCGTCCTCTCTTACATAGCTCGGTCTTCGTCATAGTTATTATATTTAAATTTCTGTTTCATTTAGAATAAATAATGATATGGTATTTATTATAATATTTATTAGTCTATTGTTTTAGTAATTATTTATGTATTTTATTAGTTAGATAGTTTATTAATATCTGATTTTAATTATTGTTCATTTTATTTTATTTTTGTACTCCTACCACTGTTGTGTCCTTTTTAACCCAAAGGTTAAAAAGGACACAACAGTGACCCACACTAGGAATTTCTTCTGTATCGTGGGTGCGTTTACAAACATATAAACTCACATGCACTAACACCCAGAGCCGGAACAACTATCTGTAGATCCTACAAATATTTGTTCCGTGCGGGAATCGGGCGTTCATCTCACGCCTCTCCTTCCTGCAGTCTTCAGATGAGGCGTGCAAATACCGGCAGCTCAATAGACAGATCTCTAAATCCTTGAAAAAAGACTTCCGCCGCTTTAATACCGAGCGTATTAAAGACGCGATCGAGCGAAATAAAGGCTCCAAGGTGTTTTCAAGGGATCGTATCCGCCAAACCGGAGCTTCTGAGGGAGATCGAGACAGTCTATGGGCAGTTGTACACGTCAACCAGGAACGTTTATATGTTCCATATCTTAAAAACTGAACCGATTTTAATGAAACTTGTACTATTTCCTAAGTTGAGAGATGCCTAATCAAGCACAAAAAGGATGATCACGATCCGATGACAAGTTTTGGAGAAATGCGTGGACAAACATACATACACTTATGAAATGTGGCACACCTGTTTAGAAGCCCACATAGACATATGTGAATATTGTGCTATTCCAACAATATTACATACGTGTTGAATTGATAACCCGACCTACTTTTTAGAAGGCGGTAAAAATAAATGTGCCCATCGACTGTCATCGACCCCAACCCCATCCTATTAAAACCTAGACTATAATCTACTATTTCGCCGAATACTTATGAAAATTCATGTACCACCATACAAGAATGTATGTAACCTACGCTCGTATTGACGCAGTAAGCAATGGCTCCGCGAATTTACTAAGCGAATGCCGTCATCTAAGTCTTGCAAATACTTTTCCTTTCCAATGGCTTCTCAAGTTGAATATAGCTTACGATTCGATTTAAAAGATTTATTAGTCACAGTAAAGTAGCTTTGAATTGTGTGGGAATGCGATGTGGATAAATTAAGAATATACAAAATACAAAATACAAAATACAAAATAGTTTATTGCTTCATAAGTTTACAAAAATGTTTAGTGTTTGGAGCTTCCCTTTAAGCAAGTAATGCCTGTGTTGGGAAGCTCCGCTCTTCCATAGCAAAGCAATACAAATTTAGGAAATTAGGTATTTACAAAAGACAATAGATACAGAAATATGATATACATTACAGAATTTACTATTTAATTAAGTTACCATTTAATGAAAATCTAGCTTGCAAGTGTGTGCTCAGTGTTATGTAAGGTAATTGTTGTGTATTAGGGATAGTAGTGTTATGTTGCGTGTGTGTCAGAGTGATGATACTGAATTAGTGATGTATGTCGTAAGGACGTGTGTTATGTGTAATTTTTTTTTTTTTCTGTTGTATTATTTTAACTACTTATATGCATGTGATGTGTGATATGTTTCCGTGGTGTGCATTTGATGTTTAGATATAAAGATGTGGTTGTAGTGTGTGATTATTATTTACCTAATGTGTTCCAGAAGTGCCTCCGTGTCATCATAGGTTAGTGATTTTATCCAATTTATTAAAGTTTTTTTACAGTCATAGTATGTTTTTGGGTATATGTATATTTTCTTGTTAATTTTGTTGTAAAGTATTGCTGATCGCTTAGTGTATTGTCTCCCAGCGAATACAGTTTTTGTATGGAGAATTTGCGCAATTGGATCCTTTCTTCTTTGAGCAATTATACTTGAGTTATATTTTAGGGATTTGTGTATTTTTAGAATAGTTTGGATTACGTATAATTTACGAACAGAAAGTAAATCACTAATCTGATAGAGGTTTTCAGTAGGGTGTCTTTGCTTTTTAAAATACATAATCTTAATTAGGGCCCGTTGGGCTCGTTCGACCTTGATAAAATTAGTTTTTGCAGCTCCACCCCAAATGGAGATGCAATATATTAGGACTGACTGGACCAGAGCTACGTAGATCTCCGTTAAAATATTTCTAGATGGATTTCGCGCACTGTTCGTATTTATTTTCTTTGGTGCGATATGCCTGAGAGTCTTGAATATCCAGCTTAATCTTCTAAGTCTATTCGCGACTTGATCAAGGTGGGGATACCAGGATAAACGTTGATCGAGTATCACTCCTAGGTACTTTGTCTGTGCGACCTGTTTAATGAGCGAACAGGCACAATGCCTATTATTAATGTCACCGCATACATGAACTTTTATGTTAAAGTCGTAGAGGAAAGTTTGGAGTAAAATGTGGATGGTTTTAGGGGTAGAAGAAGACCATGGAAACGATACATGGATTGTGTAAAATATGATAATAAAATAAATTGATTATTGGGAGTAGAAATACATGAAATAAGAAGAAGACGCCAACTCAGAAAACAATTGGGATCAATAAATAAATTATATAGTTTACTAGCTGCCGCCCGCGCCCGCGGCACCGCCCACGTGATATTAGTATTTCGCCAATATCTTTATAAATTATAGCCTGTGTGTTATGCTGATGTTTAATAAGCTATATTTCTGTAAAGTTTCATCAAAATTTGTTCAGTAGTTTTTGCGTGAAAGAGTAACATCCATCCATTCATGCATACACACAAACTTTCACGTTTATAATAGTAATAAGATAAATAGGATTCAAGCTAATTAAATAAATTTTGCACATGCAGAATAATAAAGGAGAGAAGAAAAATCATTGGGCATCAAAAAATTCGTTCACAAAGCTGTCAATGGGAAAAGTGCCCAAAACACTGACAGCATTTCCACGTTGAATGGAAATGATGATTCTTTAGCTGAGCAAGTAAAATTTTATAATACCCCGACACATTTTTATTGCATGCTACATAATTTACCTAGTAGTAGACCCCTTTCGATCGACAATCTATTAAACAAGTAATTATGACACGATATCTTGCGAAAACACCCCGATTCAAACGGTAAAATGCGCATAACTTTTGAACGGCTGAACTGATTTTCATCAAACAGCTGAGAACACTCTCGATAAAGTCACCTTTCAAATAGAAAAACACTAAATCGAAATCGATTCATCTGTTTAGGCGTTTTGATGCCAAAGACTATACGGATGCGAAGAAAAAAAAAAGTTGCCGCACAATATGGCGCCCAAAACCAGCAATGATTTTTTTTCATGTCGCCTATTTAATAACAGTTCGGCAGTTAAGGCGCTCTTAACGATGTCTTAATTAAATAAATCCGTCTAGCGGTATGAAAGATATGATGTAATAAAGAATATTACATACAAACAAGATACACGCGAAAAACATAACCCTTTCCTTACAGCCGGGTATATACTGTACTTGCCGTCGACACACTAAATAGAAGAAAGGAATATACTTTAGTTTTTTTGTTTTAAAGCTTAACTGCGACAGTATTTTATTGTCTGTGACTACACTATATTTTATTTTCAATTCCTCTGCACCAAAGTCCCTTTGACCCGTACATCTGACACCACTTCCAGCTGGTCGTCATACACATTCATTAGGTACTATAGTTTCAATCCAGTGAGGACTGCATACATCAGGAATCTCAATGAGCAGTGTGATTGACCTAAAATGGAGATGTGCTGAGCAATGAGGTTGAAAGACGTCTCAGGAATGGCAATTATTTTGCATACTGACATTGTTGTCTAATTTATCGATGTTGATTTAATGTTCTTATCGAAGATTAGTTGCCGCCCGCAGATCCGCCATTGTGGAGTGAGATGCCCCAATATCTTTATAAATTACTTTTAAATAGCCTTTGTTACTCTGATGATAAGCTGTATTGTTGTAAAATTTCATCAAAACCCGTTCTGTAATGCTTGCGTGAAAGCGATTCATCACCATAAACGTTCACATTTATAGGTAATATTAGTAGGATGGAGAATTTTTGACATGGTTCTACTTGCTACCTATTATGTACAGAATTAGCTGACCCCCGCGGATCCGCTACCGTCAACTGGCCATCTAACCCCCTACCTATCTACCCTACCTACCCACCTGCCCTGCCTACCTACTAACCTATTCATCTGCCCTACCGAGCAACCTATCTAGCCTACCCTATCCTACATACCTACCTACCCTACCCTACCCTACCATACATACCTACTTACCCTACCCTACCCTACCTAGCTGCCTACCAATTTGTTAAACTATATAATTGAATAAGAATTAATACTGCAATACGAATGTAACCAACTTTTGTTTCTACCGGGCGGCGGCGATCTAATTAAATTTTAGAACACAAAAGCTGCAATTGTGACTTAACTATGATAGTGATATATATTCTCTCGGAGACTTTTTTGTAGTTAATAATAAGTACTTAATCATGTAGTACATAATTTTGATGTATCATCAATAGTTTTCTCAGCGCACACCAAATAATGAATTTTATAGGCAAAATTTTGCTACTTGGGGTTACATTATTGCAATTTTCATAAGGATCTCTAACTTTTTGTAAATAAATTGGAGCCTATGTTACTCGGTAATAATGTAGCTCTACATAGGTGAAAGATATTTTAAAATCGGTCCAGTAGTTTCTGAGCCTATTTGGTACAACGAAACAAATAAAAATATCTTGTCTTTTTATTGGTATAGATGAGATTTTTACACTCATTCCACTAGAATCCCCTAAATCAATACCCCAGGGGATTCCACAGCACTCAATGTTTCACTACGATCCCCTATGCAGGGGATCCTACTAGTACTAATAAGTTCTATTCCTTTAAAGTATCTTCTAAATAAAAGAAACACCTATAAAATAAGGTCAAATTCAATTATTAATTCATCACTATTCAGTCATTTTTAACAACAACATACTATTCGACGTGATTAACAAGTAATAATTAATTAACAAGTATGTAGGTATTAATAGATTGTCTTGATTATTTTGCCTTTGTACATGGCCTATATCAAATACTATATAAACGTATGTCTTCCTTATTTTACAAAATAAGGATTATATTTTCAAAGTTTTTATTGTGACATTTAACTATTCTTGCTAACTGCATCTGCTGTGAGATAAGCCTTTTGTCCAAATGTGTTGCGGGCACCATACAAATTCACGACAGCCGCCGCAGTATTTCACATCAAACCGGACAGCTATTTGACCTCGTTAACCCAATTATTAGGAATAGCCAACTTTAGGGAGGCATTTCAGCTTTATTGCTGATCGTGACAACTGTCATGAGTATTTGGACTTACGTGCTTCCTCATAGGACCTTAGCCTCCTTAGTGTGTTGTATGTATATGAAACTCACTGGTATAGGGAACATTACTGCCAATGTCTCCCGTTATATGTCTCAATGATTCACGACGTAACTGCTTTTTGAGATTATCCTGTGTTTGAAATTCTCATGTGCATGAATTTTTAACCTTTGTCGTAACTTATATTTACGTTTAAGATGAACCTATTGAATAAAACACAAAATTATAAAAAAATACCAAAACATTTTGTCGTGCTTTTTTAAACTTGTTCTGTTTACTCTTTATTTACATAACGCAATCTGAGTCTTCATTATCAGCCATGGCGATGGTCGAAATGCCAAATCGTAAGAGATTGGTCACGAGACATTTCGATAGCGTTTCACATTGGTATAAATTTTTGTAATTTTTCCAATCCACTTGTCTGAGGCCTCTGGTCGATTAGCTTTGCTTCATATTACCTATTCGCAAACTTGTAGGTAACAGAACGTTGTAGTTTTTTTTAAGTACCGCACAGTATTGTTTAGTTGGAGAATTTGAATGAAGAATCTGACAAAACATTTTCGAATATAGAACTACGACCGCGGGGCTCTACCCAAATCTTGAAGTATTAAATAGATTAAAAATCTTATTGCATTAAAATAAGCACATACAGGCTATTAAAAAGCTTTATTGTATCGTCAAGACTATTATCCACTTCCACTGGTGAATAAAAAGCAAGAGTTATCATACCGGTTCCGGTGACCATAATTTAATCACTGACTATAATTAATTGAACTGTAGGTTACCTACACGCGGCTTGGCTCCATCTTCTGATATTACCCGTCATTTTCCACAGCCAATAGCTATACGTCCTCCTCTCAGATTAAGCTACTTATCGTAATAAGGCTTAGCACGCATTGCGGTTTTTATCCGCACGGCTAAAAACCGCAATGCGTGCTAAACCTAAAGGTGAGCCAGTACCACAGTAATAAACCTATTTATCTGAACATTTTCCTTCGGATTATTTTGAAAAACTATTATATTTGAGGCAAGACTTATTAGTAGAATTCTAAAAAGCAAATGCCAAGGTAATCCTCGAATGCATTGGCTATATATATATATATTTCGAATTAAGCAGGGTAAAAGACAAAAGGTATCTGAAATTCATCGAATAGGCGTATCGCTAACCGCGATCACGCTAAAGATTTCCACCCAACCCATTGCGGTTCCAATTTCATCATAACTGCGAAACGATCCGACAATTCTATCGACAACTTATCAAAACTCTACGTATGCCAATACTAGCAGGCGCCAGCGGCTTCTCCCGCGTTGAAGTCGAAAATTACGCAACATAAAGCCGCAAATTTCTACAGAAATAAAGAGACGCGCGAATTAAACAAAACCTTCTTATTCACTACTAGGTAATCATACTCTGCATATCCAATGATATTCAAATAAACAGATATGTTATGAGAACGCGCATTGTGAAGACTCGAATAGGTCACAATTGTGACCTTTAGTCTTTAGTTTATGTCAGGCATGGCGACGAGCGATAGGCTTTGTTGAAACAAAAACAAAATAAAAAAAATGACATCGTGTGTATTTAGAAATTATTCCAATTATGATACCAAAGTACATAAAACAGAAGGGATCTCATACCATATGTAAGTACGCAATACGCCTCAATTTACTAATTTATTTCTTTTTTTTCCAAATTTTCTGATATTTGGAGGTTAGAAAAAGATAACAACATTGGTGGTCAGAATAATGTTTGTTAACATTCACACGCAAGTGACAAACACTAGCTGTCTCTTTTTTTCTTGTTGGTTTTATCAAGCCATTCCTTTCGACTTGTAGTGAAATGTCAGATGAATGAAAAGTGTGTATGTGTGCTGCCGCTGCTGCGCGGCACACTTTTTCCAATTGTTTTGTGAGTGTATAACGTATCTGTTTATTTGAATATCATTGTGCATATCCAAATATTTCACAGTTATGACGTCAAAGTTCATGACGATACTCCAATTGTCATAAGTCATTTATTTCGTAACAAATACATTTTGTCGATATTTGTGGTAAGTAAAAACACAACACACAAACATTAAAATAGATGAAAAAAAAAATTACAAGAAAATATGTAAATCTGTAACTGATTGTCTTTCTGTACATACTTCTTTAAAAATCGTTACAATTTTAATCATTTTCAACTTTCTCATCTTAAATCGTATTTTCATGTAACTTTACAGAAATATAACATACTTTCACATCAGAATAAAATATAGTTTATAAGGTATTTGAGATAATTGCCGAAATTCACACGAGCGAAGCCGTTGCCATAAGCTAGTTTACAGTTCATAACGCTACTCCAATTGTGCAGTCCTCTGTAAATTGTTTGCCTTTGTCTGTCCGCCGACCGTGAACCGCGCATCGTTGCGGCTCTGAGCCGAAATAATTGGACCGTTTCGTTACATATCTAGTATGTATTCATAATATTTCCTGGAACTCGTTTGGGAGTACGCAATGTGGAGGTAGTTAGCACTTGGTCTGGTTACTAAAGGAACCAAGTCCCTATGGTACTGCTCGTGTCGGTTTCTAGGGAAAGGCCACCACATCTCTTCAAAGTCAGGTTTTAAAAAGCTGCATTTATACCAAAAGGGTTACAAGCGCTACTGCTAAGCAAGAGGTCCTGGGTTCGACTCTCGGGTTGAGAAAAGTTTTATTAGGTTTTTCCATCTGCAATTTCTCAGCCCGGAGTCTGGATTTGGGCCCAGTTGGCAGCAATAGGCCATTTCTTATCTTGGAAAATGCTCATGCGTACTGTGTTACCACGGGGAGATAGCGCAGTTATGTGGGACTCCAACCCACTAAAACTCCACGGTGTCCTCCTGTGCCGTTTATGGCCGGAACACGGTACGCGTTAGCACTCACCGGTATCCCACCGCGGCTGTCCGTCACTGGACCCTTCTCACCAGAACACATTGCACGCCGTGACCGCCAGACGCATGGGCGCCAGACAACCCCTTATATGGCACCCTTGGTCCTCATGTGACGGGTCAGGTCAGTGGCCACTCCACCTACCACATTTCGGCCGCAGGGAATAGGGATCACCCCTGCGGCCTCACCACGTCCGCCATTAGACGGTGGCGGACCCGTCCAGGCCGCGGAAGATAGGGAGAGCGGCGCACCGCTGTGTTGCGACACTGGCACTCCTCTCCCGCCGCGGCCTTGCGCGGGTATGGTAGGCCCCATACGACATCGCGGCCCGCCTCAGTTGCGATGTCGCCTAAGCGGCACTGCAACCTACTTGTTGGCCACTAAGTCGTCGGCTTAATCGGCAAAAGCGGCCCTTCCTCGGGTTCTTCTTAGCTTCACCATAGGTGACCAAGCCACGGCTACTGAGCCCCCCCGCTTCGACAATGCGGGGACACAACGGAAGGGGGGGGGGGGGGGGCAATAGGCTTGTTCCCTATTCTCTGCATAACACTTCGAGGAATACAGATACGATGTAATGTTATGAAATTATAAGAATGTTATGTAGATAACCCATCATGCCGGGATACTTCGAAGATAGTAAGCGACCCCATTCTACCACGCGTGGTCATACTGAGCACCTACCTACTTATGCTTTTTCAAAATTAAAGTCTGAACCTTTTTTTTGTTTTTGTTGACAGGAACCCCAGCAGATGAAGCCATGGCAAGGACTGTGGGACGCCACCAAGACTATACCAGCCTGCCTGCAGTATAATCCATTCAGTAAGGGAATCAAAGGTAAACTACCATTACTACAGTCTAGCAATGCCCTGCTAGGAAGAAGTCTTCTTTTAAACAAACATTCAAACGATTCTAGGCATTTATTTTATTTTTAACTGTAATTTAGACATTCAAACGTGTATTTTGTGGTTTTATTCAGGAAATAAATGATTTGACTTAGGGCTCTTTCAATTTAGACGCTTGGAGTCGGATTGTTGCGGCGCCGCAGCGGTGCGTGTACTGCGCAAGACCAGTTGATTTTTCGGGTTCCGTACCCAAAAGGTAAAAACGGGACCCTATTACTAAGACTCCGCGGTCCGTCTGTCTGTCTATCTGTCACCAGGCTGTATCTCATGAACCGTGATAGCTAGACAGTTGACATTTTTACAGATGATGTATTTCTGTTGCCGCTATATCAAAAAATACTAAAAACAAAATAAAGTAAATATTTAAGTGGGGCTCCCATACAATAAATGTGATTTTTTTGCCGATATTTGCGATAGTGGTAAGGAGCCCTTCATGCGCGAGTCCGACTCGCACTTAACCGGTTTTTTCATACAATTGATGCACACACAAACTCGTCCTTACGATTTTAAATTGAAATAAATTGAAAAGAACAAATTAAGCTTTCGACTCAAATAGCTAGTGCTTAAGAAACGACTAAGTACTTGAATCTCTAGAGAACAATCATTTCAAGAAATACGGGTAGTTTAAATATAAACTTTCCTTCGAGTATTTTACACCACGCCAAGAAATAGATTTCTTGCAGTGCTTTCTCACTAATAAATTTAAACTACCAACTCCGCAGATAAATGTCTGTTTCTTTCTAAAAAGAACGAATTCCAATGCATTTATATATGTTTAAATGTAGCTGAATTTCGTTTTCAATTTTACGAGTACACTTCTCAAAGTTTGGGCCATTTGTTGTAATTAGCGAATGTAGCCCTCAAATTAAGAGCCATTGCTGTTTCTGCACTGGGTATATCTTCTGAGGAAACAGTTATTGTAGGTCGATTGTTAAATAGAACAAAAAAAGGAATTTATTTTAATATTGTTTACTAACTAAAAATGAATTCTAATCGGCCAGTTCTATTTGCAATCTGTATCACAACTAAGAAAGAATTATTCTGTCGTTAATACTAATTCCTAGTTTAATCAACAAAATGTAATGTTTATTTTAAAAAGAAAGATATATACTGTCAAATCTTTTTTTTTTCATTTAAAGTTGTCCAATTTGTACAACAGGCCTCTGTTGACAGCAAAATTTTGAGCATATATTGACAATTTTGTGGATTCTAGTGCTTCTAAAGATAATTTATCATCAAAAAGCTAAACATAGGGGCACAGTATATATCTTTATTTTTCAGTTTATGGAATACCTTTTAAATTAGTCCAATATTGGAGGAGGAAATAGGCGAGATCCAAACCTCGAATTATGACTTTTTACTTAGAAATTTCAGTCGGATGTCTGCGACCGTATTTCCTCTTAACTAACTATATTATACTAATTTGTACTACACCTAACTACGTAAACAAAGATTAGTTCGAAGTTCAATTTCTAATCTCTTTTCACATCACATCACATCATCAGCCTTTTAATGTTCCCACTGCTGGGACACAGGCCTCCTCTCATAGAGTGAGTGGGCTATAATCCACCACGCGGGCTCAGTGCGAATAGGTCTAATCTATTTTATGTGACAGTTATTGACGAGAACTTTGTCACTTATAAGCTGAAACATCACTGAAAAGCATAAAATGCACTTGCAGCCAAGCTACGATTGCTGATTCAGCAAATATTGACATCCTCTTTGATTTATTAACGCGAGATGTAGCTGAATTGGCAGACGCAGCTGACGGGCATCTTTGTTATAAAGAAACTAAAGTTTTGTGGTAAACATGTGCATGCACACTAGACTTTTGTCTGGATTTGAATAATAACACATTATTTGAAAAGATAAAAAGTTCTCCTCATTTCGGTAAATAAAAGCTAAAATAAAACAAAAGTAACGAATTAATCTCAAATCGAATACATAATAATATTAATTAAAAGTAAAATCTTTTTAAAAGAAGCTTTTAATGTACCAAAAAGTATGAAATCCAATATTGCTTGTCAATACTCATTCAAGGATCCCAAATACGATGGATATCTTGTTTGGTTGAGGACTTGCTATGGCTACCTTTCAGCCACAGTACGATATTATTTAAATGTTTTCAATGTTACTTAAGTACGCCTAGTTACAGCTTAATAGAATGCAAGGAAGTACTTGAAAAATCGATTGCTAGTAGTCGGACGCATAAGATAGAAAATAGATTTTTACAAGCTTTATATTAGCTTAATATAAAGCTTGTAAAAAATAATGTTTTTTACCCGGCTGCCGAAGCAGGGTAATGTGTATATCAGTCTATGTGTGCATTTATGTGTGTTCCTATGTGGCATTCTAGAAAGCAAACGCGTTGGCTGATATTGATTATTCATACGAAAATCGATTTGTCTTAACCATGCGGGTGTCACTGGCTACATTAAATTTGGCAAATATAAAAATGGTGGCTTTTGGGCGCTATATTGTGGGGGCCCCATTAATTTTTCTTCCAATCCCATCAAGTGGGATATTAAAATAAAGGGTTTTAAGAGGTGATTTCAAAAATATATCATCTGCGAAGGGATTCTGATCATATACCGTAGCAAGCGCTGGATTGGAATCCCCAAGGCAAAAGAAAGAGTGGCCGTCCCCGTCAAACCTGGCGTCGCACTGTGTTGGCGGAAGCGACGAGCATCGGAATGACGTGGAGCAAGGTGAAGCTCAAGACCGATCGCGATAGAGGACTAATGCATTTCGATGCTCGTGAAATATACACAAAGCCGACTGCACGGGGGCCCCACAATACCGATCGCGAAAGGCGGGCGCAATTACAAATCACGGTGAGCTAATTATATCCCGATTAGCGTATAATTCTAAGAAAGTCCGATTTCTCCCTGTGCGCGGTACAAATTTTCTTTTTCGACTCTTGTCAAGTGTCAGCTGTCAATCAAAAGCTGTCAAATCGCTGACAGCTAACGACATGGTGTTGCAATAAAGTATCAACAAGGGAACGAAACGTTTGTTTCGAACACTACTAAACGTTTTGGAACATCATGCGTACAGCTATGGAGTGGTATTCCCTGCCGCGGAGTCTGTGTTGCTCAATAGCAACAACCTCGGGTACTTTAAGTCAAGACGCTTGCCTAGAAGTAACCTATAGAGCCTACAAATAATAATAAAAAAGAAATTGAAAGAGCAATAAATGAGAGTACATTTCTTGTACATAATTAGCCCATTCGCAGCCGGGGCGGGTCCTTAGTTTATAATAAAAGACCCACTCAAATTATACTTTCTTGAAAGAACCTTAAAACAATAATGATGAAAAACTTGAAAGTATGCTGTTAAAACCAGCTTTTCACCTGTCTGTTCATACGGCGTGGATTCTGTATAGCTAAGACAGAAGGCTTCTCATCAGTGACCTATAAGCAGTAGTATCTTCCTTTTATAGAGGTACTAGCTACTGCCAGTTGCTTCGCCCGCGATAATGTCGAAAATTATCACGAGGGAATATACACCCGGAATAAAAAGTAAAATTATATTTGCTATTCATGACTATAATCTATCTCCGTGCCAAATTTCATCCAGATCCATCCAGCCGTTTGAGCGTGAAGAAGTAACAAACATTCAAACATATACACACTTTATAATATTAGTGTGATATATAGTGTTATAATTATCAACCATCAGAAATCACCAGTCTTTTGATAAGTATGTATGTTCAATTAAATAAATGTGCAGTCAGTCTTTGACCTATTCATCATCATCATCTTCCTGCCCTTATCCCATGTTACTCGGGGTCGGCGCAACACGTTTTCTTCTTCCATACCGTTCTGTCCCCTGTCACGCTATTACTGACTCCCTTTTCCTTCATATCACTCCTCACACAGTCCATCCATCTTTTCTTTGGCCTTCCTCTTCCTCTCCATCCATCCACATTTATATTCATAACTCTATTAGTAACATGCGTTTCATCCCTCCTCATCACATGACCATACCAGGACAAACGGTTTCCCTTCAACTTTTCTGTAACTGGCGCCACTTTCAAACTGCCTCTAATATACACATTTCTCACTTTATCCAATCTCGTCACGCCGCACATCCATTTCAACATTCTCATCTCTGTTACATGCAATCTCCTTTCATCCATCTTTTTCACAGCCCAACATTCTGATCTATATAGTATGACAGGTCTAATCACGGACTTGTATATTTTACCCTTTAACTTGGGTGGCATCCGTGGATCGCAAGTTGTTCCAGTGACCTGTCGCCATTTCATCCATCCTGAGTTGATCCGGTGCGTTACGTCTCGGTCTATTTCGCCATCACCTTGGACAAGCGACCCTACGAACCGGAAGTCGGAGCAGATTGGTATGGGCGTTCCAGCGAGAGCCATGGGCACGGAACTGGAGAGACCGCCAAAATCGCAAAACAAGTATTCATTTTTGCTTCTGCTCAATTTCAGGCCAACACTCTCCAGTCTGCGCCACCATACCTCCAATCTGCTCTGGACTTCTAGGCCACTCTTGGCAACCAGCACAATGTCATCGGCAAACAACACACACCAGGGTGCCTCTTCCTGTATGTCCGACGTCAGAGCGTCCATTATCAACTGGAAGAGATAGGGACTGAGGGCCGACCCTCGGTGCAAGCCGACCGCCACACTGAATCTGCCAGTATTGCCCACTGTAGACCTAACTTCGGTACTGCATCGACTGTACATCGCTCGGATCAACTCTAGGTACTTGCCAGGCACTCCTTTCTTCTTAAGGGCCCACCACAAAACCTCACGAGGAACCCGGTCGTATGCCTTTTCGAGGTCAACGAACACCTTGTGCAAGTTTTTATGTGCACCTCTGTATTTCTCGCACAACTGGCGGACTGCGAAAATGGCATCCGCTGTACCCCGACCCGGCATAATGCTATATATACTATGTGACATTAGCTTTATTCCTCTATAGTTGTTGCACTCCAGCACATCACCTTTGTTTTTAAAGATGGGTACTAGTGAACTATTGCACCATTCATCAGGTATGGCTTCTTCCCGCAGCAACTTGTTGAAGAATAAAGCTAACCACGTCCATCCATCTACGCGCAATACCTTCCATACTTCAACTGGTATTCCGTCCGGACCAACTGCCTTTCCATTCTTCATTCCATTTACTGCTATTCTTACTTCATCCATATTAACCATTCTCACTAACCCCTCATTCACAGGTTTACTTTCTAATACTCCACTTCAGTTATTTTCCTCATTCATCAGTTTTTCAAAGTAGTTCTTCCACCTATCCTTAATTTTTTCATCATCAGACAGAATCATTCCAACTTCATCTTTTATACATCTTATCTTACAAATATCTCTCGCGTTTTTCTCCCTAGCTTTAGCAAACCGGTACAGGTCTTTTTGGCCTGCTGGACTATCCAGCGTGTCGTATATTTTATCGAGAGCTTTTGCTCTCGCTATAGCCACGGTTTTCTTGGCTTTTATCCTCACAGCTTCATACTCTCTCTTTTTGTCAGCTTTCAAACTAGCGTTTTCCTGTTTTACACCTTGCCATTCCTTGAATTTTTCCTTCTTTTCCTTTAACACATTTTGTATTTCACTTGACCACCACCATGTATCCCTATCTATCGTGCCCCTTCCTTTCGTCTCTCCCAAAATATCCTTCGCTGCACTCCTAATACAATCAGCAATCTCCTTCCAACTTTCATTTACACTTCGATCTTCCATGTCTCCCATCTCTATCATTTTGTCTACTACTCGCTCTTGAAACTTCTTCGCACAATTATACTTCTCTAGCATATGCCATTTTATTTTAGGAGGAGGACGTTCTTTGCTTTTTATGCTCTGCACTTTTACCTCTTGTACCATAATCAGTAGTCTATGCTGGGAAACCAAGTCTTCTCCTGGCAATACCTTGCAATTCTTGACGTGATGTATGCTGTTGCGTCTGACGAGAAAGTAATCTATTTGGTTTTGTGGTTACCACTTTTGTACGTTATCAGGTGTTCGTCTCTTTTTTGGAACCAAGTGTTGGCTACTGCCAGGTCAAATGCAGTAGCGGATTGTAGCAGTGACTCTCCCTCGTTGTTGGTATTCCCAAAGCCCCATCCGCCGTGAATTATTTCATAAATCCCTTTCATTCTGCCCACATGTCCATTAAAATCCCCTCCAACTATCAATTCCTCATGCACAGGGATGGTCATCAAGGCTGTGTCAAAATTCTCCCAAAACTTCTCTTTCACCGTTTCATCACATCCTACCTCATGTGATGTTGAATGTAGTTAGTGTGTATGCACCAGCATACACACTAACTACATTCAACATCACATTCTCTAACATAACTTTCACAACTATCAATCTATCATTAATCCTTTTTACCTCCATCACGTTTTGTTTCAAATTACTGTCCAACACTATTCCCACACCATTTCTTTTTCCGTCACTTCCACAGTAGAAAAACTTATATCCTTCAACTATCTCCCTCGCTTTGGTTCCCCTCCATTTAGTTTCTTGTCTTTGACCTATTCAAACATCACTTTATGTATGATGATAATTATTATCTTTTTTAACCGGTTATCATAATTCATTTATTTCATAACATTCGATTAAAATTAAATAAACTAACACTAAACAACGTTTTATATCTTAACTTTCAATAGGTCATGAAGAATAATCAGCTACCGCAGCCGTGCCGTCGTCTCCTTTATAAAAAAAAACTGTTAAGATTAATTTAAATACTGAATAGAACATGCTTTATTCAAATTCTCAGAAAATTTGAATTAAGGATCTACTTATATTTCGTAGTCCGATATTACATGCAATTTGGCAGCCACAGAATGTCAAGTTGAATGGTCATCCCGCCTGATCATGATGATATTTATATCTATGAAGATGTGTCTATTCCACAGGATACAATCTATATAGAGTACCTATTGCAGTATAAATTTTGGCGTTAATTTACTGTAAGTAGACGAGGCACATACTGCAGTCCACTATATTGCTAGAGTGCCACTATCTGACAAAATCATATTTTGAGATGAAAAATTAAAAATCGCGTGGATGTTTTTATTGTTGATAGGCTCGCGTTTGACCACTATTTCACCATGGTAAGCGATGATGTGGCCGACGATGGGGCACGGTTGCCTAGAAGTAATCTATTCACTCTTGACTTAAAGACTGCTAAAAAAAATCGATGCTAATTGTTCACGCACACACATCCAAACCAACCAACACACTACGGCGTCGTCAACGAGCGACGCGGCACAGCGGCGGCGCGGGGGCCGGGAGCACAGCAGTGTCTCGGCTCCTTTTGATTTAATTACTTTATTGCTATATTTGTAAAAACCACCTAATAAACCGATATACAGTCCACTTGCTTTACTTTAACCTGGGCCCATTCACTAATTATATAGATATCCCGAATTTTGAGAGTTTGGTCTCACCTGGGGATCTCTGGCACCCCAACACTTATTACAAAAAAACACTTTGCCATTTGAAAGGTACATTATTCGAGATGGTTACAGTTATTAAAAATAGTAGATGATACAATTATCTATTAAAATGGTCTCTACAATTTTTCACCTAAACGTCACCGTTTCTGAGATATAACGGTTGAAAAAGTTGTATTCTTCATAATGTGCACACGGTTCCACGCCACCTGGGTGGTATAAAGTGTGCTTGGCGCGTTTTTTATTAACGTGGTTTCCCCGATTGGCCTATTCCACGATCTATTGTGATCCTGTTTCATGCAATACTATTCAAAATTATGTTAAAAAGGTGGCGTGAAAACGTGTGCATATTATGAAGAACACAAATTTTTCAACTTTATCAACCGTTATATTAAGAAACGGTGACGTTTATAAGAAAAATTGGTGAGACTATCTATTTATCATATCTATTTTATCATAAAACTTACCGTTCGGCAAAAAAACGCAATAAACCCATATTTGCTAACTTTGACCTTGAATAACACATTTAAAGATGTATCAAATAATTTATTCACATAGGCTATAATTTATAAAAATATTGGGAGATGTACTTATGTGTGTGGCCGCGGGTAGTAGCTAATAAATCACATGCAAGAGGTTCCGGTGTCAAAAAATATATCGAATAGACACAAATTATTAGTTTAAATCAGTTAAGTAATAGATTTAAACTAATAGTGTGTTATCTTATCAAACATAGGTTTGTAAATAAGGCAATTTGGGACATTTTATTTTTTTCCCGGAATATACAGTATAATCTCACTAATCCGGCACTTCAATAGACTGACATATCCATTAATTCGGCACCCTCCGCCCACGCCTCCCTCGCAATTTAAATTATTAATACATATATACATAAACTCACGCCTTTTTCCCATGGGGGTAGGCAGAAACTACAAAACGCCACCTGCTACGATCCTTACATACTTCTTTTGCTTCACCACATTCATACATCTGGTCATACACACACGCCGGTTATGAGTACTGCGCACGTGGCCTTAAAGTTCTACAAGTTTCACAAAAGCAGACTTCAATTAACGATTATTTTAAAACTATGTAATTACATATGTACATGTTAATTTAATACATTATATGTATTCATTATGATTTTTCTCTATAATCCAGTAAATCGAACATTGCAATAATCCGGCACCCTCTGGTTTTTAATAGTGCCGGATTAGTGATATTATACTGTATTGATAGAAGAAAAAACATACATAAATCCGACTGCTTAAGAAGCGAACTAAGAAGAAAATCATGCTGTGCAGTCGGAGGTTACATATTCGCGACTTTCGCGAGCTGGCTGACCAAAACCAGATGTATCCTCCAACTGCACAGCATGATTTTCCTTTTTTTTAACCTACCGTCTAAGTTCACATGCGGAAGCAATAAATGTACTGAGTATTGTACTGATAAACACATTAAACTCCTTTGGCAGTCAGGTAAAAATATTGCTTAGAGAGATCGATAGAGTTATTAAAACTCAAAATCTGCCAAATGTCAGATAGTGATACTGTAGCTATAGGACGGCAGCATTACTGTTAGTGGGCAGCGCATCGAGCTATAAAGAGAACATTACAATAATGTGGCTTTTTTTGAAATGGAAATAAGACTAGACAGGTTGTGGGTTTGGGACGGTCGTCGATCGAGCTCTTTGCACATTATTCAACACTAGCTTCTGCCAGTGGCTTCGCCCGCTTGAAAAGTCTGTCATCATCCCAAGGGAACATTATACCGATATAAAAAAGTGCCTATTTCAGACTATAATCTTTCTCTGTGACAAATTTCATCCAGATCCGTTCAGCCGTTCTGGCGTGAGTGTCTAACAAACATACATCAGTCTCCATGGTCTTCACATGATCGAACCTAGTTTTTGTCTGGACTTTAAAAGAGACTGTGACCTCTGAGTTTGTTTCGGCCTTTCTTCTCAGAGTAGACAGATAGGAAACGCCGACCTCATCTAGTTTTAAAAAATATGACCGACATGTAAAAGTGTTTGTACAAACCAACTTACAGAAATAAAATCATTTATCATCCATTCATCCAAACTTTCTCGTTTATAATATTACTAGCTTCTGCCAGCGGCTTCGCCAGCGTGAATGGCGAAAATTAGCTCAAGGGAACATATTCCCGGAATAAAAAGTATCCTATGTGCTATTCCAGACTATAATCTTTCTCTGTGACAAATTTCATCCAGATCCGTCGAGCCGTTTGAGCGTGAAGAAATAGCAAACATACAAACACTTGCCTTTATAATATTAAGTGTGACTAGCTTCTGCCAGCGGCTTCGCCCGCGTGAAAGTCGATAATTATCCCTAAGGAACATATTATAGTATTCATAGTATCCTACAGAATCCGAATCTTTAAAAAAAAGATTCCGACGAATTGAGAAACTCTTCCTTTTTATGAAGTCGGTTAAAAATGAAACCACAATTGCTTACTCATCGGTGTTAATTAAGATTACGGAGCTGATTTGCGAAGTTCGTCATAACGACCTATTATCATCTTCACGTGTTGGTAGGCACTGTCATATCTCTTACAATCGCAATTATCTCTCCAGCGCTTAATCCATTCGCAGTGAAACTTTACAAACAAAGGCAAAATAAATACCCAACATTACAGAATAAACTTTAATTTATTTCAAGCGAAGCAAGTTCGTAAAACCGATCAGTTTAGCGAAAATACGGGCCGAAACAAACTCCGCAAAACTCGTTTTTATTTAATCGAAGGCTACCACAGAGCACAGAGATGCCTCGGTGGCCACTACCAGGGACGACATTGTTAAAACTTACTAAAATCCTCCCAATCAATTTGGGTCATGGAGGCCGATCTTGACGGAGTTTAGCCAAGTAGGTACAAACACATAGGTGCATTCTCATAGTCCAATGAGTCTGCAATCGGATATGACCGCCGAAAATCAGTCGCAAGACCACCGGGTCTTGCGGCGGGCGTTCAGAAGCCGTAATTGCTTCTAAGCGCACACACACTCCCGTTTTCACAACATAGCTGGTAGTGGTCAGGCCAAAACCATGTTGTTACCGTTTACTTCTAAAGATTAGCGGCCCTTGTCAAATCTGACTAAGTTTATGACGGCCGGCCGGTACTTGTGCTCAGCGTTAATTGTGCGGCCAGCTCCGTGGGTCTATATCACAGACACCGTGCTTTTCCGGGATATTATGTAGCCCAGCGACAGTGTCTATCATTGAAACTATTTTCGTACTTTTACCTGTTTATAATATCTACTCCAACAGCTGCCGATTCCGTGCTCTATGCAGGCAACCGTCCCTTATCTCGTTGGGTCAGAGCCGCAGAATAATTCACGAGCCTACTCCAATCATTTTACATAATAAGCAGAACAACAGCGTTCAATAAAAGAAACTGTTTATCGTTGTATTGTACTTTTAATCAAAATATTGGTTTCTTTCCTGTATACTGTCGCTTCGCAAATGGCAGTAATTTCCTTCGATTAGTTACTGTAGCGGATCAATAAGATTATTCGTTTGTGGACTAGTTGCTTATTACTTGGAGACAAAATAGATAGATGGAGCATGAAATAAAGGTAAATGTTAGAGATGAACGATGTTCCGATGTTCTCTGTCTGAAGACTGTTCAATATTTCTAATAAAGGCAAAGAGCCATCTTTGCCTTTATGAGGTTTTATTAGGTTTTTTTATACGGTTTTAAGCAAGCATAAGTTGATTGAAAAAAATATCCTTTGTCGGTTAATTTCTGTGCGGGACGGACGTGATCGTTCAAGGCCCCAGGCTGACCGGAGGTTGTAAGGCTCCAGCTCGAACGCGTTGACGCCCCTTGCACCTATAGTTCGTTGTCTTCGAGCAAATACCGACCCTGCAGTGGTTGGAAGGCTGCCAAAGATGTTGAGGGGAAGGCGTGATGTCTAGTTCAGAAAAAGACTCGAATTTTCATGTCCAAAAACGACGTTTCTTCATGGTCTTTGTTACGCAAAGTGACGTGGATTTAAATGTTGAGAAATAATGGCTACAATTAGGACGGTGTCTCAGCGCACTATCCTACTACCACACTTGACCGTAACGAGGACCCCAAATCAACGACCGCGCATAAACTTTAATTATAAAATTAATACCTTATGACTAGTCGCTGGAAACCAACAGAAACCCCCCTTCTACTGAACCGATTTTGATGAAACTTGTGTCTCTGGATAGGTCTCGAGAAGATCTTCCCTCCGGACCTTGGTCCAGGTCCATATCTGCTACCTTCACGGAGCTCTTGCGTGGAGAACGCCTAATAAGGGGAAGGTCTGTCAGTTTATAGCTTTATATGCTATTTTACAATACAATGGTGGACTTTAGTGCCAGGGTACCAGCAAGGGACTTGTAGCCCTACTCCTGGACCATCGATCTGTGACAGTTCCACAGCTTCATCTGTCACCTTCACGGGCACAGCCACGTGAAAGTGCGAAAACATAGCTTCAGTGCCTGTTCTCGGCATATTTAGCGAATTTGTACTCGAGCTGGTGGGCGGATCCGCATTCACCAACCATCATCGGATAGCCCTCGCGATGGGCCACCCCATGGTGGAAGTCCGGTGGATACAGCTCCAACCCTCGATCCAGTATTCACTCTGATGTGGTCGACGATGCGAGAAAACCATGGAACCTCTTACTATATTAAGTCGGTTAGTTCCCTAACCACCAGAGCTAGGCTCCTTCCAAAAATGTGGTTGGGAAGCTGGAGAATTGGGCTAACGAATGGTGGTACCCTGATGGGTGTACCACCAGCCATTCTGGGACTTCTGTTGCCGGGAAGCGGCCGAAATAGAAAATATCGTGTTGTTGCACGACTTTAACGCCTCTGTGTGTGTATGTTTAGCTATATATTAGCTATGTGTTGTGACTGAGTCCAGGCGTGTGCCCGAGGGTCCCCAAAGGTCTTCAGATAGCATATCAATAGTCCTTCAGGCACCAAGTGTGTCTGAAGGTAGTGGGCCCTCTGGCAGACGCGTAGAAACGTCCATGCTGGCACATACAGACACATTATTTCAAGTAAGTAAGATCTATGTACTAGAATTACATAGATGCCATCTATATATAGGGCCTGGACACAGTTCCAGGTCACCTAGAAGCGCTAAACCGCTTATAACGAAATTTCTATTTACTTACTTGAGCAAAAATGCATGTATTTACCATCTCAGAGTGAAACTGTTTTAAACCTGGCTATGTACTGTTATTATGTACAGTTTTTCAGTCATAGCACCAAGGTATACTATCTAGAACACCTAGATGGTGTTTCCTAACAAAACAAATGTGTAAGGTAAATAATACGATTGGTAGGTGGGCAGAGCGCACCTATCGATACTTGCGACCCGGCCATTTTCGGGGGGTCCAAAATAAGTAAACAAATATTTTTTATTTGCTTAAATTACTACTTACACAGTTTATCTAAAGTATATCAACTCTAATAATACTAGATAACCGCATTTTAGGTACTATAGGCTATTATAAAGCCCTTAAAACACTATTCTAAAATATCAAATTTGCCTGCTTACGCGCCAGACTATATATACGGGAGTCGCCACCTGGCCGGAGGCTACATAGCTTAGTATCCACAGGTTAGTCCGGTTAAGCAGTGGACGGCTATTTTGGCCAAACTGCGAGACGCCACGTATTAAAAAAAAAAAAAAACTGACTGCTCAACTCGAACTAAACGGTCGTGGCGACCGGTCGTTTTTATGGAATTTGACTTGTTTTGATTTTGCTTTCTTTCCGTAGCTACCGCATTTAGTATGTATGTAACGATTCTAATTTACTCTTTAGACCCCATATTTACTTAATACATACTCATATACACTAAAACATAATGTTTAGTGCCTCAAAAAGTGGTCGAAATTTTATGTATGAAAAAACTATAAAAGAAATATTCTCGTCTAAAACTTTTTAGTACGAGCTCGCGCGCTGGGGTAAGCAGATGTATGTTTTGTTTATACTATTTATATCTACAAAACTATTCTAACATTTTTGTGACGCCTCGTCGCGAACAATTTCCCCTAAAGAACCATAAACCATTAGTAATCTTTATTCACAGAAATTTGTACATTTTTCACAAGTAATGCTTAAACTAATGTTAGAATACACAAAAGTATTAGCATTTGAGGCCGAACTAGGCATAGCCTGTATTTCAGCCTTCAACGCCGATTCCCTTGAGTTGCAATTAATAGTAGGTATTTCGAATATGATGATCCCATGTTTGAATGTACCTAACTAATACAAAGGTAATAAGTATATAATAATACAAAAACAATAAATTACGTAATGCAAACTAAGATGTTATCCAATACAAAATAGAAATGGAGGAAGAACCAATTAATAACAGGTAAAACAAAGAATAACAAAAATACTAATGGTAGGTGTGTAACTAGTCCTCTCTTTGTGTGTGATGGAAGTGAGATGAGTGAGTGTGAGAGGGTGTGTGAGATTGCGGACCGGTTGTTGCTCTTATTACTATCTTCGTTATTAATTTACAAAATTATATCATAGAATATAATATGATACCATTATTTGTTGTCTATCTAGGAACTCGAAGCAACTCCTCTGTCTCCTCGTACGTGAGTTTCTGGAGGTATTCATACACTTTGATTTTGCAAGATTTCCTTGTCATCGGGTAGAAATTAAGAATTTTATTTAGCTTGTTGTAGATGTAGGGGCCAATGAATAAAGGAAATTTTGTGGCGAAATTGGTTTTAAAAGCTATCGGTTGAGGGCAAACCAAGTGTTTTGTACGTCTATTTAAAATGAGTGGGTCGTAGGTGAGATTTTTATGCTGCATTGTTATAACATGCAGAATAAAAAGTTGTCTTACGGTTAAGACGCCACAAAATTCGTAAAGAACCGCGGTTGGAAACAATATTGGTTTGAAGGTGCTAACCTTCAGAATGGCACGCTGAGCAACTTCAACAGGCTTCAAAATAGATTTAGGGGATCCACCCCATGCAGATATGCAGTATGTGATGAGGGACTGACAAAGGGCAAAGTATATTCGCTTCAGTACAGCGGGTTCGGCGACGTGTCTGAGGGTCTTAAAAACGTATATCAATTTCCTGATCCTACCACAGAGGGTCTTAGTGTGGTTTTTAAAGTTGAGGTTGTTGTCTATCATAACGCCTAGGTATTTAAACGTTTTAACGTTTTCCAATTTAGTACAAGAGCAATTTTCTTTAGAGACACACTCATGTGGTATGATGCACTGACGATCGTAATTAATTTTTGTGTTTGTCCGTATACTGAAGCAAATATACTTGGTTTTGTCTACATTTAGAGTCAAGATATTGTATTCAAGCCATTCCCTCACAGCATCAAAACCCCCCTGGGCAGCATCGAAAGCCCCTTCCCATGTATCGGCAGAGAACACGAGAGCAGTATCATCTGAAAAAGAGATTATTTTGCCATGGGGAAGCTTGAGATTTGTGAGATCGTTTATGTATACGAGAAATAGGGTTGGTCCCAGGATACTGCCTTGTGGCACACCATACGTAACTGGAAGGTCTCCACTATTAAGGTTGCCAATCCGAACACTTTGAAGCCGTCCGGTCAAATAGCTTTTGAAAAGATCCAGTTGAGTACCTCTAATACCAAGTAATTCCAGCTTGTTGAGTAATATCGGGACAGAAATCGTATCAAAAGCTTTGGCCAGATCAAGAAAAATAGTGATGCATTTCTTATTTTTGTCAAGTTTGTTGCTAATAAAGTTTATGAGGTTATTAACAGCTTGATCTGTCGATCTACACTCCCGAAAACCGTATTGGTTTGGTGAAAGCATGTGTTTGCTTTCTAGATATCGCACTAGTCGCGTATTTATTATTCTTTCCAGAAGTTTAGAAAGTGCTGGGAGGATTGAAATCGGCCTGTAGTTAATGATACGACTCCTGTCACCGCTCTTATGTATGGGGCATACAACAGATTTCTTCAGGCTATGAGGGAAAACACCATGATGAAGGCAAGAGTTAAAAATGAAGGTCAGCGGAGGAACTAGAAACCCTTTAAATGTCCTTAAGAAAGAGCTGCTTATTTGGTCATAGCCTGTAGCACAGTTTGTTTTTAGGTTGGCGATGAGACTTTCCACCTCCTCCTCGGTGGTACCCTCCAAAACGAAAGAATTCAACTGTGCGAGAGAGTGAGAGCTGCCTCCAGTAGCAGTCGAAAATTTGCCCGCCTTCTTTTGTTCGATCCTATCAGCTAAGGACTTACCCACATTTACAAAATATCTATTAATTTCATTTAGTGATGATTGAGGGGAAGTTGATTCAGACAGTAGTTCATTGGGATGGTTTGTATTTTTGGGAGTGCTTGTAATTTCTTTTATCACTTTCCATAACCTCCTGTTATCCCCCTGCGCAGCTTGTATCTTATCCTTCTCGTAGGCTCTTTTGACTTTTTTTAATAGGTTATTGCAGAAGTTTTTATAACGCGTGTAGGTAGTTTTCAGGGTTTGGTTATCAGAAGAGAGTTTAGCTTTTAGGTGTAATTTATCTCTGGTTTTCATACAGCGCAGAAGGCCTGGAGTAATCCACGGCTTTATTATTTTCTTTCGTCTTGACAGGTTTACCACTTTAGTATTGTTAACTATAGCTTGGTGAAGACTTTCGGTGAGATATTTCAGGGAAACATTAGGATTTGGTGAGTTATAAATAGGATTAAGATCAATATTTTGAATGTCATGTTCTAAGCTTTCCGTGAGAACTTTTTTAATGGATGTAAGGGAGAATTGGGTAGTCTTCTTGAAGTTTAGGTTCAGCAAAACTGGGTAATGATCAGTCAATGATGTGGTAGGCACAATGGTCATAGCAGAGCTTCTAGTTTTAAGTAGGGCATGGTCAATGCATGTATCACTTTCACTACGTGTTATAAGAGTATGGGCTGGAAGTAGGCCATGAGAAGCAGCAAGGGTTAGGTATCGTTCCCCATTTACCTCTATTTTGTTATGGTTGATCGGAATGTTTATGTCTCCCATGGCAATAATATTCTCAAAACAGGAATATTTTGAGAGTACTTCATTTAAAGAGTGTAGGAAAGGATCTATATTGCGGAAAGAAGGAGAGCGATACATAGCAATGATTGCCGTGTGATTATCTAAAGTGGCAACCAGACAGTTACCTTCTTCAAAATGTGGCTCTATTACTGTGAGACGAAGGTGTTCTCTATAATAAATCACCACACCGTCATTTTGTTTACGGTTTCTTTTGGTTGCCTCAAAACGATAGCCACTAAGGTTGGGAATAACTGAAGTACGTGAAAGCCAGCACTCAGTAAGCACAATAATATCACAGTCCAAATTAAGTCTGGTCAATAATACTTCTAGTGCTGGCATATTGCAGTTGATGCTGCGTATGTTTTGAGTTAGAAATAGGAGGCTATCCGACGCTGAGGTTATAAGTTTGTGACATTCTTCAATATCAGCAGACTGCGACCGTGAGATGGTTACCCCATCTATGTCTTCCGACAGTTCGTTGAGACTATCGAATGTGATTGATTAAGGTCATTTCTTCAAAATATTTCATCATAACCATGGTTGGAATCAGACTGAATAAGTTAGGACATAAATAGTAAGACATAAACGTGTTAGATAATTCACAAACTGCGCAAAAATAATAACAGATGGATACCTGTAAGCATCTCAGAACATCCAAAATAGAAAAAAAGTACAAAGAAGATTTTTCGTAGAATGTAAGTGACTTTAGAACATCTCGGTGGAACATCACTACTGAGATTTTTATTAAGTATTTTTCAGTGGTCTTGTGTGTATACGGTTGTCCGCAATATAGACTTGACGGCGCATCGCTAATATGTCGTATTTAAACGGCTGCTGTCAGCTGTCACCGATGACAGCTTCTACTGTTTAGTGACAGTTAACGTCAAATAACAATGTCAGACGTCAGAATAAGAGTGACAGCCGTCACTCTAGCGGAGCGTCGGGCGGGTAGGGGCACGGCGGCCATGTTGAAGGACACTTTTTGAACGTGAACCGACTGTGCACCACGCGCTAGACGAATCGCTGATATTCTGCGTCATCCTAGTGTGAAATGCAATTTTCTTAGTGAATTCGATTACTAATTGACTTTAACTAGAATATAGAGCAGTTATTTTGTGAATCAAGTTTTGTTAACGCAAATTATAGTGACTTTGATCAAAACTCGAGTGTTAATTAAAATTACGATTCCTTGCCCAAGTACCCACGCCTGACCAACTATGGCGGATTCTGATGAAGGCCCTCCTGCGCCTACATCAGAAGTGGGATCCCACGGGCTGCGACCAGAAGAGACGAGATCATCGTTGGAAGACCATGGTGCCACAAAATTACTAAGCAACATGGAAGCACTACTCTCGCGAGTGGTCTCAATGTCACAGATGCCTAGCACAAGTACAGCTGTCACCCAACTTTTGCAGTTCAACCCAGACGACAGTGATGCTGACATAGAAGGTTGGTGTAACGTTACCGAAATGATTGTGCAAAAAAAAAAGTGTTTAGAAGGGGTCGAGCTACTTATGGCTCTCACAAGTGCACTAAAGGGTCGCGCAGCCTCTTGCATAACTAGATTAAATCTAACCGAGCTGACTTGGCCGTTAGTAAAACAGTCTTTACTGGCCAAGTTTTCAAAGCCGAAATTGCCGCAAGACCACTTTGATGATATATTGCGGTTCCAGATTGGAATAAAGGAAACAGCATCTGAATCTGCAATGCGGTTGTGGAATATGATTGAGCGAATACCCAAGACTGACATGCCTGAAGAAGTGATTACTGGATTTGTGGTATCTGTGCTCTGCCAAAAAGACGGTGTTATACGTCGTGAGCTGAATGCTCATCTCATCAGTAGTAGATCTCAATTGTTCCGGATTCTAGGCGGTATTTCTTCGAAGCGTCGCCTCGAATCAGAGATGCAAGAACTAGAAGTGAAACGACCCCGTATGAGCGATGCACGGTTCCCTGGAAAATGCCATTGGTGCGGATTATCTGGACATCGACAAGCTGATTGTAGGAAGAGACGCGAAAACGCCGGATCATCAGTACAAGCAGACGCCTCCAACTCTTCGCGTCTTGCTGATAGGACACCAGCTGTCACCTGCTACGTGTGCGGCAAGCAAGGGCATGTGGCGACAGTTTGCCCCGACAGAAAAACTGGTGGAGGAGCGGCAGTCAAGGAGGTCAACCTGTGTGGACAGCGCACTTCGAGAGGCATCCTAAATACCTCGTCCGGTGAGCCCGTTTTGTTTTTGTTTGATAGTGGGTCGTCTTGTTCGCTCCTCAAAGAGAGTTTTTGCTGTAAATTTCCTGGTACTGTGTGCAATTCTCTTGTCTACCTAACTGGGATCGGGGCTGATGATGTTAGGTGTGATACTCAAATTTTAAATGAAGTAAAAGTAGGCGAAATAACTCAGACCTTACTTTTTCATGTAGTACCGGATTCTTGCCTATCGGAACCTGTCATAATAGGTAGGGATATCTTAGAAAATGACATTGGCGTCCAAATAGATCAAGATCAGCTTTAATTCTTTTCTAAGAAACAGTCTAATTCTTGTGAGTTGCAACTGAACAAAATAACTTCCGATTCAATTGACACTGATCTTGAAGGTGAAGATAGGGATTCTTTAGTGAAACTGCTCAACAAATATGCTCAATATTTTATAGAAGGGGTTCCAACTAGAAAGGTTAATACTGGTATGTTAGAAATTAATCTAGTTGACCCACACAAAATTGTCCAAAGATGTCCTTATAGATTAGCGCCACCAGAAAAGCAAATTGTAAGGGAAAAGGTTCAGGAACTTTTAGATGCCGGGATCATAAGAGAGAGCACTTCACCCTTCGCTAGTCCGATACTCCTAGTTAAGAAAAAGGATAATACAGATAGGATGTGCGTCGATTTTCGAGAACTTAACTCTAATACTCGACCCGAACACTATCCATTGCCGCGTATAGATGATCAAATAGACCAACTTACAGGTGCCCAATTCTTCACTTCCCTCGATATGGCCTCTGGTTTTCACCAAATCCCTGTTCACCCTGATTCAGTAGAGAAGACGGCATTTGTGACGCCAGAGGGCCAATATGAGTACTTAGCCATACCGTTCGGTTTGCGCAATTCCCCATCTGTATATCAGAGATGTATAACGAAAGCACTATGCCACCTTAAGAATAAACCCCTGGTATATATGGATGATATTCTCTATCATTCTAAAAGCGTTCGCGAAGGCCTGGAGCAGTTACATGAAGTTCTGGGTGCCTTATCTGAGGCAGGATTTTCACTCAACTTAAAAAAATGCAAATTTCTTAAATCAAAAATTGATTACTTGGGATATTCGCTTCAAAGCGGTGAAGTGAGGCCCAACCTTCGTAAAATACAGGCTCTGGTAGATGCTCCACCCCCAAAAACAGCCACACAAGTCCGGCAATTTCTTGGTTTGGCCTCTTATTTCCGCAAATTTATACCTGGTTTTAGTCACACAGTCGGCCCATTGTATCCATTGACGAAACTAAAGGGTCCCATTAAATGGACTGACAAATGCGAGGACATACGTAGGACGATTATTGGCATACTGACATCTGAACCAGTCTTAACCATTTTTGATCCTGAGCTGCCAGTTGAGTTACATACCGATGCCAGCTCCGAAGGCTATGGCGCAATCCTTATTCAAAAAAGAGATAATTTACCTCACGTTATAGAATATTTTAGCCAACGCACAAGTGATGCAGAGTCCCGCTACCACTCATACGAACTGGAAACGCTAGCAGTCGTACGAGCGGTAGAACACTTTCGTCATTACCTCTACGGGCGAAACTTCACGGTCTTCACTGATTGCAACTCGCTAAAAGCATCTAAGTCAAAAGTAGACCTGACACCACGTGTTCATCGCTGGTGGGCTATCCTTCAGGCATACGATTTTGAAATCGTATATCGTGAAGGCCGTGGAATGGAGCACGCAGACTATCTCTCTAGAAATCCCCAACCCGATACAAATTCAGCTTCCTCAACATCTTCTGTCAAAGGAAGAAAAGATGTCAAATTCGTAGAACTGCATAAAGGTTGGCTTTCGGTAGAACAAAAAAGAGATTCTGAGATACAAGATCTGATACGTAAACACCATAATAATGATTTCCCCGAATCCGTAGCAGAAACATATGACGTCAGAGACGGTATTTTGTATAGGAAAATTGCTCGGAATAAAATTGTATCATGGTTGCCCGTTGTCCCTCGCTCGTTGATTTGGACTTTAATTAGCCACATTCACAGCGAACTACAACACTTAGGATACGACAAAACGCTGGACAAAATTTATGAACAGTATTGGTTTCCCCAGATGTCCAAGTGTGTTAAGAAATTTATAGAAAGCTGTATTATATGTAAGGCATCAAAAGGCCCTTCTGGAGCTCAAGCTGTTCAGCTCCACTCCATTCCAAAAGTGTCTTTGCCCTGGCACACCATCCACATTGATTTTACTGGTAAGCTCAGCGGCAAAAGCGACAGAAAAGAGTACTGCTCGGTAATTATCGACGCTTTTACGAAATACGTATTACTAGAACACACCTATTCATTAGACGCAACTTGTGCTGTGCAGGCCGTAAAAAAGGCAGTATGTCTTTTTGGCGCACCGAGACGTATAATCGCTGATCAAGGCCGTTGCTATGTAAGTGCAGAATTTAAAAATTTCTGCGCCGAGCATAAAATCGACTTGCACTTTATAGCAACTGGTTCTGCTAGGGCTAACGGACAGGTTGAGCGTGTTATGCGAACGCTCAAGAGTCTTCTCACAATTGTTGAGAATGACCCTAACAAAACCTGGCGGGAAGAACTCGGCAATGTCCAGTTAGCATTAAACAGCACTAAATCAACCGTAACTAAATACTCACCGACTGAGTTGATGATAGGAATTCGTGCACAATCATTAGGATTATCTAAAATAGGTATTTCCGATTCCGAAGAGTCAAACCGTCTAGATTTAGAGTCTGTACGAGACGATGCTTCACGAAATATTCAGAAAGCAGCAGCAGCCGACGCTGAACGATTTAATAAAGGTCGAATGATAATTAAACCATTCTCAGTAGGAGACTTCGTATTTATAAAAAGTAGCGAGCGAAATCAGACCAAGCTTGATAGGAAGTTCAAGGGGCCGTTCGTTATCACTGCGATTTTAGACAATGACCGCTATGAGCTTAAGACAGTTAGTGGTGTCGGTTCCAGACGTACCTACAAGTATGCACATGAGAATTTGCGCGCAGTACCTAAGGGGCACGAGGGTTTATTAGAAGTAACTAGTAGTCTATTGAATGAAATGGAGGCCGAGACGGCGCCAGAAGAGGTACACGAGAGTACTAGTAGAGAAAGTACACACTCATTACATAACGATGACACCTTGACTCTCGAATCCAACACCGATACAGCTGGATCAGATACATTAACTGCGGGTTCTGATACTCTAAGTATACCCTCGGATGACGAAACGTTCCAACTACACGAAGTAGAAGTCGAAATCCATAATAATTAGGTATGTACGAGACTTGTGTAATTTTTTGTGTATCATGTGTGCCGACGGACGGAATGGTGCCGTCCGGTCCATGCCATACTGGCTGGTCGAAGGGACGCACTCTTCCTGTCTAGTCCATTTTCATTGAGTAATTGGTCGAAAGGACAGTGTCGTCCGGTCCATCAGTGATGGTCGCAAGGACACACCCGTCCGGTCCAAAACTTGTCTTCGAGTAATTGGTCGAAAGGACAGTGTCGTCCGGTCCATCCGCGATGGTTGCAAGGACACACCCGTCCGGTCCAAAATTTGTATTTGAGTGATTGGTCGAAAGGACAGTGTCGTCCGGTCCATCCGCGATGGTCGCAAGGACACACCCGTCCGGTCCAAAACATGTATTTGAGTGATTGGTCGAAGGGACAGTGTAGTCCGGGCTACCCATTACATCAGGGTTAGTCGTAAGGACACACCCGTCCGGTCCAAGTCTATATGCAATTGAACGGTGATAGCAATGTCAAAGTCAAAACTTATTCTGCTTGTCAGGTTGGACGAGCGTATATTTGAAGTTGCGTAACGTTGTTTCAGGATTGCATCCAGGAACGCCCGAGGACGGTCGCTAGTCAGTCTGGCCGTGACGGCGCATCGCTAATATGTCGTATTTAAACGGCTGCTGTCAGCTGTCACCGATGACAGCTTCTACTGTTTAGTGACAGTTAACGTCAAATAACAATGTCAGACGTCAGAATAAGAGTGACAGCCGTCACTCTAGCGGAGCGTCGGGCGGGTAGGGGCACGGCGGCCATGTTGAAGGACACTTTTTGAACGTGAACCGACCGTGCACCACGCGCTAGACGAATCGCTGATATTCTGCGTCATCCTAGTGTGAAATGCAATTTTCTTAGTGAATTCGATTACTAATTGACTTTAACTAGAATATAGAGCAGTTATTTTGTGAATCAAGTTTTGTTAACGCAAATTATAGTGACTTTGATCAAAACTCGAGTGTTAATATTAAAATTACGATTCCTTGCCCAAGTACCCACGCCTGACCAACTATGGCGGATTCTGATGAAGGCCCTCCTGCGCCTACAGACTTAAAAGAGCGAGATTTGTGTAGAGTGTACATGTGTAAGACAAAATAATTTTAGTAGGGTAAACATAAAAAAATAAAAACGTATATAAAGAAATATGACAAAGTTCAACTAATAATAGTCATTCTGAGACTCTTAACTTTTCTAAGTCATTTTCGTTGGCTATGCGAATCTGGGAAGTGTCCACGTTTTTCTTGAGGTACACTATACCATTAGAAGTCCAACAAAATGTGTATCCATAGTTCTTTTTAAACATTCTTGCTTGGAAGAATAACTTTTGCGCCTTTTGCGTCAATGTTTCCGAAATGTAAATTGGTTTTAGGGGGTAGTCAGACTTAACATGAGTTGAGTTTAGTTTATTTCCTTTGGTTTTAGATTTGTTGAAACTTTTGACCCCTCGCAATACATTGTCTTTTGTTAGGACGGTAGTAAATTCAACAATAACCGGATTAGAGCCATCTTTTGCGGGTATTCTATAAATGTCCCTAATTGTGGAACAGTCGATTTTGAGGTCCAGTGTTTTCCCAATTTCAATGACATCGTTGCATAGATTTACTTTCGTTTCCCCGTGGGTTTTTGGTAAGTTCCGGATTTCGATACCGGTTCCCCGCGACTTACGCTCCTGTGTTTCTAGTCTATCTTCCAGTAGTTTAACATATTTTTTATTTTCTACCCTCTCAGACTCGAGTAACGATATTTTTACTAAGAACTCGTCGTATTTTTTTGACATTAACTCAACGCTATTTCGCAATTCGACATTTTGGGCATTGACTTCTTTAATTGTGTTGATTAAGTCCTGGAAGCGTTTTTCCTGTTCCTTAGAGAATATGTCAAATTTCTCCTCGATCATAGTGCAGAAATCGCCGTCACTCTCGTCATTTTCGGCGAACTTGCGCTTCTTTCGCTCCGCCGTGCATGCCGCGAGCACACGCAGATCAGGCACCGACTCAGAGTGTTCCAAATCGCAGGTCGATGCAGTCAATTTTAAGGTCGAATGTTTCTTATTGACCTTGGCCGGAACTTCAGTTTTCGGGGGTGATGAAGCGGGGGGTGTTCGCTTTTGCGGCATAGTGATAGTCTGTTTGCTCAAACCAGTTACCAGGAAAGTTAAATTTTGTCAGAGCTCAATCCGCTTGTGAGTAAATAAGAGTTAACAATGTCAAGTTAGCAGTCTTCACCGACGGACGTCAATAGAGATGACTAATTAAGAGTTTTGGAGTACCAGGAGCGCATAGACTCTGCGGAGGTGGCACCAGCGACGTCGCTGCGTCCCTGCGAGGGCGGAGCAAGTAGAAGCAGGCGGTACCTTTGTTGTGTTGGCGGTGGGCGCGCTGCCCCACAAGGGAGATAGCAGGATGCTCGTGCGCAGGGAGGCGGAACCGTGCGCTAATCACCAGGATGGGCTGCTGCTGTGCGTAGGGAGGCGGCACTTGTGCTATTCACCAGGATGACTTGCTTGACGACGCGCAGAGAATTTTCGAACTCCTTCGACTTATGCACTAATAATTTTATACTTCTTTTTAAATAGATAAAAACGAAATTAATTTATAAATAATAATGGTACGGTAACTTAAAACACATCTGCTCGTATTCGAGATCCGGGGGAAAAAGGATTATTATTAGAATCTGAATAAAATTGTTTTTAATTCGATAATTTTCTTGACTTTGACAAAACTCTTATTCAAAATTTTTCCAAATTTTCTTGAAAATGAAGAGAACGCACAAGAAACTCCATACTTACTCTTAATTTTTTTTTTTTTTTTACAATGTTTAGGTACATAAGTACATACATTAATAAATTCATATATGTGAGGACAATGCACCCATAATCACTACTCACTATACTACGTACAGGTACAAAGTATTAAAAGTACTCACATAGTAGGTACTAGAAAAACATTAGCATCCGAAGCAGTTAAGATATGACCAATCCCAACTGACGGCGCCCGTTCACGAACATGACGCATGAATCGGCACCACCCAGCTCAACCATCAGGAAGGGAACCGAATGATCCAAAACACGCGCCACAATCAGAGAGACATTTGAGAGAGCAGGCGCACTCAACTGCCAGGGCACACACAAGTCAACGAACGACACAAAGGTAAAGCAAATGGTAGATTACAGCGGGATTACAACGGCCTCAAGTACCAGTCCTTCGCCCTCCAGTGGGTCAGGAACAACATCCTCATGATCGGCGGCAACCCTGACAGCATCACGCTGACTGGCTGCTCTGATGGAGGCGCCAACGTTCACTACCATTACCTGTCGACGCTGTCTAGAGGTAAGAAAGATTCTTAATTCTTTATTGTTCACCAAAAATGGCATTCGTGGACAAAGGCGAACTTTACTCAATGTTGGTTCTCTTCTAACAAACCCTAGCGTATCAGAGAGAGATCAAAAAAGAGGGTAGGAGAGATGTGAGATTAGTATTAAAAAAGGCTAAAAGTTTCTTAGGGCCTAGAAAGAGACGACCGACGTGATGATCTGGACGCGTATTTTGAAGGCTTGCACGAGGGGATACGGGAAAAGAATTCCCGGACAAACCTGAGGGAGACTTGTCCCAACAGTATGAAAAAAGGAGATTTCCCTATTCTACCTATAACTTTCTAACTGCTGGGCCTGCTTTTTGTCAGAAGGAGCGTGCAGGGGGTGTGAATGGGCCATGCTTCTATATCGAAACTAATCGGGCAATTACAAGACAAAAATCATAAGTAATAAAAAGGACTAAGTATGCCTTCACGCTAGTTTCCTAATTTGCACTGATACACACAACGGCCAAAACCCAGCACACTGATCCTCTCATAAAAGACCCAACTGAAACCTCACAAAAGAATCTTTTACAAACCTAAGTGTAAGTAGTAATAAAGCAAATAGTAGTAACAAAACAACTTTGAGCAATATAACGCAGTCTACCAAACATCGGTTAAACGAACCCAAGCGAGCCACAATTTCTAAACTCGATATACTTAGTCTTACAGGTCACAAACTTCGATCTCTCGGGTTGCGGATTTGTAGATAAAAACCAATCGCTACCAGGGGTGTGACCACAAGCTCTTAGAGTAAGGTTATTTTGAGACCGAGTAAGGGACAGATGTATATGACGTGTATACATCTGTCACTTACTCGATCTCAAAATAACCTTACTCTAAGAAATTGTGGTCACCCCCCTGATTTCGCTCACGTAGATAAAGCAGTAGATACTAATATATTTATAGAGATATATCTAGATAGTTATGATCACAGAAATCGAATACTGCTCTGGAATTGTGAATGAAGCGAATGTACATAAATTAGGAAATAAAACAGTTTATGGCCCACGACCCACGACATCTGTAAACTCCGTATGTGTAGTACTCGTAATGTAGGTAATTTTCTATCTTCTTGTCTTTCTTTCCTTATATGCCTTACTTGAAAGTCAAACCAGGGGGCTCTTTACCTGTGTCAATCATGTTAAAATTCTTAACAATATTTAAACTCGATGCTGACGTATGATATCTCGTTGTTATAGTGTATTGGTAACATAGTAATTAATTAGGGCTAGCTATGCCCGTGGCTTCGCTCCCGTTATCTGCCTACCCTATCCTGTCCCACTTATCCTACCTACCTACTAATGTCCGACGGAAACTGGTTTTTACGACCGAAACCGAATTTCGGCAACAGTCTCAGTTTCGGGCGAAACCGAAACTTCCTTGCAAGGATCATGTTTTGAGGGAAAAATATAGAAAACGTTATTATAATCAGTCAGACATTATTTTTTTTATCTTTAAAAAACTAACTGCAAACACAAGCCAGTCACGACATGATTAGGCACGTGGACGCGGCAAAGTTTCTTCGTCGCTCTCGCTTGGATAGAATTTAACGCGCCGATTATGACCGATCACAGCGCGAGAATCCCGAATGCAGTTTCTGTTTCGGTCGTAGTTTCGGCAGGTTCGCAGCCGAAACCGAAACTAAAACGAAACTCGTTTTTTTGCTGAAACTCGACCGAAACCGAAACCGAACTTTCGATCGGACACTACTACCTACTATTTTTTTTTTCTAGGGTCATTCTTCCGCGGAGAATCTTAAAACCACCACAAACAGAAAATGACGACAAATGCATATCGCCATCTATCGAATATGGAGTTCTATAGTCCAAATATCTGCTTTGCGTGAGTATTTTACTTCTAGAACATTTTAAATTCATATATATTTTGATAGAGTGAACCGATTGCGATGAAACAAAAACTAAGTAATACTTCAAGTTACGCATAATTTGTATGTATAAAAGTTATCTACATTGGTTTCGTATATTTTACGTGATGCGTGCAGAACTAAACAGACGAACAGATAAACAGACAAATATTCCAAAATAACTGGAAATGGGTTCTGTTGGATAACTATTAACACTCTGGCATTTCTTTTTATATTTTCGATGTATAAAAACGACTTTACTACAGATTTACTATATGTATTGGTGATGATTATGCATTTGATTTTTCAAATACAAAATTATCGCAGCATGTAAAATGCGAAACGTCATCAGACTTCTTAGATTGTCAGGATTCTAGGCAAAGTGAAATCTATCGCTAGAATCGATTCCGATTTCAGTTTCGATTTCGATAAACCAAATTCGGAGAGACCTCAGTCGGAATCGGAGATTTTATCTCCGATTCCGACTGAGGTTGCGATATCATCACTTCCGTAATATCCCTAGTTAAGTAGAATTTCAGACAAAACTTCCGCTGAAAACCATTGTGAAAAAAAAGAGACCTAACGACTTAACGTAGTGTGAATGTGATTTTCTATTTTAACAAATAGAAACCTATATTCTTGGTAAGTTCATTCACTTGGACCACATCGTTATCTCGACAAATATTCTACACTATTAAGGGAACAGTAGAAAACATACAGAGAAACTTTAGTTTGAATTTTATAACGTAAACTTTGTGTCTTGTAATTATAATTCCAGGGTGATTTATAAGGCACGTTTGTGGAGTTATCATGTCGGCTATGATGTATATATGATATGATGACGTGGGATGAACGTAGTGATTAGTCCATCCACTATCCAAGAGTCTTATGGGGGCCAGCTAACTAACTGATTGTGGTTGAGTGAGTGTATCGTGTTTGGGCGGAACGGTTGACCTTTAAAACTATTTGGTGAGGATACTATCATAATAATCTTGTTTAGGTAGAGTGTAATATTTCGCACTACGTTCACACAAACATGATAAACGCACGCTTTTTTCTCATAGCATTAGGCAGAAATTACAGTGCTCGACCTGCATACTACTTTTGTTTAGTTTACCGTTTATATGTTAACTATCTGTTGCCTGTGACATTTTCTGCGTAGCATTAGTACTTTTCTATATTGAGCCATAATATTATAGGAATTATTAGTTCACCATACAAACTTCCATCCCCCTGTCCACCCCCTAAAGTATGATTGCCCGGATAAAACCTATCCAATGTCACAAACTATCTCCATACCAAATTTCATCAAAAAAAATCTGCGGTTTAAGCGTGAAAAGGTAACACATAGACAGACATAGTTACTTTTACAATTATAATATTATTATAGTATGGTTATTGTACTATGTTGGTGGAAATTATATCAAAATTAAGTAGTGTCCGACCGAAAGTTTGGTTTTGGTTTCGGTCGATTTTCGGTAAAAAAACAAGTTTCGGTTTAGTCTCGGTTTCGGCAAACCTACCGAAACTACGACCGAAACCGAAACTGCATTCGGGAGTTCTCGCGCTGTGATCGCTCATGTTCGGCGCGTTAAATTCCATCCAAGCGAGTAAGCGACGACGACATTTTGCCGCGTCCAAGTGTCTAATCATGTCGTGACTGGCTTGTGTTTGCAGTTCGTTTTGTTTGTTGTGAGTTTTCGTGTGATGTATTTTGAATTCGGTAAGTTTTCTTTATTTTTCCCTCAAAACATGATCCTTGTAAGGAAGTTTCGGTTTCGGCCGAAACTGAGACTAATGCCGAAATTCAGTTTCGGTTGCGGTTTCGGTCGTAAAACCAATTCCGCTCGGACACTAAGTGATAAAAGCGTAATACGTTACCAAGCTTTAAATCCTGCATGGATTATGATATAATCCTGTATGAAATATCTAGAAACCCGAGACAGTACCATAAACTTTTATACTCAATACTGAACAGAGACAACGTTATAAATCACTATTATGTTTATCAAAACGAAGTGTGAAAGGTGTTTTCCAAGAAACAAGAACATGTGTAAAACTAGAACAAATGTTTACCTAGAGAGTAAATTTCTAGTCTAGAATAACAGATAGGAATAGAATTTTGTGGTACTGACCTTTCACAAAATTTTATTAAAGTGGATAGACTACATTGCTTTACTTATAGCCTATGCTTTCTTCGGAAAATCAGCTTTACTAAGAAACATGAAATAAAGATGTATGCGTAAGACAAAAGTACATCATGATCTGCCTGCCCCAAAATAATGACGATTTCTGCCATGAAAATAAAAATTAATACTGTTCGTTGCTAAGCGCATAACTTGTCAGATTGGCAATAGCAATAGAGAGAGAGACCGAATAAGGTTATTAGGAATTTGCAGGCAAAGTCGGAAAATACAAAAATTTAAAATTGCTTTTGTCTAAGGGATATTTGTATGCACTTAGTTTGGACAGGACGTATGACGGGTCAGCAGGTGTGTTATAAAACCGCTAGATCATCACATTTAACCGCCGAAATACATATTTCTGGTTAAAGATATTTATTTTCATAAAGAAATTTACATTTCACTTATATGAAAACAGTAATTAAAAACTAGGGTAAATTAATCATAAATCTTCGACATTCGGACTTAATAACATTTTATAGTAGGTATTCCTAAAATTATGTTGTTAAAAATCATTCATAACTACCTCGCTTGGAGAAAAACAGTTCGATCCCGCGGTCATAAAGCAAAAACATCACCTTCGACATTCGGTCTTAATAATATTTTACAGAGGGTATTCCTAAGATGTTGTTACTAAAATCATGCATAACTACCTCGTTTGGAGAAAAAAGAGTTCGATACCGTGGTCATAAGACAAAAACATCACTCAGAAGTACCAGTCTTGTTTACATTTGTCAGTTATGTGTTCCAAAAATAATAATTATGTATAAAACATAACAATTGCTTTCGGTTTAAATTATGAATGCACATTCAGAGTTACATTAATATAAATGTTTATTTAATTAATATTAACATTTTGGAAGATGTGTTTTTTTACCTCGGTTTTAAAAATATTTAACGTATTCGAACTCCTGATCTGCCTTGGTAATTTATTATAAAGTTGCGCTCCCCTGTAAACAACTGTTCTTCTATCTTGAGTGGTTCGCACTCGAGGAAGTACAATGTCATCCCTTCTACGACTGCTACGGTTTTGTATTTGGTGTGTTTTGGTGAAGGAAATTTGTGTATGTATGGTTTTGTTAAGTATTTTATGTATGAGTATGCAGGTACAGTATGCGTGGAGTTGATTGATATTCATGAGTTCAGTGTCTTTGTATATTTTAGTTGTAGGTGTTAGATAATCGAAGTGAAAAAGCATTTTTATAATTTTATTTTGTGCAATTTGCAAGTCTTTTAGATTTGTTTTGGGTGCATTGCCCCAGATTTCAATTAGGTACAGTATGTGTGGCTTAACTAGGGAATTATATATTGTCTGGCGTACATTATGAGGCAAACAATGAACTATATTGCGTAATGAGCCCAATAACGACGTAAGTTTGGATTTGATGTGGTCGATTTGAATCTTCCAATTCAAATGGCAGTCCAATCTTAGTCCAAGGTACTTCTCATGTTGTTTGAGTTCGAGTATTTGATTATCTAATATAAGAGGAGGATGTGGTGGTATTTTCTTATTTTTGGCTTTAAATATGACGTAGCTTGTCTTGGATGCATTGATGGTTAAAAGATTATGTTGGAACCATACCGATAATGAGTCTAGATCTTGTTGGGCTTGACTTATCATGTCAGCAATAGAATCACCAAAGTAAAAAAGACATGTATCGTCCGCATATAGCGAGATATGCCCGTTTAGTGGCACCTTGTGGATGGAATTTATGTTAATTAGGAAGAGCAATGGACCCAACAGTGAGCCTTGGGGAACTCCAAACGTGATATCATGCGGTTCACTTTTATATTCTCCGATTTTTACTACCTGGGACCTTTTAGTCAAATAAGATTCGAACATCTTATACGCTATGCCTGATACGCCTATGTCCTTTAGCTTTTTAAGCAGTATAGCGTGGCTCACAGTATCGAAAGCCTTCTTGAGATCAATAAATAAACCTAACACCATGTGTTTTTGATCAACGTGTGTTTGCATTTTGGTAGTTAGGTCTACAGTAGCCGACAGGGTGTTTGACTGTGACCGAAACCCATACTGTCTTTCGAAAAGGAAATTTATTGATGTGAGGTGTTCATTTAGACGAGTATAGAGAATTTTTTCGAATATTTTAGACATAATTGGAAGCACTGAGATAGGTCTATAGTTGTTAGGGTCCGTCTTAGTACCAGATTTGTGGATTGGGATAACTTTAGCTATCTTTAGTTCGTCTGGAAACGTTCCTCTGGCAAGATGGATGTTTATACAGTCGGTCAGTTTTGCCACAATTAGGTCACTCAAGCACTTAACGATTTTGGTAGTAATGCCGTCGATGCCCGCACCGCAGTTTGGATCAAGACTCTTAATTATTTTTAATACTTCGTCAGGTCGACATGGCTCGAGGGTAGTGAGTTCTTTCTCCGTTTGGATATCTGGTGTTAGTAAAATGCTGTGTTGTGTATGAATGAGGTTTGCGAGGGTGGAACCAATCGTAGAAAAGAAGCGGTTAAATGTTTCACAGATCTCATAGCCATCGGTCACTGACCCAGAATCAGTTGAAAGTTTAGGGGGAATGCATTTCGACTTAATTTTATTGTTAGAGAGTGTATTTATTAAGTTCCACATCTTCTTAGGGTCTGTAGTATGTTTCATAAATGCCTCGTAGTAGTACTTTTTCTTAGTGTGTTTAATTGTTTTTGCAGTGTCATTGCGTTCAATTTTAAAGCTTTCGATAAGATCTTCGTTTCTTGGCTCTTGTCTTAATCTTTGCCAGATTTCATTCCTTTTCTTAATTTTATCTATTACCTCTTTACATATCCAATCTTGGCGTGGTGGATTTAAAATTTTCGTTTTTGTAGTTGTGCTTCTACGGATACCACACTTTAGGTACCTCTCAAGATTTCCGTAGCTGTTATCGATTGAGTTGTATTGGGCAAGTGCGATGCTTTCGTGTAGTTTTTCATAATCTATCGCTTCGTATTTCACACGTTTCTTTGGTGGTGGTTTGTATTTTTTTACGCTGAAATAAATTTGTTTGTGGTCCGACATAGGCGAGTCGATAATGGCCATATGAAAGCTTTTGTCCTTTAAGTTTGTGCATATATGATCAAGGATAGTTTTTGTGGAAGAAGTCTCACGCGTGCAGTAATCTTCATGGATGTTATTTATAAAATTATATCCAGCCTCTTTCGTAGCATCTCGGTAGCACTTAGTCTTGGCATTTTTTGTTAACAGATCGATGTTAAAATCACCAAACACGATGGACCGGGAGCTTTTAGTTAGTTGCTGTGAATATGTTTCGACAAACTCACGTGTGTTGTTGTTTCCTGGATTGTAGATAGCTCCTATGTTTAATGCGTGTCTCTCAAGATGTATCCAAAGGTAGTTGATGCCTCCAGCGTATACTTCATTGCCTTTGCTGTGATTAAGAGTATTGTGCACATAAATAGAAACACCACCACCCCTGGAATCTGTTCTAACATTATAGTAGTGGGTATAATTCGGTATTTGGAAATTATCGGCGTCTTCGCTTGATTTAAGCCATGTTTCGGTTAATACTATAACATGAGTAGTGTGTCTGATGGATTTTATTATGCATTGCAGTTCGTCAAATTTTCCTTGTCTTCGAATGCTTCTTATGTTTGCGTAGAAGAAAGTGAGGGCTGATTTAAGCGATGGTAGATCTTGGTAGGATTGACAGAGCTGATACGTAATGGTTTCATCAGAGTTATATAGTATGTTTGGTGTTTTTATTGACATTAGTTTTTTGGGTTGGTTTGCACAATTTTTGGGGTGCCTTTCACATATTTGATAATTATATCCTTTTCACCGTTTTCTTTGCGGCGGATTAGTTCTTGGCTGAGCTCCTTCATTATTGCCTTTTGGGCAGGGGTCTGATCCGAGTATATTTTAATGTTATCCGGTAATTGAGCTTTGCTTCGTAGTATATGTTTCGCTTCTCCAGGTGATCCGAAGCAAATCTTTAGTGGACGGTTTTTTGCCGAGGTGTATTTACCAAGTCGAATTGCTCTTACTATTTTAATATGTTCAGACAGACCATGTTGCAAAACGTTTTTAGCCGAATTCATGTCCTCAGCCTGACGTGCAGCGTTATCTGGTAGAGTTGGCTCAGGTAGGCCTATAATAATTATATTCTTGCTTCTGTTTGCTCGTTCTTGCAGTTCGCTAATAACTTTTTCATTTGCGAGAACGCCGTTTTGTAAAGTATCTAGTTTCGGTGGAGTAGATTTGAGCTCACTAATTTCGGTTTCAAGTTTAGATATCTTTAGATCTGCAGCGAGGTTGTTTTTCTTCAGTTCTGAGATTTCAGTTTTTATGTTCTTATGTTCCGCCAACATCTTGGCAGTTGAACTTTTCATCTCATTGATCTGGTCTTTCATTGAGGAGATATCATCGCGCACTGGCTTTAAGTTCGTCTCCAGTGTCGAGACCATTTGTTCACGAAGTTTATTTATTGCGGATAATATGTCACAGCATTCTTTTTGTTTTCTCTTCCCTCGAGTGGTAAGACTGTCTGTTTCATCACCACTAGTTTTAGAAAGATCCGATTGTGAACCACTTTGACCTACTGTTGTTGTCTTGTATTGTGGCGGGCGTCGAGCATTCATGATGAGATGGCTGATTATAAGCACTCGTGGGAAGGGGATAAAAAATGCAACTGTCTCTTTTACCCGAGGTGAGTGGGAGGCACGCGCGCCGCTTTGTTGCGCTGCTACTCGTTGTTGTATAGTAACACACAGTCGCAACCAAAATCACTATTTGACACCACTTTTGTACCTGCACTGTAAGCTTTATGACTTGTTATTGCGTAAAGTGTATTTTTTTATTTTTGCAAATTAGTTAGGAACACGTCTGCACGGTCCGTCAGCCGAAGTGTATATCTATATAGTTGCATTCTATCTTTGAAGTGCTACAGAGCATTCCAAATTTAAAATTAATGAGCTTCCCTTCTATAAAAGCTCTCCTATAAAAAAAAACCGGCCAAGTGCGAGTCGGAGTCGCGCACGAGGTGTTCCGTACGGAACACCATTATCGCAAAAAACGGCAAGAAATATCACGTTTGTTGTATGGGAGCCCCACTTTAATATTTATTTATATTTTAGTATGGCTTGTTATAGCGGCAACAGAAATACATCGTCTGTGAAAATTTCAACTGTCTAGCTATCACGGTTCATGAGATGACAGACAGAAATACGGACAGTGGAGTCTTAGTAATAGTGTCCTGTTTTTACCCTTTGGGTACGGAACCCTAAAAATCAAGCATTTAAATATTCCAGAGAGTTCTAATTATTCTCACAAAATTACACTGTAATGAACAATCTCGTCCGCATATTGCAGTGTGGTTAAGAAAATGTACAAATTACAAAACAATTTCAATAATTTATTATTCAAGTTAAGGAGACTTGGCAACATGCAATTCTGACAGTCTCGTTGAGAAAATGCGCAATGTTCTTGATTCGCTTGTTTCCCGTTCCCATGTAACTGGCCACATCTGGCGGATGCCAGCGTTTGAATGTGTACATATACAGAAAAAAAATTCTCTTGATTATTTTAAATTTTAGCACAAGACCACTGCAGTACGGTTTTATTAAAACTATAAACAAATGAAGCTGAAATGTTCTAGTGTTCTTAAAATAATATCTTTGTTTCATTCTAATTACTGGAAAAGTCAAATAAAGTGAAACCCGCGGTATAATTGCGTTACATATGTTGTTGTATGTATGTATGTTTTACACTGTCGTTTAGACGAATTTTTAGGGTTCCGTACCCAAAGGTTATAAACGGGACCTTATTACTAAGACTCCACGATCCGTCTGTCTGTCTGTCACCAGGCTGTATCTCATGAACTGTGATAGCTATACAGTTGAACGTTTCACAGATATATATTTCTGTTATATATACTCGTATTTATTTTATATTTCTGTTGCCGCTATAACAACAAATACTAAATATAGAAAAAAAAAATAAAGTGGTGACTCCCATACAACAAATGTGATTTTTTTGCGATTATGGTACGGAACCCTTCGTGCTTCGCGAGTCCGACTCACACTTGGCCAGTTTTAAACATATGAAGCAATAATTGATCAGGAACTACTTTTAGCTCTGATAGATAATGTAAATAAAGTGATACACTATATCACTTGAGTTCGCTGTAGTGTTTATAAACGTGTGATACTCGTATTATGCTGTAAATGTTTCTGGGAACAATTTGTTTGAGTGCCGTAATAAATAAATTACGCAATTAGAGTGCCGGTTAAGTGGGCCCAGAATATGTGTAAGACCTTTTCTACTGATAAATTATTTGGTCCCGACGACTATTTGGGAAACTGGATAAAATGATAAGCCTCTATAAGTTATTAACAATTCTAGGTCTTTTAAGACCCTAGTTAAATGGTATTAGTTTAGTTATCAGAAATAGGTGAATATCTTTTTTACTTGAAGCCCTAGCCAATGCGGTTGGGATAGGTAATTATAGGTTGATGGTCTAATATACTTCGTTAAATTTTTGTCGTTAATCCCTTGGAGGGTCGATCCGGAGTCGGTGTCTGTTGTTATTGTTACATACGTTCTATCCACTAATAATATCTATGCGAAAACAACTCTGTCTGTCTGTCCGTTTGTTACCTTTTCACGTCTTAACTGCTAAATGGATTTGCATTCAACTCGGCACACGGTTAGACCATGGTTTGCTAAATAGGACATAGGATACTGTGATATATTTGTAATAGTGGGCGTTTAGAATTAAGTTGATTGTACTTAAGTTATGAGCCACGCGCCTCCGAATATAACATCAGTGAAGTAAAAGTTCTATTGTGCTCCTGTTCGTTCCAGTAGTTGCCCATATCCTTCAGATACTTTTATCCTGGGAGTATATTCCATGACGCCTAAACCACTGAACCAATTTCGATGAAATAAGATTTTTGGCCCAGAATTACGTTATGGGATGATATTCGACTTTCACGCGGGCGAAGCCTCTGATAGAAGCTAGTTAGCAATAACATGTAAAAGGTGTTTCTTACCTAAGAAAACAAATATTTTATTCTGATTTACGAGAGCTTCTCACGTCGCGCGTCGTAGTCAATTTACGATAGTTAGGTACCTATATAATGTAAACGAGTAAGTAAAAGTATATGTCTCCGAAATATCTAGGTTACACGTGGCTAGTTTTTGTAGCTAGAATAAAGAGCCAGGCTTAGCAGTCATTTTTGGGATTCCATACCCAAAGGGTAAAAACGAAACCTTATTACTAAGACTCCGCGGTCCGTCTGTCTGTCTGTCTGTCACCAGGCTGTATCTCATGAACCGTAATAGTTAGATAGTTGAAATTTTCACAGATGATGTATTTCTTTTGTACATAATCTGTGAAAATTTCAACTTTTGCCGTTATAACAACAAATACTAAAAACAGAATAAAATAAATATTTAAGTGGGGCTCCCATACAACAAACGTGATTTTTTTGCCGATTTTTTGCAATAATGGTACGGAACACGGATGAATATGTATGTTATGGACCAAGTGATTAATACGGCATTATCCATAATGCCCGGGCAATATGAAAAATGTCCAATATTAGTAGTTTACCGAGGGTAGTGGTAAATAAAATAGCGTTAGTATTTCTTCACACAATGATTTATTACTAAAATGTCTTAGCCTATATATACATTTTGGGTACTGGAGGTAATATCGCTCAACCAATTACGAGCAAGCTCACTTGCCTGCTGATCCCTAGAACCTCGGTAGCGCGACACGTAAATACCACGCGAGTGGCGCGGGCGCCTCAGTGTCCGATGCGTGAGCTTCGCGTGCGGTGGTGTCGACGATGCTTGTAGGTTAGCTGGTACAGTAGGCAATATGATAAAAAAGATTGAAATAATTAAATTGACTGGGCTTTCTAAATAATGTCCACTCTTCGCCTGCCATCGCCGCCGAGCGGACGTCTCGCTGCCGCCCGCCGCTCTCGCCGCCCCCACCGCGCGCCCCTCTCTCCGACTCGTCGCGCCACTGCATGACGTCACTGCGGTCGCCGCGTCTCCGCGCGCCGCCCACAGGTGTCGCTACTAGTAACTTCGGCCACTAGTAGGGACATCTTTTTTGGCCCCTTCCGGGTTAAAACCACGACTTAGTGGTCCTTGGTGGATACCTAACGGTGTTAACGAAGCCAAGTGGAGTGGTGACCCACCCACTCGCCAAGTCCCGTCTGGACACGGCAGTCAGAAGGAGTCGGGAGCAGGGTAGTTGGCCTTGGTAGATAGCCTAGTCAACCCCTGTCTCTGCCTCACAGCGATTCACCTGGCACGGTCGGGTGTCTCAACCCCGACGTGCCAGACTTTCGGTACACAGGAGGAGGGTGGCCCACCTTCGGTGGGTTCACCGGTACCCTAGGGCCCCTGCCACCCAATAAGATTGGTGGCAGGATAACAAGCTTAGGGCTCACCAGATACTCACCTCCCAGTCTAACCCGGCTGGGAGGGTAGGATTCACACATCCCCGGGCCCATCCACCCGGGGAATAAGGTTATCAGCCCCTTAGTAGTTTTAGATTTCCTTTTCTCTTCTCCTTGTTCTGGCTCTATTGACAACGATGCATCCCGTTGAGGTGTTAATAGAGCTCGTCAAGGACTTGATGTCGGACGATCCCAGTCCGCGTCATGAAAACCAGGCCCGTTTCAAGATTATTCTTGCCTCCCTTGCCAGATGTGCACCGTACAGTGCCCCTGTCCCCCCGCCCTATTCTGACATAAGTCATCTCCCTGAAAATGTGCAATACGCCATTAAAACAATTAAGGAGAGGTTCGCTCAGGACTGTCATCTCCGAGGTAGACTCGCCTGTCTTTTTGGCACAGTGTTAGAAGCCCTAGTACCAAACATAAATCCGACCGTGGATGATGTACTGGAACCCGAACCTAGCATGGCCCCCGTGCCATGTGAGGAGAAGGACTCTCCCAGATCACCCACCCCACCCGTCAGGCCCACTTCCGGGCCTAGATCACCCACCCTTTCCCAGGGTGAGGTTAGAAAGTCAGATCCAATTCCCTCTGAGAGAGACCGTAGCCCTTTAAAGCCCCAGACTTCGGCTACTAAGCCTCCTCCTCGTAGGAAGTCCGACCATCTTCAGTACAAAAAGTACAAGGAGCGCGTAGCCGCTTTCCACGCAGATACTAGGTCCAAATCCAAAACTTGGGCCGATGAGGAAGGTGACTCTCCCATCGATATGGACACAACCCTCAGTATCGACGATGAATGGGCAGCAGTAGCTGACCACATCGATCAGGTGTTAGAAAATCCCCCAATTGACCCCAATAAGCCCGATTTGTCAGAGGACTATGCCACCATGTCCTCTTCTTCTGACTCTGATGACAGAGACTTCATAGTCCACTCTGGAGGAAAGAGGAAAATGAGGAAAAGTCCCCCTCACGCTACCAAGGCCAAAAAGCCAGTAGACCTCTCCCCAGCCAGTTCTGCCGCCGGCCTTGCCCGACAGGCAACCCTCCCCCGCCCCCGCCCCCGCCCCCGCTAGTCCTTCTCAGCGGTCAAACCGCTCGCCTAGCCCTATGGTAGTAGTAAATAATACTACCACTAGGAAGCCTCCTCCTCCTCCACCCATTTATCTTCAAGATAAAGGGAAATGGAGCGACATATCAAGCGCCTGTGTAGCGCGTAAAATTAATTTCACCAAGGCCACTGCATGCCAACAAGGCATCAGAATTCAAGTCCCCACTCCCAGTGATTATCGAGGTTTAACTCGTTTTCTCAAAGACAGGAAAGTATCTTTCCATACTTACTCCCTTCCGGAGGAAAAGTACACTAGAGTAGTCATAAAGCGCGTTCCGAAGGAGATCCCGACGGAAGAAATCCGAGAGGATTTACTAGTCCCTGTGTCAGAGGTCCACCGATTGCACAAAGCAAGAGGCGGAGATCTCTACGACATGGTCCTTGTCGTGTGTTTCCCCTTCCGGGGTCACAATCCCATTTTTAATGTCAGGACCGTATGCAACTTGTCAGGCATTTCCATTGAAAAGCCATACCGTCCCCATCTCGTTGGTCAGTGTCACAACTGCCAACTCTACGGTCACTCTCAGACCAATTGCTTCGCTCCTCCCAGGTGCGTTAAGTGCATGGGAGAGCACAGTACCAAGGACTGTTCCCGTCCAAAAGACCGATCACAATGCACGGAGCCTCCCAGCTGCGTGCTTTGTGTACAAGTCGGGCACCCGGCTAATTACCGTGGTTGCCCAAAAGCCCCCAAACTTGCGCCTAAAATGGCCAGGCGTAATGACGCGCGCCAAGCGCGTCAAGCCCCTACCATTCAACCCCCCCCCAGACTAGCCCCTCAGAGGCCTTCACCCTGGGGTAAGCTGAACCACCAAAGTGTGGCTCCTCAGTCTTGCTCCCAGCCGATTCCAGCGCTGATTGCTACTCCCATCGCAGCGCCAATTATTATCCCCGACTCAGTGCCCCCCGCCGCCCCTATGGCCGCCCCTATGACCGCACAAAGAAGGTGGCTTCCACCACCCCTGCTGCTAAGTGCCAGCCCCCTGTCGCCCCCTCCGGGCAAAAGCCATATATATGCGTCGCTAAAAATATAATTAGCACGTACTCCATTTTTATGACCCCTCAAGCCCGTGCTCTGGATACTGAAATCCGGAAGGCGGGCTCTCTCCTTCCCGCTGAATGCGCCAACCTCTTTTCGAGGTATGAGTCCATCACTAAGGAGCTCGATAGCCTTGTCTACAAGGACGGTCAGTGGGTTCGTAAATAGTACGAACCCTCCGTTCATACAAAATTAACTTACATATTCGTTCCGTCCTCACCGCAGAGGCTCGTCGCGTAATCCTTTTCGATTCTATAAGCTAGCCCGCGTGCTGAGCCATAGTTAAATGCCAGTCAGATATTATTGGAGTTTCTTGTCCGTTCTTCTCCACGTAGGCTTTTCCGAACGGATGGTAGAATCACTTTATCAGATCCGGCCTTTGCCATCCCCCAAGCGACGCCCTGAGCCGAGGTCCGACCCCAACTGGGGTAGCCCTTAGTGCTGTCGCTTTAGGTTTAGAAATTTTAAGCCTGGCCGGAGGCTACATAGCTTAGTCTCCACAGGTTAGTCCGGTTAAGCAGAGGACGGCTACTTTGGCCGAACTGCGAGACGACAGGTATAAAAAAAAAAAAAAAATGTCCAACACTTATTTAGACCAGATATTAAAAAGATGTGTTTTTTTAAATTATTTTAATGTTGACATTGGTTTTAATATAGAATAGGTAAGTACGACTACTATTTAGGCAACAAAGTTGACGAAGCCCCGCCAGGGCTCCTATTTCTGTCTGCAGAATCTTAAGTATTCTGACATGAAGGTGATGACGGGAGCAGACTTCGCTCGCTTTGTTCGCTCACTTCAGATCCCGTCAACTCCTTCGAATCTAACCTATCCGTGTCGGGGTGCCCTAAGCTCCCGAGCTCGCTTCGCTCGCTCTTGGACTAATTCATTGACCATAATTATCAAATTGCCGAACTGTTACGTATTAACATTCATAATGACCAAACAAAGTTTAAATCTGGATTCATTACATTGCACGATTTGACTTGGCTAGATTCATAATTGCGGGCATTATAAATATTGCCCTGATTAATTATAAATAGTGCCCTGATTAATTATAAATTGTGCCCTGATTAATTATAAATAGTGCCCTGATTAATCATTTGGTCAATGACATGTATATCCATGCCAAATTATAGCTTTCTAGTACTAAGAGTCTCTGAGCTAAGCTGCGGACGGAAAGACGGGCGGACGGACAGTCGGATATGCCAAAACTATAAGGGTTCCTTATTGACTACGAGACCGTAAAAAATGGGTGACCGGAGTTGCTAACTTACTAGGATAATCTTGGTGACCTGGCTTGAGAACACAAGCCTCTTGTAAGCCAGACACTAGCAAGTAGCATTTGAGCCCGTAGATATCAACTTATTTTCTAGGAATCGTAATCTAATTTGCTTATCAGATAATTAGCAAATTACATAATCACACACACACACACACACAGTCTACCAATTACGACCAAATCATCAATCTGTTTTTAAAGTTACTCGAACCACACTTCGAACATAACGCTCGCCATGAGCATTACGTGGAACACAGCATCGAACATCCGCAAGAACGTGTTACAAGCTACATTACGTGAAATACTTTAGGAAGCTGAGTATTTGTCTGTGTTTTACCATTCGTAAGAACGTTACACTACATTGTAATGCTCGCGAGAATGCTCTAGTGTATACTCACCTTAATGTCGTTACATTTCAACTTAGTTTGAATTCAAGGATACATTGTTTTATAAGGATTTACTTAATTGCTTAGTAATTAAGATTTATCGGCTAGGTTTATACCTAGAACTTGTACCACTTAGGCACTTAGGTAAATTGATAGTATTCATATTATGAAAAAGTTACCTATAAGTAAATTATGATCGACTGACTGGCAGAGTCCGACGGAGAATGTCTTGGGGAGTAAGCGCACTCCTATTAGACCCGCCAATCAATAAGTCGCGCATCTAATAGGAGGCCTATAACCAGCAATGGACGTCTTCCACCTGAAAAGCTGATGAGCCACATTGTACGTACATAAAGTGTATATAAAATAATAAAATATTCATGAAACTTTTACTATAATTGTACGGGACAACTATAAATGATACAATGTTTATAATGATAGAAATCTATCTATTTATTGATATAATGTGGTGATAGTGAGTACACGCGGCGAAGACCGAACGCAAACTGAGGTAAATTGCGCACGCGGTACAAAACTGCTTAATTAACGTAAAAAGATATGAATTGTACGGGTGGACCGTACATGCTCCCAGGCACGAGAGACTAAGATAAAAATGAAAAGTAAAAATATAAAATCAAAACATTAAAAAATATAAGTATCTATACATAAAGAAAACAATTAATCAAAAGCACAATTTCGGTAGATACGCGAAAATCGTAATAGGTAAAGTCTCTAAAAAGTCTTATTCATTATCACCGAAAATAGATTCGCGGAATCTAGGCGACGTAGCCTTGTTTTGTTTACGCGCACTGATTACACCGAAATTGTACTGAGCTCAATTTCACTAGGTCCCGATTGCTCATTTACACTGATTCGCGGAACACTGATTACACTAGCACTCTGAAGCTGCTGATGAGTCGTGTGAGCAGGCAGAGCCACGCTGCGCACACGCCGAAGGCGAACACCACTAAGTATATCACCGTGTAGTGATGCACGTCGTGATATGAGAACCCGTCGTCCAAATCTTCATCAATGCATGGTGCATCTGTCATCTGATTCAACTTATCATGGACTTCCTTTACCAGACCTTGAATCTCGATGTGGGTATGGTCAGACTGGTCGTCGATTGCACCAATAGGTATCGATAAATTGATTATGTTGTTGATAGGTGGAATATCAATCCTCAGAACGTCTGCCGTAGTTTTCAGAATGTTGGACAGCTTCTTATGTGAGTAAATTGTGTAAGTATCGCCTTTGATGACGCATCCATCGCCGAGCATGATAACGCCAGCCTTGGTTAATTGTTCGGCCGTAACTTGATACTCGCATATGATTCGTATGGAGCACGGTCCGCAACAAAAATATAAATATGTATTTAATTTATTAAGCTCTGTCCAACGGTTTGTGCAGATTTTAGATGCGGTGCTGCAACGATTTGAATGTTGATCTCTGATGCAGAGGTTTTCATCCGATCTCATTTGATGAATCGGACCCTTCAAGGGGCAGATGTATGTTTCTGTGTCGAAAAACATACAGGTTTCCAAAATGTTTTCGGTCATTGGAATGTAAGCGTCCTTTTGTATATTCATTGCTAGAATATCTGCGATGGGAATTATGCTGATCATGTTACTTCCAATCTGCTGCGGAACTGTTATGATCCTGTAGATGTCGTAGCTGTCTCTACTCACTAATGGGATTTTAATTTCGAAGATAATAAACTGCTGCATGACTCTGGCTTTAGTCTTCAATAAATGATACAATTTAGATAAATCCGATTGAATATTATCTATTGGAAAAGTCAATTCTTTTGCTAACTGTCCTATTATGACATTAAGTTCATCCGTCAGCTGTTTAGGTGTTAGAAGGTGGAAATTAAACCCTGTGTGGTGTAGGTTCATAATTGTATCCACGATGGTTTCTTGGATGGTTTTCAAGTTCATCAGGACACTGTTGGCAATGTTAGATGATACACTAAAGCTGTTAGACAGTAGTGATTCTTGAACTCCTGCCTGAATTGTGTTAAATCCCTTCTCTAAACTGATCAGGTGCTGATTAAATACCTTTTGATGTCTATCCATCGCATTTTCTACTCTTTTGATAATGTTGTTCTCTGCTTCAACAATTGATGTGTTGTTTTTCCATAAGGAAGCTAAACGCTTTTGATTACGTTTGATTTGTTGGATTTCCTTGGCATAATTTTGAGCAAACTCGTCGTCTAAGACATCAAACAAACTTCGTGCTATGCTTCCTATAGGATTGATAAGACCGCGCTTATGTCGCACGTTCCCCGCGAAATGCTGACCAAGCAACATGCTATTGTAATGGTCAAGTTCATTGCTACCGTGACGTAATTGCATAAGGATTGCGTCACACTGTGATATCTTTGTTGTGTTAGAACATATGTTGCCCAGATGATCGACGTATTTTTTAAGCAGATCTATTCCTTGCCAATAGGGCTCCATATCATAATATACAATCAACTTCCACTCGTCTCGTTCGAGACGCATATTGGAGATCTTGTCGAAATAAATGCTCTGATTGCTATTCAAAGGTGCCGTTTTGTAATCACAACTAGAAGGTGATATGATTAACAACAAAAACATGAGAGCGATGTAAATAAAATTGCCGATTTTTCCCATGCGATGACGTCTTGATCTATTTTTAGATGTCTCATTCTCATTTGATAGCGAAGGTTGATTGGTATTCTCTGTTGTGATTTTATTTTGTTCTGCATTGTTTTCAGGTTGTTGATCTTCGTGGACAGGCAACAAGGAAAGTTTTGTGATTGGCCTCTTGATTACCCCATTTTTGGTTTTTACTGATACCACACGAACATAGCCGTCCTTGCCGGGGTGCAGCTCTATGATTCTGCCGAGGGCTCACTTCCCAGGTGGTAAGTTTGCGTCTTGGATGATAACTATGTCGTCGATCTTTAAGTTCGAATGCTGCTGCCGCCACTTGCTACGTGCCGATAACTGACACAGGTACTCGGTTTTCCATCGTTTCCAGATGTCATCAAAAATCTTCTGGGTAAGCTGCCATCGTGTTCTTGCGTCTCTTTCCGTCTCAATGATGGTAAGTGTGGGACCACTCGATAAAAAGTGCGATGGAGTTAGGTAATCCATGTCCTCCGGGTCTTCGCTGATGGTGCAAAGAGGTCTCGTATTAAGGCAGGCTTCCAACTGTGCTAGTACTGTGGAATACTCCTCATACGTCAGCTTCTGTTCACCCACAACTCTCTTGATGTGGTGTTTGAGACTTTTGACAGCCGCTTCCCAGAGCCCCCCAGCACTCGGCCAGGAAGGTGCGTTAAAGTGCCATTGTATTTGCATATCTGTGATTGCTCTGTAGAACTCGGTACTTGCTCGTAAGTTGATGTACTCTTCACGCAAGGCCTTGTTAGCTCCGACAAAGTTTGTCCCATTATCACTATAGATATGTGTTGGAGCTCCTCTGCGGGCAGCCATCCTCCTTAATGCTGCTAGGAAGGCAGCTGAACTCAGGTCGGAAACGAGTTCTAGGTGCACGGCCTTGGTCGCCATGCACACGAACACCGCGATATAGCCTTTGGTCATCTTGATACCACGACCTTTATTCGCTTTGACGTCCACATAGCCGGTGAAGTCGACTCCAGTATGATTGAATGGCCGCGACGGATTACTTCGTGACTCAGGTAAGTCTCCCATTATTTGTGTATTTTTTACAGGATTATGCTTTCTGCATGTGACGCAATTATGTATGCGTATTTTGACAGCACGGTTACCGCCAATAATCCAGAACTCCTGCCTTAACCACGCCAGTGTTAGGCGAGCTCCACCGTGGAAGGTCATCTGATGGCCTTGATCAATCAGTCGATCGGTAAGTAATCCGCTGTGAGGAATGATAATAGGATGTTGCATGTTTTTGCTTAACCTTGCATTGCTTATCCTGCCACCAACCCTCAGCAATCCGTTTTCGTCTAGATACGGATTTAAGTTAAGTAGCTTGCTTTTAGAGTCTACATTGCTATGCTTTTGAAGGCTTTTGATCTCCTCCGTAAACTCATGTTGCTGTACATGCTTGATTAAAATGTGCTTCGCTCTTCTTAACTCGGTGATTGTAAGAAAAGACGGCTTTGGTTGCGTTTTTGATGATATACGTAAAATCCTTGCAAGTATACGAGTCGATTTCGCCAAGCTACTGTACTTGCTTAGTATTGTGTCGATGACGTCATATGATTGTTTTTGCGAGGAGGTGACTTGTTTTGCTATCTCTCTCATTTCTTCGCATGTGTTGTAGTCAGGGTTTTCCTTTGGCTGATTTTCATCGAATGAAGGTAACCATGAGGGTCCATGCCACCAAAGAGTATGCTGCTTAAGTTGTTCTACAGACATACCTCTACTGGCGCAATCAGCTGGGTTATCTGCGGACTTAATATAGCGCCAGCTGTTTGATGGTATGATATCGGTCACTTGCTTGACTCTATTGGCAACGAAACGCTTCCAGCGACTTGTATCACCTTGAAGCCATCCCAGTACAGCTGTTGAGTCCGACCATGCGAAGATTTTGATATCGTGCCCAACCAGACATTGTGTAACTGTGTACATTAACTTCGATAGTAGTACGGCTGCACTCAATTCCAATCTCGGTAATGTGATACTTTTGTTTATAGGAACAAGCCGCGCCTTTCCAGTTATTAATGATACTGTTGAGATATGGTTGGCATCTTCATTTTCGTATATGGAATAAATCACACAAGCGAATGCTGTTGTAGATGCATCACAGAATCCGTGCAGCTTAATAGTTCCGTCCCTGTGACATTGCAGCCATCTCGGTAGCTTAAACTCATTGATATGTTGTAAATCTTGTGTCATTAATGACCATTGCTTAACAATCTCTTCAGGAACTTGATCATCCCAATGGAGTTGTAACTGCCAGACTGCTTGGAATAGTAGCTTGAGCTTGGTGGTAATTGGAGACAGCCACCCCAAAGGGTCAAAGATTTTTGATATGTCTGATAAGAGAGATCTTTTCGTCACAGTTTTTGATGATGACACATTGATTTTGCTTTGGAATGTGAATTGATCCTCAGTAGGGTGCCAGCGCAACCCGAGAGCCTTGGTGGACTCTTGATGACGAAAATCAAATACTTCATCTGTTTTGCTGACGTCATTAAGTAACTCCGCCTTATTCGACGACCATTTGCGGAGGTTGAACCCTCCTGATTTCAGAAGATCTATTAAATCTTTCTGCAGCTGCATTGCTTCTTGCAGGGTATGATGACCACTCAACAGATCGTCCATATAAAAGTCTTCTTCTAAGACCTTCGCTGCTGCTGGATACTTGTGGCGTTCATCATTAGCTAACTGCTTAAGCGTCATTATTGCTAAAAATGGCGCTGATTTTGTACCGTATGTGACGGTCATGAGTTCGTATTCACGAAGTACTTGATCTGGAGAGTCACGCCATACTATTTTTTGATACTTCAAATCATCCTTGTGGCAAAAAATCTGCCGAAACATTTTTTCTAGGTCAGCGGTATATGCGAATTCGTATTGCCTCCATTTTAAAATCAAGGAAAACAAATCTTTTTGTAAATTAGGTCCTCTGTACATTAAATCGTTCAAACTCAGCCCCGACGATGTTTTCGCCGAAGCGTTGAAAACGACCCGCAACGCAGTAGTCGTGGAATCCGATTTAATTACACAATGATGAGGTAAATAGCAGCTGACTTTATTTTTGTCGTATGTACTTTCCTGCATGTGGTGTAATTCGATGTACTCATGTATGAATGATCTATAGGACGTTTGAATGTTGATTTTATTCGAAAACTTCTTTTCAAGTTGATAAAATTGTCCAATGGCCTTGTGTTTTGACTACCCTAATTTTTCGTCAATGTTGGCTTTTAGAGGTAATCTTACGACGTAACGACCATCTTCTCTTCTTGACGTATCTGTCTTGTAACGCTGCACGCACTGATCATCTTCTTCTGATAACTCGTTTTGACTGTCGTCAGCAACATCTTCGATTGTCCAGAACCTCTGAATTTCATCTATGTTGTTTAAGACAACACTACATTGATATGATATTACGTTCCCACTTACTATCCAGCCAAGGCGTGTTTGCTGCGCCACTACCTGGGAATCGCCTTCCTTGATGAGGCCATTCATAATGATTGATGAGTAAACATCTGCTCCAAGCAGTATGTCGACTGGACGACTAAGGTTATATTCAGGATCCGCTAGATTCACCTGCTCTAGACAAGCCCATGATGGTTTTTGAAATGAGCGATTGGGCAAATTATAAAGCAGAGTTTTCATGATAAGTACCTCGGTGCCAAAGGTGAAGTCTGTATACACTGCTGATGCTTCAATTTGTATAATTCCCTTGCAGTTATTCTCCTTGGCACCAACTCCCATTACAACTCCCTTGCATGCTCGTCGAGGAAGTCCCAATCGCTGAGCCGCGTCCTCAGTGATCAGTGATACTTGGGATCCCTGATCTATTAAGGCTCGCATAGGGTAGTATACCCCATTAACCCCCATAACCTTGATTTGAGCTGTTGCCAACAGGGTCTCTGATATTGCTGGATTCGACACGTGTGTGACGTTTTTGCATTCCTTTTTTGTCGAATCGCTAGCGTAAGACTTCGAGCCACTGGAACCCGAGAAGGTATCATGTAGCAAGGTGTTATGATCGCCTTGACATTCACGACATCTTTTGTCGGAAATACATGCTTTACCTTTATGATCATAAAGACAGTTTCTGCATAAATTCAATTTATTCACTGTCTTGCGTTTAGAATCCGATGTTGATTCTAAGAAAGTTTTGCAATTGAATAAACGATGATTTTCGTGGCATACCGGACATTTCCATTGGTTTTTAGTCGCAGAATTGTTAGAAAATGATCTATTGGACTTATGGAAATGCTTCTTGCTGTTGGGCTCTTGCTGAGACTTGTAATCTGATTTCTGACCATCTTGCTTGCGCCGTGATGCTTCCAATGACGTAAACTTGTTCTCTAGGAATCCCATGAATTCACTCAATATTGGCAAATCTCGTGGGTTTTTCAGAGAGTCCATGTAGTCAGAGTGGGTCTGCTGATCCAGTTTCAATGCTAGTACATGAACTATAAATGGGTCCCACGATTTTACGTCAACTCCAAGGTTTTTAATCGCATTCAGACACTCGTTAGTGGTGTCATACATTTTCTTGATTTGTGAAGATGACTGCTGTTGCATTGTTGGTAATAACAAAAGAATATTGAGATGAGAACTGAATATTAACTTAGTGTTATTGTATCTGTGGTTCAATATGTCCCAGCAGACCTTATAGTTCTCGGTGCTAATATGCAAGTGCTGGATAAGTCTCTCCGGTTCCCCCTTAAGCTTAGCTTTCAAAAACTGCATTTTCTGTGCGCAGGAGATAGAACGGTTTGTGTGTATTGATTCCGTGAATAAGTCTTTAAATTCTACCCATTGATGATAGTTTCCGTTAAATGCTGGAATGTCCATCGTTGGGGTACTTTTCTCACGGTGAGAGACAGACCACATCTTACTGTTGATAGATTTCTTGATGTGAAGATAAAGTTGTTCGTATTTGACGAACGACTTTTCGTATTCTTCATTTTCTTCGAACAACTCGCTATCAATCTCCCAATGTAACGAGTCTATTGTTGACCATCTTGATTGAACAGTCTGCAAAATATCTTCGAATTCCCATTTCTCAGATATTTTATCTAAATCTATGATAGCAATGGTACGCGAGAATGCCTTAAAATTGCTTTTTTGTTTACGCAGCATCTCTTCCAGCTTACTGCTGTTACCTTGCGAAGTGTAAAAAGCCGGAGACTTGGTTCTAACCTTGCTGGCTGATTGCTGTTGCTTGTCTCCTGCATCTTGATCTGAAGATCCTCTCCCATGCCCTTGACTCTCCGCTGCAGCTGCTTGCAATGTTGGATGCAGAGTAGTCGGTGCATCGACAATCTTGGGATCGGTCATGGTGACCTTGTACTGTAGAATATACGCACGTGCCTCGCTGTACAACTTCCTAGTTTTCTGATAATAATTTTCTGAAAAATAGCTGTAGCCACGCTCTTCAGATTCTTCTAACTGAATATGATTAGACTGGAACTCTTCCCAATATTTGTCGAGAAGCTCTAAACGTTTGCTGACGTAAATAGAGGTTTTTCTTTCAGCTCCATCCTTTTTAAAATTGCGCAAAAGCTGCTCTATGCCCTGCGTAATCTGATCCTGATTTTCGAGTAGACCCTCCATCTCGGCGATGCTGATGTAGCTTCCGTGATAAAAGCTTGATAAAAGAAATCTATGATATTTCTATGAATCCTACTCGATTGTGTATTCCTTGCTTCGTCGACTAAGCTTGAAAAATGATATAAAGGTACCTTATGTTGGTAAAATGATTTTATGCTTGGCTTGCTCGAGAATAGACACCCTTTTCATAAAACGCTTGATGATAGCTGATAGTAGTCTATTCGAAATGCTGATGATGCTGTATGCTGGTGTGGTCGTATGTATGCTGATGCAAGAACCACGTGACACGTGCTGCTAACCTTGCGGGCGAGTCCACTCGTAGACCAGCCGCTTCGCTGTTGCGATGATAATGATAGGTCACTCACCGGTATCTGCTGCTTGTTACCTGGTGGTGGTTACTGATAGTGGTAGGTATCCACGCTCTGATTCGGCGGAATGTTCACACGCACTTTGTAAAACACGCGGTAGGTCCCGCCAATACGGTGGCTCGAAGGACCATAAAGTTGTACGGGACAACTATAAATGATACAATGTTTATAATGATAGAAATCTATCTATTTATTGATATAATGTGGTGATAGTGAGTACACGCGGCGAAGACCGAACGCAAACTGAGGTAAATTGCGCACGCGGAACAAAACTGCTTAATTAACGTAAAAAGATATGAATTGTACGGGTGGACCGTACAATAATACTTTTTCCATTGATGCTAAATCACTAAGGAGAGGAGCGTAGGCGTAACCGTTGAAGACATTATAAAAGTAACGATCAAATTCAATTTTTATTACAAGGTAAACGTTATGAATAAATGATCGTAGTAAGTAGATACGAGTATCTTCTTTGTTTTAAGAGCGCCGAATTTTCTAAAATCTGATTTAAATAATTATTTAAATGAATGAAGCTCGGGCCTAATGGGTAGGCTTGATTCCTGAATATTTAAAGGTTATCCTAATGTAAAGTCCATGTAATAGATGAATAGTACGCCCAAATTTCGCCACGAGCGAAAATCAACCGCGAAGTTTTGCAGGCTCCGTACTGCTAAACTTCGCGGTTGATAAACATTGCTCAACGTGGAGATCAAACCCAGGAATGCAAACTCGCCATTGAGCAGTCTAGTCAACACTTCAAAAATTCATTAAGCTAAAGAAAACTAAATTAGTAAAGGCGATACCCTGTACAGATTTAGTTTCGATACGCAAGGACTGCCTCCACTGATCATGGTTCTTTGCCACACAACAGCCACTTGATCTGAATGAATGCCAATTTGCATATAGTTAGCAAGCACTCAATTCGTGCTGCAAAATATGGCGGCATCAGAATTTATGCTTGAATCAGCCGCAGTATGTTTATAATATTGGCATCCAGCCAGGATGCTGTTCTCTTGTGCTTTACAACTTAATTATGGGCTATCAGAATCCGTTAAAGGTGATAAATATAACGTGTTGGATATATAAAAAATTTAAAAATCTTTAATTAATAGCTTGTACATTGAAACATCCATTATACTTGTGACATACAGAAATTCTAAGAATTTTTCCAGATTTGTTTTGTCCCAATGTTTCGTCAATCATCATCATCAGCCTTTTAATCTTTTCCCTGCTGGGACACAGGCCTCGGATAAAATTGCCATTATGGGCCGTTGATTTGAAAGTTCATTTTTTTATAGGTTGTACTCATAAATAGAAAGCTTTTTACAAATTTTCAAGACTCGGCAATTTTATGTTTTTTTGTATGTTTTTCGTGCGGTAAAATATGAGAATTAGTCCAGCAGCGAGCTCGGGAGCTTAGGGCACCCCGACACGAACAGGTTAGGTTCTCAGCGAGCGAACTCAGCTCCCGTCATCTTCTTCGTGTTAGGTTACTTTAGACCCTTAAGACAGAAATAGGAGCCCCGCGCAGCGGGGCTCCGTTGACATTGTTGTTAAATAGTAATTGTAAAAACTTTAACCATGAATATCTCCTTAACCATGGGGTTCCACGGGGTTGGGATGGTACAGTGGGGTAGCCCCACTACCCCCCACTTCCCTACCGCCCTTCCCACCCCAAAAATCGATGGACTTTGATAGAAATTTTTATTCTAACCTAAAAACTTTAACCATGGATATCTCCATAACCATGGGGCTCCGAGTGGTGGGGATGGTAAAGGGGGCAAGAAACTCCTCCCTCCTACCCTCCCCCTCCCCCCCGCGCCATAAATCAGTGGGCCAAAAAGGGTTTTTTTTTTTCACGCCTCCTCTCTGTGAGAGGGCGAACTTAACTGAAACGTTACGATTAGCTCTAAATGAGCTAAACGTAAGTTACGTTTTAAAATTAAATAATTAAGATTAGGGTTTAAAAACGAGCAAAACGTATATATTTTTTAATAGTCACTGTTAATAAGAGTCAGCTTTGCAACGACGCGGATTACTCGGGGTAAGTGGGGCCAGGTTCAGACGAATGGACAGGTAGGCAGACATGTAGGCAGCTAAACGGACAGGCAGGTAGACAAAAACCACAAAAAAAATTCGTAGACAGGCACGTCATAAGGTTGCAACCTTGCACAGTTATTCCACAGATTTACAGTTTGGCACTTAATAAGTTTGCAAGCTTGCACAGTTTTAAACAGTTATGTAGGTAGGCCTCAGACCAACAAAAAAAGATAGACGTAACGTCGCGAACATCATAAGTGAAGCCACAAAACTATGCTCCTCCAAGTAAATATACACTCTCACGCACACACCTGCACTAAAACTATGCTCATCGCTCTTACTACGTTACGAGTCGTCGTCTAGTTAACATATATTTAAAAAAATAGAATTATGCCTTCCTGTGTAATGAAAACTTGTAAAAACAATAGCAAAGCACATAAAAAGTCTCACGGAATCACATTTCACATGTAAGTACTTGAAATAACATCGTTTATTTATTAAATATACTATGAATTTTAGGTTCCTTCGAACAAAAAATCTTAACGAACGAAATCAGTGACATAAAGTGCGTGGGTTGCCATAATATGATTTCAAATTACCCCATTCGATTAAACAAATTTAATATGATTTCTTACTTCGAGTTATATTCCTGTTTTCTTTTTTTATGTTATTTTAATATTTTAGATTTCCAAATAATAATGAAACAAAAAGAAAAAGGATAGTAGCTATAAGAAATAGTCGGAATGATCCAGAATGGCTGCCATCGGAAACCAGCGTGGTTTGTTCAGATCATTTTGATAATAACGACCTCTACACAACTAATCGTGGACTTCGCCGTGTGACCAAAAACGAATATCCTAAAAAGGTATGTACAATTAAAAAAAAATAGATTATATCAACACAATGATTAAACATATCCAGTATTTTTCCAATTTCATCATACAAATACGCGCATTTTTTTCTCTGTATAACGCTCGTTCACATAAAGTTTGCTTTTTCTATTATTTATATTTGTATTTTATTTGCATTAGATTGCGAATTAATGGATATTGCTAAGCGGAAGAGTGAAGTCTCCTAACACAAGCAAGGATTGTATAAAAGGTGATCTCCAAATCATAAGCATGTAAAGCCACTTTCTAATTGTTTATTTTTAAATAGATTTTGCGATGTAACAAAAAAATATTTATTTTTCGTGAGTTATAATTAATAATGTACCTTAATCGTTTACTTTTGAGGTTCAATACCATACTCAACAATATCTTACTCGAACAATATTATCCTACCCACACAATAATATTATTACACATTTTATAGGGAAAAAATCAACAAATGGCAACCCTTCCAAACACACATAGATAAAAATGTGGCTTCACTTTTGATGTTCGCGACGAGGCGTCTATCTTTTTTTGTTGGTCTGAGAGTTAGGCACTAAAAGGTTGAAAAACGGAACTGATTCATCCTGTTCCCCGTACTAGTTTAAACTGTACTACGGTGGAACAGTTTGCCTCGATCACCGCACATGTACCTTTAGTGTTACACAAGTGATAAAAACATATTATTTTAGAAAAAAAAAATTCATGACCAAACAAAATTATAGCAGATGTAAAAAATTAAGGATTACGAAAAAAATTTAGTTTTTTATTTCTGTCTTTGAAGGTAATTCTTAAAATTGACATAGTATACGTAAAATATTTCGATGTTTGTTTACACAAAATATATTTGTTTGCATTATAATTTACTTAAAACTAATTTAAAATAGTGAAAAATGAGTTTTAGGTCGGAAATGTACCGCTTATCTTAAACTACGGAGTGTACTTGTGTGTGGGTGTTCGAGTGTGTGAGTGTGTGTGCGAGTGTGAGTGCGTGTGTGTGTGTGTTGTGCTGTTGTTGTTTGTGTATGTGATGTAATAAGGTCTTTTAAAATTGATTCAGTAATATCATAGTTCATTGATTTTAGAAGTTTAAAGAGTTCAAGAGGATTATTGAGTTCATTACTATTAAGATGGCGAAATTTTATGGTCTTTGATATTTTATTCTAGAGGAATGGTCCAAGGAAACTTACAAATCTTTGCGCAAAATAAGTTTTACAGCGAGGCACGGAATATACAATATCTTGCCTTCTTCTTGTCGCAAAGTCGGGTTGATTTTTATGCTGACTTAATAATGTGGCCTTAATAAATAGCTGTCTTACTGTAAGGATTGATAGTTCTGAGTACAACAATTAGGTGGGGTACCTAAATCTTTTGTAAGTCATTAACTTAAGAACTGCACGCTGCGCTCGTTCTAAACTAATAAGAAGAGTCTCAGTTCCACTTGGAGCAGGGGAACTGAGACCGTGTCGAATGCTTTTGCTAGATCCAGGAACACCCCTATGGTTTTCTTCCCCGAATCCAGGTCATCAACAATGGCAGAAGTTAGCTTTTTTATAGCATCGTTATTGGACTTTTTTTTTCTGAAACCGAACTGATTGTTTGAGAGTAGTTTCTGAGATTCAATTTAACGAATTAGCCTACTGTTCATAACCTTCTCAAGAACCTTTGATAAAGTAGGGAGAAGCGATATTGGCCTGTAATTCGAGACACAGTCTTTGTTATTTAGTATGTTATTGGCTAATTGGGATCCTACATTTGCAGAGTATCTGTTTACATGATTAATTGAACTCTGCAGATCAGGTTTGATTTTTAAGAGATCTTCGTTGTCATTACCCAAATCCGCAAAATTGCAAACATCTTTAATTAATGACCATTGTTTCTTTAGATTATTTTTGTGCTTGTTGATTTCAGACCTTTAATAGTTGCTTTTAAGTTTTTTCAAAAGATTATTGCAGGTGTTGCGATACCTTTTATATTGTACACTTAAAATTATATTTTCTGGATCGTGCCGAAGCTTTTTATGGAGTTGATCTCTATTTCTAATACATCTGCAGAGACCAGGTGTTATCCAGGGTCTAATGGCACGATTCCTTCGAGAAGGTTTATATATGGTTGTATGCTTATTCAATGCGTCTGTTATAGCCGTCAAAAACACATCAGTCGTTACGTTACAGTCGTCGGCTGTTAGAATAGTAGGCCAGTTAATTTGCTTTAGGTCCTCGATTATTGCCTGATAGTCAATTCTTTTGTAAGTTTTAGGTTTACTAGGTTGAGATTTAACTTTTTAGACAGCGAGATCATAACAGAAGAATGGTCTGTGATTGTGGAATCGCAAATGACCGTCTGGGATGAAGACGAGTTTTTAAGAAAGATATGATCCAGGCAATTTTCTTTTCTGGTCGGGAGGGTATGTGAGTGTAATAAACCGTGTGAGGCCAGTAAGTTTAAGTATCCCAAAGAATTAGGATTGCTACTATCTAATATATTAATATTTATGTCTCCTATCAAAATTATATTCCTATATATCTTTAAATTACTCAGTATACTATCCAGAGCATTTAGAAAATTATTAATATTTTTAAAAGCGGGTGATCTATATATCGTTATTAGTGCGAGTTCTTTTCCAATAGTAGAAACAAGGCAGTTCATTTCATCATCATTACTTAAAGGTTCATCAATTTTAGGTTTCAGATTATTTTTGAAGTATATCACTACCCCATCATTTTGATTAATCGATTTAGCGGTAGCGTACGTTTTATATGAGTCAATCTTGGGTAGTGCCGCGAGTTTTGAAAGTCAGCACTCAGTCAAAACAATAATATCAAATTCCAAATCTAGTCGACCCAGTAAGACCTGAAAGTCGTCAAAGTTATGTTTCAAGCTTCTTATGTTTTGAGTCAGTATCTTGAATGTGTTACTTTTACTAAATACTTTTTTGCAGTTTTCAGGAATATCTACGCCTTGTGCCATGCCGACATTTACAGTTTTCTCGATGTCTGCCGAAATATGTGATAAATCAGCCATATTGTTTGTAATAATTGATTATATTAGTCATGTCAGCAGCACAAAGCTGATATTCCGTCAGCATAAAGTATCGTGTGTGTAAGAAAATTTTGTGTGAGATTAAATTGTAGAGTGTAAATATTGTGATTATTATATGTATGGGAACAGATTTTTTTAGGATAGTTGATAAGCAGTAAAATTAGGACCCTTACATAGTTAATACGTTAATAAAAATGGAATAGAAAAAGTAGCAGCGAATCAGACACAAATGAAACTTAGTTATAATTATTTGTCAAAATTACGAAGGGGGGGCAGCAATATTCTTAGCAATACCTTGGATTTGTTCGGTAGACTTAATCAGTATTGCTGGCTGGTCCTCCGATTTCCTCAAAAATATCCTTCCATTAGAAACCCAGCAGAACTTGAAGTCGTACTTCGTTTTTAACTCTTTGGATTGGTAGAGAAGTTTTCTGGAAGTTGGTGTAAGAGCTTCTGAGATGTAGACCGGTTGCTTAGCTCCAGCTATTTTAAGGACGTTAGTATTATATTTGTCATCTCTATTGTTCATATTGTAGGACTTGACAGCTTTTAAAGTGCCCGCACGCAACAGCCAGCGCGAGTCCAGCCACGAGTACGCGCAGACGCCGAAAGGGGCCGGACACGGGGCTACGCGACCGGCCGCAAGCACGCGAAGGGGAAACCCAGCGCGACAAGCGGCCGGACGCGGGGCCACACGACCAGCTGCAAGTACGCGCAGGGGAAACCCAACGCGAAAAGCGGCCGGACGCGGACCCAAGTGAGCGGGGGCAGGTACGCGAAAGGGCAACCCAACGCGAAGAGCCTGCGCAAGCGGTAGTACCTGCCGGGGCCGCCGCCCGACCCCAAGACACTGACACAACCTACACTTGACCGAGACACAAAAGGGGCAAGCGCTCCCATGCCTCACGCCGGGCGTTGCTGGCATCCAACGCTCTGCCAGGCACCTCAAACCCGAAGCCTGTGCCGAGTGGGACGGGGCCGGGGAAGAGGACGCGCCCCGACGACACGACCTCACCTAGCACGCTCCAGGGAGACGCCAAGCGTGTGAAAGTTCACCCCACACAGGAGGGGCAGAGGACCTACGCGCGGGCCACGAAGGACATTCCTTCGGGGCTAGCGGTAGCAATCTGCCTTCCCCACCCCAGTAGGGAGCTAACTAGGGATGAGGCCGAGCACGTTAAGACCGCCCTGGAGGACAGAATACTGGACTCAGACCCGTCGACGCCACTCCTGGCATTCCGCGGATACCCACGGGTAGCGGAAGGCACGGTGCAGATATGGTGTGAGGACGATAACGCCCTGACCTGGCTGACCCAAAATGTGCCACACATCAGACTCCCCGACAACGACCAAACACTGACGGTGCTCAGACAGACCGACGTACCCACCCGTGTCCGAGCCTCGCTCTTCGTCCCACGCTAAAGAGGTACGTGAACAGGCTCCACGGTGTTCTGATCCGTCAGAACACCTGGTACGATGTAGCAAGGTGGTCGCTGTACAGGGCAACTACCATCGGTGGCGACCGTTACGGGACATACCTGACCCTGGGGTTGCCACCGGAGGAAGCTGAAAAGGTCTTGGGGCAGGAGCGACGGATATCGTGCCTTTTAGGGTCGATATACGTGCGCTTCTGGCGCACGACCATCCCCTCCGACACCCAGACCGAAAGCAAACAGACGACAAAACCGACGACAACACTGACGAGCGACACGGACATTGTCCAACTCGAGGTGGAAATGGCCCGAGTGGCAATGGCCGATGTCGACGACACCATACCGCCTGTATCACCCAGCTGGAACGACCAACTCCTTACCTCGTCGCCAGGAGATACAGACACACAAGACGGAGAGACTATCAGATGGATCCGTCTCCGATTAACCCCACTCCACCTCCAACAACGCCCCTAAACATCATCCAAACTAACCTCCAGCATAGCCAAACTGCCACGGCTAGCTTACGCAGGGCACTAGAGGTTAAGCACCGAACCATCGCACTGATCCAAGAGCCGTGGATCAGGAACACCAGAATATGTGGCCTCGGTAACATCGGAGGTAAGATAATTTTCGACACACATGGCTCAGACAAGCCAAGAACCTGCATCTACATACCCAAAGAAATTCCCTTTACGTCACTGACCCAATTCTGTTCCAGAGACCTGACAGCTGTCAGGCTCCAAACCGAAGGTAGCGTTCCGGATGTTGTACTGGCCTCGGCATACATGCCAGGCGAGGACACAGACTGCCCGCCAAAGGAGTTGGCCGACCTGGTGCAGCACTGAGAGCGCGCCAGCTTGGACCTGATCATCTGCACCGACTCAAACGCCCACCACCGTCGCTCTGGTGCAGCGACACACCGAACTCCAGAGGAGAGGTACTCCAGGATCCACCTTTTTATTCTCCACTAATCTTAACATTGTTAACCGCGGCTCGGAACCCACTTGGGTCACGGTCCGTGGACAAACGATTATAGACCTAACACTCGCTACAGAAAACGCGACAAACCTTATCACAAACTTGCACGTATCGGACGAGCCTTCTTGCTCAGACCACAGAAGAATCCGCTTTACATTAACTACAAACACTAAAAATCCCGCGGCGAGGCGAAACCCAAGGCGTACCAATGTGCCCAGGTATAAAAACCTTCTGGCCTCGCTTTTAGCTGGGCATCTAGCACTGGTACCCATAAGGGACCAAGCACAATTTGAATACACTGTAACAAAATTATCCGAATATCTAACCGAAGCTTACCACGCATGCTGTAAATCAAGAGCGCCACAAAGCAGGAACGAGAGGAACCCCTGGTGGAACGCTGAACTTGGTAAACTCAGAGAAGCGCTGCGTAAGCAATTTAACAGAGCAAAAAACACAAGACTCCCGGCAGATTGGGAGATATACAAAGAGACACAATATGTATACAAAAAACAGATTAGAACCGCCAGGAGGACGGCATGGCGTAGATTCTGTGAATCCATTGAGACAAATAATGAAGCCGCCAGGGTACGGAAAATACTATCAACCGATCAGGACCGAACCCTCGGCACGCTGAAAAAACCCGACAACTCATACACACAAATAGATCACGAGACCAGCAAGGTCCTCCTCGAAACTCACTTCCCGGACTGTAAAATCCTGGAGGACAGGACGTGGGAAGTGGATATCGAATGGACCCCAACGGAACAAGATTGGTCAAGAGCCCACAATATAGTAACAGTAGACCGGATAAAATGGGCTATCAACACCTTTCAACCTTTCAAGTCGGCGGGGCTGGATGGCATCTTCCCAGCCCTGCTGCAGTGGGGGGTAGAATATCTAACACCATGGCTGTTGGAGATCTATCGGGCCAGCATAGCACTAAGATACATACCTCTTGCATGGCGAGAGGTGAAAGTCATCTTCATACCCAAACCTGGAAAAACTACATTACACACAACCCAAGGCGTATAGACCTATAAGCCTCACATCATTCTTACTGAAAACCCTCGAAAGACTCTGTGATAGGCACATCCGTGATGGGCCTCTCCGGGTAAAACCACTTCACAAACAACAGCATGCGTATTCCACAGGCAAATCAACAGAATCCGCGTTACACAACGTGGTTTCTAAAATTGAATGCGCAGTGGACCATAAATGCTCAGCACTGGCTGCCTTCATTGATATCGAGGGCGCTTTCGATAAGACCACGTTCAACAGCATAAACACGGCCCTTGACAGACACAGCATAGACCCGACCCTAGGAGACTGGATCACCAACATGCTCAATTTGCGAGCGGTTTAAGTTACGGTTAGCAACACCACAAGAGCCGTCGTCGCGAAGGGTTGTCCACAGGGGGGCGTCCTTTCACCACTCCTGTGGAACCTAGTAGCAGACAGCCTCATCAAAACACTCAACGACAAAGGTTATTTCACTGTTGGATACGCAGATGATATAACAATAAAAATTAACGGGACCCACGAAAACACTCTATGCAATCTCATGCGTCAAGCCCTAAAACTAGTAGAGAAATGGTGCAGTGAGCACCAACTCTCAGTGAACCCCACAAAAACGGAACTAATTCTCTTCACGAAAAAGAGGAAACCGATGACAATGCAACTACCAAGATTCTTTGGAACAACACTAAGCCTTTCAACCGAAACCAAGTACCTGGGTATTTATTTGGACAAACAATTGAATTGGGCGAAACACATGAACTATATCACTACAAAAGCCAGCATATCCCTGTTTCAGTGCAAGAGACTGCTGAGCAGGAATTGGGGGATCAGCCCCATGGTCACCCACTGGCTATACACCACAGTCATCCGACCAATCATTACATACGGCTCGCTAGTCTGGTGGCCCAGGACAGACCTCAGTACAGCCCAAAGAGATCTCGAAAAACTGCAGCGGTTTGCTTGTATTGCAATAACTAGCAGCATGAGAACTACACCCACGGCCGCCCTACAGGCAATGCTGCGACTGCCACCTCTGCATCTTATCGTGCGGGAGGAGGCAGCCCTGGCTGCTTTTAGACTCCACCTATCAGGTACCCTAAATAAAGACTCCCAGAGTTAAGCAGCGTGTGTGCTTAACTCTAAGGAGGACGCGATCAATCGAAAACCCATGTTAGCGTCACCATGCGACAAAGCCCCAAAAACACACCACTTCCATAGACACTTCAACATAATACTTACAGAAGAACGATGTGACTACTCGGGCCCGAAAGAGATGAGGGTATACACCGACGGATCGAGGACGGACTCCGGTACCGGAGTCGGGGTCTTCTCACACGACCTAAATATAAATATATCCAGACCGCTAGGAGGGTTCAACACCGTCTATCAGGCGGAGTGTGTGGGCATCATACTGGCGGTCCACGCCCTAGAAGCCAGGAGGGTTACGGACACTCACATACGTATACTCTCCGACAGCGCCTCAGTCCTCCAATCTTTACGGAAAAAATATATTACATTAATATTAATACTAGAATGCCACAACGCGCTGGAACAAATAACCGTATCTAGTCGTAACACGGTGACACTGCAATGGATAAAGGGACACAGCGGATCGTTGGGTAACGACGCGGCTGACGAGCTCGCGAGGCGAGGATCCAGCACGACGGTCTATGGACCCGAACCTGTTGTACCCATCCCCTTCAACCAAATACGCAGGTGGCTACAGGAATTCACCCAGGCACAAGCGGAAACCTGGTGGACTTCGGCACCCGGCTGCAGGCAGTCCAAAGAGGCTTTGCCATCTTTGGACAGTAGGCTTACCAGGCGTTTGCTACGCCTGGACAGGAATGGCCTGCGCCTGATGACGGGGACCATCACGGGACACTGCTCACTAAATAAACACTTCCACACCATAGGCGTAACGGACAGTCCTCTATGCAGGGCATGCATGGAGACTGAGGAAACCGTTGCGCATGTTCTCTTTGAATGCACAGAGGTCACCCCGATAAGAACACAAACCCTCGGGTCGCCCAGATCATACACAGACGTTCTAAGTAAGCCAGGAGCCCTAATTAGCTTCTGGAGGGAGGTGGGCTGGTTGGAATAACCCACCCAACGGCCGCCATGGCCCACGCACAATGGTCCACCGAAGGACTAAGTGCGGAAACCAAACCCCATAACATAGAACATAGATAGAACATAGTGTCCGCACGCATTTTTGCAGTTTGGTACTCTATAAATATGGATTTGTTTTGACCAGACTTTTTCCTGTACACTTGACGTATATGATTTGGAACATAAGGAACTTTTAGGGAGCTATGTAGTTGGTTCACAACCTCAATTAAATTATCGTTCTCAGTAACAGGGACATTATTAACTTCTACTGTAGTCTCCAACTGTTTTCGCTGTAGTGCTTCTACTTGTTCTTCAAGGTATTCAATTTTGGTGAGCGCAGCGTTATTATTCAGGAGTAAAGTATCATATTTTTGTCTTAGATCCTTATACAAACCCGTAGTCTTTTCAAGAGTTTTTTTCAGGATTTCAGTGTTTTCCTTATTTTTCTCTTTAAGCTCACTGAAAATATTGTTTAAATCAAAGAATTTTGAATCTTGCTTTTAAAAACTTTCTTGCATGTCCATGCGAAGCTGCAATATTTCCTCCACATCAGTGTGAGTCTTCCTTTTTATTATTCTCGATGAGAAATCAGGTTCCGATCCAAAGTTGTAGCGGACGGTGAATTCAACATACTTAATAATGCTTCTGACAATTTTGCTTATACTATGACGTGCAGTAATTTAATTGGTGCGTCATTCGCACTAGCAGCAACCCAAACTCAGCTCTAAATCCCTCACGATAAGATCTAATTTTGTTCCACTTTGTTATATATATATTATAATGATTTTACCACGTCTGTTCGCGTTGAGTGCGAGCGAGTCAGTGACAGGTAGGAGGAGCCGGGCTGTGGCGTCACACGCCGAACAGCAAGCCGATGCGAAGCAATGGACAACCATGATATAATTACAGTAAAATAAGTAAAAAGTTGACGTTTCGTCAATATTATAAAGAAAATCAGTGCTAGTGAAGTGACCTCTTCAATGAATTAATGTCAAAACTAGGTCTACGCTAAAACTTGAAGTTCCAATACTAAATCCTACGCTTCCACTATTCCTCAACTTATTTCAACACTCTTGGCAACTAATTGGTACTATTTATTTATCCTAGCTGTAGGTAAACTTTTAAGCTACTCATGACGATTCAACTTTGCTTAACCTGTGAAACTGCACCAATCACCTGTATGATAAACGATTGCTATAATATGATATTTGGCCTTCTCTAGGAATGGAAGGTGCACATGTTCACGCCGTTCACGCCGGTGGTGGAGGCACCAGCAGTGCGCGAACCGTTCCTGCCGCAGTACCCGTACCACGCCATGAGGTCTGGTAGCATGATGAACGAGCCTCTCATCACGTCTCTGAACTTCCTCGTGCCCTCTGAAGAAGGACTGTACCCTGCTGCTGGTAAGTGAAAAATTTCTTACTTTAAATCTGCTGAGACGGACTCAGTTGGTTGGAAGCGTGCCAAATTTAATTTAACGTTATTTTGTATTCTTTTTTAATAGTTCATTTTCGTTTGTTATTAAGATATGACTACTATTAAGATTCTTACATCTCGCATGTGATTGGTTGAATGATCGCAGTCAAACCCTTTGCCTTGCCGAATTCACTTGCGCAATTAGGCTGCTGATACAGAATTAATAGAACTCGATTTAAGAATTTCTAATCGGTGGTGGATAACTGTTTTAAAACTCAGTTGCAAGTTTTGACCCGAACACACCTACACATATATTGCAAGTTAAATAAAAGCTTGTAAAAAAGATATAAAAATGTTTCAAATTACCAGTTCTTTTGATCGGTTAATTAGCATACCACATAGTCATAACACATAGTCATCATCTAAAATTTCCTGAAACTTGAAACTATATATTACTAGCTGGCCCCCGGGGCTTCGCTCCCGTCAATTGGCTACCTACTTACCTGCCCTGCATGCCCAGCAAAAAAAAAAATAGATAAAAACAATCCTTGATGCGGATCATCAAAATTTCATCATGCTAAAATTTCAGCTCGATCGGTGCAGAACTTTTTGAGTTTTTGAAGCGTACACAAACCAACATAACATTTATATATATATATAGATACAAGTAGTTAAATTACATAGGCAATTCTAGAATTTCAGTTTAGTAGGTCGTCACCTTCGTCCCACAACTAAGTCTGATTAATAGTAACCATTCCCGTTCTGAACAGATGATTCACACGGGCTCACTTGATAATCCGGAATCCATTGAATTAATGCCTATTGATCTACGACCATCTTGTAATCAAATAGCTAGCTATCAACGTGAGGTTCCATCTTATTGGTTCTGTACACTCAAAGACCGTTGCTTGTGTATTGTTTTGCTTTTCGGCTTTGTTGGACATACAAAAACTATTGTACCTATTGATGTCATAAGGAGCTAAGCTAGCCACAAAAAAAAATATGTTGGTTCAAAAAAATATCTGTAGTACTTATAAATTATTCTGATGAGACAATTCAGGGACTATAATTTTTATCTGCTTCTTTTCTCAAAGATCTTGTCAAGCCCTGTAACGATGCCACTTATTATTAAAAAAATAAACTTCTGCTAGATGAAAGACGCGACGTGGCTTTCCGTTTATGTGATTGGTTGTTTTTCATACTCTTTGCCCTTTGCTCTTTCCGAATTCATTACGCAATAAGGCTGCAGTTTTTTTGGTCCAAGCTATTTTCGTATGAAGATTAAATAGATTAATAGCTCAGGTAGGTAAGCCATATTTTTCAATATCAATATGAGGAGTTCTACTCGTACCAAAGTAATGTCATAAAAACCAAGACCATAAACTGACTCACTGCGTAACTTTATTGAGTACCAAACATTTCAGATTAAAAAATTTAAGTAGGTTAACCATATCTAGATTTTTCAGCTATACCAAATTTATAACAGAGCCTTTGAAGCCTCATCATCGTAATCATCATCATCATAGTTTTAGCCAAAAGACGTCCACTGTTGAACATAGGCCTCCCCAAGTATCGTCACATGGACCTATCTTGAGCGTCTTGTATCGAACAGATTCCTGCGACTCTAACGAATTCGGCAAGGCGAAGGATTTGTGCCCTACAATCGATCAATCACATAGTCGGAAATCTGCAACGCGTCTTTCATCTCGTACGTGATTTTTCGATTGATGGGATCAAACCCTTTGCGTTGCCGAATTCACTTACGCAATTAGGCTGCAGGTCATCGGTCCGCCTAAAGAATAGAATACAATAGAATAGAATACAATATCTTTATTTCGGACGCAAAAACCAAAGAGTGTTAGTAACATAGAAAAACTTATTATCTAGTGTTAGTAACAATCAACCTCCGCACAAACTGCTGCACAATCGGAGAGCCGAAGCTCTCAGCTACAGTTTTCAGGATGCCGTTTTGACTGTCCCCCACTCTACTCAGTAGCGACGCTGTTTTTTTACATATTACAGCGTAGAAACCGTCTGTACGGGCTTGCGTAAAAATATCTCCGACGCGCTACAGTAACGGGGCAGTCTCAACAACATCCTGAAAGCATTGTTATATTGGACGCGCAGGCCATCCAGCGATCTCTTCGTATAATTGACCCATAGATTGCCCGTGTGAGAGTCAGATTTTGGCAATAATCCTTGAAAAGTTTTACTTTTACTAGGTCCGTACACCGCGCAAATCTACGAGACAACATATTGCTCCGGACCGCTAGAGCCCTACGCTCCCTCTCAATGTCCACATCGTCCCTGAGGTCGGCGGCAAGAAGATGCCCTTGGTATTTCAAAGTGGACACCCTATTAATTAGTGACCCGTTCATGAGCAACTCTGGTCCTTCTCCACGGCGTTTACCTTCGACCTCAAAGACCATGTATTTACATTGTATTTCAAGCCATGTGCGGCAGCGTAGGCTCCACACGTCTTAAGCAGCTCTCTGATCGCTCCCGCCGACGGATCCAGCAGCACCATGTCATCTGCATATCTGATGTCGTTGATTCTAACCCCATCAACACTGCATCCGACACGCATGCTGCTGAGTGCGACTATGAGGTTATCCACGTACAGGGAGCTTTGTAGCCTATAAAACTAATTAGCATAAACACTGTTGAAAACCCCGGTTCTAACGCAAAACACCGCGTTTTATCAAATGATACCCACTTTTTTTGCGGCTGAGAGAGTCGGGGCAATCACGAGGGTTGCAGTTTCAAGGGCCGCTTCAATTTTCTAGTGGCTCTATAATAAATGGTAGTCGGTTTGTCTAACTAAAGTAGGGATATTAACCGAGGCCTCTTGCCATTATTGAGACAGATTAAGTGAATTAATGTAAACTTTAAATTATCGAATACTTTGTATGAAAAAAACATAAGCATATTTCTTCGTCTTCTTTTTATTATTGACAGAGCGGTGACCAAGAGGTCACGATGAGTTTTGTCCAATCGCTGGTATTGTAATTCGCCCCCCGATCTCTCTGCACTTGATAGATGAAAGTTTGGCGCACTCATTTACAGAACCCACAACGTCAGATTTAATTTGATCAGACCTCTCACGTGGCATGTTACCGTCCACTCCACCCTGCACCACCAGGAGCACAATGAAGTCGTTATTCCGCCTCGAGACATGGCCAAAGACTTTCCGTATTCGAGACAGTACTACTTACTGCTGACAGACGTTCTTTGATGCCGAGATATGTATATACGTAGATGCGAACAAAAACAAGAACTCTTGTTCCATGATTTACCTATATGTATTTGATGTGGAACTTCCAAAATAATCATGGAATTATGGTTAAAATTCTATTACACGCTTATCCAGGCAAGTGGATGAAAAGTAAACTTCCGAATTTCTAAATAAGAATAATATTAGTAGGATTAAACCATTGCAAGAAATAATAAGGTGTGTTTATGTTTATTTAAGAAAGCCTGAAAGTTAGTTCGGCAGGTCAAATATTTTCAGGAAAGGGTTTGTTGATTTTAAACTTAACAAGCAAGGTAGAGCTACGAAGCCTAAGTAAATTATAACTATATTATCAGGGTTTTTGGTACAAGGACAACGGGATTAAAGCTATGGTAAAATCTGCATAATGTTTCACTGATTATATCTTTTGGAGACACTATCTTCTGCCATTTACCCCAACTGTGTTTGGATTGGCTCAAGGGGGTGAGGCGAGCTGTCACGGAGCAATGATCGGTACGACGAGCCCTTCACTGTATTGCCAGCGCGTGTTATAACGCCTACCCTTTTGGGTGTGGCAACTCTATGTTTTACTTGTTGTAAGTATCTGTAGACGTGCCACAGCGAGTGTTCTGAACACATCCCCGCGTCTTTCAGGCACCGTGGCGGACTTCCCCCACCAGGTGAAGCTCAATGCGAACCATGAGAAGCCCAGGGAGGGTGACCAGCGTCAGAAGTGCCGACTTGAACGTTAACTGCAGAGGAAATAAGTGGCTCCCATCTGCCTCACTTCCAGAGCTAGCCGGTAGCTACTCAAACTGCGCGGCCATTGTGTGTGTGTGAGCGGTAGTGTGTGGTGTTTCACACCGCTCATGTTTACAACGAGTAGCAAGCCCGCGCTGTGCTTTTCGGTGTATGTGCGTGTGTATGTGGAGTAGCGAATGTCTGATTTCGACGTGCAATGTGCCTATATTCACTTAGAACACACTGTGCGCTGGGATGAATGTGGGGTAGTATTGTTGTTTGAGTAGGTCATTGACCGGGTCTCTAGGAGGTGGGGACGTGCCTTTTGTAGGGCGGTCGCGCGGAAACGTGGGACCAGGCAGAAACGTCGGTACGTGCGAACATTGTCTGTCTTGCATCCTAATCTAACAGAAAGCACTATTTATATATTTTTATTTGACTTCCACAATCTGGTTGCTGGGTAACATCATTCCCATTGGTCAGACTGATTGCCAGATGTTTGGGCTTTGTGGCTATTGTAAGGACTGTCAAAGATCTTCAAATTACAGACGGTATAAACGGCTTTAAGTTCGCAGTACAGCGGCGTGTTGGTATGTTACGGATAATCATCCATCCACGGACTGAATTAGAGTGTTTTAAGACGATTGCTAATAAAAACTGATTACTAAATACCGAAGAACTAGCTATACCCGACTGCCGAAGGAGGGTAATGTGTACCTATGTGGTGGTCTAGAGACAAAACTGTTGGCAGATTTTGATGATTATTACGTCAATTGATTCGTCTCAACCTTGCGAGTGTCACTGGCTACATTAAAATTGGAAAATAGAAAAATTGCGGCTTTTTGCTCAATATTTCTTTTTCGTCCAAACCCATCGTGTGGTGTATCAAAATAAAGGGTTTTAAGAGGTGATTTCAAAAACATTTAAAGCTTATATGTTTAAATGTACATAAAACGAAACATGTTTACTGAAAAGTTATAAATAAAAAGTTAATTCAAAAATACAAAAACCCGACTGCTTAAGAAGCGAACTAAAAAGACGTAAACAAGAAGAAAATCTTGCTGTACAGTCGGAGACCAGTGTACAGTGGAAATCTGGTTTTATTGTTCTGCTAGTATTTGCCAAAGGTTTCGAATCCGAGCAAGTCAAAAAATTTCTCACAGGAATGTAAAATCGGGATAAAAAGTATCCCTGGTTCTACGTATCTACCTTTGCCAAAAGTCCAAATCTGTTCAGCCGTTGAGGTGAGATTGATAAAGAAACATCCAAACATTCTGACATATGATATGATGATTAGTAAGAAGTAGGATAAGATAATAGGATAGAATATCAAAATTATTTTAATGTACCAAAGTCTTATTTACAACCATTTCTGTTCTATTATGTGTTAATATTATGTCAACAGTCTCATTCAAGATAGACATAGTTTATTCAGAACCAGTTTAACTTGAGATAGTATAAACCCTAATAATAGTGATTTTAGCCGCAGATACAAGTTGTCAACATTGTTTTAGTCAATTTAGATCTTTGTAATAATACATGTGGATTTAGTCAAGCGCTTAGAAACGCGACTGGGATTTGAAAGACATCAAACGGAGCGTAGTTTGCTGAGATCTTACAAAGTACGATTCTGTTTATATACGCGATATAGACGAGATCTGTGTTTATTTTACTCTCTATTCTTGAATAGTTTTCTTTTACAGACACCGATAGTTAGTGAGTACCAAAGTTTTAAAATAAATCATGATCCTTCTGGCCTTATACCAATTTTGTGTGGTTGGTCATACACCACTTTTCCATGCATCTCTATTCATTCTTATTTCAATAGTTACACTCTTATCCGTGTTTTCGCATTATACCTAAGGTTTTCTCGAAAATACGAATAATCAAATCATCCTACGACATAATTATATAACCCATATCAATAAAACTTTTCTTACGGTGTAATTACGGTCACGGTGACCAATCTCAACGGTGCGCGGTGATTAGAAAAATACGCAGAAGATATTATTGTGCACAAGTATTTACGCAAACACACGTATACGAAGCATTTATCTTTGTAACCGAATTTAAAAGACGAAGAGTTCTCTTCCCGCCAATTATGAATTGACTTTGATGATTATTTTCTGGTTTGGTACATTCAGACGAGTAGGTTTTAAAGTTTAAGTTTTTTTTTGAGTTGTCCTCAATAATGCCTATTTTCATGATAAAATAACAAAACTAAAAAGAGAAAATATAAAACGTCTTTAGTATAATTTTTTTTTCGTTTATTATACCAACTTCCGAAAAGAAAGAAAGTGTTTTGTTTTGGAAGTCGGTTTAATTTTTTTGTTGAAAGGTTAGTGGTGAAATAATTAGCATTTTCTTGTGGCTGTCTCTCAGAAACCTCGCATTTTTTTTGGGATTAAAGGTAGCCTACGGTGATCAACGATATTTTATCAGTGAAGTCATTTTCGTAATTGGAACACTGCCTACTGCCAGAGATTATACTTAACAAACGTGCACAACAATTTTACCTTTGTATAATATTAAGTTATTGTTACAACAATATTATCTTTTCGTTGAAACAATAACGTTGAACTCGAGAGTTCTAGGGCTTCTATTTATGTACAATTGTTGAAGATGAGTTGTTCTTTTATATTCTGAAGACAATTTCGTTATTAATTTTTAAAACTTTCGCGTTTCATAATTGAAAAACAATATATCACGGGAATTTAACGCGGGTCGGGTGAAATAGGTAAATAAACAATCGAAATCATCGCGTTAAATTCCCGTGATATATTGTTTTTCAATTTCGTTATTATAACGATTAGGTACAAATTTTTATTTGATAAACACTACGTTGAACCTTGTTTCGAACTGGGATTAAGAACTCGGCGGATAGCTAAGGTTACGTACATACGTCTGATAAGTCTTGTCCAATTTAAGGTCTTATACAACAGAAATAACGATTCCGTCTTCCTGGTTTGAGGGGTATTCACAAGGAATAGAGATGATGACTTAACATATATTTTAAGTCATCAGGTAAATTAATAAAACAATTTGGACACGTATTTTTCTTTATGTAAACAAAAATGACGACATTGAAACAGTGCATTGAAATTTCTTGTGGCTTCACCTATAGGTGTCCTTGTGGTCAGTCAAAGCTCATAGTGTTTACATAATTTCTCTTTGCATCGGCTTGAGCCCCGCGAGTCAACAAGTGTGCGCGCGAGTGACCGCGAGCCCGCATTCACCTCCGCGTAAACAGTACGGTAGTCATAATTGCTATCCTGCTTTTATCTCTATATCGTGACTTGCCGGTTCTTGTCAACTCACCGATGCAACTGCGAGTGTGCATGTGTGCAACCGTGCCCCGGTGTGCTCTTTTCAATACCACATAATTATCATCTCAAACATAAGTACTCATCAGCATCGCAATGCAACGTGCACCTCCAGCAACGGGAACCAAGAATAATAGCCTGATGAGCGACTTATCAATGTCTGATTCAGATATTCCAAAAGCTCTGGCCAACATAAACATCCAGACACGTCATAAACGACCTCGTTGTGACCTTTCACCTAATAAGATGCTTGTGGAACATAATCTGGAGCTAAAATCCATGCTAAAATCCTGGAAGCAAGACCAAGAGGAGCATATGCAGAAACTGATGGAGCAACAAACTTCGGCACTGGAGACACTTGTTGTTGAAATCAAGGTCCTGAAAACACAAAATTCCTCAATACAGACCATTAACCAGGAGATTCGGGATTCGGTGGACTTCATGAGCAGCAAGTTTGAGGAGATGATGTCTCATCATGCAGATGGATAGTTTGAAGAAGAAAAATCAAGCCTACAATACTTGCTTAACCAACCTCGAGAGAAAAGTCGAAGATCTACAGCTGTCATCTCGGTCATTGGATAGCGACATGAATGACAAACTATCCGGACTGGAACTAAAAATTGAGTCGATGGAACAGCAAGCCCGACTCAATAACATTGAGATATGCAACCTGCCTGAGAAACGTGATGAAGACCTCCTTGGGCTCGTCGAAAAGATTGGTGCTACCATCAAGTGCCCCATTCCCAGTCTAGATGTACTAGCCGTTCACCGTGTCCCACATGCACGTACTCAGGAAAGTAACAAACCTAAGAACATAATCGTGAAATTAGCCTCGCGCACCCTTCGCGATAATGTTTTAAGCGCCTATCGTATGTCTAATAATGTTACGTCTGACCTAATCGGTATGTCAGGTACCCCCTGTAAAATGTATATAAACGAGCATTTCACACTTCATAACAAAAACTTATTTCGTACATGTCGTGAGATGGCTAGGAAACATAACGTCAAGTATGTCTGGATTAGAAACGCTACTGTACTTGTTAAAGCTACCGATGGTTCTAAAACATTTGCTGTACGCTGTCAAAACGATGTCAGCAAGATTGCACAGTGTAATCGTCAGAATATATAGCTTAGTTTTTTGTTATTTTTACATAGATATCGATTTTAAACAAAGGCTTACACAGATTTATTGTAAAGAAATGTTTATATATAATAATACTCTTAATGCACGCCTTCCGTATGTCCTAATTGTTATAGTCTCGAAGATCGGTTTTATATCATTGTTTTGTTATGTTTCTCGCCTCTGTTTTTCAAATACGTACTTAAACGATACTGCCCTATATTGTATGCCACACATATCAGTAATATATGCCTACAGAACTTGTTATTTAAAACTCGCTCATTAGTTGTTGTTGGTACTCGTAACCATGTACTTTTATGTAATTCAACTTCATACCGCTACCCACTACGAACAGAATCCAAGTTTTTAAATATACCCGAATATAAAAAATAATTGTTTTACTTTTTATATATATTTTTGTTGTACAATCCTTTTTTACAATGCTTAGTAACTACAATTTATCATTCTTTTATCAAAACTGTAGAGGGATCCGCACTAAATTGCACACACTTTATACCAACATTCTTTCCTTATCGTTTGACGTGATCATATTATCTGAGACATGGCTAACACCTAATATAATGGACAAAGAATTCATTGATGACCGCTACTTAGTTTTTAGAGACGATCGTAACCGCATTGCTACAAACAAACGCGAGGGCGGGGGTGTTCTGATAGCCGTACTGCGCGGGCTTCGGCCAGTGAGGCTATTAACGTGTCCCACTCCCACTGGCATCGCACGTAATGATCCAAGTGCCTGCGTCGCGCTCCAACACTCACCACGTCATTAGCGCTGCCTATATACCTCCACGCACACAAGATGATGTTTACTTGTCACATATATCCACATTAGAAAATATTCTTACGGCTCCCTGTATTGAAACATTTTATATAGCCGGTGATTATAATCTGCCCGACATTGAATGGTCGGGCAGTGCAAGTCATGTGTGTACTCAGTCACAAAATAATGTGAGTCGATCTTTATTGGATTTGATGGCTATTACGAATGCTTCTATTAATAATTAATAAAGATTAATAAAAAATAATTTGGGTCGTGTTCTGGACTTATTCATTAGCAACACTGAATGTCAGATACAGTCCGACATTTTACTGCTGCAGCCTGACAGCCACCACCCTCCGTTTTCTGTATTAACTTCCCTGATGACACCACTCACACCCATGAAGCGTCATTCAATAATAAAATACAATTTCTTTAAAGCTAGTTACCAAGAAATTAATGTAGAACTAAATAAGTTGAACTGGGACGAATTGTTTCTTAATCTATCCAGTGAACAGGCCGTAGATGCTTTTTATGACTATATATATGGAATCGTCAGACTACATGTTCCATTGTCACGTCAAAAATCAACCTCCTTTCCCGTTTGGTTTAGCGCTTCCCTAATTCTCCCCGCTACCTCTGCAACCCTAAAAAAGCAATAAATTTACTAAAAAAGCATTATATGCAAATTACAAATCATGAGTATGTACTTTAGTTTGATATATCTACCTCCTGTATTATCAAGTACTTAAAGATATTGTTTTCCTTTTTGAAACTCACAGCTTTATCATTATTTGTCTCAGAATTAATTATTCCGAACTCATTAGCCATATATAAGCCATAAACGGCTTCTATGGTTCTTAACTTATAATATAATTGAAACTCTGCGATATATATTTTGAACAATAAAAAAAAAAAAAAAAACTTTCAAAAATAAAGAACGCGCGTGGATAAGATGGAAAAAACTGCGTAACTTATCTGATTATGAAAAGTTCTCTATCCAGCGTAAACGGTTCAAACTACTTTGTGAACAGTGTTACAATAAGTATATGCAAACTATTGAATAAAGCATACCTATTAATGTCAAACACTTCTGGACGTACATCTCTAAGCGAAAGCAAGGTTCTGGAATCCCAGCTAACATGCAGTATAAAAATAAATCATCTAATTGCCCCGCGGAAATATGTTCACTGTTTTCTGCCTTCTTCAACTCGGTATACGAGTCCTCTACTTTTGACCCTAAAACCTGGACACCGCCAGAAACCCTTGACGAGAATTCTGTATGCATTCCGGATATTTACCTCGAAAAGAGTGTCATACTTAAGGCACTCACTTCATTAGACTTAACTAAAGGAGCTGGCCCGGATGGCCTGCCCCCTTCTTTCTTTAAGAACACTGCACAAGCCATCTGTGTCCCGTTACACATAATATTTAATAAATGTCTCAGGGAAGGGATTTTCCCTTGTGTTTGGAAGAGGGTCATTACGCCCATTCACAAAAGTGGTGACAAAGGTAACGTTGAGAACTATCGACCCATATCTATCTTATCCACCTTGTCTAAGCTCTTTGAGGGTCTAGTGCACAGCCACTTATTTCCACAATTAAATCACCTAATTATGAGCAACATGGCTTCGTTAAATCCAAATCTACTACCACAAACTTAATCATTTTCACTCAATTTTTATTTGAAAACATGGACATGCGCATGCAGGTTGATGCTGTGTACACTGATTTTCGGAAAGCTTTTGACAAGTTGGATCATAAATTACTTCTCTATAAAATTGCTTTCAATGGCATAAGAGGCAATTTACTCAGATGGTTTGCTTCATATATATTTAATAGAACTCAAAAGGTTGTTATTAATGGATTCGAGTCTGATTATGTGGTCGTCGAATCAGGTGTGCCTCAGGGATCTGTCTTAGGCCCATTGCTTTTTATCTTGTTTATAAACGACATAAAAGCCTGCATAGTCAACTCTGAATTTCTAATTTACGCCGATGACATTAAAATCTATAAGGCTTGTGCGAACTCTCGGGACTGTTTTCTACTGCAAGAAGACTTATGCAGGCTTTCACGATACTGTCTGGTCAATAAACTTCATCTTAGTCTTCCAAAATGTCACTTCATTTCTTTTACCAAAAATAAAAACACTATGAACTTCCCTTATACCTTGAACGATATACAATTGAAAAAAACTGAGTGCACACGTGATCTTGGCGTACTACTTGATTGTAAATTACACTTAGACACCCATATCTACAACATAATTCACAAAGCCTTTCAGATGTATGGTTTCGTCATGCGGTCTTGTAAAGACTTCAAAAAGCCTTCTACTTTTCTGAGCTTGTATAAAACACTAGTCCGTTCACAATTGGAATACGCGGTACCTATCTGGTGCCCGTATTATGATAAATATAAGCAAGCAATAGAAATGGTTCAGAAAAAATTTCTTCGTGCCACGCACTTCAAATGCTTTCGTACTAAGATTCCCTATGCAGATTTGCTAAAACATTACGAAGTATTGAGCTTGGATTCCAGACGTTCGTTGATCATGGTTGTGATGCTATACGGTATATGCAATAACAAATACAATTGTACTGAGCTGTCAAATAGACTGTGTTACGTAGTGCCAAGAACTGTTATTCGACGGGAGGTGCGCGCACCTCGACTATTCTACACTGCGCGATGTAGAACGAATGCTGGGGTGCGGGCCCCTGTCCGCCGACTTTTAGAAACATATAACTCACAATTTACTGATTTTGACATTTTCGCGCTATCGCTATCTAAATTTAAAAGAACGGTTTGTCAATTTCTTGCAAATCGCACATAAGATCGCTCTTGTCATCCGCTTCCCTCGATTCGTGTATGCAGTGCTTTTCTGCTAAATATTACTATCTTATTATTTTTCTCATTTAACATGCGTTCGCTATCATACTCAGATGTCACTTCGTGGACAATAGTGTGGGTTATAAGTTTTTTCGACTATAATATAACTACTTTTTGTATATGCTGTACTGTATAACTGTTTTTTGTCCCAAATAAATAAAATAAAAATAAAATAGGTACGCCTCAAAAGAGACGTCACAAGCCCGACTCCAGCGGAACTTACTTGCGCTGGCTCTTTGTCAATATTTATTGATTTGATTTAGCGAAGAAAACGTGTTCAATATTTTTTTGACGGACTAAATAGATAATTAATTTTGACCCAGTAATAATCCCTATATAACGCACGGGAAAGAAAAGTTCCAATACAGTGGTTACTACGTTGTTGGCTACGTAGCTACGTTTTGACTGCGGTGCTACGAATCGACTACGAGGCTGCTACGACGCCGGCGCAAAACGCTTCGCGTGAAGTTTATGCTCCGTCAGTTTACTCGTTTGTATTGCTCATTGCATTATATACGAGTATTTAAGTGCCTCGTTGGTCTCGCGGTGTCAAGTGCGACTGCTGAGCGTGACATCCCAAGTTCGATTTTCAGGTCGGGTTATTGGGTTTTGCCATTAGGAATTTCTCAATGGCAGCAGAATACACGATTGATGGCACGGAGTTACGACAAAGGAATCACGTTTGCCTTGCGACCCGATTGGCGACCGGCGCGTACCCGCGTCCGGGGCGGAAGGTGATAAATGGGCTTTCGGCCATGTCGGAGCAGGCAACCAGGCTTGCCATGGAAACTATGCTACTGGAAATCTCTTTAGACTACGACATATTCAAAAGATAGGAAAGTGGAACGTACGTGGGCCACTGGAAAATGGGAAACTCGACACCGTTGAACGAGAATTAACTCCTCAGGAAACGACAACTACAGCCGCGATGGAGTAGCATTTTTGATTCCAAAACATCTAAGGAATTACGTGCTGGGATTTAAGCCGGTCAGTGAACGTATAATTACTATCAAGCTGAAGGCGTCGCCTATAAACTTGGACCTAATACAGGTTTATGCCCCTAATAGCTACAACAACTCTACAACCTACAACTTGGAGTTGGAAAAGACCATCGCTAAAATGCCCAACCGAGAGCTACTTTTGATCATGGGTGATTTCAACTCTATGATAGGAGCCAATTCCCGGCAATTTAGCCACAGTGTGGGAGATTTTGGACTCGGTACACGCAACGATAGTGGTAAGCGATTGATGCAATTTGCAGTTGAAAACAGCTTAGTGATAAGAAATAGTCTTTTTCAACATCATCCACGGAGATTGTACACCTGGACATCGCCAGGAGGCACTTACCGTAATCACATCGAGCATAACTCAGTATGATCACGCTGGCAAACCTCTATCCTCAATGCTCATACATTGCCTGGTGCCGATTGCGGAACAGACCATGAACACCTTACTGTGAAGCTAAGACTTAAATTGGCAGCTGCTTAAACCCTTAATAAACAAAGGAGAATAGGAGTCAGAGACACCGCAAAATTTACTACGGCAATTGAGCAGAATTGGTCAAAATGGACCGACGCAAACCTCACTGAGGCCACGTCAGAAATGTTATGAAACCAGGCAAAACATCTTATTCAGGAAGCAGTCGCAGAATCAAAGCTACCAACTGAAACACATAAACGGCAACACTGGATGACAGATAGTATTCTCGCTTTAATTGAGGATCGAAGACATAAAAAGGCGAGAGGAGCGGATGTTAGAGAGCTGAACAAGCTATCTGCTCAAATTCAAGTTAACTACAGACGGGATCATAACTCATATCTTCGCAAAATTTGTGAAGAAGTCGAAACACACATCGAGAACGATAAAGGCGAAGTTGTAACAGAACTACACCAAATCTCAGAAACGTGGCAGAACTACTATCAATCACTGTTCCAGAACCCACAGTCGCGTCTTTTTCCAAATACAGAGGTAAACAGGGAGGAACTGGAACCGGATATTCTTCTGTCTGAAGTAAGGGCCGCCATAAAACATCTTAAAACTAAAAAAGCCACGGGAAGAGACCGAATTCCCATAGAAACCATAAATTGCATGCCATTTGTAACAGAGTATGGCAGACAGGAACTTGGCCATCTGAATGGACTCATACAGTCTTCACTCCTTTACATAAAAAAGGCTTCTCAGAGAAATGTAACAACTATCGCCTTATTGCACTGATGTCCCACGCCAGCAAAATCTTGTTACATATTCTAAATGAGCTGCTGAAGGCGTATCTGTCTAAGGAAATCGCATCTGAACAGGTTGGATTTGTGAAGGACAGGGTACACGGGAACAGTCTCTTATTGTTCGCCAGATTATTGAAAAGGCTCGTGAATTCAACAAGCCAACATACATTTGCTTTGTTTATTTCTCCAAAGCATTTGACTCAGTAAAATGGCCAATCTTGTGGCAAATTTTACTTGAAATGGGCACGCCGAAACACCTAATTCATCTTCTGAGGAGTTTGTACGAAGAAAGCACAGCCTCGGTACGAACAGATGACATTCTGTCCAGTAACTTCCACCCCAGAGCAGGTGTCCGCCAAGGATGCATTATATCGCTGCTTTTTCTTTTTATTCTTGTTAGGCTCGCGCTTGACCACTATCTCACCTGATGGTAAGCGATGATTTAATATCAACTCAGAGCTTATAATACGCCTAACTTTGGAACATTGGACGGATGGGGTTGTGGTTGGTGGCTACAACATTTCGAATTTGCGCTACGCATATGACACCACTCTTTTTGCATCTAGTGCTCGCCATAAGGCAGAACTCCTAAGTAAAAAGGGACAAGTGAGCCTTAAATTCGGATTTAAGATTAATCGCAGTAAGACCAAGGTGATAATTGTGGACCGTGCTAACAATAATTCGCCAGAAGTTTATCAGATCGCGAACTGCGACATAGTCCAATCCTACGTATATCTTGGAGCTTTAATCTCAAATAACAGCGGCTGCATTGACGAGATAAAGAGGTGTATGACGATCACAAGAACTGCAATGGACAAAATAAAACAAATATGGAGGAACTGAGCCATCACCAAAGCCACGAAGAACAGGCTCGTGGGCCTTTTAATTTTACCTATATTTCTGTATGCTGCAAACGTGGACGTTGCGGGAGGTGGAAAGAAAAAAAGATAGCTCTGGAGATGTGGTGCTGGAGAAGAATGCTCGGAGTGTCGTGGAACGAGTTCCGCACAAATGTATCGATACTCCAAGAACTACACATCAAGCAGCGTCTGTCCACAATAGAATAGTCCCGAATACTCACTTTTTTCGGACACGTTTCAAGGCGAGACAGTCAGTTCATAGAGTGGTTAGTCGTTCAAGGAAAAGTGGAAGGCACTAGACCACGTGGTAGGTCACCCATGCGTTGGACCGACCAGATCAAGTCTGCTGTGGGCGGTCCCGTGCACGAATGTACCCGGATGACTTCTAATCGGGCAAAATGGCGAGACATTGTGTGACGCATTACATCTGCTCCATATACTACCAATACTTCATGACGACCACGACCTTTCTGTCAAGAGCGTAACGACTAAGAAGAAGAGAAAATATCACCAGATACGAAATTAGGGGAAATTAAACGCAAATTCTTTACTATTTTGATTGTACAAAAAACTTAAAAATTCAACTGAAAAAAAACTACAAATTAAATTAAAACGTAGCTAAGGTTTAGCATGCACTGCGGTTTTATTCGCGCGATTTTTTTCGGCCTATTCTGCGAAGTATGGAATCGTATGAAGCTGCACGTACTTACGGTAATAAAACTGTGCTAAAATTGGCATGAAAAACATCGCAGTGCGCTGCGCGTGAACGCTGAACGAATGATGCAGATACAATACAATTAAAATAAAATGTCATGTTAAAAATTCAAAGTAATGTATGGATTAAAAGGGACACGCATCAAGTTCCGTTCATAGTTCTTCCATAGGTTTACATTTCAGGGCACAGACATTGACAATGTACCGGGTAGTAAACCTTATGGGCATTACTTTTTAAGGGTGAGGCCAAATCTGTAGGTAGTGTAGAAGAGATTGAGTGACTAAAATAGTTGCTTAAGTCATTCAGTAGTAACGTGACCACGGTCAGCACCTTTTCTGTCAGGGATAACTGGTTTGGTGTCTGATTCACATGTTATTCACTTATTATCTAGTTTTTCGTCGAAGTTCAAAAGGAAATATTTGCAACAGTAATTAAATTTATTAATTTATGTTACCGATTTTTTGGTTAAAGACATGACGTTATTTTATGTCTTATTTGGTAACAGGGATTTCACGGTAACATACAGGAAAATAATGTAAAGGTTGTCTGTACAATATCGAAAGGATTTAAAATACATAACTTTGATGAGAGACCTTTGGGCCCTTTCTAGGTCTAGAAATTTGGTTTTGGTGGCCCCTCCCCAGATCAGTATGCAGTATGTGATGACCGATTGTGCCAGAGCAGTATAGATTTTATTAAGTAACAACGGTGGCATCACATGTTGCAACGTTTTAAAAATCCATATAAGTTTTCTAACCCTGGTCATGGTATTTTCGATATGGGTGTGCCAAGACAATCTTTGTTTTACTGTTATGCCAAGATATTTGGTGAATCTGACTTGCTGTATGCTTTGACAATTACAGGGATAATGGGGGTTTGCACACTCGTGCATCACGATTCCGAATTCAGCACCTGGCTGTGTCCTCTGATTAGTAGTAAAACAGAATGTGCATTCCTGAAGAGTAAGTGATAATAATTTATATTTTACCACTTTTAAATGAATTTAATATAGATCTTTGACAGTCGTCAGATGACCCCAACATGGTTGAATAAAAGCTATATAGGATAATTTTTTAGAGAAAAATGAGATACATAAGAGAGCGCGAGTCCCACATTGTCGCACCCAAATGGGTAGGCGTTTTCACACGTGCTCTCAAGAAGACAGGCCTAGGAGGCCACTAAACGACAGGCTCGTTGTTGCGAGCCGCGGTATCGCTTCTGCGGCCAGGGGAAATGACCGTTCGCCTAACCCCGCCACGGTCGAGGAAAACAGTAATTCCCGGCTTGTCATTATTAGGCAGGTGACCAAGGACCTGGACGACGATGATTGGAGGTGGAAGACCGGGTGTTGTGGCGCAGTTTGGCAGAGGTATTTGTTCAGCATTGGATTGCGATTGTGTCATTACCAGTAGTCGTTCTTAAGATCCCATTGTAATCATTTATTAGGAACTTCATCATCATCATCATCATATCAGCCGCAAGACGTCCACTGCTGGACATAGGCCTCCCCCAAGCGTCGCCACATTGACCAGTCCCGTGCGTCCCGCATCCTGCGGATCCCTGCAACCTTCACCAGGTCATCGGTCCACCTGGTGGAAGGCCTTCCAACGCAACGTCTTCCGGTTCGCGGTCGCCACTCCAGAACCTTTCTGCCCCATCGGCCATCCGTTCTGCGAGCAATGTGCCCTGCCCACTGCCACTTAAGTTTGGCAATTCTTCGGGCTATGTCGGTAACCCTGGTTCTCTTGCGGATCTCTACTTTTCTGATTCGATCACGTAAGGAAACTCCGAGCATAGCCCTCTCCATTGCCCTTTGGGTGACTGTAAGCTATCTGATGAGGCCCATTGTGTGCGACCACGTCTCAGAGCCATAGGTCATAACTGGCAACACACACTGGTCATAGACTTTCGTCTTGAGACACTGTGGTAAGTTGGACGTGAAGATACCGCGCAACTTCCCGAAAGCTGCCCAGCCGAGTCGGATTCTACGGTTGACCTCTTTCTCGAAGTTGGCCCTACTCAACTGGATCGTTTGTCCCAGGTAGACATAGTCATCCACAACTTCGAGTGTAGAGTCTCCGACCCTGATAGGAGTGGGTGTGACATGGGCATTCAACATCACCTTGGTTTTGTCCATGTTCATCCTAAGACCCACTCTTTCGGAAGCTCTACTGAGGTCATCGAGCATTGTATTGAGGTCCTCCATAGTCTCAGCCATGACCACTATATCGTCGGCAAACCGAAGGTGAGTGATGTACTCGCCATTAACGTTGATGCCTAGCCCTCTCCAGTCCAGAACCTTGAAGACATCCTCCAGTGCAGCGGTGAACAGTTTCGGAGATATGACATCTCCCTGCCTCACACCTCGCTGCAGAAAAACAGGTTTCGAGGTCTGATCCTGAAGTCGAACTGACATGGTGGCGTTTTTGTACAAACACTTCAACACCTCGATGTACCGTTAGTCAATTTGGCACCGTTGGAGAGACTGCAGCACAGCCCAAGTCTCGATCGAATCAAAGGCTTTCTCGTAGTCCACAAACGCTAAGCAGAGAGGCAGGTTGTACTCTTCGGTCTTCTGTATAGCCTGCCGCAGCGTATGTATGTGGTCTACGGTGTTAAAGCCTTTACGGAAACCGGCTTGTTCAGGAGGCTGGAAATCGTCAAACCTGCGCGCGAGACGATTCGTGATGACTCTTGAAAACAGCTTGTAGACATGGCTAAGAAGTGAGATGGGCCTATTGTTCTTTAATAGGGCATTGTCGCCCTTCTTAGAGTTTCTTAGAGTGCGGGATAGCTCCAACTCCATCCTGAAAACCATAGCCGGGAGGTATGACACTCTGTTATTAGGGGAAGTTGTTCTGAAGTGCATTCGGAACAACAACCTCGTTACTAAATAAGTTATTTTTTTAGAAATTAAGAGTGTACTAACATAGGTATAAGTTTTCTTGTTTACTAACCCATATGGATGTTACTTGTCCGAAATAAAGATTATTTTATTTTATTTTATTTTATTTTAAAGAAGAGTACAACCACACCCCTGCACCATGCCTGTGGCGTTTTGCCCTCGAGTATGACGGAATCAAACAGCTTCTGAAGGGCCTTAAGGACCAGTTTTCCACCCGCCTTCAGGAGTTTGGCTGTAATTCCGTCTTCACCCGGCGCCTTGTTGTTTTTAAGCTGTTTAAGAGCCATCCTAATCTCATACAGGTTGACGTCCGGAATGTCTTCGGTATAGTGCCGGGTCAATCTAGCTCTAGGGTCTTTTGCTAGATTCACGACGGGTTTACTGGTTGACTTGTATAACTGCCCATAGAATCTCTCGATCTCTCTCAATAGCTCCGGTTTGGCGGATACGATTCTGCCATCGTTGGTCTTCAGTTTCGTGAGCTGGCTCTGCCCAATAGTCAGAATCTCTTGCAAAGACCTTGGAACCCTTATTCCGCTCAATCGCGTCTTTAATACGCTCGGTATTAAAGCGGCGGAGATCGCTTTTCAAGGACTTTGAGATCCGTCTATTGAGCCGCCGGTATTTCAACGCATCGTCTGAAGACTGCAGGATCATCTTCACGCCTCTCCTTCATGAGCTTGAGAGTAGGATCGGAGAGCTTTTTGTTTATATCTGTACGGCGGGTCTTGAAAAACTTAGACCCAACCGTATGGACAGCTTCCACGAACCCATCGCTGTATTCGTCCACGGAGCTCCCTAGGCACTCGTAACAATTCTGGAGTTCGAGCTGAAAACTCTCGGGGTTTTGGATCTGGAAATGTGCTGGAAGGAGCGTAGACTTCATCAGTCGAGACCTTTCAAGCTTGATATTAATGTTCAATGTGCCTCTCACCATGCGGTGATCGCTCCCGGTTTTCACCGAATTGATCACAGAGACATCATTGAACATTTGCTTCTTGGTTGATATGATGAAGTTGATCTCGCTTTTAGTTGCACCATCGGGGCTTTGCCAGTTCCACTTCCTGTGCTCACGCTTTCTGAAGAAGGAGTTCATCATATAGAGGCCCTCCTTCTCCATAAAGCTGGCCAGTAGGTGACCCCGGTGGTTCCGATATCCAACTCCAAATTGGCCCATTTGTAGCTCATCCTCGTCTCGTTTGCCCAGTTTCGCGTTGAAGTCCCCCATGACAACGGTGAAGTGAGTTTTGAAACCATGAATGGCTCTAGAAATATCCTCATACATGGTCTCTACCTCGTCGTCGGGGTGTTCCGAGGTCGGGGCGTAGACCTGTATAACTTTCAGCGAATATCTCGAGGATATTCTGAGTATAAGGTACGCCACCCTGGTCGACACACTCTCGACCATCACCACGTTGTTCACAAGGGACTTGTGGACGATAAACCCGACACCACCCTGGGACTGCCGGTCACCCTCTCGGAAATAGAGCAGGTTACCGGATTTGAGGATTATCGAGTCCTCCCCCTCTCTTCGGACTTCAGATAACCCTATAATACTTGGTCTATTCTTGGTAATTAGGAACTTGGTCAGACTCAAATAAAGCACATTTTTAAGATGATTTTTTTTCCAGTTTAGATAGCCAAGCAGAAGCGTCCTTCTACGCTGCGTGCACACACAGCTGCATGATTTACATGGCATCGGCGTGTGTGTGTGGGTGCGCGGCGCGACTGCGGCACAGTGCGGCTCGACAACGATTGTTTCAACGGATGCCACTGCGAAACCCGACACCTTTATTTCCTAAATTCTTAATTTTATTGTTTGTTGTGGACAGTTTATAATTGTAACGGGATGGCATTAAATCTTCGTCTCATACATTCTACCACATGGCATATATTCGCCTCTAAAAGGTAACTCGTGGAGGCGGCAATGCAAATGGACTATTCACTTTAATTGCCGCCTCCCGCCACGAGCTAACAGACGGATTCGAACTTGTATGTGATAAGATTAAAGTTATTAGAGAAAACATGTCATGTTGTATTCTTTCAGCACCGTCGTCCATTTAAAAACGTTTACCTAATACTCTGCTTTCATTTTCATTTTTCGATTTGAAATTTAGAACAGCTATAAATGATGTTTCTCCATTAATAGTACGAATGCCCGCGACTAAAACACATCGTTTTACGGTCAAAACCGAATATAATCGCTATACTTGATGCATCTGAACCCAGTTAGGTGGGCAGTACCGGCCAAAAACGTCAGTGTTGTGGGGGTCAAAAACGTCAGTCACTTCTGCTATGTCAAAAAAATAAGCTGACTGTTTTATTACAATGTGTCTGATATTAAAAAGGAAGGAAGGTTTCGTAATTATAAGTTAGCTTTCAGACATTTTGCGCGTCACATATGGCATGAGCACATTTTTGAAAAGGTTAAAATAACTAACCGACCTGTCTCATAGCCTAAGTAAATTTTTAACCGATTGCCCAAGAAGTAGAAGGTTCTCAATTCAACTGGTATTTTATTTTTTTATGTATGTACACCGATTACTCAAAGATAGCTGGACCGATTTGGCAAATTCTTCTTTTGTTTGAAAGGGTATAGTTTCCATTTGGTCCCATAGTCATCAGGTTAGGATCTCATGATGGGATCTTGGAGAAATCGAGGGAATTCCTCAAATATTATAGGCATACATATAGCGATTTTGACATTTTCATTAACAATGCAATAATTTGCACTCATAAAGTATTATTTGTTGAAGTGGAACTGGTGAAGAAGACCACAGATGGCCATGTTATCTCGAATAGTTAAACGACTATGATGCTACATATAAATAAATATTACTAATGAAAATGGTACCGTCGAACTGATCTGATGATGAAGCCGGCAGGTAGGCACTGGCATTCCGAAATAAAACAGCGTATCTTAGTCGTGTTTGGCCTTATTGGAATCGCCATGAGATGTACTTTGGCTATGTATGATTTTTATAGCAATTGGAGGTACCTATCAAAACAAAAAAATAAAACAAAACACTTTTTAACAAAAAACCAAACCGATTTACAAAAAAACACTACAAAGTGAGAAAGAACTTTATTTTCCGAAGTCGGTGTCGAAACACGAAAAACAATAGGTCCAAACAAAAACACTACATTGTGAAAATAACTGCAATTTCGGAAGCACAAGTCTGTCGTCTTGCCTTTTCCCAACTATGTTGGGATCGGCTTCTTGACTAAGCGTCGTCAACTGAGTACCAGTGCTTTACATAGAGCGACCGTCTATCTGGCCTTCACAACATCGTGTTCGTCAACTGGGTAACACGATACGAGTTGACAAGACTGGTATCAGATCTCAGGCTACTGACTGCCCGTAACGACTAACACAAATCTTTAAAGGAGAGCTAGAAACAACGGCTTAACGTGCTTTCCGCGGCACGGAGGAATCTCGCTATGTATAGATGGTAACCCATCCACGGACCGACCTCAGCAAGCTTTGCTTTAGCTGGAAAAATTAACCGTGCGGCCACGAGCTCTTCAATTATTTTACACAAGTCTATCGTGGTAATTAAGTATATCGAGGTTAACCGAGATGTCTCGCACCGTAGCTATTCAAGATGGATGAAATGACGGTAGTTCACTGGAACAATTTGCAAACCACGGATGTCCCTCAAGTTAAAGGGAAAAATCTGCAAGTCCATGATTAGACCTGTCGTACTGTATGGATCAGAATGTTGGGCTATGAAAAAGATGGATGAAAAGAGATGTATTGCATGGAGCAGAGATGAAAGTGTTGAGATGTTTGTGTGTAGTGACGAGAATGGATAAACTGAGAAATGAGTATATTACAGGCAGTTTCACCCCTCTACGACGTCAACGTAAAGATACTGCGGTGGGTTTTACTTTTTTTTTGTTATTTATTATTATATATATATACTTTATTCTACACCACAATAAATACAGGATAAACATTTACAAAAACAAGTGACCCCCATTGGTCTTTGGTAAATTATTATCGTCTGTTCTTCGAAGTTCAAAAGGAAATATTAGCAATAAAATTGTATTATTAATTAGGTACAAGTATTATTTTACTTTGAGGATTCAGCGTTTAACAAACAGGAAAAATAAAATCAATGAAAATCCTAATGTTTAAATTGAATCATCAACGGATTTATGGTTTTAAGACACTATAATTATATAAGTAGGTAATGACCAAGAATTTCATGTCATTACATTCATTCATTACAACAGTCGAGTAGTAAACACTAGTCAATATGAAGCTCTTAGTCATGTTCGTGATGGTCGCGTTACTCGCCGCGCTGTGTTCGGCGAAACCGGTTGACAGCTCAGCACCCGAGCAAACTGATTCTTCTGGAGCTCTACGGTTCAAGAGGAACGCGATGCAAGTTCTTTCTAATTGTCCTCGAGGTTACATCAGAAGGGACGTTTTCTGCTTTCCTGATGAGTTAGTAGGAACATTTCTCGAAACTCCGAGCATTGCCCTCTCCATTGCCCTTAGGATGACTTTAAGCCTTCTGATGCGGCCCATTGTGAGCGACCACGTCTCTGTCTCGTAAGGAATCACTGGCAATACACACTGGTCATAGACTTTCATCTTGGAACACTGTGGTAAGTTGGACGAGAAGATACCGCGCAACTTCCCGAACGCTGCCCAGCCGATTCAAATTCGACGGTTGACCTCTTTCTCGAAGTTTGACCTACTTTAATGGACCGTTTGTCCCAGGTAGCAATAATCATCCACAACTTCAACATCACCTTGGTTTTGTCCATGTTCATTTTTAGACCCACTCTTTCAGAAGCTCTACTGAGATCATCGAGCATTGTACTGAGGTCCTCCATAGTCTCAGCTATTCACTACTATATCATCGGCAAACCGAAGCTGAGTGACGTACTCGCCATTGCCGTTGATGCCTAGCCTTCTCCAGTACAGAACCTTAAAGACATCCACCAGTGCAGCAGAGTTTCGGAGATATAAACATATTATGATTATATTAAATTAGAAATTTACATTAGTATACATTTTAGTCATTGTCATTTAGAAAATCGTTAATCGAGTAGTAACACTTGTCAATCAATAATGTTGTTAACTTCTTTTTAAATTTGCGTATTGTGTTATCTTTTATTATGTCAGGTATTTTGTTATATAATGTAGGTCCCATACTAATATTTTTTTTTATATAAAGCTGTATTGCAACTCTCAATTAGTATAAGATTTTTGTACTGGCTTCTGATTGGTCTCTTACTAGTTTGCGAAATTGTAGTAAATAGATGCATGTTACGTTTAACAAACTAAAATATAAATTGCCGGCATTGTTAACAGCTTTAGGGACATATACGCTGGAACACAACTGTCAGTCATTTTCATATTTAACATCGACCTCAAACAACGTTATTTTATACATTTTACCAAACATCTAGTCAGTCAGAGTCAGGGCACTATAACGACTCACGGGAACCAACCTTCCACTGGCCCGGTACTCAACACAAGATGTACGGACGACTCATCTTGGTATCGACCTTCTGTCTCCGGAAGGGAGTGATGCCGTGGCATCAACGCCGCCATCGTCGTCACACAAATCCTGCATCGCGCAAGCAAAGTTTTTGGCGCGATTTGAACACATACAACAGTCGGAAAATAACCGTCGGGCAGTTGCCCGGACCCATTTTGGTCTTTTATTTTTTGTTCCGGGGTGCAAAATCCTCATTGGATGTCCTCCGCCCTGGGAGGGTAGGGGTCTGTCAGACTCGTACTGACTAAAAACCACCCCGGTGTTCCGTCTCACACCTACAACCGGGGTCGCGGGAACAACGATACTTCCGCAACCCCCGGCTAGTGCCGGCCCGCCTCTGCGGGCCACGATCTCGGGTTGGGGGAGGAGTGAGGTGTTCCCGGAGGTCTTACTCGCAAGTGCGCAGACTGCGCCGCCGTAATGAGCAGCTAGAGTCCCAACTGTACGAGTCCTACCGAAGCGCCCGGGAAGCTCTACAGTTGGCGATTTTCCGAGCAAAAGAGCAGGCGAGGCGAGAAATGTTGGACGGCCTAAACCAAGATCCTTGGGGACGCCCGTACCGTGCGGCGCGGAGTAAACTCCGTGCCCAAGGCCCCCCATTAACGGAATCCCTTCAGCCTCAGTTCCTTGCCGAAGTCGTGGAAGCACTTTTTCCGAGCCAGGCGGAACACACACCACCCACAATAACGCCACCAGCTGATGACCAGGACGTCGAAGAGGAGACTCCTGTGATCACCGATGCGGAGATGGAGGCGGTGTTTTTGCGGGCGCGTTCAAAAACCACCGCCCCAGGACCAGACGGGGTGCCTTCAAAGGTGTTGGCTCTAGCGTTGGATGCGATGGAGAATAGGCTTAGGGAACTGTTCGATTCGTGTCTGACGTCGAGACGGTTCCCTAAACCTTGGAAAGAGGGTCGGCTGGTATTGCTGCAAAAGGCTGGACGACCTCCGGAGTCCCCATCGGCATACAGACCAATAGTGCTGCTGGACGAAGTGGGGAAGATGCTGGAGAAGATTCTCGCTACCCGCATCGTCCGGCATTTGGAAACGGTTGGCCCAAACCTGTCGGACGCCCAATTTTGTTTTAGAGGCGGGCGATCAACCTTAGACGCCATTCTGCGTCTCTAGTCTCAGGCGATAGACGCGGTAACACAAGGGGAGGTAATGTTGGCGGTGTCATTAGACATCGCCAATGCTTTTAACACCTTGCCATTCGGCTGTATCGGGGAGGCGCTCCGTTTCCATGGGGTACCCTTATACTTGAGGCAGCTGGTGGCAGACTATCTGAGGGGGCGATGTGTGAGTTACCAGGGACGCAATGGTCAAATCATGCGAAGGTCTGTTACGTGTGGTGTTCCACAGGGGTCGGTCCTCGGGCCACCCCTGTGGAAAGTGGGGTACGACTGGGCCCTTCGTGGTGATCTCTCTCCCGGGCTGGGCGTCATTTGCTATGCTGATGACACTCTCATCACAGCCCGGGGAGGCAACTTTGAAGAGGCGGCACACTTGGCCACTGAGGGTGCGTCCCTGGTCATTAGCCGCATCGAAGCGCTTGGTCTTAGGGTGGCGCTCGAGAAGACGGAAGCCCTGGTATTTTATGGGCTCCGCCGCCGGCCACCGGCGGGCGCTCACATTACCTTAGGTAGTGAGCGAATCATGGTGCGGACGCACATGAAATACCTGGGCCTGGTCCTGGACCGTAGGTGGAACTTCGGCGAGCACTTTTGCGGACTTGCCCCAAAGCTTATCGGCACAGCTTCCGCCCTAAGTCGGCTACTACCGAATCTGGGTGGACCGAGTATGAGCTGCCGACGGCTTTACACGGGGGTGGTGCGCTCGATGGCGCTGTACGGCGCCCCAGTGTGGGCGAACTCCCTGACTGCCCAGAACAAGGCTCAGCTGCGGAGACCGCAAAGAGTCATGGCCGTCAGGGTAATACGCGGATACCGCACAATCTCAGCTGAAGCCGCATTTGTGTTAGCAGGAACACCCCCGTGGGATCTGGAGGCGCGAGTGCTCGCCGAAGTTTATCAACGAAGTGCGGAAATTCGGGCGGAGAATGGCAGCGGCCCGCCGCCCGAAGTAGTGATAAGGTGGCGCAGAGAGGCGCAGACTGCCATCATGAGGCAATGGGCGGAGAGGCTGGAGACTCCCAGCGCAGGTCACTGGACTGTTGGGGCTATCCAGCCAATCCTGGAGGAGTGGATACGGAGGCGACACGGGACGTTTTCGTTCCGTTTACTGCAGGTATTCTCGGGGCATGGCTGCTTTGGCAAATACCTGCACACAGTGGCAAGACGGGAGGTGACCCCCATGTGTCACCAGTGCGGTTGCAACCAGGACACGGCCCTGCATACTCTCGAGCAGTGCCCTGCCTGGGAGGCGCAGCGTCGTGTTATGACGGCAGAAATTGGGCCATTGTTAGGGCAATGGTCGGCAGTGAAAGGGCATGGGAGGTGGTTGCGTCTTTCTGCTAGGATGTTATCTCGCAGAAAAAAGCGGCGGAGCGGGCCAGGGAGGCAGATTCTCTCGCTGACCCGATTCGTCGCAGAAGGGCAGGACGGCGCAGGCGGCGAAACGCCGACCTGATGCCGCCATAACAGGGGTCAGCGAATGATAGATCGGGGACCCTATCGTTCATGCTGCACGGCCCCTGGAGTTGTGGTGATATCCCAGTGCACCCGGACATCGCTGAAGGAGAAGGGAGCCCGGAGGCGGGCAAAGAAGAAGGAGCTCAGAAGTGGGCCACGCTGGATGGGTCGCGAATGTCATGCGTAGCAGTTCTCGCGGCCCACCCATCAAGGCGAAAGTAGGTGCACAGGCGGAGTTTTTAGTGGGTGCAAGCCCCACATAACCGCGTCGTCTCCCCGGACGGTGCGGTATGCGTTAGGCATTTTCTTCGCAGGGAAAAAAAAAATAAAGGAGTGAGGTTTTGGACTCCCCCGCGACGTCTAAGAGGGGTGCGCGTCGAACACTACGCGCCGCCATCTCGGGTCCTGATGTGTTGGGGGCGACGGACGTCCCCGAGTCCGTCGCCTCTGGACCCATTTAGGGGGGCTGGAAGAGGGCGTTGTCCGCCCTCTGCCAACGCCCGGCGCGTCTGCTGCGGATTGAGTTAGCGGATGAAATCTCCCTCTCCCTCTCCACAGCCTCCTTCTGCGACACGACTGTTTCGCAGAAGGATACCACTGCGTCCCAGGACTCCTCGCTGCCGACCATAGACTCGACGACCGTCAGGTCAGTCGCCCAGATCGGGGCCCCATACAGGGCCATCGATCGCACGATCCCTACGTAGAGCCACCTATAGGCGGCGCTCGGGCCCCCCAGATTGGGAAGCAGCGTCGACAGCGCCCCATCCGCGCCCAACAACTTGGGCGCCAGCCGCCGAAAAGTGTGGGCCGAAATCCCACCGGCTGTCGAGCACCAACCCTAGGTACTTCATGGTAGACTCGACAGCGATTCGAGCCTCCCCGACCACGATGTGGGCATCGGGTGGTGGCGCCCGCCGGGGGCCATGAAAGACCATGGCCTCCGACTTGTTGAGGGCCACCTCCAGGCCAAGGCGCCGTATGCGGCTCACCACCGCAACTGCTGCGGCGCCGTCGCTAGCAACGCTGCTTCCCTGTACGAACTCCCCCGGGTGGTGACCAGCGTATCGTCCGCGTAATACGTCAGGTCCACGCCCGGTTGGAGTTCGCCCCTCAGCACCCAGTCGTACCCGATGTTCCACAGAGGCGGGCCCAAGACCGAGCCCTGTGGAACACCGCACGACATGCGGTGCCACGCCATTACGTCCCACGTAGGTGACACACCTCTCCGCCAAATAAGCCCCGACGGTAGGGAGGCACTCGGTGATATCGCAGTGCCTCGCGAACACAACTCCAGGGAAGGGTGTTGAAGGCGTTGGAAATGTCCAAAGACACCGCCAACATCACCCCACCCCGGGACACCGCTTCCTCCGCCAGGACTCTCACCTACGATATTGCGTGGATGGTGGAGCGCCCATGCCGAAAGCCGAACTGGCTTTCGTCCAGGTCCGGCCCCTCTCTGTACAAGTGGCTGACGAGGCGGGCAGCGAGTATCCGCTCGAACAGCTTACCCACCTCGTCTAGCAGCACTATGGGCCGGTACGCGGACGGTGAGTCCGCAGGGCGCCCCGCCTTCCTGAGCAGGACCAGACGACCAGATTTCCACAAAGTGGGAAACTGGCCCCGCTCAAGGCACGCTGTGAAGAGTCCTCTCAGCCAGGGCTCTAGCTCCTTCAGAGCGAGAGCTAATACGTGGCCGTGGATCCTGTCGAGCCCCGGTGCCACGTTCTTGGCCCGGAGCCGCATCACGGCCGCCCTCATCTCTGCCTGTGTCACCTCTGGGACGCTGATGGCGTCCTCTTCTGTAGACTCTGCGGCCGTGGGCAAAGCCATCGGCGGCGGGATGTGCTCCGCTCTCGCCGGGAAGAGAGCTGCGACTACCTCCTCCAGCAGCTCGGGCTGGAGACTCTCCGTAAGCGGAGGTGTGGCTGCTTGAAGTTTCCCTCGAACTGCTCGATAAGGGCGCCCCCACGGATCTCAGTCTAGAGTCTCCAACATCTCCTCCATGGTTCGCTTCTTCGCCTCGCCGATGACTAGCCGCAGAGTCTATGTCGCCGCGCGGTACACCTCATACCGCGCGGCTTCTTCTTCAGGGACCCGACGACGTCTCCTCCGATATCAGGTAGGCTACGCACGCAACACGCAACTGTGCGATCTCGGCTGACCACCAGTACACCTGGCGCCTCGCTGATTGTGCGTGGACCCGGGGCATGGACGCGTCGCTGATTTGCGTCATCGCCCCACGGAACCGCAGCTCCTCCTGTTCGACGTCGCCGGGTCCGGTCGTTGCCGACTCCCGGATCCAGGCCTGGACAGTGGTGGCCTCCTCGAGAAGTTCCCTGTCGATGCGCTTACGCGCCCAGCGCGTACCGTCCGTTCGCGGAGCCGCCGTACCGCGGCCGCTTGTGGTCTGGGTGGAGACGTCGAAACAGATATATCTGTGATCCGATAACGTCTCCACCTCCTCGGCGAAACGCCAGTTACGGACACGGCTCGCGACAGCAGGGCAAGCAAACGAAACGTCCACTATCGAACCGCCCCGCTGTCGCACGCACGTTTGGACCGAGCCCCGGTTTAGTACGACCAGGCCGGTGGTAACTGCCCACTCTTCCAGCACATCACCCCTAGCATCGGTTACCGGAGATCCCCACGCCGAAGACTTGGCGTTGAGATCCTCTAGCAACAGCACAGGATGAGGGTGGAGTCGGCCTACGACAGCGCCCAACTCGACAAGGAAACTCTCGAAGTCGGCGAGACTCTTGTTGGGCGAAAAATACGCACCAACTGTGCCAACACCGTCCGCGAGAGCGGCCACCCAGCCGTGCCCTCGGGACGGGCTGACAAGAGCCCCACCAATGATGGCCACCAAACCGTCGAGGTCTCCAACCCAGTTATCCCTGGGTGGGACGAAATACGGCTCGGCGACCACTGCCACGCGAATTGAACACTCTGCCATGCTCTGGAGCAAGAGATCCTGAGCTCTGGCAGAGTGGGTGATATTGCCCTGGAGGAAATGGTAGAGCGCCATTATGCGCAATCCATTCCCTCCGCTCCATTCCTAGGCCGGGAGTCGGCCGAAGAGCAGCCAGGCTGACGGGGGGGGATAAAGAGTCCCCGGCAACCTTGGCCCTCCTTCTCCTCTTCTGCTGCGTGGGAGCTCCACAGGCCTTCCTGCAGCTGTACAGAGGCTGCAGGTTGGCGCTGCGGAGCACTGGGCCGCCTAGTGGCCGGGCTGACCTCAGCGATAGCATTGCTCGCTGCGGTCAGTTTCGGCGGTGCATCGTGCCCTGACATGCCCAATGTCCAGGCAACGATAGCACCGCAATGCCCTGGGTTGCAGCAGCTTGACCCTTGCTAGCAGCCAGTCGTCCACCGTTAGCGACTTTTTGCGCCGCCGCCACCGGGCACCGCACCTAAATCATACCGAGCCCGGTAGCGTCCCCACGTCCTCGGACGGACATCCGCCGGCTCGGGCGATGGCCGCCACGACCTCAGCTGGGGTTGTCGAGTCGTCCAGACCGTCGACCCGCAGCTCAGCCGTCTTCATCGGTCTGGACACCCGGACGTCCTCAGGGTTAAGGACCTCCCGCAGCTTGGCGGCCAAGATGTCCGCCTTTTCGGCGCTAGAGGCACCCGACACCTCGAGTAGCCGCGCCCCCGTAATCGCCGGCCTCTGGTTTTTCTTCTTTATATTCTTCTTCTACTTCTCCTTGTTTTTGTACTTTATCTTCTTCTTCTTGTACTCTTTCTTGAACTTCAACTTCTTGTTCTTCTTCTTCTTTATTTTCTTCTTCTACTTCTCCTTGTTCTTCTACTTTATCTTCTTCTACTTCTTCAAGCTTGTCTCTTCTCGTTGCTCGGGGTTCGGCATCCCAGTAGTCGTCGTCCCCAAAATATAAAATGTACGACCTTGAAACATATTATTACTTACAATTTTTTCAGAAAACTGAACCAGTTACTGAACTTTGTCTTTTGTTACAAAGTTTCTGCAGCCCGCGGCTGCTCTCGCTGTAAAGTTTCAACAAAATCTGGTCAGTAGTTTTTTGCGTGAAAGGGTAACAACTAAAGATCTTTCTAATTTGTATTATTGGTAGGATGGTAAGATGGCGTAACCATCCTAAAAAAGCCTGAGATCAAATGAAGAATAATATCCTCCTACATCAACCTAGCTAGCCCATAAGGGCCCATGTCATATGTACATAAATATGTGTGTGTGTTTATATGCATGTAATGGAATACCCACACCTCAGAACTACACGGAATTGAAAAAACAAAAACCGGGCAAGTGCGAGTCGGACTCGCGCACGAAGGGTTCCGTACCATTATCGTAAAATACGGCATAAAAAACAATTTTTTTGGATAGGAGTCCAACTTATTTTTTTTTTGTTTTTAGTATTTGTTGTTATAGCGGCTACAGAAATTCATCATCTGTGAAAATTTCAACTGTCTAGCTCTCACGGTTCATGAGATACAGCCTGGTGACAGACAGACAGATGGATCGCGAAGTCTTAGTAACAGGATCCCGTTTTTACCCTTTGGGTACGGCACCCTAAAAAGCAAGAAAAAAATGCTCAGCGAGTGTACATATTGTCATTTAAAAGTGCTCAAACACGAATATATATTTCTACTTACTTTTCAGGATCACAGGATCTGCCCCTATTGAAGAAAACTGGCAGACAACCACCAGGTAGAATAACTCTCTTGAACCGTGGTGCTCCTGAAGTGTCTTGAATTGTCCTGATGTGTCTAAAATGTTGTTTGGGTGCTGAACTGTCTAGTAGTTCGGGTGCTGAAGAGTCTGGTTGCTCGGGTGATGAGCTGTCAACCGGTTGCGCCGAACACAGCGCGGCGAGTAACGCGACCATCACAAACATGATGAAGAGCTTCATGTTGACACTTGCTTACCGCGACAGTTATGAGAGAAACGTTAAGAGGTGAAATTTTTGTTCGTGTCCTACTTATATAATTCAAGTGTCTTACGGTAAAAACCATAATGCAATTGATGATCCAATATAGACGCTAGGAATTTCATGGACTTTATTTTTCCTGTTTGTTCAAGGGGTAAACCCAAAGTAAAATTATGCTTGTAATTACTAATATAATTATAACCGATTGCCCAAAAACGTGGAGGTTCTATTTTTTTGTTCATCTATAAATCCGTAAATTGTGAACCGATTTTGTGTTTGAAAGAGTAGGTACTTTTCCGAAGTGGTCCCTTAAGGTTATGTTCTGATGAAGAACTTCGGAGATATACATCAAATGTCTTCTATAAATGACGGCAAAGCTTTTGGGATTACAGCAATCGCAAATCTGTTATTTACACCGTTTCATAACATAATATCAAACTGGTATGCTTTAAAGGGGTCTGCGAATGTGTACAGTTTATGCTGGTATACTAGATAAGTAAGTACATATTCTGTAAAATTACTTGTAAGTATATTATAAAATATACCAACTAATTGTTTTAATCACTTTAAGCCAATTTTGAACTGAATTTATTATGGTCATCAAATCTTCTGCTTTGAGAAATCGACTTACAGTCAGACACTAGGCGGTTCATTTGTTTTTTTATTTATCAATAGGCTCACGTTGGGCCACTATCTTGCCTAAAGATAAGCGATGATGTGATCGACGGTGAAGCATTTATTTGAACGTAGCATGGCTGTGGTTAGCCGCGACAGCTGTGGAGCGACGCCTTTAGATTGTTAAGGACTAGACACAGTTGTTCGGCATATCCGAGTCGGGTGTTAACAGTTGATATTGGAGGTTCAGTAACGCTTGCCGAGGTCGGTCTTCTTCTTCTTTTCGTTTGAGATATGGCCACCTCAGGTGACAGAGTTAATTAAGCCGCCTCTGGTAACCCTACAGACCTCTCACTTGGCTATTTCAGACTTACATTAACTATATAAGTCCAAATTTCCTCACGATGTTTTCCTTCACCGTTGCCTGTTATGTCAAAGATGAACTTAGAAAGTACATAATAATGAATTTGAAAAAGTCACATTGGTACTTGCCCGGATTTGAACATACGACCTCAAGCACGACAGACTAGGTCTTAGTCACTGAGCCCCCACGACATACTTCCGACGGCCGAGGTCGGTGCGTGGATGGGTGACCGTTAATTACATTGCAAGACTCTTCCATGCCTCGGCAAGCACGTTAAGCTACTGTACCGTCGTATGTAGTCCTGATCTTTGGTAGTCGTTACGGTTGTCAACAGCTAGAAGATCTGACTTCAGTCTTCCCAAGGTATACCTTGTTACTCAAGTACTGGTGATGTCCAGGACAGAAAAAAAAATGTTACGTACATGCTGATCGCAATATTTCTCAAACTAAAAAACCACTTTTTAATATTAAACGCTACTTGCAATCCGTCTATTTCGCTCAGCTGCTCATGGCATAATGGTTTACATCAAATTATTATACATATATCGTTTATAACACACTAACATGTATACCTATTTAATACCGTAAAAACTGATTTACAACCGGACACTTCAACGTAAGGTTCAGTTGAAAACCAGCGTCAGACAACTCCTAGTTGTCTGGTATTTGCTGAATTAGACTTTTTGCAACCGCGGGGCACACTATGTAATTGTTTTAAAATTAAGTTCCCTTTTATTTGTACCTGCATTGTGTGTATCTGTGTGTTCCAAATAAACTAGTTTTCTTTCTTTCTTTCTTTATAGGCAGTCGTTCCATGTACAACAGTGGTATCATCAGCTGCATTTAGTTCGAATGGAAGCCGATCCCGACGTAGTTGGGAAAAGGTTAGGCTGATTGATTGGAAGGAGGCTCTGTGAGTGAAATCATCAACAGTCTTTAATTGTTCCCACTGTTGGTGCCCAGGCTTCCTCTCATAGAGTGAGTAGGCTAGAATTCACCACGTAGGCCCAGTGCGGATAGGTAGATGTCACATGTCTTTGAAATTTTGGTTCTAGGACATGCCGGTTTCCTCACGATGTTTTCCTTCACCGTTTTGAGAACAATGGTGATGAAATAAATTACACAAAGTGCCTGTTCGGGTTCAAACCCATGACCTACAACTCGTAAGTTGGGGCCGTAACCACTGGGCCACCATTGCTTTATGCGAGTGAAATTACAAAAGGTAATTCTCACAATCTGAGCAATCGGCTCTGCAACAAGCCTCTCTTACAACAATCTCAACACAATAGCGTGAATTACTTTCGCATAACTTTTGCCAGCATGAGTGAATAGCATACGCAACATAGTGTATTTATCTGGAAATAAAAAAACAAAGACTGATTACTTCCGGTGTGGTGACATTATCGACTCGTCACAAATTAAACGCTAGTCATGTGACGCGATTGTCGGGTGAAAATTCATAAATTCATTGTTCCTATTACAGCAGTTAAAGTACGTTTGACCGTGAAATTATACATATTTGTGTCTCTTAAGGTGAATATAATAAGTAATCTTTGTTCTTGTGCTTATTTGCTAGCACATTTGCGCTTTACACTATTCAAAAAAGGAACAATTGACAATAGAAACCAGTTAACCAGTTAATAAGTTAGCTATCTCCCCCTCCCTGACTCAGTAGTCACACACAATAGTGACGTCAATAAGCTTTCCTTTCTCACCCGACTTCGCCCAGGGGGAGGCAGGAATCAAGCCACAGTCGCGAGCGTTGAACGGTTAACGTTACATGGTACCGCGTTTGCTCGGGTCTCCTGAACGTGACCTGTTGCTACCTAATCAATACCCGGATTTAGAGCGACACGATCTAACGGTTTCATCGGTAAAAAGGGAAAATCGTTCACGTCCTTTGATTTTAACAATTGACCTTAGGGGAATAAACAATTAATTTATTTCTCTGACTATTCCTAGTCAAACGACCAAAACTAAAATTGCTTATTTTTGATTATATGAAGAGCCATTGCTTATTTTGACATCTCAAACGAGTAGGAGCTCGTTTGAGATGCGAAAATAAGCAATGGCTGTGCATATTTACTGATTATAATAATTTGGTTGAAATGTCCTATAGTGCATGGCAATTCTTGCCCGTTCTTCTCCATAGTAATACGATGCTTTGGATCAAACATAAATCTGACTCATTCTTTGAGATTCATTTTTAGACACCGTCAAAACCTGCCTGAGTGTGTTTAAAACCAAATCCCAAGATTAGTAGTAGTATAGTATTATCGATAGTACTTATGTAAGTAAAGACGAAAAAAATACCTCTGGACCGTACACAGGGTATGTGATGGTATTGACGTAGATTGCCGATGAAACCTTTAAGTTGTGTCGTACTTTACAAGCAGACCGCCGCACAGTCAGCTCGATTAACTATCATGACGTCACACATCTTAGTACTACACTAACACTCAAAAGATAGAGGAGTATTGCTGCCTATTGAATTCCCTAATTGACAGAGTCTGACTCTAATTTTAATAAGACTTATGTTAATGAAACTGTTTGCTGTTATGAACCTCCTACAACAAACAATAGTTATTTGTCATGGAAGGCTAAACATTTTTTTTTGGCGAGAGTACTTGTTTTGAAAAGTGCGTGTAGCGAGGGTTTCAAAGGTACGAGACGCAGAATAACTTTGCTGCTGAGCGCAACACACAACTTTTCACCTGACTACAGTGAGTTTGCACCCACTCGACCCGAAGAATAATACCTGGATATTTCTGTTTTGATAGGCGTAGAAACGTCAAACAGTAAAGTGTCGAATTAACGCTTGCACCACAGAGAGTGAATAATTTAAATAGTGTTTAGATAAATAAATCAATAATTAAACAAATAAGTACTGTGGGATGGAAGGTATCCGTAGGTGTGAGTGAAAGGTGTCAGAGTGAAAGGGATGGAGAGAGAATGAAAAGATGGCGAGCTGTGCAAGGAACGACGAACGAGACAGACGTTTATTTAAGTTTTTTATTTAGTTGTATCTGATTTCACTAAAATAAACCAGTTTTCAAGCGACTAACCATTTAATTTCACCCTTCGATCCCACAAATTTGGGGGCTCGTCCGGGATCAAGGTGAAATAAGTGGATTTTAGTGAAAACGCAAAACATAAGACGACGCACGACTACGACGCACGCCGATTGTTTTTTTTTGCTTCTTAAAAAGATCCTACGGAAAACGACGACTTTTACGACGATATTCCTAGTTAACGACGCTAACAAGGAATTACGATGCCTAAGGAGAAATCTGACCAGGACTTTCAAGATGCGGCAGCTTCGATACCGGCACCGACGGCACACGGCGACATGTTGCACCTTACGGAACAGCTAATCCGAAAATTTTGTGCACAAGACGATACTCATACAGCATCCATGTGGATACGCGATATCGAAGAAAATGGGATAATTTTTCAATGGAGTCCTACTCAACTATAGTTGGTAGCGCGACGTTCGCTTACCGGCACAACAGCGCTATGGCTACGCAGTGAAAAAGTGTATAAATCATGGGATGAGTTGAAAGTGGCTATCGGTAAAGAATACGCGGATACCAAAGAAGTGAAGAGGATCCATGAATTAATGAGCGCAAGACGTAAAAAGAAAGACGAATCGTGTATTGACTACATACTAATCATGAAAGAATTAGGCAAACGCGGAAAAATATCTGACTACGTAGCTATCAAATACATCGTGGACGGCATCATAGATGATGAATAAATAAGATTATGTTGTATGGTGTCACAACTTACGCTGACCTGAAAGAAAAACTAAAGTTGTACGCTATGTTTAAGCTAAATTCCACTAAGTACATACGACGAAATAAGCCGCTCAATGACACACGGAAAATCAGTAATAATAGAAGAAACGTGGCTGCAATGATGCGATGTTTCAACTGTGGAGAAATTAGTCAAACGTCGGCATATTGTCCGCATCGGTCGCAAGGAAAAAAATGTTTCCATTGCAATGAATTTGGGCATATTTCTCCAGATTGCCACCATATTATGAAAACCAGTTTTCATAATATAACGTTGTTTGTTGACCAGTTTTTTTTTATATAAAAGGCCGAACTCAGAGAAAATGGTGTCATGTCTAGGACCCGTGTGACCATTCTGCTCGCCATATCTAATAAAATCGACGCTTTTAACAGCTGCTATAAAAATATCAATAATTTGGTTTAATTTCTGTGCCACGAAGTTTGTATGAATGACATTCTGCCAGAGAAAAATTAAAAATAATTAAATTTAAAATGTAATAAAAATCTCTATGACACTGAGGTTTACTGTAAAAGAACCTAATTATGGGTTAAGCTCGCTTTTGTACATAAGCTGCCCTACTGTATTTGTTTGTTTTGTGTAAAATAAAAAATAAGAATAAAAAATTGTCGTCTCCTTTTTTGTCAAACGAATTTGAAAATTTCAAAAATATATCCAACCAGTTTGTAAAATAAAAAAAATCTAGATTTTTTTTTGTGTCGGGTACGCTACAATATGTTTCCACTTTGAATAACAAGGAAAAGCCACAATATATAAAGATAAATTTTAATAATGAATAGAGTACAACGCAGTCACTACATAGGTACCTAACAACATTGGCGAAGTGGTTTCATTGCAAAATAATAGAGTCCTATTATTTGAAATGTTTTAATATTGGAAAGTTTGGATGGATAGATGGATGTTTGTTAACCAATCACGCCTGAACGGCAGAACTTGATCAAGATGTAATCACAAAGCCTACTTTTCGTCGCGGTAACTATACCAGGAATACCGGGAATGTTTTAAGATTTTATATTTTAATTGACAAGGATGGCGCGGCGGCGATGATTATTACGATTTAATGGGTGACTAACTTATGAAAAATTACCAGAATAACAGGACAGAGAGGATGGACCGAGGATTGAAGATATTTGCTGCAGAAGTGTTTAAAGTTGCATGTAATCTTTATTTGAAATCAAAATAAAGCATTTTTTTTCTTGTCACCGTTAGTCTTTTTAAAAACTTATACTCTAGCTTCTTTTTATTAATACGCCTCGCCGTAAAATAACACAAAAGGTCTTGACATGCAAAATTGTGTACTCCTGTTTTTTATCCCGAAATAAAATAAATAAGTATAATTAAATAAATAAAAAACTTTTTAACAATAAATCGGTTTGATTTCCAAAACAAAACACTACAAAGTGAAAAATAACTTACTTTTCCGAAGTCAGTGTCGAAAAACTGAAAACAATGGATTAATAGAGATTAAAAAATTAAAACTTTTTAACCAAAAATCAAACCTACAAAGGTTTAAAAGTTTTAATTTTCCTGTTTTGGTTGGTACCTCCAATTAACAAGAAAATCATTTACAGCCAAAGTACATCTCATGACGATTCCTATAAGCCTAAACTCGACTAGGATACATTGTGTTATTTCGGAGTTCTAGTGGACATGTGTGGTCTTCTTCATCAGTTCCACTTCACAAAATAATACTTTTTGAGGCAAATAATTGCATTGTTGATTAAAATACCAAAATCGCTATATTTTCCGAGTTCCCTTGATTTCTCTAGAATACCATCATCAGATCTTGACTTGATTACCATGGGAGCACCTGTGAATTATACTCTTTCAAACAAAAGATGTTTTTTTTCAAATTGGTCCAGGCGTCTTTGAGTAATCAGGAAAAAAGTTTCCGACGAATTGAGAATCTCCTCCTTTTTTGAAGCCGGCAAAAAAAAATGTGTTGTGTTATTTTACGGTCAGGATCTGATTATAGGATCCCATGGAAATCGGGGGAAATCCACAAATATTATACGCCAGCGCAGATAGCTACGGGCAATGACTACCTTGTATTCATTATATTCTATACTCTTCACAACAAAAATCTTCGTTTTTCACATAACCGTCTTCTTTCTTGATTCAATTAAATCTTTTTATTGATTCAATTAAAAACGCGTTCAAAAGTCTCAATATAAAAAATACTGAAGACTTGTGGGGGATATCCGTTAGGGTTCTTGGAGATATTATTGACTCAATTGCTCCTGTCCTAACAGGCATATTCAATCAATGTTTGGACAGCGGCACTTTTCCTGACTTATTGAAACACAGTAAAGTAGTACCAATTTTCAAATCAGGCTGTAAGAGTGATCCGTGCTTCCAGCATTGAGTAAAAACTTTGAAAAAATCATGCTGGAACAGATGTTGTCTCACTTCAATTCAAATGGGATACTGCATAGTCAACAGTTTGGTTTCACGAAAGGTAGGTCGACAACGGACGCGGGAGTAAAACTCATCAGCCACATCTTGGAGGCTTGGGAGAGGTCCCAGGATGCCATTGGCATTTTCTGTGATCTCTCAAAAGCTTTCGACTGCGTCGACCACAACACACTGATCTGTAAATTACACCACTACGGAATTCGTGGAAAATCTGCTGATCTCGTGCTTTCCTATTTATCAAACAGACAGCAAAAAGTAAATGTTAATGGGGCGACGTCCTCCGGGTCTCTAGTCAAGATAGGCGTGCCCCAAGGTTCAATTATCGGCCCTTTCCTTTTTCTTGTTTACATTAATGATCTCCCTTTTATGATGGCCAAATTATCGGATATAATTCTATTTGCTGATGATACTTCGCTAATGTTTAAAATAGATAGGCAAGATACGGATGTCATAAATGTCAACGAAAGTCTAATTGTTCTCTCAAAATGGTTCGCAGCTAACAATCTTTTACTGAATGCGAAAAAAACAAAATGTCTAAAGTTCTCTTTACCAAATGTACCACAACATGACCTAAACTTAAATCTTGACGGCAAAAATCTTGAAGTTATAACGGAAACTGTATTCTTAGGGATTACTATCGATTCAAAATTGCAGTGGGGCGCGCACATTAGAACTCTTTCGGGTAGGTTAAGTTCGGCTGCATATGCAGTAAGGAAAATAAGGCAGCTAACCGATTTAGCTACAGCTAGGTTAGTATACTATGCTTATTTCCACAGTATTATGTCTTATGGCATTCTGCTGTGGGGATCAGCAGCAGACGTTGACTCAATTTTCATCCTACAAAAGAGGGCAATCCGCGCAATCTATAAAATGGGTCCTCGCGAGTCCCTCAGTGACAAATTTAAAGAGATCGATATACTGACTCTACCTTCACTTTATATTTTGGAATGTATTTTGTATGTCCGTAAAAATCGGGGGCTTTTCAAAACTAGAAGCGACTTCCATAATTTAAATACACGCAGTAAGCACGAAATTGTAATACCCAAATTCAGATTAACGAAAACTAGCAAGTCTTTTCTTATAAACAGTATACGCTTTTATAACAAGTTGCCAAAGTCAGTTATAGAACTGACCGATGGACGGTTCAAAAACTACATCAAACGTATCCTTGTTAAAAAAGCATATTATAAAATCAAGGACTACGTTGAAGAGAAAAACATTTGGCTTTAGCTCCTTCTGCGCATGCAGCTTCCCTGGTAACTTGTAAACAGCACAAATATGTGGATGTCTCTAACTATTCTCAATCTCATTTTTTCTTTCCTTCTTTTAATTAGACTTTTTACAATGGTTTTCAATCATCTTTATAGCCCTTTGCTAAGAATAGTAAAATTTGTGCAACATGTTAAATTTAGTCTTGTTATACTTATTTTTATTATTTTTTACCTTTGTATAGATTCTTTTACCGATTGTTTTGTGAATGTGTGAACATTGTAGGCCTTCTAGATGCTAGTTAACATTTGTTAACTTTTTATATAATCTTTTTCTTTTTTTTTTAGTTTCTTACGACTTATTGTCATAATTCGGGCCTACGTTGTCCCCCCATATCTAAGTACTAATGCTGTAACATGGAGATATTGTAAAACCAAACCATTATTAAAAGAGTAACCATGGAGTTTCTTGCCGGTTCTTCTCCATAGGAAACGACCAACCCGAACCGTGCACATTTTGTCGACGTTTTATAAGTTCGGCCCATGTAGGCCTATGTGAAATAAAAAAATTGATTTTGATATCTTCAATGTCCCACTCACCGCACTGAGTTCATTCACCGTTCTTTTTTCGTTCAGTCTATTTGTCTGTGGAATGCGCTCCCCCAAGAACTCAGGATGGAAAACAACCGATTGGCATTCAAAGTGAAAGCTCGCGAGCATGTTCGTAAGAAGTTGGCATTAGTATCGTCACAGCGATAATGTTTTCCAATTATCTGCTACCACTAATTATTTAAGTATATTTGTGCCTCGCCGTAAAATAAAACAAACGTTCTTTGCACGCAAAATTGTTTCGGTCGAAAATTGCACGAAAATAAACAGTCAATTTAGAAAACTCTTGGTTAACAAAGGGTGCACGTGTACCTACAAAACTCTAGGTACACATATTGTTTTATTTTGATACACAGACTTGACATTAGTCAACAGGAAAAATAATATAATTAAATTTCGAACTCATTCACTAGATTTCCAACTTGTTTTACCGTAAGATACCAAAATTGTATAAATGCGACTCTGAAATCCATTGCAATGCATACCTGTCACAACAGTAGAGTAGTAAGCACGTATCAACATGAAGCTCTTCATCATGTTCGTGATGGTCGCGTTACTCGCCGCGCTGTGTTTGGCGCAATCTGTTGACAATTCAGCACCCGAGCAACCAGATACTTCTGAAGCTCTACGGTTCAAGAGGAAATTGTTTCCAGTGGGTCATTGTCCTCCAGGTTACATTAGGGTGGTCAATATGTGCACTCTTGGAATGTAAGCAATTATGACTTTATTTCATTTTAATTTAATTTTGATGTTATTAAAAGTGTGTATGTACATGCATATACATGAAAGACAGAGGTTTTCTGTTATAGGTATCTCCATACTTAAATGAAGGAATGAATGTCTCCTTACTTAAGTTTCTTTCTCCATCTTGTAAAATCTGTTGATTACGAAATAATTTAATTTATATTTTACCCCTTTTGCACTAGTTGCATATAGATCTTTACAAATATGGGTTCCAAAGGTTGAAAACCTGACAACTAGTCAAGGAGTGTTGTATTTTCCAGGGATGTGGAGCACACCGACCCCAACTCAGCACCTGATCAACCAGACACTTCTGGAGTTCTACGGGTCAAGAGATCCAGTTTTATAATTGGTCATTGTCCTCCAGGTTACACCAGTATGGGCGGTTTTTGTATCCCTGATGAGTAAGTAGGAACATTTCATATTTTACTATACTTTTGGTTGAGTTTAGTATTTTTGCGCAATTAAATTTTCTCAAACATGCTTGGAAATTTGAGCATTATTGTGACAACCTTCTTCGAGATACATTGGAATTGCTGTACTGGCGAAATACATGCGAGCAGCGGCCGGCAAAAGTTGTATGGAAATCCATATCCGTCGTTGTTTAGCGGCCAAATACATTACAATATAGTAAACGATTACGTTTACTATGTAATTTTACTGTTTATGTCTGTCGTGTGATTTAAAATTGGAACGATCTTTTACTCTGAAACATGGCAACCAAAGAGGTAACTTATCAAAGGTTTTATTTAAATGCCGAACTGGTTTGTAAATAGAAAGCTACACTGAAAAAAAAATAACAGTTTAACGCGGGCAAAATTATTGTTGTTCGTTGTTCGTCATTGATTTTGAAAATTAATTGTATTTCACAAAATGAGTTCTAGGTACTATTTAGTTTTAATTCCCGTGCATTATTTGAGAAATAGTAAATTACTGCAGAATCCAGTAAGTAAGCCTTCCTGGCCATGTATGTACGAGGGCAAGATGGCTTTCTTACTGATTGAGGCTTGTATAGTGCTGCAAAAATGAAAGAAAGTTTAACAACAATTTCTTTTGATTAATATTGATGATAACATTCATATTAGGGCAATTACTGATAGATATTGTGATGGATTTACCGGGGGCATTTATATTTGTTTGTTATACATCTTGATTAACGGACTCTTGGCTGGCAGTAAATGTCTGTGAAACATTAATTTGGTTGTTTGGGAAGGTAGATGTTTGCTATGATGTTACGGGCAGGGGAATAATGGTCGGTTCTTGGCGAGAAGTAGATGGCTGCAGAGTCAGGCTTAGCTGCTGTTGACGCGATGTAGACGGCTGCGGGGAGGTGGAACACGGTGTGTTTTGAGTATTCAATTTCATTTTTTTATTTATATTGCTTGTAATTTCCCTTTTATTTTCTTATGACTCTTCTATGTAGGATACATACTACTCGGTCTGATTTCCACCCCCCGTGTCGTTTTATTGTTGTGACATTAGCTACAGAGTCAGCAAGAAGGGTAGCAGACGACCTTTGGAAACAATGGCCAGTATAGCTCTCTGGATTTGGTCAATTCAAATATTCTGCTATTTGTTTAGGCATTGCGGCAATCTTATGACGACCGATGTTTTGACGCAAGCATGTCCCGTTTCTATAATTGATAAAAAAATTATCACTTTTCATATTTTCAGGGCTCAGATCATGGTATTTCACAAAAGAGCGATCAATTTTTGTTTCTCGTACTTTTACCAAAATTATTTCATTATGGTATTCCACGTCACTTTTTTTAATATTAAAGAGCTCCAAACTTCGGCAGGCGCCATTAACTCCCATAATAGTATAACCTAAAAACAAAAAAAGCCATTTTAAATCGAGAGTATAAAAATAAGTTTCTGTTAATTGGAACCAGATTTAAAAGCATATTTATATTATGGCAACCGACTAACAGACAACTTACATCACAACAAGTTAAATAAGTAAATAATAGTACATTATGATATAAGTGCGGTAAGTTCAAAATTACAGCCGAGGCGATATTGCTTGCCCGAGCCGTAGGCGAGGGCTACAAGAAAGCAGAGGCTGTAATTATCAAAGCGCACATATTTCATTCGACGTTTTATAACATATTTGCGAGGAAATAAACTAAACTCAGACTTTCTTAAACGAATAAATCTTACTTACATACTTCAAGAATTTTTACTTGTTCACAATTAGCGATGCACACGCTTCAGCGCTTTTTTTTTAAGGCAAAGGCACAGAAACAGCCAGTATTAATAATAAAGTAAATTAATATTTTTGTGTTTTGTTACAGATAAATGGTTGTAATTTATGTTCAAAATTAATTTATTATATGGACTTACGATCTTACGTATGTGTGCGATGGACTTACGTATGTGTGCCTCGGCTTCGCCTCGGCCCACATTAGACTTTAGTCCATCACTGCCTCTTTTGCTGCCCGCTGCAGTAATGTACTATTCATTCATATTTTACCACTTTTGCACTAGTTTAGTAGGTCTTTAACAATCTTTAGATATGGGTTCAGTAGGTTGAAAACCTAACAACTAGTCAAAGAGTATTTTATTTTCCAGGGATGCGGTCGATGCGGAGCACAACGACCCCAAGTCTGCACCTGATCAACCAGACACTTCTGGATCTCTACGTTTCAAGAGATCTGGTACTATTATAATTGGTGTTTGTCCGCCAGGTTACACCAAAAGGGGCGTTTTATGTATCCCTGATGAGTAAGTAGGAACATTTCATATTTTAATAGTAAAACAATACTAAACTCAATCAAATGTATAGACATTTGATTGAGTTTAGTATTGTTGCGACCTTAACGACCGCGATGGATACTAAGCCGCTATATATAAATACATGAGTATGCTGGTCAGGTAATGAATGATCATTACCTGTCCAGCGTAAGTGAGTTCGGCAAAATTATTGGACTCTTTTGAAAAGAGTAGCAATAAAATAGTCTATTATTGTTTGGCAATGCCGAACATATTTTAAAGGGAATTTGTCATACGATATCATGGAATTATATCCTTTGCCCTGACGAACTCAATTACGCAATTAGGCTGCTGACCTGGACGACGATTGTATGTGGAAGGCAGAGGCCCGGATGTTGTGGTACAACTTGGCAGAGATCTATGTCCAGCAGTGGATTGCTCTAATCTTAATTGATGGATTCATTACAAGTATTCATCCATTCGATCCCATTCTCACAATGTATTATATTAGGAGGGTTACGAAAATAAGAAAAAAAGACAATTTTCTCGAAAGCACATAGAACTGTTACTGAACTTTTTTTTTCTAAGCACGGTTTTAAGATCTTTTATTTCTTTTTTATAGTGAATATGACTTATACTGAGAAGTAACGGATGCGTAACGCCCAGGATGGTAGGAGGGGATGCACAGAGGAATGAAGATGGTAACTGCAAACTTATTCGAACTAGTGTGTAATAAGAATCTAGCTTTAAGATTATACTTGTCATAATTTCTAACCACTTTTCCTTAAAATACATAATACAATACTTGATATAGCCTTATTTCGAAAATCAATTACCCACTTCAGGATACAAAGTATCCTATGTCCTTTACTTACGTTATGGTCTACGATTAACCAAACATCAACTAGTTACGTCCTTTCTTGTGACTTAGGTATCATAATATATTTGTATATTTTTCTGACATTTACGTATATATTTAAATTAGTAGCCACCCACACATCCTAGTTTTTCTATACGTCTATACGTTCTTTCTTGTGACTGTAGGTATCATAATATATTTGTATATTTTTCTGACATTTACGTATATATTTAAATTAGTAGCCAGCATCCTAGTTTTTCTACATTTCTACTTCAGCTTTTCTCGCCGATTAGATTTCTTGCCCCATCTATGTTAAAGCTTTTCTTTACACAGCGCAGCTTTTTATAAGTTACTGCACAAAGATAGTCGAGCTGTGGACAAACCACACCAAGGCTGCACTGAATGACATACGACTAAAAGTCAAAGTCAAATATATTTATTTCAACTAGACCAGTAGCCAGCACTTTTGAACGTCAACAATTAAAATTTAAAGTAATAACAATTGATTTTACCGTCCATTCGGAAAAGTAGCTTGTTTTAAAGAAGAACGGACAAAAAAATTCGTATATATTTTATGAACCGGCTTTCATTTGCATTCATACAATACAAGCATTTGCATTCAGAAAGTATCAATTGCTGAAGTGGAACTGAAGAAGAAGTCACCACAGATGGCCAATGGAATTCCTTAATAAGTATGTCATTGGTATAAGATATCTCGAAGAGTTAAGCGACTATGGTGAAGAAAATATATTAATAAAGCGGTACTGATTATATGTAATGGCGCAATGGCGTAAATGGTAATGGCGCATTGTGCGCGAACTGACCAACCACTACATAGAGCGAACGGAAGGTGGATGCGACTCGATTGCTCAGTCGACCCTTGTGTCAACTGACCAACCAATCACGAGCTCGGAATGGTGCAAAACGTACCCCGCGTCCCGCATGTCAACCAAAGAGATCCAAAAAATTACTTGTGCGCATATCACGACTCTTGCCAAATTACGTGCCGGTAACTAAACCTGTACGATTGTTTATTACAATAAACCTTTTAATGAGGTATTTGTTGAATTGGATATTTCCCTAGTAAAATCTTACTTATAAAATTACTTCAGGCACGGTTGATCTGTAAAACGAGGAATCCGGCTTACACTCTGCATAATATCTGGAACTACTTTATGTTTCTGTACCCTCTTTAGCCGCACTTGAACTGTTGCTACAAGAAGCTGTTGGTCGCATGAATTACATATCCATTCGTATTTTGATGCGATTTTCTCATAATTTTATTTATTATTTACTCACATAAGTGATCTGAAACAGTTTTATTTAATAAAAGGGGTACATAAAATATACGAAGTTTTTTTTATTTATTTATTTATTTTATAATTAATGTACACACAGTAAATACATAAAGACAACACATCAATACAATAGAGTACAAAGGAACTGCTTATTTCTAAAGAAATTTCTACCAGCAGACCCGCGAAAAGGAAAAATGAAAAAGAAATGTAGACAATAGTGTGTGAGAACAGGAAGAGAAGAAAAGTGAACGACTTAAACTATAGGCACCTACACAATAATGTAATGGTGCATATATACTTACATAAATACATATTTTAAAATGTATCGATTCTTAATATTTATACATATGATTATAAAGATCAGATTTGAGAGGAAAGATAATGCTCTTTTAAACGTGTTTTAAATAGTGAGATAGTCTTTAAATCTCGGATGCTAGGCGGAAGTGAGTTCCACAATCTTACAGCATGGACAGAGAAGGAATAGGAATAATAGCTGGTTTTATGTGGTTGGGATTTAAGGATAGATCTGAGATGAGATCTGCACAGTGCATCTCTAGGGCGAGCGTAAGAGAATCGCTCACGCAGATAGGAAGGATAGGACGGGTTATGTAAGATGTTAAAGAGGAGACATAAAATCCGAGTGTTCCTGCGAAGACGGATTGGGAGCCACTTGAGTTCCTTGCGAAGGTGAGAAACATGATCATACTTGCGTAGACCATATACAAAGCGAATACATAAGTTTTGCAAGCGCTCAAGTTTGTTTAATAGCTCCTCAGTAGCATCCAGGTAGCAGGCGTCGGCATAATCAATAATCGGCTGAATAAGTGTTTGCGCTAAAGAAATTTTAGTCTTTAAGGGTAGGAGACTCTGAAGGCACTTCAGCGAATGGAACGAAAAATGCACCTTACGACTCACTTCGTTGACCTGAGCACGCCACGAAAGATTGGAGTCAATGATTACCCCCAGATCTTTTGCGGTTTCTGTATAGTTTATGCGAACACCGTCTAGATATAAAGGCATCAGAGAATTAAAATCAGCTGCATTGCAAAAGAATTTGCTGCCTATAACTATGGCCTGCGATTTAGTTGGGTTAATTTGCAAACCAAATGACCTAGCCCATGCGCTGATAAATGCCAAGTCTTGGTTCATTGCCGCAATAGCCGAACCAGCGTCGACTAAATTAAAATGTCGATACAGCTGCAAGTCATCTGCGTAAAGATGGAAACTAGATGAGATTACTCTGGTAACATAGTTAATAAAGATTGAAAAAAGAAGAGGAGAGAGAACGCTACCCTGAGGAACCCCCTCAGTGAGGTTACACCAATCAGAGAAGGACTCGTTAAGGCGAACACACTGAGAGCGCCCCCGAAGATAAGAATTGAACCAAGCTAAAGCGGAAGAAGAGATATTGATAGATTCCAGAACACCGAGCAAAATGTCAAAATCCACTGAGTTGAAGGCGCTACTAAAGTCAAGTAATACAAGCACAGTAAGTGACTTATTCTCCATAGCCCAGCGGATATCGTCAGTCACTTTCAAAAGTGCAGAAACAGTGCTATGACCTGCGCGAAAGCCGGATTGGAAGGGCGATATTAACGAGTTCGACGCCAAGAAAGATGACAATTGTCTATGAACCAAGTGCTCAAAAACTTTGGAAAGAAATGGAAGAATAGAAATAGGTCTAAAGTGAGTTAATAGAGATGGATTGTTGATTTTAGGTAAGGGTATGATGTGAGCCTGCTTCCAAACGGATGGAAAAGAACAAGAAGTAAGCGAATAATTGAAAATGTGAGTTAGAACAGGAAGCAATGAGGGAAGGATAAGAGTTATCATCCTGGAACACAACTTATCATTACCGACCGCCGAAGAAGTTATTGCCAAGACAGATTTCTTAACGTCATTTTCAGTAACATTGCTAAGATTAAAGGTTGGACATTGTGGTAACGGCATAGTGGCAAGACCCTCCAAAGTCACTGCCTTGACACACTCGTCAAGAGAAAAAGGAAGACGAGAGAAATGATTATTGAGATCATTGAGGTTCACATCCTGGCACTGGTTGGTTGGCGATTTGCCTATGCCTACAGACTTAAGAAATCTCCATACATCAGAAGAACTGCGGTTATTGAGTTGTTCATGGAAGTAGCGTCTCTTAGCATCCTGACACAGATGACTGCAGCGGTTACGTAGAGTTTTGTAATAGGCAAGATTCAGGTCTGAAGGTCTGCGCTTATACCTGCTTTTAGCTTTGTCCCTATACGCCATAAGCTCTTTAATTCGTGGTGTAATCCATGGTGCAGGATTATGTCGCACTTTGACTCGTCGAATAGGGGCATGTTGGTCATACAAGTCAAGAATGGTTGCATTAAGGCACTCCACCTTGCCATCGATGTCATCCTTCTCGATCAGAGAAGACCAATCGAGATCGCCGGCTTCATGCTGCAGTGCCTCCAGGTCGATGCCCTTGTAATTACGAAGATATAGGAGCTGGGGCTTACGCTTGGGTACACGGATACGATACGAAAGGTAAATAAGATCGTGATAAGAGAAAGTAGCAGTAAACTGGCCATGCGAGGAAACATTATTAGGAGAGGAAACAATCATAAGATCAAGTAAAGAAGGCGTACAATTAGGAAAATAGTGAGTTGCAGAGAGAGGCAAAACTTGAAGATTAAATGAAGACAAGAGTGAAAGGAGTTTATGGGAGCGAGAGTCATTTTTAATCAAACAAGTATTAAAATCACCCATTAAAATAATGTGCTCATAGATGGGGCATAAATCGCTGAGAGTGGAGTCAAGAGAATGGAAATAGTCAATGTGAAGATTAGGACTGTAGAGCACAGCAAGCAAAACTTTTGTGTGATGGACACATAATTCGATAAACAAGTATTCAGCCGATTCAGAGTAGAGTGAAGGAGACGAACTAACCACCTTGTAGGGTAAATCAGCACGCAGGTACATAGCTACACCACCTCCACCCTTGCCAGTCCTATCGTTGCGGATTAATACGTAGCCGGGGAGTGAATAACGAGTAGAGGGGAGAGAGGGCTTCAGAAAAGATTCTGATATCAGTATTGCATCCAGGTTAGCACTGCTAAAGGATGCTAGAAGTTCAGAATAGTGACAAGGAACACTCTGGGCGTTTATGTGCACAATATGCAGGTTTTTAGGATCATTAGTGAAAATAGAAGAGATTTTATCATGTAATGTAAGTGGCAAGGAAGGGTCACTGTCCGCACTAGCAAAACTTTCCGAAGAAGAGCATGAGAAGAAGCTGTCATTGAAATCAGCTAAACTGTTCATAATATATAAATATATTAAATAGAGTAATACAAATATACTATAAATAATATGACTAAACAAAATACTTAAAACGCCAATAAATTTTTCCTTCAATTAGAGAACCACCCCAACTCGCTGGTATATTGGCAGAAATTTGACAACTATAAAATTAAAAGAAACACTAAGGTAATTAAAACAATAAAAAGAGAAAAAAAAAAACAGCGAATAACGTTATCAAACGATTCTAGAAATTACACACTTAACAATACATTCAGACATACAATTGAATGTAAAAATAAAACGCAAATCGGCCAACTGACAGATGCCAACTGTCAACGCCACTACGTCACGTCTGGTCATTCTGTCAAAACATTAAAAACAAAACAAAACACAATAGTTAAAAAAATAATTAATAGTATAAGTTGAGACAGGTGAAAATTACTTTTTGAACTACCGGCTTAAGAACGAAAATGGTGAATCGCTCGCGTAATTCGGCCAAATTAAGGAGAAATTGGACTGTTAATACAAACAACAATGATGACAATGAATGTGTTACTTGCGCAGACGTGTCTTCCTCAGATTCTTAGCGGGCGTAGCTGATGTTGCGACCACAACAGATCCAGGTTCCCCAGATTGCGTAGAACCCCCGGTATCGACTGAGCAGGACGGGTATTTGACTATCAAATCGTGAAGTTCGCCTGCCGTATCGATCTTTCTTCGGGATTTGTCTGGGCAAACTAGAATAATCTTGCCTTCCATGGACCAGCAATTTAACAAGCCAAAATGTTTACGGGCCGACACAAACAAACGGTGCCTCGCTTGCGTTAAAAACTCGGAGATGGTTATCCCGGTGCCCTTGAGTGCTTTCTTGCTGTCCCACACCAGTTGACGGCTCTCCATTTTAAAAAATCTTACTAGTATGGGACGGGCCTTCTGCTGCGAGGATCCGAGTCTATGACAGACATGGATAATATTCTTGTCTATACTCAACTCTGCCAGTTTAATTTGGTTGGACAGTATGTTGTGAACCACTTGACTTAACTTTTCATTGTCCTTCTCCGGAACACCATGGAATAATAGGACCTTTCTTCTCATAACAGTTTCATGCCGGTCAAACCCAATTGCAAGCAGCTCAATTTGTGATTTCAACTTGGATAGTGCTTGATACACAAACTGCTTAAACTCGGAGAACTCACTTGCGATTGATAAAATGTCAGGTGAAGCCAATGGAGTACCGGTGATAGCCTTCTGCAATTTCGCTTCATAATCCTGCATTCGTGATCCGAAAAGTTTCTCAAGGTCTTCCAGGCTGGCAGTAAGTTTAGAGTCCATGTTGTATTAGTGCGTGTGACCAGGTGATATTTTACTTATTTTTATTTGTATCTCAGTGCTACAGACTTGATAGCAATATATAGCGGGTGTGGGGCGGTTTAATATTAAATGGGCTAGTTTATTTCATTAATTAATTGTAGTATATATTTTAAAACTTAAAGTAACTTAGAGCACACAAAAAATATATGTTGATGCTTTGTCTACCCACAAAGGAAAAAAAAGTTTTTTATGATTTAAATATATTATAGAGTTAGAGAGATTAAGGCAGAGGAGTCCAAGGACTGCACGAAGATGGGCAGATGACATTGCTGTCATCGTGAACGGCTTTCCGTTCACACCTGTCTTGTCTTATACTCTTTCAAGATTTTACATTATTATTGAGTTAAAATCGTATAACCGGTAAAATAAATAAAAGATTCTGTAAGGTCAAGAATGCCTGTATCACAGTCTGCTCCAGCAGTCGAGTAGTAAGTACGTTTCAACATGAAGCTCTTCATCATTGTGCTAGTCACGAAATTTGCTTCAGTTGTTTATTTAATTATTTTGCTGCGTTTTTGACTTGTTTTGTTGCTGAAATCCAAGGACAGTTCGAACAAACTCAGTGCTTTATAATATGTAAACTTCTAACGTTCTTAAATCGTTAGATGATAAATAAAAACAAAACTGTTCAAAGTGCTAATCATTCGGACTCAAAGTTGAGCGCAACGGATACTAGTCGTTAAGTGCGGAACATAAGTACTGTATCGGCGTGCGTAACTCGCTCGCGGTGCTACCAACACCCCGCGGAGAATTTTGACGTTTGCGTTCCAGGTCAGAAATAACATAACAACAAGATTTCAAGCATTGTTGATATTTTTGTAAACATCATCTTCGTAACTTCTGAAATGGATCGTACCTTGCCTACGTCCCCGAAGACCCCTAAACCAGGACAATCACAATCTGTTCCTGACATACCTTCAGCCTCCAGTTCCAAGGAGAACTATGATAATATCAACTACAGGGGAAAGCGGCCGCGCATCGATGATTCACCCAACAACCCAGTGAATCGTTCTTTTTGTACATGCTCGGATGTACTAATGCAAATGTTGACTTCATGGAGGGCTGAATATGACCTTAGGCTGTCTGCGTGGAAGGATGAGCATGAAAAAATGCTGTCCGCCCTGGTCAAGGATGTCTCCGAACTTAAAAACCAGTGTGCGGCCATTCAAAAAACCACCACTGAGCTTGAGGGTAGTCGGCGTCCAGCTGGTGCACCGCGGATTGCAGGGGGTAAGGATCTGGTAAACCAGCGACGGGGAAATCGGAACCTAAATCAAAAATCATACTCGGCAGCTACACAGCTACTTGCTGCCCCGCCAAATGATGGTGAGAAAGTCTCCGGACCCATGGAAATAGCGTTAGAAGCGAACTTTCAGTCTCAAATTTGCGAGACAAATCTAAGGGATATGCAACCTTCAGGTAAACCGAAACCAGCTAGCCAACATAATCCCAAGCCCCGTGTCGTCGTGCCAGTGCCAGCAGATGTTGCGAATATTACGACGGTCGACACAGAAAAGGATGTATGGACGGAAGTACGACACAAGCGCTCCCGACGTTCGCTCGGCAATGTTCTGCGGGGAACAGCAGCACCAGGTACCACCAATCTTGAAGCCTCGGAGAGATGGAGATACCTGCACCTCTTCTATGTCAAGCAGGGCACATCTGAGAGCCAGGTACGTGATCACCTAAATACCATACGTGGAACTGATGTGTGTACGGTAGAAGTACTCAAACCTCGTGGCAAATATGCATCCTTTAAGATGGGGGTGCCCTCAAAACTGGCTGAACTAGCCATGGCGACTGGAAACTGGGCAGAGGATATTTGCGTCAAACCATGGCGCCGTAACTTTCGTGCCCCAGGTAATGAAACTCAGTAAGCCCATTGACATTCACCCCGTACGCGTCCCTACTGATCGCAATGTCTGTCTGCGCCTACTGTACCAGAATGTGCGAGGACTCAAAACCAAGTTATCCACATGGAGGTCAAGCTTGTTACTCTCCGAACATGACTTAGTAGTAGTAACAGAAACCAATTTGGACAATTCAGTAGAGGACTCGGAATTATCAACCGGCGATTGGCGTGTTCTACGCAGAGACAGAGTGGCTTTGGGTGGCGGCGTGTTACTGGCTTCGCGTCCTGACGTCATCATGAATAGGCGAAAATGACCTCGAGACGGCCTTTGGAGAAGATTTGTGGGCAACGGTCACAATATGTGGCCTAAGTGTACATGTGTGTACTGTGTACATCAAGCCCACTGCGACTGACCATGATTACATGTCATGGTTCTGCAAGGTCGAGAGCATCATCTCTAGTTTGAACGGAACTATTATTATTTTAGGCGATCTTAATTTAAAAAGCGCATCTATGAATATTAATAATTATTACTGTTATTTCCTAAGCTTTTGTAGTCTGACTGAGAAGAATGAAGTGATGAATATGCGTGGGAGTAAGTTAGATGTTGTGTTGGCCCGGGAGGGTGTTGTAGTCAATTGCGAGCATGTCGAGGGTACGGAACTGGTTCCAATCGATTTGTATCACCCACCGTTGGATATTGAAGCTGTCATCACTCCTCAGAATAAGGTAAATGAAAAATTAGACCCCAGCAATATAGATCGTGATAAGGATTGGAATTTTTGTAAAGGGGACTACGCACTTTTAAGCAATCTCGTTCGTTTTGCTCCGTGGCCGGATGTTCTTGACTGCAATGACGTAACCACTGCTACTTGTAAGTTTTACAGAATATTCTATGATATATTTGATTCTTCTGTACCAAAGAAGAAGCGAAGGACCTCTGGTAATAGGCGATACCCAGTCTGGTTTACTAGAGATATAGTCAACGACACTCAGCGTAAAACCAGGCTCCATAATAAATGGAAACATTCGCGGTGTGATCTAGCGTATGCTGAGTTTGGCGCCTTAAGATCAGATTTGAAGGTGAGAACCAAGGAGGCCTATAGATTATATTGTGCTACTGTTGAAAATAACTTAGGCAAATATCCTAGACAGTTCTGGCAGCACATTTCCGGCCTGCGATCAAAGGGCGGGTTCGAGCCAAACGTGGTTCTTGATGGTGAGACTAATTCAGGTGTCAAAGCGGCCGAGGCATTTGCTCAGTATTTTGCCAGCGTTTTTCTGCCTGACACACCTGAATTGGACCCAAGATCCATAAAGGTGAATAGCGAGGGAGATAATATTCCTCTCCCCTTCTTAACACCGCCCGATGTGGTCAAGGGGATCGCGAAACTCAAACCCTGTAGCTCGATTGGCCCTGACAACATTCCAGCCTTTATCCTAAAGGGATGTAATGATACATTGGCATCACCTCTATGTCATATTTTTAACTTAGCTCTTCAATCCGGCGTGTACCCTGAGCCATGGAAAACTTCGCAAGTCACTCCCATCCCTAAAACCAGCGACAGAACATCTGTTGATGAACTCAGACCCATCGCTATCCTCCCAACCGTTGCAAAGGTCTTTGAGCATATTCTCCATGCTACTATTCACAAACGCATAAATATGTCGCTATCTGATGCCCAACACGGTTTTCGGCCTGGTCGCTCCGTAAACTCGAATTTACTTATACATGTCGACTTCATATCTAGTAGCTTGGACGCCGGTTGGCAGGTTGACGCCCTGTATTTCGATTTCCGGAAAGCGTTCGACAAAGTTGACAATGATGTGCTCTTGGCAAAGCTGGGGACCATCGGTTTCTCGTCTGGCTTTCTTAACTTCTTTGCCGACTACCTAAGGGATCGCAAGCAGTTTGTCCGACATGGGTGCTTTGAGTCCAAGCCTTATTATACTCGCTCGGGCGTGAGTCAAGGATCCATATTAGGGCCGCCTCTGTTCCTGATTATGATCAATGATCTTATATCTAAGATTAGGTTTGCAAAGTGCTTGCTATATGCTGACGACCTAAAACTAGTTGCGCAAATAAGAACAATCAAGGATTGCGAACTCCTACAAAGGGACGTTAACGCCATCTGCGAATGGAGCATTACAAACAGATTGCATTTTAATACTGACAAATGCCACGTCATGACGTTCGGTCGGGGGTTGCGACCTATCCATTACGATTACAGTTTGGGTGATACAGTAATCACTCGTGTCACCACCGTAAAGGACTTGGGAGTGACCTTTGACCGCTGTCTGACCTTTAAAGATCACGTTGCTAACCTTGCGAAGGAGTCTTTCAGGCGCCTGGGATTTGTTTTGAGAAACGCTCGAGACTTCCGCAATCCCAGAGTTATTAGGCTTTTGTTCACCGCTCTGCTTCGAAGTACTCGAATCCAGTGCTTGTGTCTGGCACCCATATACCGCGACGCAGACGTTAATGCTTGAAAAGTTACAGAAAACCTTCCTTAGATTTTTATTCCAAAGGGTATACCATTTCTTCCCTTATATGTATCCAACGAATTATCTTTTAGGAATCTTGGGTTTTAACTCGTTGGAGGTAAGGAGAGGCTATGATCAGCTCGCGGTAGCATGTAAGATTCTAAGCGGACGTATTGATTGCCCCGAGCTACATGACCTTTTCTGCCGACTGTTTGTGTCCAGCAATTACGTTGGGCACCGTCAGAGTCGCCGTCACGTCCTGTTCGCACCACCGTCATCCAAAACGTTCGCTAGAGCTGAATCCCCAGTGTGTCGTGCTTTGAAGATGCTCAATGCCCTCTTGACTGCCAACCCTGAATGTGATGTGTTTGCGGACGAATGGCATAAACTAATGCGTGCATGTCTCGTGTTCTGTGAGAGAAAATATGCGAGGGTGTCCACTGTTCCATGTTAATTGTATTGTTTTTATGTATTATTATTTTTTATTTTGTTTTTTTTAAATTATGAATTATTGATTACATTATATTTTAATATAATTTGATATAATTATTGATACATTGCCGCTCCACTGTGCCATGTTAATTGTATATGTGAATTATTTAATTATCTTATGTGTCAACATTGTTAAGTTATGTTTCACAATTTCTATGTTAATTAATGTAATTGGTATCTGTATCGTTTTAATTAACTATAAATAAATAAATAAAAAATCATGTTCGTGCTTTACTTGACGCGTGGTGTTCGGCGCAACCGGTTGACAGCTCAGCACCCGAGCAGCAGAGACACGACCGGAGCTCTACGGTTCAAGAGATCTTCTGTTTTCATTGGTATTTTTCCGCCAGGTTACTTCAGAAGAGGCGGTTTCTGCTTTCCAGAAGAGTAAGTATACTAATTTATATTTAGTATTGCTGCGCATATTTTTTCTAAAGACTACACAACTTTGATGGATCACTATGGTGTTGATAGTTTGGATGGTATTTTAAGAAAATACTCATTACCAGGTAGCTATTATAAGCTAGGTAGACAGATGTATACAAGTCATATACAGCTGTCCCTTAATCACAATAGAAATAACCTTGCTCTGGTAGAGCCCCTGGACCTCAACGATTGGATGCGTAAGGCGGAAGAACGGGTGTTGAGGTGCATCTTGGTAGATGCCTATGTCCATCAGTGGTCTGTTAAGTTCATTGACTCATTACAAGTGTTCACCCATTCGATCCCATTGTCATGATTTATTAGAAACGTGATTGTGCTCAATAATAAGCATGTCTTTAATGTCGTGTATTTCTTCTTTATAGTGACGATAGCCAAGAAGATGAAAAAATCCAGTGAAAGTATTAGGAGCTAAGATATTATAGCAGACTTATTTGGACTTGTGTGTGAAAATAAAACTTATAATAATGTTTTGTCAAACTATTTTTTATTGCTGCTATCCTAATTATAAGCGTTTCCTACTAATATTATAAATGTTAGAGTTTGTTAGATTGGATGCATGAATATTTGTGACTCTGTCACACAAAAACTACTGAACGATTTTGCATTTTAGGCACACAGCTAGTTTAGTTATCATTAAAACGAATATCTTAAATGTTGAAAGAGCTCAACGACTTCTTCTAAAAGTTGCTCTCTTCAAACCACGTTTGTGTGCAACAACTACCCTCTATAACGAAGCAAATGTATTAACGGTCAGGCAGCTTTATATACTGCTAACAGTTGTAAAAAAACACTCCTCTATAGACGGTCCTACAGCTACAGCTAAACAGAAGGTTAATACTAGGCGATTCTATGAAGTCTGTGAAACAACTCCGGTAAGAACATCTTTTGCCCAGAATTTCTTCAATTTCAGAGCAAGCAGACTATATAATAAGATTAACAAAGTTCTTGAAATTGTTAAATTGTCTAGTGTAGAATGTAGAAAGAAGCTTACAAAGTGGCTTTTAGAACTCGATTACGAGGAAACGGAAAAACTGCTTTCAATCCTATCCTAGTTTAGCGTTTTTTTCATAAACACATACCGTCATCTTTTTACGCACACATTCATGCACACATCCATCTTTATACGTACTCACACAAAACACCATCCTATTATCTCTCTGTCACACACACACACACACACACAACACCACACCACACACACGACACCTTCCACTTCACACTTCGCATACTAACAAACAGACACAAGCGTTTTTAATTTTTAATTTTTGATTTATTATTGTTTAAAAAAAAACAAAAAATTTGATAGCCTTTTTTTTTGTCATTGTTTCTTACATTAGTCCTACATGCCTAAGTTCTACATTAATTTGTGTAAATCCCAATCTCGGCGAGGGGGGCCAGGAGTCCATAGCACAGGGTATCCTAGTTTGGATTCCTGACTCCCACAAACCATTGTACGTCCAATATTTGTAACATAAAATAGAAACAAAATTGTACTTTGTGGGAGATAAATAAATATAAAATATAAAAAAAAAAAATATAAAAAAAAAAAAAAAAAGTTAACCTGGATTATCACTCCTATATCTCCATGTAGTAGGCTTCTTTCGGCGGCGGCAGGTAGAAACTAATAATCGTACACTAGCACCTTTTATGACACACTAGCGACCCGTCCCTGCTCCGCACGATTTTTAGGACTTGACAAATCACTCACAAAGATTTATTTATTAAATATCACGGTAACTACCACACATGAGGATCTCGTGGCCAAATAATAACAGCCGCACCGGTCGATCTTCAAGGTTAAGCAACGCTTGACGAGTTCGGTCCGTGGATGGGTGACCATTTCAATATACCGAGTTTCCTCCGTGCCTAGGAAAGCACGTTAAGCCGTTGGTCCCGGCTGTCACTTGAAGATCTTTGATAGTCGTTACGAGTAGTCAGAAGCTTGAGATCTGACACCAGTCTAGGCAAGGGGTACCGTGTTACCCATTTACTGGGTTGTAAAGGTCAGATAGACAGTCGCTTCATGTAAAACACTGGTACTCAGCTGATGCCGGTTAGACTGGAAGCCGACCCGAACATAGTTGGTAAATGGCTAGGCAAATAGGTAACTACCACACATGAAATAATATCTATTTCACGTCCTGGGTTAGGTCTGGTCGAATTCACAAACATATTAAGTAGTTCATATACATATTTAGTTTATAACAAGATTTTGTATTTATTGTAAATTATCTTGATCAGCCAAATTAACCTTAAGGACTTATTATTGTAATTAGATAAAACATTATAATTAAAAAAATAGACATCGTTTACAGCAGTTTATTTTATTTACGAAGCGGTTCCCCGACGCGAGTACGAGGCTTATTTTTTGCTTTTAAGAGGTTTTTGTGTCGAGGGTTTTTTTTTACATATAATTTACATAGTAGTTAACACGCTTCAATCGACAATCTATCAAATAACGTAATTATGACATCGTCTTGCGTAAAAACCCAGATTCAAAGAGTAAAATGGGGGTAACTTTTGAACGGCTGAACTGATTTTAATCAAGCTAATTAAGCTTAGAACCCTCTCGAAAAAGTCTCATTTCAAACAACAAAACTAAATCAGAATCGGTTTATCCTTTTAGGAGCTATGATGCCACAGATATACACACAGATACAACACAGCAACACACGTCAAACTTATAATACCCCTCTTTTTCCGTCCGGGGTTGAAAATAAAAATTATCTATAGCAACATTATAAATAGAAAAAAAAATTTTTGTTTGTACCGAATAGGCTCCGGAACTACGCGATCGATTTTAAAAATGCATTCACCTATGGAAAGCTGCATTATTCCTGAGTAACATAGGCTATGATTTATTTTCAAAAAAATAGAGATCCTTATGAAAATTGCAATAATATAACCCAAAGCAGCAAAATTTTGCCTATAATGGTATGGGTAGACAACCTAACAGCCAGCAACGCCGCGATACCACGAAGTGAACGATGGCTGGTCACCGAAACAGCCTTCGCTCTCTGCCTAATAAGGGACGATCTCCAACGAGCCAACAACGCTCCTGGCCAGACCAACTCCCTGTGATCTGCACGCAAAAACATTTGCTTCTCTATGTCACTGGTGGAAGGAGGAAATAAAGGAACGAAGAACAGAGCTCCGTCAGATCTTATTGATGGGGGCACGCCACAATTAAAATTCAAATCTTTATTCCGTTTCATATGTGTTTTCAAGATCTTTGTAATATTGGTGTACAGTTCACATGGACCCTATCGGGCACAGCAGTTTAGTTTAATATCAAAAATGCTTAATTTAAAAACAATTAATTTTAATTCGAAAAATTCTAAATGGTATAATCAATAATGGCGGTAAGGCTTATCCTGGAAGAGTGGCTGGAGAGGCGGCTTGGTGCCCTACAGCTTTCAGGTGATGCAGATACTTACTGGATACGGATGCTTCGGGGAGTACCTGCGTCGCATAGGTCGGTATCGGATTTCCTGTTTGCTATCACTACGTGGAATGTCCCGAAAGACGCAGCGCAGCATACGTTAGAGGGGTGCTCAGCTTGTCTTGGCGTTAGTGATTTCTCGCTTTCGTCCCTAGTTCAGTCCATGCTCAGTAGCGTGTAAGTTCGAATAAGTCTGCAGTTAATATCTTCAATCCTCTTTAATCTGTACATCCTCTCCTACTATCCTGGACGTTCCTCACCTGTTACTCAGTACCATCACTGTTATCATCATTGTAATCATCACTGTAAAAGAGAAATGTACGATCTTGTAATCAAGCTTGTTTGAGCACACTTAATAACTAATCATTTATGACAATATGATCAAATAAATGACTACTTGTTACTAGAGCATTTCACTGCTGAATCTATATCCAGGCCTATGCCTACATCCATCGCAGTCTTTAACCATAGCCAATTGAAAAAATATGCGCAACAATACTAAACTCGTCCAAAATAATAGTATATAAAATAATACCAGCCTGTAACTGTCCCATTGCAGGGCAAAGGCTTCTTCTCATACAGAGAAGGCCGAGCATTGATCGCCACACTTGCTCAATGTGGGTTGCCGATTTCAAACGTATATTAACTATAAGTCCAGGTTTCCTCACCATGTTTTCCTTCACTGTTGTCAGCGATTTCCAAGATAAACTTTGAAAGTATTTATGCATTTGAATAAGTCACATTTGCACCTATCCGGACTTGAACCCATGACTTCAAGCACGAGAGGCGAGGTCTTTAGCCACTGGGCCACCACGACGCGACTTTCCAACAAGCGATTCGTCCAAAATTATAGTAAAAAATTAAACGTTTCTACTTACTCATTATGATGAGGGATGCAGTAACCACGCCATTTTAAGTAACCTGGAGGGCAAGAACGATCTGTCGGACTAGATCTTTTGAATCGTAGACGTCCAAAAGTGTCTGGTTGCTCAGATGCTGAGCTTTCAACTGATTGCGCCGAACACAGCGCGGCGAGTAACGCGACCATCACGAACATGATGAAGAGCTTCATGTTGGCACGTGCTCACTACTCGACTGTTGTACCAGGAATGCATTGCGAGGGATCCCTGAGTCCCATTTATACCATTTCAGTATCTTAAGGTAAATTTTTAAATAAGTGGGTTGACGTTCCTAATTCAATTAAATTATTTTCCTGTTTATTAATGTCAAGTCTCTGTATCAAAATTATAGTAGCACACTTTATGAACTTTTGACTAACACAATTTTACGTGTCAAGAACGTTACATGGTACCACGTCTGCATGGGTCTCCTAAACATAACCTGTTGCTACCTAATCAATACCCGGGCATAGTGTGACGCGAGATAAAATTTTCATCATTGTAAAGTTAGGGAAAATTGTTCATGGCTTTTGATTACAATTTCCAATCAATTAAGGATTCAATAAGATCGAAATTGTATGTCACCAAGGTATGTTGTATGGCACCAGGTTATTCCAGGTTGCCTGGAAGAGATCGCGGTATGCGATAAGGCCGCCCTTTGTTTGTATTTTAGTTTTAAGTTTAATTTTCTTTGATTTAATTTGGTGTACATACAATAAAGCATATATAAATAAATAAATAAATTGATTAACAAGTAAAATATCAAAATTTAAAAAACCCCCGACACATTTTTTATTTCATGCTACATAATTTATCACGTACAAGCTGACCCTCGGGGCTCCCGTCAACTGGCTACCTATCTACCTAGCCTGCCTACCCTGCATACCCTGCCTACCCTGCTCCTACCCTGCCTAACCTGGCTATCCTGCCTACCCTAGCTACCCTGGCTGCCCTGACTACCCAGCCTACCCAGTCTTCCCTGGCTCCCCTGCCCCTACTCTGGCTACCCTGGCTACCCTGCCTAACCTGGCTACCCTGCCTACCCTGGCTACCCTGCCTACACTGCCTACCCTGACTAACCTGCCTACCCTGCCTACCCTGCCTACCCTGCCTAACCTGCCTACCCTGCCTACCCTTCCTACCCTGCCTACCCTGGCTAACCTGGCTACCCTGCCTGCCCTGCCTACCCTGCCTACCCTGCCTACCCTGCCTACCCTGCCTACTAATTTTTATCTATCATCAATAGTTTTCTCAGCGCACACCAAATAATATATTTTACAGGCAACATTTTGCTACCTTGGGTTACCTTATTGCAATTTACATAAGGATCTCTAATTACTATTTTTAAATTATATTATAGCCTATGACACTCAGGGATAATGTAGCTTTATACTGGTGAAAGAATTTTTAAAATTGGTTCATTAGATCCAGAGATTACTCCTTACAACTTCACAAACTCACAAACCCACAAACTAACAAACTTTACCTCTTTATAGTATAATTATAGATATAGTAGTTACGCTTCGATCAGCAATCTATTGAATACGTAATTATGACACGATATCTTGCGAAAACACCCCGATTCAAACAGTAAAATGCCCATAACTTTTAAACAGCTTAACCGATTTTATTCAAACATGCCTAAGAACACTCTTGATTAAGTCACCTTTTAAACAAAAAACACAATCAAAATCGGTTCACCCATTTGGACGCTATGATGCCACAACAGACACACAGATACACAGACACACAGATACACAGCAACACACGTCAAACTTATAACACCCCTCTTTTTGTGTCGGGGGTTAATTAATATTAAATAGATTACTATAGCTTAAATACTATTTCGCTCAGTGTTTAACATTATGTCGTTAATAACTTTAACGTAAGGTTCTTAGGAAATTGTCTACCAGCACATTTTATTCACACTTCTACCTGATTCTGTGACAGGAATAATATTGTTTTCAGACCAAAGTGTATTTATTATCTTCGCGCCATAAGTGAAGTCTTTTTTTCTATTACTACAGTCCCCCAGTTGAAATCTAAGAGTTGCCGAGCAAAACGTAAACTTTCTTTTTAACCGATTTCCTAAAAAGGATGAGGTTCTCAATATATATATTTTTATCTCTTTATTTCATTAAATATATTATTTGAAAAACAAACACAAAAAAACAATTTACATTAACTTTTGAAAATAACTTACACATCATCCAGTTTCATCAGAAATTTGATATATTATATATACCATTCAATTCAAGGCTACATAATTATGTTTACCCTGGTTTAATTTTTGCTTGTATTTCGATATGTAATAAAACAACTCAAACAAAACATCTCAAACGCTCGTATCAAAATTCACCAACTATTGTAACCACGTCAAACTAACAAGTTATTCGTATTATTTCAACAACGTCCTCAGTTTTCGTAATAATACCGAAGATAAGAACAAGTTTGATATAAATGTTAAAAGTTTACCCATATTTACTGTAGTATTATATTATCTGGGCACCATTCAAATACAATGCATTTATTTAAGAATTAGCTAAATGCTTAAACGTAAATCTTTCCTAAAACTGAATCGGCCACTAGATGTATTCTATAATTATTAGAAAAAGATTCTAAGATTTATAATATTTAAATAAAGAAATAGATAATCATATTCATAAATTAAGTGTATTAAATTTAAAAATGTATAAAATGTATTCGACGCTGGAAAGGCAAATTGTATGAACGACCATATTGGTAAAAATTGAGTTGTTTATATCGTTGGAATCGGCAGATTTTTCTCTTTCGAATGGTCTAGGTTCCAGTTAAATCGGAGCACTTTTGTTGTCGTTAATACAACGGTGATTTTTTTTTGAAATCCAACCAATTGGTTGCCGTAATTTGTTTCATAAACCGTACTTAACGTTAGACAGTTGGCCATTATTCACTTTGCTTTGTTTCCCTAAATAAAGATTTGATGTTAAAACATTTTACCTAGTCATATTTTGTTTTTTTTTCAATAAATATTTTTACTTGTTGACCACTTTAAATAATATTGGAAATAAAACAATTTACTTGTGTATATTTTTTTGTTTATTGTCCGTTAAAACACTTTACGTTTCTGCTAATTACAATCACTTGGACGTTAAGCCCATTTTATCTTCAATGTTTAATATCAAGTTGGTTGATCATACATTTTAACCTGAAACGATTTTGAAGTATCGTTAGCAATTAAGCTACTTTAATTTAAGCAAAGTTGTTTGTGTTAGTAAGTTAAGCCTACTTAAAAATCACATTTTGGGTGAAAAAGTGGTGGATAGGCTGTATTCAAAGAGAGCATTTTATGCGCGCGAACCGCTGCATATAAGGTCTGAGCGTTGCGTGGGCCTTCAATCAACCACGCATTGTCGATGAGGGTGATCATGTACGAGTTTCCCGCTGCTTCTACTGGAAAATTGTTTTCACTTAGGCGTGTAAAATATTAATTTATCATGGCGTCCGAACGATGCAAGAAAATATTGAACAACGTTAGACTAAGAAGGAGATTAATATTTGACATTCTACAACCTTGTTGGCTAAATTAGTAAAAACAGAACAGTTAAATTTAAGAAAAAAGGATTTTGATGATATTTTATAATTAATTCGCTTGTTTGTAGCCTAATTAATAAGGTACCTACCTACTGAATAAGTTATCCGATTAGATTTTACATTCGATCTCACTTCTTTTTACGGTAGAAGAACTGCGCCGCGAGACTTGTGTTTTTTAATTTTTTTGTGGGATCTCAATTTTTTTTGTACTTAGTTCTCCTTTACTTCTTTTTGGGTACTAGTTCCGGTGCGTCTTTTACGGTCCATGTTTCATTAATTTGTTACCTACACTATAGATACCTATTCCATCCATATTGTAAATGTAGGTAGCACAGGTGATGAATAATTTTACAAACTGTTTATGAAATTCAAATACTTACCTAACCTAACTAAATTTAGTCTTACTTGCCTTCGACATACTGCGCTGACTCATAAATATAGTATAGGTATAAGGTATATTAAAGGAAGCATCATCTATGACTAACTATTTCTACCTGCATTAATTCACTATTTACTTATCTACTTACTAAGCAGTGTAGGTGACGAAAATTTGTATTAACTGTAAAAGTATCTTTGTAATCCTATGGATGACTATTTATATAGGATAACAAAGTTACTTATGCAGTTTTATATCTGTTTGTTTTAGCGTGGTTGAATGTTTAATCATACTGCGCTACCACGGGAAGAAAGCGCAGTTATGTGGGACTCCAACCCACTAAAACTCCACGATGTTCTCTTATGCCGCTTATGGCGGGAAAACGGGCACGCGTTAGTACTCACCGCGAACGCGCCGCGTCTGTCCGTCAACAGACCGTCCTCTAGGACGTACTCCCGATCACCGGCGCACCAGAACACACTGTGCGCCGTTACCGCCCCAGGGACTAAACCAACACATAGGTGCCAGACGATCCCGTGTATGGCACCCTTGGTCCCCTTGTGACGGGTCAAGGTCAATGGCTCCGCCACCTACCATTTTTTGGCCGCAGGAGATAGGGAGAGCGGCCAACTCTATACCGACATTCCTCCTCCCCTGCGGTCCCACCGCGTCCGCCATCAGACAGTGGTGACACCGTCCAGGCCGCGGAAAATAGGGCGAGCGGCGCACCGCAATACCGGCACTCCTCTCCCACCGCGGCCTCCAACCTTCAGCCGCGATATTGTATGGGTTTGGGCGGCCCCATACGATATCGCGGCCCGCCTCAGGTGCGATGTCGCCCAGGCAGCACCACCCACATGATGGCCGCTATGTCGTCGGCTTATCGTCAAAAGCCCTGACGAGCGGCCCCTCCTCGGGTTCTTCTACGCTTCACCGTGGGTGACCGAGCCAGGGTTACTGAGCCTCCCCGCCTCGACAATACGGGAACCCGCCGGGGGCGGCAGTTTGTATATCTAGGAAACGGGACGGAAATCGCGGGTTGATTTAGTTTTTCTTAGTTTTATTGGCTAAACACTAATTGTGTTAAAAATTTGAAACTTGTAAATCCACTAGAAGTATCTTAGAATTTTGATGATCGGGAGTCAGTCAGTCAATGACGAAATTAAGGAATTATGACGTGCAATATTTCCTAATCTACAAGTTCAAATTGAATGTAACTCGGGTTTATACTAGTTATATTATGTTCTTTTAGTCTCTGAAAATTCAGGCTTTATCCACAACAAAGTTACAGGGGGATCGAAAATGTCCTGAATGGCTTCGAGAAAAGGATGGTACGGCTGTGCCTTTGTTTGCTCGACTTATTGCTGTAGATGCTGATTTGGTAAAGCTTTGCAAAACCATTGCTATACTACGTGGGTTTCATGAGGAGTATCTTATTTTGCAAACTTGCAACACTAAAGAATTGCTGCAGACACTGATGTAGAAGACGTCAACGATTGAAGGTAGGAAAATAGTAAATACAAAACGGGATATTTACCATGTTCAATAAGGTTTTAAATAAATATTGCATGTGAATAACCATATTTTTTTTTAATTGTATGAGTTAGGTATTTCACCAATTTTTGTAGTTATTTGAATTATTTTAATTTTTCGTGTTTTTTCCCTATCCGTTTCCCAATTGAACACAGGATGTTATTTATAATTTTATACGAGTATTTTTTTAATGGTTTTACTTTTCATTACACTATCGAGTAGTAGAGTATACTAGAAGCATTGTATTTGATCTATTAAGTTATAATTATAAACTTGTAATGTTTGATTGTAACAAAATATTGAATTGATATGTGACTGACTGATCTCAAAGACGACGTGGTTTTTTTAAATTATAAACAAGTTGTTTTATGATTTTGTAGCTATTTGCATAGCTTTGTGCAGTTTGCTGTTACAATTTTGCTACTTCTTTATTTTGTACCTATTTTAAGTTTTACCTATCGCTGAAAAATATAATAACATTAGGATATAATACCTTGATCTTAGACGAAACTAAGTTTAGACGAAACTGAGTAATATCAGATGTTTTGGTTTTCCTCGGTTGATTAACGCGGCCTGTTAAAACATTTTATTGGAATATTAAAGTTTACCGAATGGAGCTTAAGTTACTTTAGTTGCAGGTTGTTTGCAGCTATCCGATCGTTAAAACATTTTTTACAGCACCTCTAATGTTGGAATTGTGAATTAAGTCAATTTTACCTAACCAAGATTTTTCACAAACTTGTATTATCTCCTTAAAAAATATCAAAATGGTCATATTTTTTTTTTTTTGACTTGGTCAATAAATAATAAATATATTAAATAATTATTAGTCTGAGTTTCAACAAGAATACTCCAGTAGTTAATTTACTATGTTTTTTTTTTGTGAAAAGTTGAACATCAAATCAGTTTTTTGAACAGTTTATGTAATGGTCGTTAATACAATATGCCTTTCTAGCGTTGATATAGCAAAACCTAATTTCCGACCATGACCTCCGCAACTCTGGGAACTCCGTCAGAGGCATAAAATAAATCTACAATGCGTCCACGACGCCAATGCAGAGGCAACAAATTAGATTCTTTAACAAGTAGAAAGTCTCCAAGTCTCTGAACACAAACCCTCACCCAGACGGCTTCCATCCCTGTCCCACATTCACACATACACTATAACTTAAAGTCTCTCCTCACCCTTCCACTTACTTTTATGACTCTTGGCTGAATGATCTGACTTCAATTTACATTTTAATGCTGATTTTAATGTTGACAACTCTATTGTATTGTTTTTTTATTTTTTTTTTTTGTATTTGACTTTGATTGATTGAAGTGAAGTTTAATTCTGATTTTAATTATAACTGTGATCTGGATTGTGTAATAATGTGATTTTAATATTAATTTTATTGTCTTTTGATTATTATTTTTTTTCCCTTTTGTCTCATACCTATTCTTTATTTTATAATTATTTAATGTAATTATTGAATTTGATTATTGTCTTTAATTCTGATTATTTGATTTATAATACTGTAGGATTGATAACACTGTGCTGTGTCACACAGAACATCCAATATCCCTACTCTAAATTTTGTTTAATTGGGCCACCAAGATACAGGCCATGCCTAGTTTGGGGCCCATGGCCAATTCCATTGTGTTGTTTTGTTTAATTATGTTTTTTTTCCCATTGTGTAAATTATGTATCTGATGTAACATGTGTGTGTGGCAATAAATTTAATTTAATTTAATTTAACTTTGGGAGAGTCAGTTTTGTCAGTCCACTTAACGCGCTGCTGCAAAATATGCAAATATTTCAAAGACCAACGATGCCAGAAACTTTGGTTCATCTGTTGGAGCAACTCAAAACGCGTCAATTGCGAAGGTTTAACTTCCCGGAAGGGGTATTCTAGCAGGACGTTGAGGGGCTGATCAATCAAAAAATGACCAGGGGTCAAAACATTCAGGTCATTAGGGTCTGAGGAGATCGGACAGAGAGTTCGCAAATTGATGACGGCCTCAATTTTACAAAATAGTTTCGCCAATAACCGAGCGGAGATGCGTTTTTGCTACTTTTACAACGGCTTCAAAAATGCCACCCAGTCTGCCCACACTGGGGCAGACTGGGGGGTCAAATAGCCAATTACAAATTTACAAATTTCACTTAAATCTCTATTAGTGCCCTTATAGTTAGTACCATTGTCAAAACGGATCAAAGATGGTAGTCCTCGGCGGAAAACAAATTTACCTAGTGCTGCAACGAACGCATCTGTGCTGAGGGCAGCTACAAGTTCCAAGTGAACCGCCTTGGAGACTAGACAAACGAACACACACAAACAGGCCTTGACAGACGCCACGCGACGCACAGTCTGCGGGGTTCAATTCTCCTGTGACAGACTAATAGAGATTTAAGTGAAATTTGTAAATTTGTAATTGGCAATTTGACCCCCCAGTCTGCCCCAGTCTGCCCACACTGGGGCAGACTGGGGGGTCAAATTGCCAATTACAAATTTACAAATTTCACTTAAATCTCTATTAGTGCCGTTATAGTTAGTACCATTGTCAAAACGGATCAAAGATGGTAGTCCTCGGCGGAAAACAAATTTACCTAGTGCTGCAACGAACGCATCTGTGCTGAGGGCAGCTACAAGTTCCAAGTGAACCGCCTTGGAGACTAGACAAACGAACACACACAAACAGGCCTTGACAGACTTAGCATCACAAAGTTGAGAAGTATTCACCAAGAATGGATGCAAAATGGCTACAAGGGCGTTGCAGCCGGTTTATGCATTATTAAAGTGTCGATCGGACACCAACAATTTCAACAACGCTCCTCTTTTAGGGAGCAACAAAGGATGGCGAGCACCACAATGCAAATTCGAATTCCAAAGTCGTCCTCCGACTCGGAGCAAACCAGATTGGTCCAAGAATGGATTAAGGCGAGCGATTGAGCCTCTCAAAACTGAGGATAACAATTTATGATTCGAGTTCCGTCCGTTACGTATGAAACGTCGGATCCAAGCGGTAACTCCTAACAACTTGGACAAAGAACTGCATTTATCCAAAAGCTAATCGAAATTGTATGCAGGTTGCGTTTCCACAATTGCAATACGCAGACCTGGCAAAACCTCTGGAGAGGAGAACGTATTCTGGGGCCAGGACGACTTGCGATGCATCAACCAGTCTGGTCCCCACCAAATTGAATGGTTGACAAGGACAAGAGCCTCGCAACCACGCGACGCACAGTCTGCGGGGTTCAATTCTCCTGTGACATGTATCTAGATCAATCCAGTCTCAGACTTCCGAATCTGTGAAACTCCACTCGCCACAAAAACCTCTAAAGTATCAGCTGAGGTGCGAAGCTATCAGGCCTCAATCCGCGGGGTGAAGCCCTTCAACACGGGACCCATTAAGCCAAAACCAAAAACCGTCGGTACAAACACTAAACCATTCATCTGCAGAACTCGCTTGCTCCCGGACAAAATCAAACCCAAAACCGCACCTAAGCAAGTCTACGGATCCAGGTACAAACCACTTCGGGTCGGCAGGAGTTAGGTCCGACGTTAATTGCACCACTGCAGGGTTAATGGTTGCCTGTGGGTGTCTGACCATAATATCATTCAAAACAACGGCCTTGGCTAAGATTCTTGGCCTACATTGAACAGGCGAAACACAAATTTCAAATTCTCCCCGTTGACCTACCGCTTCAATACCACCCATATAGTAGAAGGGTGGCATCTACCTGGGAGACCCAATCTTTCCACTAAACAAAAGGATACAAGACAGCCTTGGGTATCCGAATCTAAAAGAACACGAACTGACAAAGATTTACTCTTCGGGCCTCAGATCCTTACAGAGACAGTTGGCAGAAGGGCTGTCTCTGGCTGTGCGGCTGTAGTGGAGGAGAGGGAGGCGACTACCTATTTTTGATAACCCCCCTGGGGTTGGTAGTCGACCTGAAAAGCGGACGCTTCCTCCAATTGAGGAGGGGGTGGCGGGGTGCCCCCACCTTTGCGAGGCGAACCCCGTCGGGGATCAACGTGGGGTTAGCGGGGATGCGGACCTCCACCTGTGGGAGGGGCGTTCGGCATCATCAGGCCCACCAACACGATTTTGGTTTAAGCACAACACGTGGTGGTGCTTACCTTATCAGTGCGGGCAAGGATCCAAACTCTGGAAATCCCGCTGCAAATTTGAGCTATGACCACTCTGGGGATCGCGAGGGACCTTCAACATCAAAATTGTCCAAAAGGCGACATTCCTCATCCAAAAACTTCAACAAATCATCGAAAGGGGGGAGGTTTGTGGCCTCATCCCCACCATTCTTCTGCTCGAACCGAACCTTCAAATCGGAAGGTAATTTAGACAAGACGGTGTGAAGCAAAACAAAAGAACATTGCTCGATTGGTAGACCCAATTGCGTCAAAGCATTCAAGGCCACTGTCAATGGGTTGACCAAATCCACTCGTGGAGTGGCAACCCGATGGATGCGAGGCAACGTCAAAACTTGAGAGACGTCCGCCAAAAGCCTCACATACGCGTAGCGCTTAGTCATAAGTTCCCGCAGTAGGGTAATTTTGATCCGTAACCGCTAAGTGGCTAAGGGCCTCTCCTCTCAAAGTGGCGAACAAATAGGCCTGCTTTTGACTAGGCAACAAGTCTGACCTAGAATCTACCAAAGTGTTGAATATGTCGAAGTAAGCAGTCCAACAACCCAAATCTCCACCAAAGCGTGGCAAGTGGTAGTGTGGAGGGTGGGAGACCTTGTCTCCACCTTCAAAACACCATGTGCAGAATGCCTCAATTTACCAGTTGCCTCAACAATATCAAACGAGAAACCATAAAACTGTGTGACGTCTGCCTCAACCACAGCAGCTAACTCAGTGTCCTCAGTGGGCAAAAGTGCTAAACATTCCGCGTAATATTTATCTACCTTGGCGTGACGAGCCGGGAGGTCACTACATCGGGCCAACAAAGCCTCTGATCTATCAGATCTACTTATCAAAGAGGCCACCGAGGTGACCCATCTCAATTCCGCTCTAATTTTACATGCAAGTGTATTGGCATTCTTAATTTCAAAATGCAAGCAACGGTTAATAAGTATTAATTAATACACAGAATGTTCAACAAACTAAATTAATACTATATGTGTTTAACCACAACAACAGTTTGACGGTAATTTTCTTACCAAATTAAATATCAAATCATAAAGTCTGTAAGAGAAACACCAAGTTAATTTAACAATTATTACTGATCCCTGATAAAAAGGATCACAGATGGTCACTGGAATACTTAAAATAGGCTTTCTATTAAAATATTTTTAGCCAAACCTATTGAAGATGTGGCAGCGGAAAATGATTATAAACATGCTGTGCAGTCGGAGGATACATCTGGTTTTGGGCAGCCAGCCCGCGAATATGTATCCTCCGACTGCAAAACATGATTTTCTTCTTGTTTACGTGTTTAGTTCGAATTATTTATTTTTTTAGTTTTTTGATTTAATAAACAGATGCATTATGCATTATAACGTGGCTGACCGCACCTACCTAAATATCTATCCTCTTTGAATAACAAGGCAAATCCACAATATACAGGGTTTTTGGTAAAACTCTAACAACGTTGCAGGGCTGTATTACATAAATAACAGCATTTCTATTACGACTTTTAAAAATTCAAAAAAATGTGTCGGCTTATCCATATATTTATCGCTCGCCAGAATATTTGGATCAGCAGATTATTTATTTGTTGAATTATTAAAAGTCATAGAACAAAAGTTGTTGTTTATGATGATCCCTGCAAGGAGGGATCATAAACAACCAATGAGGTACCTGACCACATTGGCGAAGTGAATTCATTGCAAAATAATAGTCATATTATGTGCTATGCTAAAACACAGGTATTGACTTTGAAGAACGCTGTCTGTAATTCTGCCTTTACGTTGTTATCTATGGGTAAAAACTTACCAAATTGTCCATGGTTTTATACCTGTCTCTTTCTCTCCAGCGAGCGTGACGTTGAGAGTGAGGCCGACAGGTAGCTTTAGCTGTCAACTTCATAGGGTTTGTAAAAGACATAGCCAGATTCTGCCCTCCGAAACAATCAGAATACATAAATGTACAGTAATTATTAATATGTGAAAATTACTTGTAAAATAAATAAAAATTAACCGCAACGATTACATTTGTCTAGAACAGGCGACAAAAAATTCCAAAAAAATATGTGTGTTAATTGTTTATGTGCTGTTACTATGCAATGCATTTGCGTCTGGATACACACATAAGACAATAGTACATTACTGCAGCGGCCAGCAAAAGAGGCATTGATGGACGAACGTGTAATACACGCATACGTAAGTCCATCAATGCCCAGTTGTGGCCAAGGCTTGTATAGTACTTTTCTCAAATATGCGCGGAAATTTAAACTAAGTAGTACCTAGAACTCATTTTGTCAAAATCAATGACGAACAACAATAATTGTTCCCGCGTTAGTGTTCATTTGCTTTTTTTTCAATAAACAGCGTTCTATTTGCAAGCCAGTTCGAAATTTAAATAAAACCTTTGATAAGTTACCTCCTTGGTGGCCATGCTTCGGAGAAAAAGATCGTTCCATTTTTAAATTACACGACAGATATGAGTTTACTATGGAATTTATTTGGCCGCTAGACACGACAGATATGGATTTTCATACAACTTTTGCCGGCCGCTGCGCGCATGTATTTGGCCAGTACAGCAATTGCGATTTATCTCGAAGAAGGTTGTCAAAATAATGCTCAAATTTTCAAGCATGTTTGAGAAAACACTATTTCTGAAGTAAGCCTGAAGGTCAGATTAAAATATAAAACAACGACAACTGCAAGAACGTATTGCTAAGGTATATACCTCTAAAATAAAAGTTAAGGTTTTACGATTATCGCAGACACCATTTTTTGAGCGGCCAAGCGTCATGTCATATAGTTGAATGCATCGACAATATAATCCAGAGAGTGTATCCGAACGTCCTAGTCATTTTGACATTAAATGCACACGTATAATAAACACGTTTCATGCGGGCGAAACCGCGGGCACCAGCTAGTTTTAAATAAAATGTGACATGTTGATTGATCCAGTAGTCTTACGTAAAGGTGCACTAATGCTTAAAACAATCGAATAACAGCATCCATGGGATGCTGACTGCCGATACAACTTGATATTCATTCCAGTTGGGTAGGGCTAACTTCGAGAAAGAGGTCAACGGTTGAATCCGACTCGGCTGGGCAGCGCTCGGGAAGTTGCGCGGTATCTTCTCGTCCAACTTACCACAGTGTCTCAAGATGAAAGTATATGACCGGTGCGTGTTGCCAGTGATGGCATATGGCTCTGAGACGTGGTCGCTTACAATGCGCCTCATCAGAAAGCTTACAGTCACTCAAAGGGCAATTGCGTGATCGAATCAGAAATGTAGAGATCCACAAGAGAACCAGGGTTACCGACATAGCCCGAAGAATTGCCAAACTTAAGTGGCAATGGGCAGGGCACATTGCTCGCAGAACGGATGGCCGATGGGGCAGAAAGCTTCTGGAGTGGCGACCGCAAACCGGCAGACGTTGCGTTGGAAGGCCTGCCAACAGATGGAGCGATGACCTGGAGAAGGTTGCGGGGATCCGCTGGTTGCGAGACACACGGGACCGGTCAATGTGGAGAACCTTGGGGGAGGCTTGTGTCCAGCAGTTCGGCTGATATGATGATGATTCATTACACCGCCACCAACTCAAATATCGATTTTGGTTTTTGTATTTTTGGAGTTGATTTTTAAGTGACCAATCAGAATTTCTAGCCAACTATATTGGGGTCGGCTTTCAATATAATCGGATACACCTGAGTGATTTTTCATGGAGCGACTCCCTATCTGACCTCCACAACCCAGTAACTGGGTAACACGATACCCCTAGCACGACTGGTGTCAGATTTCCTGGCTTCTGACTATCGGTAACCAACGAGCAAACCTGCGTTAGATTGCAAACCTGCGTTACGCGGATGACACCACCTTATTTGCAACCAGTGCACAACACTTGGAAGAGCTATTGTCAAGGATGGAACGAGTGAGTTATGAGTTTGGACTTAAAATTAATCGCAACAAGACCAAGGTTATGATTATTGACCGTGTTAGAAGTAATTCGCCTGAAGTAACCCAAATCGCGAATTGCACTGTAGTCCAATCTTATATTTATCTCGGGGCTATGATTTCGGGCAATGGTGGATGCGTGGATGAAATAAAAAGACGTATGGGCATCACAAGAACAGCAATGGACGGGATGCGGAAGATATGGAAGAATGGAAATATAACTAAAGCCACGAAGACCAGGCTCGTGAGGACGCTTATATTCCCCATATTTCTTTACGCGGCTGAAACGTGGACTCTGCGAGAAGTGGAGAGACAGAAGGTGGACGCTTTGGAAATGTGGTGCTGGAGAAGAATGCTTGGAGTCTCGTGGACCGAGTTTCGCACAAACGTCTCGATACTTCAGGAACTCGGCATCAGGCAGCGTCTATTTTCTGTGGTACAATCTCGCATCCTAACATTCTTTGGACATGTTTCCCGGCGTGACAACCAGTCCATAGAACGCCTTGTCATTCAAGGAAAAGTGGAAGGCACTAGACCGCGCGGAAGGTCACCCACACGATGGACTGACCAGATCAAGTCCGCGGTTGGAGGCTCGCTGAATGAGTGCAGCAGGATGACGTCTAGCAGGCAGCAATGGCGAAACGTCGTGAAGCGGATCACATCTGACCCCTCCAATAATACTACGAGCTCATAGCGATCACGACCGCTCTGTCAAGAGCGTACCGGATAAGAAGAAGAACCAACGAGCTTTCCGAGGCACGGAGGAAACTCGCTGTGTAAAGATGGTCACCCATCCACGGACTGACCTCGGCAAACGTTGCTTAACCTTGAAGATTTGTGCGGCTGTTATTGCTTAGGCACGAGTATTTGTTTTAAAAATATCCTAAAAAGGTATAAGTACATAAGTTGCAATGGAAATAGAACTTAGCACATAGATTTTAAAAAATCACAAACAACTAGAGTGGAGGCTTAACGGCTTTAAAGTTTTTAGACCTTTAGAAAAATATTCACTGTTATTGCTTTTGTATTTTTTACCGAGAAATATGATCTAAGTTGCGATATTACAATTCATACGATGTTTCCTCAATTTATTTTGTGTTACGTGTTAGCTATTTGGAGCAAATTCATGGATCTTTGTAAAAATGTACTCGAGTAAGACTTCCCTTTGGATCGTGTGTTTTTGACGAGCAGTGTTTGATTTTATTTTGTTTACTTGTTCGCAATGTTGTTGACTCTTGAATGTTAACATAGTGTAGGAAGACCGAACGTTAGTGGCAAGAAAACCAGTATTAGCTGGCCTCGTATTCTATTGAGACTCCGTGCAACGATAGACCAGTTTAAGGTCATAAAGCCACCACAATACCATCGATGTGCCGACGACTGTCCCTGTTTACAATTGAAATCCTTCCTCCTCCTTCCTTCCTTTTTCCGTTGTATCTTCGAGAACGCTTTGAGTATCTTGTTCCGAGAGGAAAACCTTATTGTTTGTCATCATCTCTCCTCCGTCGTTTTTCTCCGCACTCTTCAAGTCTTTACGGTGGATCTTTTACTATTCGCGCTGTCCGCCGCTGGAATACTCTTCCACACTGTATATGGGATAACCCCTCGTTAGAGAAGACCCAGGGTCCTAAATGACACAATTATTTATGTATTGACAATTATAATATTTGATTAAAGTATTATATAGTATGCTGTACCTATTTATAATGTTTATGCATTGTGTTGCACACGCATTTGTTTAGTTTATTTAGTGAGTGAGATTTTAAAATTGTTAAGTGTTTTTAATAAGCTTTTGTTGTGCACATGGATGTACTATCCTCATACGCGTATTTCTCTACATAACTGAGGTTTGCTGTTAGAGAACCCAACTATGGGTAATTGCGCTTTTGTAAATTAACTTTCCTATTGTATTTGTAAGTGTTTACGTTTTGTGGAATAGGAAATTATTAGGAACCTCGACAAACACGTCATCGCTTACTCTCAAGTGATATGGTGGTCAAACGCGAGCCTATATATCTATCTAATACCTTTCAACGAGCAATTCTTGTCTTATATGTATATAATATAATCTGAATCTCGGAAACGGCTCCAACGATTTTCATGAAATTTAGTATGCAGGGGTTTTCGGAGGCGATATTTTGATCTAGCTAGGCTTCATTTTTAGAAAACTTCGTTTTCTCTATTTTAACCCGAGCAGAGCTCCATCGCCCAGGTACTCAAAAATAATAACGAAAAAACCTGGCAAACTGCCTAAGTATTCGCTGGAAGCAAGTAATAAACCTTTTTTATGGGTGGTTCAAAAGGCGCCTGGACTTTTAGGGAAAAGACCAAGGAATGTGTTACTTTAACCTCACTAAAACCACTTCGATGTACTCCATCAGTGATCACTATCACGTAAAATAGGCCCCGTGACCGCTTAAAAGACCCACCGGATCCAATCTGTGCAACGCGTGTTATCTTATCATACATCCCTGAGGAAACTGATGGAAAAGCGCCTCTCCTAAGCCTCGCAATGGACTGTAGCACTCAGATCAATGTAGCAAGTAAACCTGGCAATAGCCCCACTAGATGTTAAGAGATAACCTCTTAGTCTAAAAGCTGCAATGAAGTGCGGTAACCTCCGTATGTGTTGCACTTGGCAGCCGCTGCAGAGACAATTATCTCAAGTGCCTTTGATTCAATAAATTACATAACGTAATGTCGTGAGCACCTCGCATCTCGTGCTTGAGATCGTGGGTTAAATGCCGGGAAAGTACCAATGTGACTTTTCAATTAATATGTTCTTTCTAAGTTTATCTTGGACGTCGCTAACAACGGTGAAGGAAAACATTGTAACGAAACTACACCGTTATAAACCCCAGAGGTCTAATAGTATACTTTGTGTAATCTTAATGACAAGAACTTGCTTTATAAATTAATAATATAAGTTTAAAATCGACAACCGGCATTAAGCCAGCGTGATGATTACCTAATGCTCAAGTCTTCTCTGTATGAGAAGAGGCCTTTGCCCTGCAGTGGCATAGTAACAGGTTGATATTATTAATCCTTTATTTAACTGTTTTCTTATTTTGCACAGTTGTAATAAAAAACTTAAAAATAATAAACTTTAAAAAATATAAAAGATAGAGACTACGGTATCAGGAACAGGGTCCAAGCTATCGGCCTGGGCTCCAGAGAGAGGAACCTCTGAACGATACGAGGCGTGTCCAGAAAAAAGGCTTTTTGAATCAAGTTCTTGACCAAACCGCCTAACTTATTATTTTTATAACAGCCCGCTCCCTCTCACACAGGGTAGGCCAGTATCCACTGCCCCAGAATTGGGAACGTTTTCCATGATCTGCCTAGCTTTAGGTTGGAACCATGTTGAGGTCAGCTTCCAGTCTTGCAGGATATAATCGAATACCAGTATTTTACATGGAGTGACTGCTTATTTGACCTTCACAACCTAGTTACTGGGTAGGCAACAAGGTGCCCTTGGTGAGTTAAACGCTGTTTGGCAGTTTAAATAGTTCAAGTTGTTGTATAATTTTTTCTGGGGGAATTCTTTTACAAGGGGCTCAAGAATACAACTAGGAACTCAATTGTTTTCTTTATTTGATTACTCAAACAAGATTAGGGTAACCTTCATAACTAAAATACAGTCTCTGCAGATCTCGGCGACAATCCGCCACGCGTGGAGGATGAACATGACGATATTATGTCTGAAATCGTTTGGTCATGGAACGTTTGCGGTCAGGAGTCTTATTCTGTACTAGTTTTTGCTGGCAGCTTCGCCCGCAGGAAGTTGAATATTATCTCAAACGTACTACCGGGATAAAAAGTATCCTATGTCATAATCCTGGTCATGGTGGATAAAACGTGGCTACTGAGGCGTCAGTCATGCCAAACAAACTAACAAATTATAATATACATAGTTCAACTCAACTTTGCGCGCGGCGCTATGTGTGTGTAAGCATCTGTGTGGGTGGTTGTTTGCTCGGACGACTACTGCCGCGTCACTTTCACACAAATGTATTATGTATAATTACAAGCGCACGCACAGCGCACGCATACATGGCGCCGCGCGCACAGATGAATTCAACTATCTCTACAAGCTTCTGCCAGTAGCTTCACTAGCGTGAATATAGTCCCAAGGAATCATACTAAGAAAATATACTATATTCTATTTAGGACATGGTCTACTGATGTGCTAAGTTTCAGCTAAATCCGTTCAGCTGTTTACATACAGACAGACAGAGTTACTTTCGCATTGTATGGAAGTATGGATTAGTAGGAGTAGCATGATACCTTGTAAGTAAAGCAACCACGTTATTGTTATGTCTTTACTTGGCGTTCCATTACGGAACTGATCGCAAAGAACTTCTCACATTTGCATATATGACTGGAACTCCATTTTGTCTGCAACATTGACTACTGCATTAGTTTGCATTTTGTTTTACATAGTTCTATATGTTTTATTATTATACACAAATCTTTAACTTTTCGTTATTGCTTTTATTACTTAAGAATGAAATACTACGCATTTCGTGGTGGTCTGGGATAAGACATGCTTGAAGTCGTGGGTTCAAATTCGGGCACTATTGTGGCACTTTCGATTTATGTTATTGTAGTAGTTGTGCTCGGCGGTTTCACCCGCGTATAACTTAAATTTAACACAGAGCAGACCCGCCCGTCGTCTCGCCCGTTCGGTAAATAGTAAGGTTGAATTATTTTACATTTTATCCTAAACTGTGTGTCCAAATAACAAGCTATAAAGTCTATCTTCATAAATATCTTGATGATGAAGTAACTTTCGCTCGTAAGGATTAATTTGGTTTTGCCTGCCTAATAATAATGCTCAATAATCACCTTTTATTTTCAATAAATTGTTTCACCGAAAATGCCTTAACCTTTTGAGCGCCAAGCGGTACCGAATGCGAATTGTCCCCCAGCGCCAAGCTATAAATGTATAACGAATATATAGTCAAAAGTAGTGATGTGGGTAATTGAAGTATCGATAAATGTTACTCACATGTTTTTTTTTAATAAATGTACCAGAGAAATAGAAATAATTACGTATTTCGATATCACAATAAATAAAATAATGACAAATTTCGATACCTTGTTTTATTAACAATAGTTTTGATAAGAAAAAGCAGAATAAACTATAGATAATGACCAAACAGATACATAACTCAATTTAGCCATAAGATGTTGGCTACATCCCTATTACCTTTTGGCGTCATCCAGTAGTCTTCTTATCAAGACCGTGGCGCCCAGAGCACGTAAAATTTTAATTGTTATAGGGACACATCCCTGTTCAATTTTCTTATATTTTTCGTGTATCGATGTTTGTGTTTAAGCTAAACACACATTAATATTATTATTATCGATTTTGCTTGGTCACGTTACGCGCTTCGTTTCTGGATTTGGCGTATCGCATTCAAAGTAAGAACGCAATTTTTGGTATGTTCTGTATTCTGAGATATCATACTAATTTCGAATGTAGGTACCTACTTACGCCAATCTATATTTAATTTTATTTTCTTACCGTTAAGTAATTTACACTACACTCAAAATCTTCATCTGATGTACTCTCGTATTTATCGGATTCAGCTTCCTAATCCACACCTTGTACGATTTTTAAAAGTAGTTCGGAGCGTAACTCATATGCTTCACATTTTTTTTATATCGATAACGATCCATAACAGCGCTGCACTATCTCACACTGACCTTGATGCAATTACGTCTATGACGTCACAGGTTGTCTTCTATTGATGTCCATGGCGCACGAGGCACCGATATCTATTAGTTTCGTAGTGACGGGTTCTTTTAATATCGATATCAGTATAAACCAAAATCCGGCTTTGTGTGTATTAAAAGATTTGAGTAAATACATGAGTAAGGGCTAGCAAAATTAAGTACATTCTTCAAAAGGATCGCATTTTTTTCAATACTCAATATTTTGATTCGAAATAAAAGTGTTTTTTTTACTTTTGTGTATATGGACACTTTAGAAACTTAATCAAGTAACCACAGCACTAGACGTCTTCCTATAAAGACTTCGGCGCCTGGGACACTACAAAAATTTTGGCTGGTATTATTTTTCTGTTTTTAATATAAACAAAGACCCATATTGAAATTAAACATTAAGTTTAGGGTTTTAGGCAAAAGTAAAAATACGCACAAAGAATTTTTTTAATGTATTTTAATGAAATAAACGATAAGATTATATATTGTCTTCTAATAAAGACGTGGCGTGGAGGACACGGAAACGGTTGTCTTCTATAGAAGACCGTGGCACTCAAAAGGTTAATGTGGATCATTTATAAGATATTAATATATAGTGTCGTGGCCTTTTTTAATATCAACAAAAAAACAATATCTTTCTATTACTTGGTACTTACGTATAATTAGCTACTACCCCAGCACACGCGGATAAAGCAGTTCGATAGCGTTTTTTTTTCGCACTTCACAAATATCAATATATAAAGCTAACCGAGAACTTTAGCGAAATGCTTTATAGCCTATAGCTTTTCTCATAAATGTGGCAATCATATACAAAAAGACATGTTCAAATCCAACTGACAGTTCCAGAGATTAGCGCGCTCTAACAAAAAAACAAAAACACAAACAAACAATCAAACTCTTCCGCTTTAAATTAAGTAAGAGGTACTTACCAAGTTTATCTTTGACATCTTTCTGTCAAAATAGACATTCCAGTTTATATTAATTCCCAACAAGCTGAAAATTTACATGAACGAAAGGGATACCATTAAAATTAAATTGTGAAAAATCCTCTTCGATTCCATGAATGCAATTTTTTTTAATTCATGGTCAAAGAGCACCAAAATCTGTTTGTTGCTTAATTCTCGGCAAGTTATGTTTTTACTGCAATTTGTGTCAAGGCAAGTTTGTTCCTTGTATAATTGTGCACAAAAAAACCTGAATAAGATTCACTAATATTCATTAGTTTTCGATATATTAATCAAAATACTTTTTATGTGTTTTATTTATACTAAACTAGCTTCTGCCAGCGGCTTCGCCCGCGTGTATTATACATACATGTAAACCTTCCTGTTGAATCACTATCTATTAAAAAAAACCGCATCAAAATCTAGGGAAGAAATCTCAAATCTCCGCATACATAGGGACAGAAAGAGGGAAGCTTTGTTTTATACTATGTAAGGATAAGGAAGGATCTGTGCCTATGGTAATTTACGCTAGTTAAATTAGGTTTTTATGCTCAATAGAGCCGTTCTTTCATGTTTTGAAAGGAATATTTTCAATTCTTAGCACTTAAAATACCTAAAATATAAACTTAACGATAATGAAATATACCATGTAGCATAATTTTTCACTAGCAGTACTAAATCAACGAAACAGCTTCAAACATAAGAAAATGTTTGAAATAATAATAGGAAAATAACTTTTTAAGCTGACATGGTCACAATCATTAGGATTAATATTTGTTTCGGGATATTTACTATGTATATGCGATTGTATGTTTATTTGTTCTCGTGATCATGGCGCTTGTAACGGTGCCGAAATATCGAACTCTCAACCAAAATCTAAATATACATGGTAAATATCCCAAAACAAATATTAATTCTAAGGATAACTTAACTGTAATTAAGGTTAACTGTAATTGGAGATCAATCTGCGAAAAACCCAGACAGAAAACGTCAATTTTACAATTTCATTATAATGGTATCTCTAACGTTCATGTGAATTTTTAGCTTGTTGGTTATTTATGTAAGGGCCCTATTTTTTTTTCCTTGCTACCCCTTTTTTTCGGGCTAAGTTGACCGGACTAATTGATGACATCGGTAAAGGAAACATTTTGAGGAAACCTGGACTTATAGTTAGTATAAGTTTGAGCTCCATTGGTGTACTCAATTAACAAATAACCAAACGAGTAAACCACTTTGGTTTGGCCCTTTACTTTCAGAACGGATGGCCAAAGGCAAACGGTTCTGGAGTGACTACCGCCGTTCTGGAGGAAGACACAGCGTCGGAAAGCCTTCTACAACGCAGATCAATGACCTGGTAGCGGCCGTGGTTTTCTGATGGATACGAGAAGCACAGGAACGGTTGATGTCAGGTGTGGTGGTGGACACTTGGGGAGGCCTATGTCCAGCTGTGAACGTATTACGATAACCTTGGTTTTGTATCTTTTTACAACATTCATTACTAACTGAAAAATTAATTACTTTAATTAAAATTTACAGATAAAGTATACCTCATTTTCAAATACATATTTTCTGGCAAGGTTTTAGATTTAGAGGTTTTAGTATGTGTCCATATAATACAAGACCATGATTTGTCATAAAAAATGCTCTAATATTAATATGGCTATAATAAAATAATGATGACGTAAATAAAACAAGGGCGAGTAAAGAGACACAAGAGACACTAAATCTTCCATGATTGCAGGTAATAACTTGTCGTACGTAGATTACAAAAGTTTTGGTTTTTTTGAGTCCCCTCCGTCAGGATAGGGTTGTCAGGCGTCCGGATAAAGACGGACATTGATTTCAATCCGAATTTGAGTGCCGAGATTTATCCGATATGGATTGTTCTGAATTCGCATGTATGGAATTGGTATCCAGCGTATAATCCTCGTTCAAAATATACTGTGGGTATCGCTGTATCGGATTTGGATCGAATATAGTGCGGAACCACTCTTATTGTGTTTTAAGGTTGCTGCATCTTAACTTATAATATTATCAAGATTGAGAATTTTGTGAGTTTATTCAAACGTTTAGGGTAAGCTCTGGAAACTCTGCACCTATTTGTAAAATAATTTCAACATTGGAAACGTACATTATTCCAGATGGTATACATTATTATGACCTAGGCAAAGCCAGGGTGGGTCACTGTAAGTTATAATATTAGTAATTTAAAAACAAAAATATAAGATTCAAGATGTACCTACGACCTATTAAAAAAAGTTATACCTGGTAAAATTACTGGTATATTCCTGGGTTTCAGACTTATAGTGCCACTCTGTAAAAATCCCAACGTATGTAACAAAATTATTCACGCTCACTTCAATAAGTATTCACGGTGACATTTTGACAGAATAAACTGCCAGGTGGAATGATATCTCACTTTACCAAATGGACTAAGATCATAATCCCATATATTTAGTATAGAAAGCTATGAGTAATGTCTGGGGCGTCCGGGATCTATAAATTTTCACGTTGAGATTTCTACATAACAGGTTGGCTCGGCTACCAACCTCACGTCGGGAATCGACCTTCGCTGTGTCACGTGAATAGGTATAAGGTTTCACTCGCACGCGTGTAGATGTAGAATGAACGAGAAAGACGATTCTTACGTGTTATTAAACCGCAGCATTCAGAATATTATGGGAATTAAGTTTAGTCGTGCGAGTAATGACAAATGTATGAACCGGGGTGAAAGGGAGTGTGTAAAGGTTGTATGTAGAGGCTGTTTATAGTTTCTACGTATCTTCATAGGTAAAATTTAAGGCATACCTACATACATAAGCATCAATCATATCTTATGGGAGTGTATTCTTTGGCAGAATGAACGCAATACTATGTTGAATAATGTACAGGCTGTATCAGGAGCCGTTTACTATACGGACCTTGTGGAAACTAGAACAAATTTCCGTGCGTTCAAGCGCTTTTGCCATACCTATTATTGGAATCAAATATAACAGCTCACAATGTTAGGACCCATTAAAATTAATGCTAATTTTTATCCGTGGTGCTAGGCAACTGGGCTTATCCCAGTTGTAAACGACCCTTTGTGCCTATTGGTCTTGTTTGATCTGTGTCCTGCTTGATATGGAGGGAAGTGGAAATTTGTATTTTTCTTACTCCTCCATTTTCTTTTCTGATTAATTTCGTTGCGGGATCCAAGACAGTTAAATTCATTCTCCGGGACTTCGTCGAGCTTCATTGCCTCGGCGCTTTTCTGGTGGTCGCCACTGTTGATTCTGGCTTTCAGGAGTTGCAGTGGTTTGGGAATAGTGCGGTGGGATTGTATGTTGTGTCATCATAATCTTCCTGCCCTTGTCCCATGTTACTTGGGGTCGGCGCAGCACGTTTTCTTCTTCCATACCGTCCTGTCCCCCGTCACGCTATCACTGACTCCCTTTTTTTTCATATGTTCTCCCTTTTCTTTCATATGTTCTCCCTTTTCTTTCACGCCTCACACAGTCCATCCATCTTTTCTTTGGCCGTACCCTCCCTCTCCATCCATCCACATTTATATTCATAACTGTTTTATTAACTTGCGATTCATCCCTCTTCATCATACATACATAAACGCACGCCTTTTTCCCATGGCAGAAACTAAAGAATGCCACCTGCTATGATCCTTACATACTTTTATTGCTTCACTCACATTCATACATCTAGTCATACACGCACGCCGATTATGAGTACTTGTTATAATTTAAGGCATGGATTTATTAATGTAGATTATTAAATCGATGCCTTAGTACCCATCTAATTGGATATATTAAAGAGCAGTGGATGCTCAGTGGTAACGGCCGCGACTTACAAGTTGTAGGTCGTGGGTTGGAACCCAGGCAGGTGCTTTACTTTGTGTACATTTTTTCATCACCACTGCTCTGAAATCGGTAAAGGAAAACATCGTGAGGGAACCGGCATGTCCTAGAACCAAAAATTCGAAGACATGTGATATACACCAACCCGCACTGACCCCGCGTGGTGGATTACGGCCCATTCACTCTCACAGAGAGGAGGCCTGTGTTCTAACAGAAGGAACATTAAAAGGCTGATGATGAAAATCAATACCTATTCGAATTTTTTACCCTTTTTCCATATATATTTCATTTAAATGGATTTAGGTTCACTAATGTTTTATTCATTCTACGCTTGCTATAAATAATCGCATTTCCACTGTTTGCATACTAACAAACATTTTCCTCAGGATTTCCCTCGCCCCACAGGGATAAGAACAACCTAGTATGTCTTCGTATATCACAAATTATCTGCAAGCCCAATTTCACGAAGATCGATTGAGGTGTCGAGGCGTGAAAACGGAACAAACGAACCAAATGAACAGAGATTCTAGTTTTTTGTAACGGTTCAGTTCGCTTATACAGGGTGTCCCAGAAATCGACGTCAAGCCGTAAATGGGTGATAGACCAAGTTATAACAGTTCTCAGAAAAATACGAAAAAAAATCTATCTCATGTTTTTTAAAAATTTATGGTCACTTTAAAAATTTACTAAAAAAATCAATCCCTGTAATGGTTCTTTAACTCCAATTGCTACAAATCCCATAATTTATCTAATTTTTTTATTATTATGTAATCTTGAATAATGCTTGTGTAGATTTTTGCCTAAAATTCAAAGCCAACTCCTCCTACTTGGAAGAAAATTAAACTTTTTCAAAACCAAATTATTCAAATTTACTATTTCGCCCAACTTTAACTGACTGTACTGAAAAAAAAATGTACTACGCTAGTTTGGCAAGTAACATGAAAAATTGGCGCATTTAATAAGGATTCAAAAATGGTGTAACACTTGCTAGATTACGTTTTCAATAATTGGTCAAGTTTTTTTTTGTAAATAGTCTCAGTTTTTACACAAAATGTCCATACTTCCTTAAAATGACTTTAGCTTACCTAAAGCTTTGCTAAACTCCGTTTCTAGTTCGATAGAGACGGAGAGAGTCATTTTACGAAGTGTGAGCGAGACAGAGAGTGACGCCACCTTTATCAGTGACACAACCTTTATCATGAAACGGAGATACAATTTACCGATGAGTGCGAATGAGATAGCAGTAGTTATTGTCCTGTTTTGTAAGCGTAGACGCACAAACAATTACAAATCAGTACGTAAAATTAAAAAATTGAATTTAATTAATTTAATTTAATTTTTTTAATTGCTCTTAAATTACGTAAAATTTCGATTTCTTATCTCGCTCACACTTCGTAAAATGACTCTCTCCGTCTCTATCGAATTAGAAACGGAGTTTAGCAAAGCTTTAGGTAAGCTAAAGTCATTTTAAGGAAGTATGGACATTTTGGGTAAAAACCGATACTAATTACAAAAAAAAATTTGACCAATTATTGAAAACGTAATCTAGCAAGTGTTACACCAGTTTTGAATCCTTATTAAATGCGCCAATTTTTCATGTTACTTGCCAAACTAGCGTAGTACATTTTTTTTTCAGTACAGTCAGTTAAAGTTGGGCGAAACAGTAAATTTGAATAATTTGGTTTTGAAAAAGTTTAATTTTCTTCTAAGTAGGAGGAGTTGGCTTTAAATTTTAGGCAAAAATCTACACAAGCATTATTCAAGATTACATAATAATAAAAAAAAATGATAAATTATGGGATTTCTAGCAATTGGAGTTAAAGAACCATTACAGGGATTGATTTTTTTAGTAAATTTTTAAAGTGAACATAATTTTTTAAAAACATGAGATACATTTTTTTTCGTATTTTTCTGAGAACTGTTATAACTTGGTCTATCACCCATTTACGGCTTGACGTCGATTTCTGGGACACCCTGTATATAACAATATTATAAAGAGGAAAGATTTTTTTGTTTGTTTGTTTGATTGTTTGTACCCAATAGGCTCCAAAACTGCTGGACCGATTTCAAAAATTCTTTCACCGTGGGGAAGCTACTCTATCCCCGGGTGACATAGGCTACTTTTTATCCCTGTATTCCCACGGGAACGGGAACTACGCGGGTGAAACCGCGAGGCGTCCTCTAGTATATTTATATTGTTGGAGTGAACAGTTGCAAATGTTCCCACGTGCAATTAGCTGTATGTCACGCAAAACTGTATTCAATGTCATATCGATCAATATACTGATTGACATTCTTAAATATTATTTGATTGTATTACCTATGGCCTGTAATGTTTTTTTTTTACTATATGTGAACACTTTTAATTGGCCTGAATCTTTAAATAACGAACAATTGTTAAATGAACTGTAAGATGTCGAATAAAATAAAATAATAAATACATACAATAAACTGTGCTTTAAGTAAATATGATTACGTTCTGTAGCTTCTAAATTAACTGTTATATTCATGAAAATGTTATAACATAAGGTTCCAGATCCACTTAAGTAAAGACATGTTATTCTTAAATGTTACCGCCTTTACCTCTCAACATTGAATGAAAAGATTAAACGAAAGTAATTCGTGTTCTTTTTATATTTTTATTACACCAACGTTACGTCTTAGTGGATAACGATCATAAGTTAGCTGGGAGAGCGCCTGTGTGGATTCTGCAATTCAATGTTAGTGTGTACTCATTCAGTGTTGCTCGGGCATTTGCGGCAGGCGCTCGCGTCCGGAGCTATGCCTCGCTTTCATTTATCTACGAAGTTATGTTTTCAATGAACTTCTAACATATTTACGTTTTAATATGGAACGGCTCGTGTATTGTGGAAGACTCTGTGGATTGTGAGAATGTTTATTTATTTCAATGGAGCCGTGGTTTTTGAATGTCAAAGTTGTCCGGGAGTGATTTGTTCTGCAGTCGGGTCTGTAAAATGAAAGTCAGTGTTATTAAAAGTTATTAATGGGAAAACTTAGAGGCGAGCGAAGACTTATTTAAATGGATAAAGGTTTATACAGGTAAGTTTTATTTCTGTTTTCTCGTTTGTGAAAGTAGGGGTTGATAAAAATTGTGAAACGAATTTATAAAAAAAAAACATGATTAGTCTTTTGACCTATATTCCTTTTGAATAACAAAGCTTTAATGAAACAACCGTTACCTTGTTGTAACATCAACACATCAAGCAGTCTAACGAGCACAAAGGAAACTTCACCAAGCGAATTTGTACCAAATACTTAAAGTTACGATCGTCCCCGAGGAAAATATAAAAATAAAAGAAAGATTTTCGGCCCGGGCTTTTCATGGTGGCACACATCGTGAATGAAGTACCGGGCGGTGTCTGTGAGGCTGGGCTATTTTCGCGAGTCCCTAAAATTTGGGCGAGGTAGTAAATTAAAACAAACGAATAAGATACAAGATAAACTTTTGAGGTGTATTTTTCGTGCCCCAGTAGCACGGTTTTCCCTATTATTTTTAGCGCCATTTTTGGCGCAATTAATCTCTTTTTCTTTACTCCTTTGTTCTACAAAACGTCTTCATTTCGGGGCATCTTCATTCACACTGAAGCACACAGACGCTGCGACAGTTTGCTTTCGCACCCCCTCCCACTTTACTTACGTCAAAGCTTACTACTTTTGTCATAGAGGACAGGCAACAGGTCGCCAGTTAGACAGTAAATAACATTATATACAATACCTACTAATAACTATGTCTGCCTGAAATAATCCCTCTCTTACGTACAGCAAAAGACGACGGTGAAGGAAAACATCATAAGGAAATGTCTTAGAACCGAAAATTCGAAGACCTGTGTCATCCACTAATCCGCAGTGGGCCCGCGTAGTGGGTTACGGCACATTCCCTCTCACAAAGAGAAGGCCTGCACGAACAACGCACCAAATGGAAGTCTAAGTGCGGGGTCCATCTATCCTATCCTAGTATTACGTATACCAAAGGTCTTTACGCTTGCACACAACGGAACGCTTCCTTATTTTCCACTATATTTATTAAGTAGGTTATACCCATGGTTCATGAAAAAAATATTCCATATGCCACGCTCTTTCATTCATGAAATTATTTATATATGAGGGAACCTCGAGAGGCTTCAAACCGACATAAATTGTCACAATGATAAGAACACGTTAAGTAGGGCTGTGTACTCTCTAGGGTTGTTCGCAAACACACTTTGAATACAGTTCCGGGTTTCCCGGGAAACCCGGACAAAGCGACCCCGGTGAAAGGCGGGCAGGTCCGGGTTTAGTACCAGAGGTGCTCATTAGAATGCGGGCACACGACCTGAGCATTGCGCCAACATATCTCCTGTGTTCAGTTCTGGTTTTTATGGTGCCATCAACTTTGGTTACGAGTTTCTGGCGAAGTTAGGTTTTGAAATACCTATAACTTGAAAAATGGCTTTTAAATCTCTTCAGCAAAGTTGCTATTTTGCATTTTATAGAAGTAGGAAGACTCTTTAGATATCTTAAAATAATTTAAAAATAGGTCCTCCAAGACTTAAGACTTCTGGTGTAATATTATATACTGCGCCCGAAATTGTAAAAATACTCAATTTAATTCAATTACCTGATCCATCAATTTATTTGAAACCATAGTAATATCCTGTCCAATTATCGGGCTATTTCCAATTCAATTTCGGAATTCCACTGAATTCGAACCTCAAATACTCAATTCAGGATCCGGCTCTTACTGTATGTAACCTCATATGTGTGTCAAGTTTAATACTAATATTAGCCAGTTCTAATTTTCTAGTATAATGCACAATTTCTGGGACGAAAATGATCGGAAAGCTAATGCGAATTGTAAAATACACGTTAAATGTTGTGATTGTTTTTTAACAGGCAATTGCAGCACTTGACTATAACTGGAACATTATAACTTTTTTCCAGAAACAAAGACAATTTCTGTAGACACACAGTAAACATTTCTTTGTTTTTAAATAAAGTGATCTTCTCAATATCGTACTTAATCTAATTTCACACTATGCGTGACCAGAGACTTTGAGTGGCAATGCTGCCAGTCTTCTGGGCACGTTGTCGAATGACAGCGGTGTGGAGTAGTACTTTGTCGACTAGGTGTACCTTGTTTTTGAATATATGTACGTATAAGTTAGTATAGTAAACTAGCTTTAGTATTATTAGTTAATTAATTTACATTATCTTATTTCTCTGGTCAAGATATTTTCTAATATTATTTTATTAAACTCTTTTTACATTGTCTTTCGTGAAACTCTATACTATCCTTATCTATTAAATACCCATACAGCTGAACTGATATTCAGTGCCCTCGTCACCTTTCTGACGCTCCCCCAAAGAGGGTCACCTATTTTTAGCTCGCGGCTGCCAAAACTTGCTCCTATCTCAATATAATGGGCTGGGGTATATTATACCCAGGCTTCTATTGGGATAGGGTATGCTACACCATGTTTTTGGAAAGGCTCATCACGTGATTGGTCAAATAAAAACACAACAGAAAAAAAAACCAATCAAGTGCGTGTCGGACTTTTTTCTGTATGTCGGGTTGAGCATTTCTATTACATGTTTTTGGAAAGGCTCATCACGTGATTGGTCAAATATAATGTCAACAGAAAAAATCAATCAAGTGCGTGTCGGACTTTGAAGGATTCCGTGTCGGGTTGAGCATTTATGCATGCACGATAGTATTGATTTTGTCGACTGCAAAAATATAGCTTTATTTCACTGTAGAAATATATCATGCTAATCTCTCCAAATATTGACTCAAATAAAAAAATGTATTAGAAAACTCTAGCAGTCATCTATTAAATAAATTTGAATAAATAAATAAAATTAATAAAAATGTGCTCTGCATGTCTTTTTATCTCTATGTACATAAATGGGGAGTGCCACCCCTTATCAGGTTTTCCTAATTTGACTACACCATTGTATAGCGGAATCTTTCTTCGTTTCATCGATATAGTGCCGAGTCTCCAACTCTGTGAAACCAGACACACGAACAGATGGAATCGTCGAAATATCGTCTTCGTTTTTGCCACCTGGCTACGGAACCTTAAAGAAACTGCCAGTCAAATTACTTGACGTGACAACGTATTAAAATAAATGAATTTTCAAAAGCCCTGGGGTTGGTAAATAGGGCGCTACAAAAACAATTAACCCGAAATAACCACAACAAAGCCTTTGGTTGGCGGGGAATATTAAAAATGTATTAGTTAGGGTCCCGCCCACGACACGTTTTGAAATTACTTAGGCCGTTTGTTCACGCTAGGCAAAGTCACCGGAGGCTCCAGACAAGTGACATTTGATGACAACGATGGCGATGGTTGAAATGCCAAAATGGAAGGAATTGATCACGAGGGTAGTTTACTGAAAATTTATTTTTTGTCCGTTGGGTAGATTAATTAATAAATATATTGGACACGTATTTTTTCTTTTGACACGTAAACTTAAAATGACGACCATAAACAAGACAGATATCGTGAAACGTCAGGCCGCTTGTACACTTTATAATGCCTTAGTGACGTCACAAGCCCGCACTCCTGAACTTTGATGCGCTTTAACTTTGTATTTTTTTATTGATTTGGTAAAGCAAAAAATACGTGTCCAATATTATTCGATAATCTCACTGACGGACTAAATAGAATTATCATTTTTCTACCCAAGAAACATCCCTGGTCCATACATTTTTGACAGTTTTCTATATGCGTTCGTTAATAGAATGTCACTTGTCTAAGGCCGGATTACGAAAGAATTCATGTCATTTCTACACATGAACTGTGTACTCGGTCTGCACAAGAAAAAATCTTGTCTGCGCTAGACAAAAAAAAAATTTCGTGTACATGATGAATTCGTCGAGTACGACACGAATTCTTGCATGCTGTTGAATTTTTTAGCATGTAAAAGCGGCCTTAGATTTACACAGCCGTAGGCACTAGTTCACGACTACGAAAAAGGTTTACTTTTAATAATGAAATAACTTTACTTTGTAATTATGAACCTTGTTTCATTTGGACTAAGTTCTTTTTCCAGTGCTTGCTCATTGTTTTAAAGTCACTTTATTCCGTTTCACGCTATTACTTTCTCTGAAGTTTTAAGTTAATGTCTTGGGATTTTTAAAGAACGTAGGTAACGAAAGGACCAATAAGAATAAAATGTAGAACAGCTATTTTAAGTTAAGAATATAGGTAATGGTGTTAACGCCAACATAAATATGACACTTGTATTCCCTGAACGGTTTGGCATGAGTTTTAGTACACTTATTATTCTGCTTCAGTCAAGTTTAAGGCCCATTGACGACTCCATATAAATTGGGCACAGATCCACTCTGTTTGGTGCAACTGAGAAATTGCAGAAACCCAACTTAGCTACGAAATATCCAACTGTAATTTCTTAATTTATGGAATTACTCTTTCCAAACTCCCTTTTACTGTTGTTTTTAGAGTGATTAATTTTTTTATAGACTTGCTGCTTTCGCGGCACTCTGAAATCTTTTTTCTAAATTAAAGTAGCCTTAGTGACTCCTTGTAATATCAGCTATCTAGCAGTGAATGTCTCGTCAAAGTCAGTCCAGCCATTGTGTAGATTAGCCTAAACAGACTCACAGATAAAGCATATTTTGTTGCCCCACCTGTATTTTCAGCACTGGGCCCGCGTGGTGGACTACGGCCCATTCCCTCTCACAGAGAGGATGCCAGTGTACCAGCAGTGGGAAAATTTATAAAGGATGATGATGATGATGACCGTTACATTACAAACAGACACGTCAATTTTATTTATTTGGCCAGATATCGAAACGAGCTGTGCCTTGAAAGGGTTACTGAACTATCGGTCTCAGTTGTGAGTTCGAAACATGTAGTTAGAACAGAACCCTGAATTCTGATACCTGTGTCTAATTAAAGGATATTGTATTGCCGAAGATAGCTCCAAGAACCAAACATGCTATTCGTATTAACAATTTAGTTGTTTCTAGTTAGACTAGAGTCCAGTCAGAATATATCCCAAGTAGGGATGCAACGAAACACCTTAGCAGAGGCGGAGGTGGAAATATAAAGAAAACAAACTATTATACTAAAAAGTTCAATTGTCAAGAAATACAAAAGTATGTGCAATTTACCTACAGCGGGACAGGCGAAACTAAAACCTTATAGAAAACAAAAATTTAACCTTTATGTAATCATATTTTAGAAAGAATAGTCATCTATATCTAACAAAAATAGTTTTGCGGCTTTTTCACTTTCTAGGATATTTCTTAGTGACTCATAAAAAAAACAAACCGGCTCCTATAGAATTTTTCGTTTGGTACTAAACCTAGCGATAACAGTTACATGAGCAAACACAGTCGAAGTTCGAGTTTATTATTTATGTACGATTAGAGCTCTCACCTCATATTTTTTATTGTACACAAAACAAACATATACAAATACAGAAGAACAACTTATGTACAAAGGCGAGCTTAACCCACAATTGGGTTCTCTTACAGCAAACCTCAGTGTTATAGCGAGATTTACACAATTAGGATATTGAACAAAAGCGCACAACAAAAAAAAGAAACTTAAAAACAAATTACCTCCGTTACAATTCCGCAAAATCTTGCGGGTGGCTGATGCGGATGCGAAGGTACAATTTAAAGAAAGAAAGAAAAGTAAAAAGAATGAAAATGGTTTAATCCCACACAAACAAAACTCACATAACAATTGGCCAAAAGCCCTATATTTGGCAATTTTTTGCAAAAATTCTTGGATGCGGATGTGACGTTTCGTCACAACCATCGTCCCAAAAGTCAATTGTTTGAAAGCCTCAAAAATAATGAGAGTAGCTCTCTGTTGTTTTACAACCAACAAAAGTGTCGAATCCTTAATTCCATAAACGCATTAGATGAGACTTTGTCTTCCTGTTTATGTTGTAACAATATTCTAGCACACAAAACGCCGGTATATTATTTCGCTAACCCGTCTTACGTATTCAATCGTAAAGACGTCCAAATATTCTGCAGGGCCGTATAATATGACTTGAGCGACGATTATGTTAATCTCAATGGCCCATTTCTTCTTCCATGATGTCTATGATCAATCTACTCTTAAATCATGGGGTTGGATAAACACGTAGACGAAACTACAAGGCTGTTACTGTATTATTTGTTGAGAAAATGGAACACAAATAAGGTTCGCTTAGGAATTCTTCTCACGTAGACTGTTGCTTAGTAGTCGTATTTTCGCACGATTTTGTACGGGATTAAAGATTATTGTTTATTTTAGAAGTTCAATTTTGTGTGATGTTTTTTTGAGTAAGGTTTCAGCGGGTAATATGGTCAACTTAAGCTTTGAAGTTATATATTCCAATAGAAGGACACAAATAAGGTGAGCTTAGGATCAATTCTTCTCACGTGCCAGGACTGTTGTTTAGTAGTCGTATTTTTGGAAGATTTTGTACAGGATTAAATATTATTGGACGTTTTTAAAGGTTAAAAAATTTTTTTTTTTTGGAACGGGTTGCGGTTCGGTTCCGCCCGGTGCAGTTTGGATATTATGTTTAAATGTGACATTTATCTATATCATATTATGGTCGGAGTTGAAAACGCGTGAGAAACTTCGTTCCTGACGGAATCCCCCGACCGCAATCGTTTTTTGAGTATTTGATTAGGACTGTTAATACTACGGAAGCCTACTGAAATATAGGTACTATGTCTGATACTCGTAGTTGAATTGGCACTTTCAGTAAATGGCCGGCTATTTCATGAAACTTATACTGATAGTGTGCCATAAAATGAAACGGCCCATACTAATTCTACGATCTGGCTGCGACATAGATCGACCTTAATCTCGTCAGTATAAATATTAAAAATGAGAAATGGTATAAAATCGTGACGATGTCGTACCCAAGAGATGGAAAATTAAGCAAAGAAATACAAACCTAACGTTGAGGGAACGACATCAAAAGCTTCAACATGTATTAGGAAGGTGAGACGTGGAAATCTTTAGAGAAGGCCTTTGTCGAAGAAAACAACTATTTGAAAAATATCAGATAAGTATTTTAAGAAATTTATTTTAAGAAAAATTATAATATGGAACCTGAAACCCACCACTTTTGAAACCTTTTTTAAAGTGGTGTTAACAATAAAAACTAGTTTTGATTAATTCCAATTTTGATTGTTTAGCCAATGAATATTTGAAGAATATACATAGTATATATGACCCAATCTAGATTGTGCCGAATAATAATTATATTTTATGGAAGAATATATTTTTCTCGTAAACAGAAAAACAGTCGTAACAAATGTGTTAATACACCTTGTTTTTCTTCCTTAATATTTTCGTGGTAATCGTGAGAATAGGATGGTATTAAGGCATATACCGGGATACACCTGTCTCACTCATTCGTATAATATACTATATGCGAATGAGTAGGACAGTTATATCCCGGGTAGTCGCTGGGTTACTGATGTCCATGAGATATTTATTGACCTGTTTTTCGGATGGTGAAAAAAATAGGGTATTTGAAATCAGAGATAAGACGCCCATTTGTCTATTGCTGATCACAGGGTTGAGTTTCTCCTCATCTGAAAGTATTTTATATAGAGTTAAAATACTTTATTTTTTTTGTAAAATTTGGTACTTTACTGCGCTCTAGAACGGGGATCATAGACGTAGGAGTAAAGGTTGCCAGGCTAAAATAGGATTGGGTGGGTTACGTTAGTCGCATGAACAGAGACCGCTGGGCAATATACTCCACAGATTGGGTACCTGGGGACTTCGGCTGGCCCTTATTGGACGACACAGAAAGAGCACTTTTTTCATGAAACACATCTGGTACATTGACGGGATGCAGCATTATTTCGAATAAAGACCGGCAAATACCAATGAGACCCACTGTAATCTTCATTTCAAACAATTTTTCCTCTGATACAGCCACGACGAGATATAAACAATGAAATCGAAAGCTTAATTGTTCATACTTTACAATTCCTAATCCCATCAGACGATAATCTATCGGCCGGAAGATGCACGAGAAAGAGATGGCGAGATGATCTAGACACCATTTGCAGGGGCTGGTCCGAGGTGGCTTACGAAAAGAAGACATAGAAAGATTAGGGGCAGATCTTTCACAGCAGTGGGATAATATAGGCTTTAATAAAAAAGGTGGTACTAAACCGATTACGAAGGCAATTTCACTTATAAAATGCCACACTATCTCTGAGTATCGTAGGCACTTTTTAACCGACTTCAAAAAAGGAGGAGTTTCTCAATTCGACGGAATCTTTTTTTTAATATATATGTTTCCCGATTGCTTAAAGAAGCCTAGACCAATTTGAAAATTCTTCTTTTGTTTGAAAGGGTATACTTCCCAGGTGGTCCCATGGACAACAAGTTGGGATCTGATGATGTGATCCTGGAGAAATTGAGGGATCTCCTCAAATATTATAGGCATGCATATAGTGATTTTGGTATTTACATTAACAATGCAATCATTTGCACTCAGAAAGTATAATTTGGTGAAGTGACACTGATAAAGAAGACCACAGATGGCCACTAGAACTCCTCTTATTATGTCACGGGTTTAATATATCTCGAAGAATTAACCGACAATTATGAAAAATACAAATACTTATAAATAAATGGTAATGATGAAAATGGTACCATCGAACAGATCTGATGATGAAGCCGGAAGTCAGACACTGGAACTCCGAAATAAAACAATGTATGGTACTCGTGTTTGAGCTTATTGGAACATGAGATGTACTTTGGCTATAAATTATTTTCATGGTAATAGGAGGTAGGTACCTACCAAAACTAAAAAGTGATAAATAAAAACTTTTCAACAAAAAAAACAATCCGACTTCCAAAGAAAACGCAACAAAGCAAAAAGTAAGTTTCTTTTCCGAAGTCGGTGTCGAAAAACGGAAAACAATAGGTACCACAGACACCATTTCGCAAAAGAAAGTTATTTTTCGCTTTGTAGTGTTTTGTTTTGGAAGTCGGCGGTTTGATTTTTTTCTTAGAAAATTGTCAGGTGCGATATTTTAAGTGAGCAAAGCCACGTAAATATCTAGTATCTTTCTAATAAAATAGAGAAAAGAACTCGTCTAATAAAATAAATACCTATATTTTTGATCTTAACTTGATTGAGATTCTGAGAACAAAGTATCGTGAAATAATTCTATTACAAAGTTCTATTATTTTTATTTTCACAAATGTAAAAAAGAAAGAAGAATTCTATTAAAACTTCTTACTCAAATATTGTTATTCGTAAGTATAAAAAAAAAACATTATGTTCTCTGTAATAGGATTGAAAGAATAAACTTAACCCTGTTTAGATTTCTTCAGCCGATATTTCCCAACTTTGTTGGCGTTTCCTGCAGTATTGCCGGTCTACCTATCTGAGTCCGACAACCTAGTTACTGAGCAAAATGATATTTCTAGACAAGATGTATCAGATTTTCTGGTTTTTGACTATCCGAAACGACGTCAAAGTTCAACAAATGACAGCCGGGACCAGCGGCCTGAGACACCTTCTCCTCCTGAGACACCTCCGTGGTTCAGGAGGTGTCTCGGTATCCACCACAGACAGACATCGGCAAGTGTTGCTTCACTTCGAAGATCGATCCATGCGTATCCATGTTATTATTATTCTAGCCATCAGTTTTTTTTTAATTTATATTCGCATTTTTTTTTTTTTTTTTTTATTTCATTATTTGAGAACTACTGACACTATCGTTAAGGTTTACAAAATCTACTACCACTGTTCTTGTTCTTATATTGTAATATTTGTAAGTCTTTTTTTTATATTTTCTTATTTGAGATGGCTTTGCTCTTAACTCTAGTCTAGGTCTAGGTCAGAGGTGACAGAGACCGAGTCGACGATGGAGTGAGCTTACCCAGAAGAAACCTGTTCACAGCTCTCGTTTTGTGGCAATTAAATACATTTTTTCTCTTTTTTTTTTTTCTATTTATTTCAGCCAATGCAACTCCTAAAAAGGAGAGTCGTTCACGTAAAACAGAACCGTATCAGAAAATCTATAACCGATTTCCGTATGGAGGAAATTGGCATATGTAATCATAAGTACAATCCCGCTGCCGTCCGGTAGCTGTCCGATTCGATTGCATTCCTACTGTCCGGTACTCTAGTCATAGTACACATATAAATACCTACCCAGCCGCTTTCGAAACCGCTCCGGAATCCCTGATCGTCCTAAAGCTAATTTCCCATGAATATGCATGGGGATATTAATATTCTGCTTATTTATTTTTAAATGAGAATTTGGAGAACAATATATGTATGTAAATAAAATGTGGCAATGAAGGTGACTCGTCGCACCTGTGAGATTAGAAGTCAGGACCAAAAATTATATAATGCTAGTAGAATCTACACTTTGTGTCAATCATTGTACCACTAGACAGTAATAGTAGATTATGTACTATTGGGATAAAGTAGTGTCTTATGTAGCGGATCGCATTGAATCCTAAACAAAACGAAGGATTCTAGTGATAACTCCCGAGCGGACCGAGGGAGTTTAAGAGTTCAAAAATCATGACTGTAGCTTGGAATTCAAGGTCGCCCAAGACGACAGCACCTTCATCCCCGAGGAGAATACTCTACTTTTCACACCATCTACGAGACAATAAAAAGCAATAGTACTAAACTCGTAAGTATTTATTTACAGTTAGTAGACCTATTTTAAACAATTTAATGTTAAAGGTAATGTTTGATACATTAGACCAGTAAAGACAAAGTTATGTTTTTATTTGGCACATTTATTTGAGTTGTGGTAGAGTTTATTTGAATATTACTGTACTACTAATTAAAGATTCAGAAACTTGTATCTGCTGAGGAGCATTTTGGATCATGAAAGTTGGTGAAGGTGGTGCTTGGGGCAGCGGGCTAGATAAATAGTGTTTTGATGTTGAAGGTTGTGGTTACTTAGGTGTCCAAGGATCAGTTATCAACGGTGTTTTTAGTTTGATGTTGTCACCAATGCGGCAGCTGCAATTAATTTTATCCTTATTTTGTATAGAATTTTCAATGCAGCCCTCTACTTCAACATCAGATTTCCAGCCACCGTGTCTTTTATTATGGGTGATGTCTGCTCCTGAATCCGCCAATAGAGTAGCCGATGTTCTTCTGAAACAATGGCCCGTGTAGAGCTCGGCATTTGTCAATTTCAGGTATCTCGCAAGTTCTTTCGGCATGCTGCTGATCTTATTTTTTTCAATGAATTGCCTGGTGCACTTGCCATTATTATAAACTACGAAAAATCTGTTAGTGTTTATATGAGAGAGGCGTAGAGCTTGGTATTTTTCGATAATTCTTACGTATTCTCCACGGACTACGAATCACCGTTCTTTCTTTAATTTTGTATCTTGCAATTTTTTCAGCAACAACTCTGATTTTTTTTCTATACCTTCGATTTTAATGCCACCTGTAACAAAATAGGTAGGTAGGTTAGTATTTAAGTAGGAAGGTAACTTACTTAATATATTATTTTTTATGTATTACATGTTATAAACTTTCTTAGATTTGACTGATACACTCATTGTGTGTCATTCAAATCTAAGAAAGTTTATTATTTTTAATAACAATACCCACCAATAATTATTATTTAACTTAGAGTTGAAACATCTTATATGAGTAGATCGCACACAAGCGACCGATTCATGTGAGCTATAGTAAGTGTGTTACTATTTTAGGTTCTAAAATGTTTGTGGCAAGAAAGCTGTGGTCAGGTGCTGCATTTAGAAACGTTTCCGCATTTTGAGCTGTGAAAACTTTTGATTTCTTAGGAAGATGTCCTACTGATTTCCTTTTTAAAATGCCAGTAATTTGGTGTATGTATTCATTTGTGTATTATTTTTGATGCTTAATGTTGACCTGAGCATCGAATAGATGCACCACAGGCTACTTGGCTTCTTTGTTCATGATAAATGCTGGAAGTAGACTAAAAGCACTAAGTCAGATACAGACTTTACGCTCTTTGTAGTTTTCCATTTGTAAAAATCGTCGTAGGCTTTCATGTAGGTACGATTCCTTGGACTTTTCTGGGAGTAGATTGTTGGCAATGCCAATGGCTTCGGATTTAATGTACTCCGGAGTCAAATCACTATCATCACTCGACATTTTTGTGAGAATTTGTATGTATAGTCAGAATTTTAATTCGATTCCAGATTTGACATTAGCTACTGTCATTTTGTGTAATAATGATACCACATATAATAGTGTAGTGATGAACACAAAAATCGATAAACAATCAGTGTGTGTGCCATCTGTGTGCCGAATGGTCTAAATGCGTATCCCATGTTGTCAAAGAAGAGGAAAACATGAGTAGGCTAGATATGTTAATTGACAATATCACAGACACATTTATAATAAATGTTACAGAAAGTGACAGCGATAGCGATAGCGATGACGGCGACAATATATAAAATAAATTATTACCATAATACATCTATCTGTTTTATTTGTCATGTTCCTTCATGATCACATTTTTTTATTTATTTCACACACAATTATAAAAGAAAAGTCTCAGATCGTTAATTAATCGTCAAAACTAAATTATCGGTTCAGAAATATTTAATTTCCTGATATACTTAGTTTACGAGAGTAAAATTATAAACGAGAAGAATCGATCCGGAAATATTCCATTTCCATATCGAATAATTTTGCAACGTCACTATTTAGTACTTGTCATAACGTTGCAACACTGAAATTGTCAAATCTGGAATCGAATTAAAATGCCGAGTATAGCTACGGAATTTGTTGTATAACAAACATAGACTACCTACTATTATATACTAGAAACAAAGCAAGCAATTTTCTGTATTCGCGCCTCGTTTTAATTTGTTTTCTATTTTCTTTTATTTATATTCTAGTCGTGGTGGCTAGTTCGATTTTCGAACAATTTATCTTTTAGTGTAAATCGTAAAGGTGAATGCATGGAATTAGTATGTACCAACTAACTATCGTGAATGTTCGGATGCGATTTCTACTTTATGTTCCAAATTCAAATCACATTAATGACCAGTGGGTCATAATGAAATTCAGTACAAAATTAATGCCCTGCTAGACCTCAGTTCTTAAATGACATACAGGCTTTAGATTAGGTTTGCACGACATATAATTTGACAATGTCGAGCAGGTGGTATGAAATAGTAGTTTATGCAATGGTCATTTAATAGGGGTTATTAAAACACGAACGTGAGTTTATGCCATGAGGCGAAGCCGAATGTGATAATAATAACACGCGAGTGGTTTAATACCTAATTAATGTCGTTGCATACACTACTTTATCTTCACTCATACAGTTGAAATAAAACAAAAGTGGAAACGAAAAAAATATGTAGTCTGGCGGGCAATTTAGATTCTCGTTGCGCATGACTGCGCAGCGCTTGAGCGCATCCATAGACAATGACACTACTATTCTACATTAAGCCAATGAGACCATACGCGTCAGTAAATTAAAAAGTAAAAGTTTTCTATAACAATTAAAAAGTTATTTTTCAACACACTTGCTCATAAAGTGGCTCTAATTTCACCGCAATTAGGCATATAATGTTATCAAACTGTGACTTTTTCATTACTATTATTAACAAGTGAGATAAAGAGTTTTTTTTTTTAATTTATTGTTTGAGTTGCTTTGTTCTTAAAAAAGTTTCGATACAAAAAAGATCGTGCTCAATAGTACAAATGCAATACATTTCATGCAACTTCGTATTTAAATAGATAATTTCAACTTGTACGTGTTTAATAAATAAAACTTTCACTTAAATATAACTTTTGTTTTTGTCTGTAATAAAGAAAACTTGAAATACCCCATTTTGTACGTGGCTAAAACGCTATCCGCGAAAAGCCAAAAAAAAGATAACTTATTATTTTTAGTCTGTGGCCGATCGCCATTGTAAGATGCGCGCGCATAGGAAAACTGATTAATTTTGCCCGCCATTGCGTAAAAAAATTTCACAACTCGTTTTCACTGTTGGAAATAAGTTTGTAGTATTATTTTCTTCACAAGTGTGTTGAAAAACGTCGTATGATACACGTGTGTATTGATGATTACCGTCCTCGGCTCTCTTAAGACCCTCACCTAACGGCTCGGGTCTCAATGGCGCCTCAGCGGTAATCACCAACATTACACACTTGTACCATAATGTACTATTATGATGCAGTTGTTTGAAAATCGAAGGAAAATGTTGCACTGTAATGGTTTTTTTTTCATTTTACCTATCCACGAATATAAAGTACGTGTTTATACAATAATTTTTGAATTCATATTTGGAACATTACGTTGTGAGTGTAGATACACATAATTTTATATTAGATAAAAGTCCTTTGGACGTCAAACTGTGACAAGGAAAATTGAGATATACCTACCTAAAACTTCTGTGATGGACAAGCATACCGAAATGACATCTTTTTAGTAAAAACGGCGGCAGACATAATTACGTTACTAGAAATAGGGACCAATTAGGTCAACCTGGTCTCAGACTGGCTAAAGTAGCATCATCTTAAATGGGGTACTGTACAAAATGTAACAATAAAATTCCTCCCCACATTCTAGAACTGAATGAGACGAAATTTAAAACATGTATAAAATGCACACTATGCAGGCAGGCATATTATAAATTGGGGGATTACATCACTGATATAAATGCTTGGCTCAATACTAGTCCTACTCCACAACCACTAGGGCGCAAAAACCAGTGATATGCAGAATATAATTGTTTTGAAGTATTGTTGGACCTGCTGATGACTGTATGTATACTACTACTATATTTGTATGGTATAAACCCAATTTCTTTTAGTATTATATAACTGCACAGCACGTGTCAGTAAATATACCATTTACTGTGCCTATGTGCCGTTCGTTGACTTGTGCATGCCCTGGCAGTTGAGAGTGTGTCATGCTCTCTCAAATGTCCCTCTGATAGTGGCATGTGTGTTGGATCATTCGGTTCCTTTCATGATGGTTGAGCTGGGTGGTGCCAATCCATGCGTCATGTTTGTGAACGGGCGCCGTCAGTTGGGATTGGTCATAACTTAACTGCTTCGGATGGAATGTTTTCTAGTACCTATTATATAGCTGCACAGTGCATGTGTGAGAACTTTTATTACTTTATACCTGTATGTAGTATAGTGTGTAGTGCTGTTCTGGGTGCATTGTCCTCACATATATTAATTTACTAGCTGTGCCTGCGTCTTCGCTCCCGTTAACTTCCTATCCAACCCTACTTACCTACCTGTACCTACCCTACTTACCTAGATCTACCTACCTTACTTACCTTTCTACTCACCTAGATCGATCGTTCACTGCATAGAATACTATTTACTCTAGGGAGAATAATATTAACTGTTTCGGATGTTAATGTTTTTCTAGTACCTATTATATAACTCCACAGTTTATGTGTAATACTTACTTGTTTTAATACTTTATACTTGTACGTAGTATAGTGTGTAGTGTTATTCTGGGTGCGTCGTTAGATATGAATTTATTAATTGTATGTACTTATGTAAATATTGTAAACCACTTATTTTTTTTAAATAATACGTATGGAGTGTCTTGTGCGTTCTTCTCCATAACAAGCTACTTTGCCGAATACACGGTAGAATACCGTGTATTCGGCAAAGTTTTATTACTTGTAATTTTTTATTGTTGGCGTTCAAAAGTGCCGCTTGGTGGCCTAGTTGAAATATATATATTTGACTTTGACTATTCTAAATAATTTATCAAATCTGACCAAAGCTTGTATCACTAGATGTATGAACGAAAATGAAGCAAAAGGAGTATGTAATGATCAGGTGGAGGAGAAGGTGGCGTTAAATAGTTTCTGCCTACCGAAAAAGGCGTGAGTTTATGTATTAATCTGACCAAATTACACTCTATTACATTATAAATGTTCTTCCGACTAAACGGCTGAACGGATTTGGATGAAATTAACCACACGGGCAATCGACTTCACAGACACGGGCAGACCATGTTCGGTTTGGCTCATTAATACTTTTAATCCCGATACTACGATAAGTAGTTTTGTTCCCGGGTATAATTTTCGCGGGTAAAGCCGCAGCCTTAAACTAGTGATAAAATAATAATGGGCAAGATGAAAAAAATATAGTTGTACTTTACTGAAGACACGGGTTCTCAGAAAGGTTTCTTTGTATTTAAGAACATGGAATAAATAGTAGCTATACGAATAATTTAAACGAAGGATCAAAAATACTCGAGCGATTGTTTTCTGAAACATTTAGAACTGGTAGTATGATTTTCTTTTTATTATTATTGGGGGAACCTTCAGAAGACATCTGGACTTTTCGACCAAAGACCAGGGACTGTGGTATTTTTAAGTCATCAAAACCACCCCGGTGATCACCATCAGCACATGACCCCCGTGACCTCTTAAAAGACCACCCCGCAAAATCCCTTTGCTACACCTGTTAGGGCACATGCCTGGGGAGACTGCAAAGTGTTTCCCCCGAGCCTCGCCATGCACGGCAGCACATGATCACTGTACTAGCGTTGTACCTAGAGACGAAGCGGTTGCCTCCACGACGCTTTCTTCTCCGAGCGGGCTCCGAAGTGGTACCTACAGGGTGTAACGTTATAAATAAACATGTGTGTTAGGGCGTGGATAACAGTTATATAACCCACATATTATTCCATTTTCGTCGGTTGCCGACAGATCGAAATTTGAGTATGAATGAGGTACTTAGGTATTGTACGATAACGCTTTGAAATTAGTCATGTAAATTAACATAAATAGTGAGTATGCGTCGCGAATTATTCGCAAAATTAATTAATAATATTTTAAAATTTGCTTTGTTATTCAAAGAGCATATAGGTATGTAGGTAGGTGATGTCATTCCAAGTTTCTGTTATAATGAATTCCTAATAAATTCATCAGTAGGTAAAGTATGTGTTCATTAACCTTATAAGACTATCTAACCTGCGTAGGTGTCATGACTAAAATTAAAATTTAGTATAAAATATGCTTGAAGCTGTACTTCGTTACATTACGCTGACAGCAGTCGAGTAATAAGCACAGCAGCACCCGTCACTGTCACCATGAACTTCTTTGTTATGTTTGTCGTGATGTTCACGATACTCGCTGCGCTGTGTTCGGCGCAACCGGTTGACAGCTCAGCATCTGAGCAGCCAGGCACTTCAGTAGATTTACGGGTTAAGAGACAAGCTCTGGTGCGTCATATTAAGTGCAGGTGTCCACCAGATCATGTTGCACTAATGAATAGATGCTTTACCTGCGAACAGTAAGTACAATTCATTTTATGAATGCTTTCATATAGATATTATAAGTTCGAAAGTAACTCGTCTGTCTATGGGACCATATGGCGCGACGCAATTTAAATTCCTAACAGGCGCTATCGCGCACGTAAGTCAAAGTGCAGTTCGTTACGTTTTCAGGTCTAAACTGCTGGACCAATTTTGATGTATTTTGGTATAAAGATAGTCAATCTCGAGGCACTTTACTTTGTATATAGTTCTCACCAAACTTCTGGGCCGCCCTGAAGTTGGCTTTCCGATGCGCAAGGCTTGGATCGGTGCTGTTTTGTATGGAATTTACTACTGCCCAGCCAACTTCAGGGCGGCCAAGAAGTTTGGCGAGAACTATACATTTATTTCATCCCCACTACTCTCAAAAAGGTAAAGGAAACGTCGTGAGGAAACCGTCACGTCGTAGAAAAAAAAACACATTGACATTTACCAACCCACACTGAGCCCACGTGAGCCACGTCATAGAGTCGAGGCCCAGTGCCCCAGAATAGACTAATTATCACCAAACCTATTTGTAATCACTTTATTTTTTCTTATTTAAGGTATCTAGACCTCACGGGAGAAGACAAATGTCCAAGATGTTAAGATACACGTGAAGTAAAGTTTCTCAAGAAGGTGTTTTGAAAACCTAGAAACAAATACTGTTGTTTTGTAGTCAACATTTTATTTTCCTTTAATAAATTTATATTTTTAAGCCTGTACTTATTATTTCTAAGGTAAATAAAACAATGTAGTCGAATCAGTGCTTTAGTTTGTTTATCACTTTACCAATACCTAATATTATTTTGAACGGTCCCTGTTCAAAATAATATTAGGTCCCACCGCACTATTCCCAAACAACTGCAACTCCTGAAAGCCAGAATCAACAGTGGCGACCACCAGAAAAGCGCCGAGGCAATGAAGCTCGACGAAGTCCCGGCGAATTAATTTAACTGTCTTCGATCCCGCAACGAAATTAATGAGAAAAGAATAAAGGAGGAGGAGAGAAAAACAAAAATCCACCATATCAAGCAGGAGACAGAACAAAAATGGACAATAGGCACAAAGGGTCGTTTACAACTGGGATAAGCCCAGTTGCCTAGCACCACGGATAAAAAATAGCATTATTAATTATTTTGAACATAGAACGGCTGTCGACAGAAACGGCTGTTCTATGCCTCAAGCATACTGGACGGTACTACACCGATAGAAAGACTCAAGTCCATGCCTGTCGTGTTTCGAAAGCTTTCGATTTGGTGTCCTATGATATGCTTTGGTACAAGATGACTGAAACCAGTATCCCCGAAGAAGATGACTTCCATTTTTGAATATTGGTACAACAACCACAGACAACAAGTACAGATTGAAATGTGGAGGGTTAACCTCCCGAGGGAAGACAGGGAGGGTTAACCTCGCCACGTCTTTTCAATCTGTACGTGAACGGACCCATTGAGAGGCTCAGCAGTGCCACTTGTGGATGTTCTATAGATAGAAATTTCATCAACAACATCAGTTACGCGAACAATATGGTTCTGCTGGGTCCCTCCATAAGCGCTGTTCGAAAACTGCTCGCTATATGTGTGGATTATGCTGGGGCTCATGGGCTCAGGTATAATGTAAAGAAGAGTGAACTCTTGGTTTTCCAGTCCGCTGGCCATAAGGTCTTACACGTTCCACCCGTCTTCATAGATGGTGTGTCGTTATCCAGAGTTTCAAAATTCAAGTACTTGGGTTACTGGGTCTCGGATGACCTCTCAGACCACGTTGAAATTGAGAAAGAGCGCCAGGCGTTGGCTGTCCGATGCAATATGTTGGCTCGTAGATTTGCACGCTGCACCAAGGCAGTAATAATAACTTTTTTTAGGGCGTTTTGCCAGTCCTTTTAAACGTGCAGTCTATGGGTTAAATATACGCAGAAGACGCCCTGCGCGTTCAGTATAATATTTAGGATGCTGATGCGGCTGCCGCGTCGGGCATGTTTGCGGACGCACGTGTCGAAAACGTGCACGTGTAGAAAGAGAGCCGCATCGCTGCTAAGTCTTGTCCGCGGCTGTGGCAACAGCAGTCTTAGTGTTGTGGCTAGCCGACTGCCCATTATTGTGGCATTGCATTAAGTTACATGTCGAGCTCAAATAAACAGTTAGTTCAAATAAACGGTGTGAATTCGTCGGGTTTTCCTGAGGATCACGCTAGACTCAAGGTTACAATGGGGTCCTCATTTAATATCACTTGCAGGGCAGCTAAGTTCGGCAGCTTATGCTGTTAGAAAAGTTCGTCAATTTACTGATGTAAATACCGCAATGCTGGTCTATTTTAGTTACTTTTATAGTATAATGTCTTACGGTATCTTAATATGGGGAAGGGCTGCAGACATTGAGTCAATTTTTATTCTGTAAAAACGAGCCATCAGAGCGATATACAATCTTCGCCGGCGCGATTCTCTAAGGGAAATGTTCCTTGTCAATATATTTAAGAAAACATCAAGGAAGAGGGAAAGAATTTACATATTATTAGTAAAAACGGCGACAGAGCAATTACTTTATTAGAAATAGGGACCAATTAGTTCAACCAGGTTTCAGACTGGCTAAAGTAGCCTCTTCTTTCATGGGGTACTGCACAAAATGTTACAATAAAATTCCTCCCTACATTCTAGAACTGAATAAGACGAAATTTAAAACTTGTATAAAACGCACACTATGCAGGCAGGCATATTATAAGGATTAAATCACAGATAAAATGCTTGGCTCAATGCTAGTCCTGCTCCACAACTACTAGGGCGCAAAATTAAGTGATATGCAGAATATTATTGTTTTGAAGTATTGTTGGACCTGCTGACTGTATGAATATATTTGTATTGTATAAACTCAATTTCTTTTAGTATTATATAACTGCACAGCACGTGTGTGAGTACTATGTACCCAACTGTAACTGAACACCACACAATAAAAATAATGATTCTATACAAAGCCTTTATACCTCTTAAGTATGAAAATTGAGTTGGGTACACTTTAGTAAAAATAACCTCTGGTAATCAAAATGTTAATAAAAATTCTAGACAAAATTCTTTAAAATCTCATAGTACATACATAAATGAAATAGCATAAAAGAATGTACTGTTAAATAACTGATTTGGGTGGCGGGGCCACTGACCAGACCCGTCGCAGGGGGACCAAGGGTGCCATACTTGGGGTCGTCTGGCACCCAAGTGCTGCTTTGGTCCCTGGGGCGGTCACGGCGTACAATGTGTTCTGGTACGCCGGTGATGAGGGTATATCCCAGAGGAGGGTCCGGTGACGGACAGCCGCGGCGGGTTCGCGGTGAGTGCTAACGCGTGCCCGTGTTCCCGCCATAAGCGGCACAGGAGGACACCGTGGAGTTTTAGTGGGTTAGAGTCCCACATAACTGCGCTATCTCGCCGTGGTAGCGCAGTATGCATGAGCATTTCAAATGGTCATGCATACTGCGCAGGATTAGTCAAGGCGTCGGACAAAATATACGCAGTAATATTCACACACAATATTTATTGCCAGATACTAGTAAGTATTGTAGAAGGCGTAGTCAGAAGTGTACAAATAAATTAAATACTTTAACTTTTATAGTTTATATATTTTGTAAGACTTTCACAATATGCCTGCCTTCTGGGCGGCTCCACTAGAATTGACAATCAAAACATATTCACTTATTTTCTATTCTAAATTCATTTACCTTTCAAGTAATACCAATTGCCAGTACTTTTATAGGCAAGTAGGTTGCCTTCTAGTTAAGCAGAGTCCTCACATGAGCTACGCCCCTGCGAATAGACGCGCAGAATCATATGAAGTGCTTCTATTCTATGTCTTGAAAGGTTAAATGAATCCTACCTTACCCTAACCCGAGCATTTACCTAATAGGGAAATCACATTTACAATTGAGGTACGACCCTTAAAAGGGGAAGGCTTAATCATGACAAACGAGTTATCGGACGCTCCGATATGTGCTTTTAACTTCAGTTGACGTGCACATACGCACTAACAAATCAACGCCGTCATGCTTGAACCTCCTTGACCAAAACCCTAAAAAAGGAACAAGGCGTCCTCCCAACACAAGAATGATGCGTCAACTCACATCGACCCGGATGGGGTTTAATCTCAAAAATTCAAATAAGATACAATTTTTCGATCTCGTGCGTTTATCAGGCCAGAGAAGGAAAGGCTGGATCGCATCGAATTTCTAATCCTATTCATAGAGCTTGCACCAGGGTTTATTATTATAAATGCATTTATTTTTTTAAACATCAGACATAAACTGGACCAATGATGTCAACTCGACATCCTTTGCAAAGGCTATGCCCCGTTAGCAAAGTCGGTTTCAGTTATGACGATTACTTTAAGAAACCTATACTAATACCCTGGCTTCTGCCTATGCCTTAATCGCATATCCAATAATCATTTCTTCGATGCGTGGCCAACGTTGCCAGCCTCTTCTTAGAAGAGGCTGGCAACTTCCTTCTCTGGCCTGATAAACGCACGAGATCGAAAAATTGTATCTCGGTGTGTGAAAGATTTCGCCGTCGCCCGCCCGATGCGGAGTCACACTAGACGTGGCCACACCTGGGCTTGGTGATCTCCGTGAGGCAGGGAACCCTTGATTAGACGGCGTTTCGAAACGCACGCGCGGAGGTTGCACCGGCAAATTTATGCGCTCATTTTGCATACCTTCTAATATTTCCCTCATTTGTATTATTGTGGCAAGAAGCTCTGCTCTGGAGCCGTATAATTTCGTGCCTAATTTAAATTTATAATAATTTGTTACCCCTTTTAGGAAAATTCTAATGAAAACTTTGTCATCGGCTATGCCTGCTTGCTCGGCATATTCCGCCAGTCTATAGAAAAAGGCATTTACATCCTCTTGTCTATCTTGCCGTGCGTTGTAAAATTTCTCAATAAAATCTAACCTCGCTGGGAATTCTTTTTTTAAGTTATTGCAAATGTCTTTGAAAGAAAGATCGTCCTTGTAAATGAACTTATAATAGGCAAGTGCCGGGCCGTCCAAGTATGCGCCCAAAATCAGCCCCAAGTCTTGTTCCTGCCATTTATTTATAGCAGCAATTCGACGGAATTGCATGAGGAAATCCTCAAAACTGGACTTTGTTCCGGTCCCCGTGAATACTGGCTGTGCCATCTTTACCCAGTTAGAAAATACCACTTATCTTTGATAATCCACGTGCTAGTGTTCGTCGGCTAGGGTTCTCGCCAACGATATCTTCGTTCTCCGTAACCTCACACTCACAGATGGGGCTTCGTGCACTGTTTTCGCCGTGCAGACGCGAAATATTTATTGTATCTTCTTTACAGGGATATTTTCTGTACCCGGAGCATCCACCAAATGTAGAAGGCGTAGTCAGAAGTGTACAAATAAATTAAATACTTTAACTTTTATAGTTTATATATTTTGTAAGACTTTCACAATATGCCTGCCTTCTGGGCGGCTCCACTAGAATTGACAATCAAAACATATTCACTTATTTTCTATTCTAAATTCATTTACCTTTCAAGTAATACCAATTGCCAGTACTTTTATAGGCAAGTAGGTTGCCTTCTAGTTAAGCAGAGTCCTCACAGTATTGTAAGTTAGAGCACACAGTGGGTACGTTAAATATACATGGTATTTACACTGAACTCATCAGGCTAGAAATCAAGTATTTAAACCAATTGTTTAAATAAAAAGACTCAGCAACAAAAATGTAGGCTTCACAAGCCAAAAACCAAACTGAAAAACTGATGCCCGTTTTTACTCGTTCTGTATGTCTTCTGAATTTCAAATCCAAATCAATTATAAGAAATCATTACCAGAACGAATAAAATCGGTATACAGAGTTTGTATAGTATTATAAAACGTAAATAGACTAAAATATGTGGATCTGTACAGCAGAATACCAAAACTTAGAGAACATCACATTAATTATAATATTAGCTGTAGGGTACAAATTATAATATGGTAGGATTACCGTCGTCTCATCCTGAATAGATCCACACCAAGGATCATCTCTACATTAATATTAATTAAACTTAACAAAGGCTGTTTACTCCCTTTTTTGACACGTGAAGTAAAAATAATAATAAACTTGTTTGATTATACATTCGCGTCATAGTAAGATTTATGCCTGTGTTCAAGACAAACATAAAACACCCCTCCCCACCTGCACAGCTCGTAAAAAGGTACAATAACAAGCGGATAGAATGGTAGCGTCATCTTGTCTGCTTATTATAATAAACTGTGATCACATTCGTCTGCCAAGCGTGGCTTACATAGCAATTTCCCGTAGTGGTCGATGGCAGGTCAATGTATACGAGAAAAGGTAAACAGAAAGATAGAAAAATACTTTATTCCCGCCAGTTATGACGCATATCATAAAAAAACTAACTTATATGTACAAATAGAGAAAAAATAATAATAGAGACTTGGAGAGAGATGTGGGTTTTCAGGCACAGCTGTCATTGACTGTATGGAGGTCGCCCGGAGCAGCATAAATAGTTGTAACAGAGTAACTAGTGTTTAAATTAGCCTTAATTGTTCCATTGCTGGGCTAAAGCCTCTCCCATAACTTTCCACCGTTCTTTGAATTTTGTTTCTTCGGCCATTTCGTCAAAAAACGAGTCCAACTTTTCACTTTTCTTAGGCCTGCCTGCCTGATAAAAATGTAACTTATCACGATCGCGGGTCTGCTGGTACAAAAAAAAAACCGTGCCTTTGTGCTCTATTGTCTCGAACATCATCATCATCATTTCAATTGAAAGACGTCCACTGCTGGATAAAGGCCTCCCCCAAGTATTGCCACACTGATCGATCCTGTGCGTTTCGCATCCACTGGATTCCCGCCCACCAAACCTGCGGCCTCCTGTACGCGGTCGCCACTCGAAAACTTTTCGGCCCCATCGGCCATCCGTTCTGCGAGCGATGTGCCCTGCCCACTGCCACTAAAGTTTGGTCATTCTTCGGATTATGTCGGTAAACTTGGTTCTCTTGCTTTCTGATGAGGCCCATTGTGATTATTTTGGCTCATGTCTCGAAAACTAAAGACGATTAGTGAATTTTATGCAGCTCTTAATTGTGCACAATTGAACAAAGAATAAACTTGCTCTGAGCACAATTTGCAGTAAAAGCAAAACTTTATTAGTATTAAGCCTAAAACAGATTTTTGGACCGCCAGCCTATATTTTTTTGCTCCTATGGGATTGTATGGACTTTTCAGGCAACATTACTACTACCATAGTGAACATATTGCCGGTAAAAGTACTTAACTAGGTTTTTTTTCGTAGATTGACCTCTAATTGCAGTTATTTTCCTGGACTATTATGTATTATAGGTACTGTGTGTACACTCACTATAAAATAATTTTAACGAAATATTTATGCCTGACTACCAAACCAATTTTGTTTGACTGCACATCTATTTAGCCGCAAACCGTGTGGTCACTGGGTTTTCCTTGTTTGGTCAAAATGGCTAACGGGAGGTTAGCCATGTTTGCCTAACAAGGAAAACCCAGCGGCTAATTCAAATTTTTATATTAAATTAATATTATTGTAAAAGCGAATGTGACTTTGTTTGTAACGCTTGCACGCTTAAACCGCTGAACGAATTTCGTTGAATTTTTATATGGCTTTTTCAAGGTCCAATCTATCTCGATAACCTCTGAATTTCAAGCGGACGAATCCGCTGATAAAAGCAAGTAGGAGATAAAAATCATCGTGAATTTTCTTAAATCATTTTTTACTGAATTTGACAGAACTTCTTATTATTAGGAGTCAATTTGTAAGTAACCCGCGAAAATCAGCAAATCCGCTTTCAAATCTCATTTAAGCCGTTTTAATTGGTTGCCAAAACACCCAATCATAGCTAAGATCTGACAGCAGTTATAATTGAACAGGCTGTTGACAAGCCGGGTATTATCTGGATAACTTTGCTGGCTGAGTTGCGAAGGTCAAAAACAGTTTATCCTCTTTAAACAATCTTTAAACTGATAAGGGTTGTTCGCAGTTATATAAATGATATCGTTTATTTGCTAAATGGTGTTGCCATATTAATTAAATAGGTATGCAATACTCTATCACACTGGAACCATGCATTTTTTATTTATTTATTATTACAAGCTTTTATTTAACTTGCAATTTATGTATGCATGTATGTATTTATGTAAGTGTGTTAGGGTCAAATCTTGCAACTCAATTTAAAAGCAGTTATCTTTCACCGATTAAGATGAAATTTTGCATAAACGTTTATGTTGGATGACAATGCATGTTAAGCTAAGTGAAGTCTTTCTAAATCTAATATGGCTGACGACGAAACTGGTATAAAACTAGTCCTTTCGTCGCTGGCACAGTGCATTCGCGGAAAGAAGGTCTTAAGCACCGTATAGTACGGGTCGCTGGCGTGCTGGGGTGCGTGTTGTGAGCGGCTTTACAGCTCCGGTACCATTCTGGTTAAATGGTAGTGAGTAATCACGATGCGACTCACATTTTCTCTTGAGTACCAGGGGCGAGTACTCTGGAGGCGTGACCTACCGCAGATAGTCCCAGACGCCTCGTAAGGGGTTGCCTGGTATAGTGTGCCGTCTTATATAACGTAAAGTTGGTGAAGGTAGCCACTATAGAAAATCTCAGTATTTTAAAGGGGTGGGTCGCTTACGCGTTAGAGTTAAAATACTTCGATTACAGTGGTTCGTGACATAATGTCATTGCCATACATTTTGACGTTTTAAAGCCATCATAGCTCCATTCTAGGAAAGGGACAGACCTATACAGGATGAATAGCACTATCCCTTTTTTACAACAGAATCATGATAGAATTGTCACGTAAGGCCACTGAACTTCGCTACCAACTTGCTGTCTCGCTCTTTTTACCAACATACATAAAAATACAGTCTATATCCGCTTGATTGGATGGAGTTTCTTGTGCATTCTTCTCCATAACAAGCTACTTTTCCGAATGCACGGTAGAATCAACTTTTATTACTTGTAAATTTTAATTTGTGTTTGACGTTCAAAAGTGCCGCTTATTGGCCTAGTTGAATATATATATTTGACTTTGATTTAAAAAAAAACTTTTTAACAAAAAAGCAAACCGGCTTCCAAAACAAAACACTACAAAGCGAAAAATTACTTTCTTTTCCGAAGTCGGTGTATCTGGTAACGTTGTTTTCCGTTTTTTGAAATCGGCATATTTTTCACTTTGTAATGTTTTGTTTTGGAAGATGGTTTGATTTTTTTGTTGTAATGTTGTTTTAAGTACCTATCACTTTTTCGTTTTGGTAGGTACCTCCAATTACCATTAAAATCATTTATGGTCAAAGTACATCTCATGACGATTCCAATAAGCCCAAACATGACTAGGATATATTGTTTTATTTCGGTGTTCCAGTGTCTACCTACCAGCTTCATCATCAGATCAGTTCGATGGTACCATTTTCATCAGAACCATTTATTTATAAGTATTTGCTCCATCATAGTCGGTTAATTATTCAAGATATATTATACCTGTGACATACTTAGCATTAAGTAGTTCCAGGGGCCATCCGCGGTCTTCTTCATCAGTTCCATTTCAAATGATACTTTCTGAGTGTGAATGTTTGCATTTTTATGAAAACACTAAAAATCGTCATAGGTATGCCTATAATATTTATGGCGTTCTCTCGAATTCTCCAGGAGACAGAGGGACAACCTTGGAATTTTCCAAATCCTTCGGACGCGTCTTTGAGTAACCGGGTGAAATGCATTTAAATAAAACATTCCGACGAATGAAAACCCCCTCATTTTTTTAAGACTGTTAAAAAAAAAACGACAAATTTCTGAATATATTGTTTTAATTATTATATAATACTAGAGGACGCCTCGCGGTTTCACCCGCGTAGTTCCCGTTCCCGTGGGAATACAGGGATAAAAAGTAGCCTATGTCACCCGGGGATAGAGTAGCTTCCCAACGGTTAAAGAATTTTTGAAATCGGTCCAGTAGTTTTGGAGCCTATTCGGTACAAACAAACAAACAAAAAAATCTTTCCTCTTTATAATATTGGTATAGATTGATAACATTTCTTAGGCACAAGAAATTAGTACGCATACAAAAATATTTGAATAAAGTAAACATAACTAGCGGAATGTCGGTGTACTATATACAGGTGTACATCTGCTTAACCCTTCGGGGAACCTAGGCGTGATGTTAAGTTTAAGAAAATAAAAACATGAATTAAAAATCAACAGTTTCCATTCTTCGTTTCAGGGTCTATTGATACCTATTAGTAATCTATGTATCACAAACTGGACAATAATCTCCCGTGAGATCCATATACCTAAAATATAAAGAAAATATAATTAGAAATAACAATCTTAAGCCCTTAGACAAATGCATTATCTGTGACAGTGGCACTGTTTCATATGTATGTGAAAGTTAAATAGTATAATAAGCCTTAGTGAAGTTGCAATATTTGTCTTTAAATACGCACCTAATAGTAAAAAACCATGAGGATCATGTTAACAGTTAGTAGTCTATCTGAAAACTTTTCAACATGATATGAAATGAATTGTTGGTACTTACGTTTCGCAGGGGACGCATTTTGACAATAGTGCAACTTCTCCTGGTGGGCACCTACATCTATGCCTTATATTACATCTCTTAATCCGTATGTTAACTGAAGAGTCTGACAGCTCGGGTGCTGTGCTGTCGACCGGTTGTGCCGAACACAGCGCGGCGAGTACCGCGACCATTACGACAAAAATAACAAAGAATTTCATAGTAACAGTGACAGGAGCCGCTGTGCTAACTATTCGACTGCTGTCCATGCAATATAATGGACTACAGTAAAAACCTTATTTTATAGCGATTTTTGTCATGACACTTACTTAGGTTAGATGGTCGTATTAGAATTATTAGACATATCTACTAATATTTATGCGAAATTTTCATGACGTCAACTCGAACAGCAGTTCGTTACTAATAAATTGTATAAAGATATAATGCATAGTCACTTCAGTGACGACTTCAGCAGAAAAAAAGGGAGTGTGGGATATTTATGCTTCTAAAGCCACCCCAGGGATCACTATCAGCATAGAAGGGGCTCGTTACTTCTTATAAGACCACCCCGGACTTTTCTGCGCAACGTTTGTTAAGACACATCCCTAGGGACTACTTAACTAACATTATAAAAATCCAAAAAGGTGGCTGTCAGTTTCTTTAAAATATTTTTTGACAAGCTCGCGTTTGACCACTATCTCACCTGATTGTAAGCGATGATGTGGTCAACGATGAGGCAAGATTGCCGAGAAGTAAGTTATTCACTTCGGACTTAAAGACTCCCAGGTTGTAATTATCGAGAAATAGACTTTGGCAGGGAATTCCACTCCTTAACTGTACGCACACTAAAAGTATTCCCAAAACGTTAAGTGTATGGGTGGGATGTTCACCATGTACCGTTGACGCATCACCGCCCGTAAGTTTTTAAGTCCGATGATGGAATGGACTCGGAATAATAAGATCAAGCAATTCCATCGAACATTCCCCGAAATGTTTAAAAAATGACAGGCTGGCAACTCGGCGACGATGTTTAGAGCTCTGGAGCTTTGGCTCGACCATTGTCTCATTGCCGATGAGCCTCTTAGCCCGTTTTTCTGTTTGTTACGAATTCACGTCTAAACCACTTATCAAATTTTGATGAAACGTGGCTCACGGATAGATTTCGATTAAGATTAGTATAACATTATTTTCCTTCCGGTAGGCAGTTCTTTTTGGATAATAAAACAATTGCCACGCGGGTGTAAATATGCACAATAATATCGTCAACATTCGCGAAGGATTTAATACAGGAGTAAATATATTTTTGAAATTGCTTGTATTACCGGTATCAGTGATAACATGAGTCAGCTGGATTCAGATTCAGATATATATATAAGTGTATATGTTACTGTAACTGTAACCAAGTCGTGTTCCTAAAAGTTCGAAATTATCTATAATAATCACTAAAATCAGGGTTTTACAAGCAATTGTGCAGATTACGCAAATACAATTTTTTTTTCGATAACCGACATTCACGGGGACGAAGCCGCGGGCAAAAGCGAGTAGGTATATAATTAAGAATTTTGTATATTTTTATTTTCATAATTTTATGAAATTTTTGCTGACATGTTTATTAATATTATGATAGTATAGCTGACAATTAAATTTTGGATGTTTCTTATTTTAATGATGTTGTCTAATGCTAAAGAAAGACATTTTATTTTAATTATTTTAATTTTATTTCTAATGGATCAATTTTTATGTAATGCTTATGAATATAATATTATGGACTAAGGTGTCTGAAAATAAATGAATTATTATTTTTATTATTATATAATAGGGGTTAGGATCAATTAAAAATAAATCTACTGCTTTGAATACAATGTTTTATTTAAAAGTTAGTTTACTTTTGTTTTTGTACCTACTTGAGAAAATATTAGAACATACATTATTATATACGCAGGCTATGAATAAAAATCCGTTTTATACAGTAGAGAACTTCTTCAAGTATGAATGTGTTTTTGTATCATTTAAAAAACGTCGATTGACATACTGGACATTCGTCGGCCCCCGTGAGATCCAGGTACCTAAAATTAAAAAAAAAAACAATTAGAATGTTTTACTGAAAGACAGATCGATAGAATACTTGAACGATTGTATCTTACAAGTGAACCAAGGCTAACGTGACAGTCGAAAATTTCACAATCCCTTTTTACGGAATAAAAAACATAATCCTGTTACCAAAACCAATCGTTTACTCAACTATCAACTTCTTATGTACCAAATGTAATTGCGCCCGACTTGAATAATCCCCGATTTTTTAATTTGTAGACTAAACTGTCTTTTTATCGTTACATAAAAATAGTGTGGAATCCTGAGTGATCGAAAGTTGATCGAAATCGATGTAAATCGAAATTGGAAATCCTCTTTGCGTCGTAATCCTCAGTATTGAGGGTCGTGACCTCCCTTCTGCGTCACCTTCTCTCGAACGATCTTTCTCCATCTGTTTCTGTCTCTGGTGGTGTGGAGGGAAAATGAAACTTTATCACGGCAAAAAATCATTTGTTAAGAAACTAGCGGCCCTTATTTAATTCCTACTTATTTACGCCAGACTTCATTCGTGGACGTTGGGTGGACTTGGCTATGTCCTTCCAAGGGTCTCAAACTATCTCCATACCAAATTTTATCTAAATCGGTTCAGCGCTTTAAGCGTCAAAAGGTAACTTACAAACAAACTCACATTTGCATTTATATTTTTCGTATATTTATTTTTACACACATTAAATTTACATTTTTCAATATTTCTTTATATAAAACAAATCATTAAAAAAATAATATTTATAAATATAACAAAAATGGTTGTCCACCGGTCTCGGGAGCAGGGTCCAAGCTACCGATGGTTAAGGCTCCGGAGACAGTAACCGCCTGCAATGCGAGCCGTATCGAGAAGTACTGCCTTCTGTATCAGGCCCTTGATCCAACCGTGCAATGACAGCCTCGATAGATGGTCGTCGAGGCTCTTGGCCATCAGGCCGTTGGCCGTAACGACAATTGGCACAATGATCGCCGAGTCCACACTCCACATGTCGACAACCTCGTGTGCTAAGTCGAGATACTTGATTTGTTTCTCTTTCTCAGCTTTCACGAGGTTCTCGTCATGCGGGATGGTGACATCGATTATCATTGTGCGGCGCGCTAATCAGTCTACTACTACTATATCTGGCTTATTGGCAACAATAGTCCTATCAGTGATGATAGACCGATCCCAGTTCAACGTGACATGGTCATTTTCGAGAACTGGGTCGGGCACATACTTGTAATACGGTACCTCCGATTCCACTAGACACTAGATTGTACTTCAAAGCAAGTTTTATTTATTTAATTCAACCTTATCACATACATCTTTACAGGATTACACCCAATACGATAAATGTGCTTAACTACAGTAAACCTAATCTATTACAAAACAGTAGATATCTAAACTAATTTTATATTAACTTGTTTACATAACAAATTGTATCTATAACTAATTTTAAACAATGCACTCCTTGTGAATTCACCCAGAGTACAGCAGAATAGGTCCGTCTCAATAGCCACAAGGTTGAGCGTGCGGAGTGCACGCGTCAGCGGCGCCTCTCTTAAAAGGTTGGTTCGACTGCGCGGCTCAATTAGCAAGCTCGGCCGCCGCCGTCGCCAGACGTACCTGGCCGGAACATACAGACACACCTGTCCTAAAACCGTTGCATTATGCACCTTCCCTCTCAATATTTTGAAAATATATGAGGTGAGTGCCAGTTCCCTCCTAACCCTCAACTCATTGTATCCTACCATACCTAAAATAAATAAAGTTGCCGGTGAATAATCCTGGCTACTTGGTTATGCCTGTGTAAGTACTCGCCGTTAGCCAGACGAGAACAACCAGAGATAATATGTCTGATGGATTCACCCGGACGGTGGTATGCCCGACATATGTCAACCGTGCCGTCCTTCATTATATGTCTCCGGTAGTTATTCGTCAGGATAACTTCGTCCATAATTGCACAGACAAAACCTTCAGTTTCCCCGAAAAGGTCACCGAAACGTAGCCAGGATACGGACGCTGATAGGCAGATGGTCACTCGATCTTCTCAATGATAAGTATGTTTTGGGCATAAGATATCTCGAATAGTTAAATGACTTAAGGTTCCCCTAGTCAACGGCACGAACTATTTTGTGCGCGGGGTTAAAATGCATGCTGTCTCATCCGACAACACGTGCGAGATTGATGCTGTGATGAGCAGTAAGAAGCTAGTTCTCGTACGAATTAGCACTTTTGCAAATTTGTAGCGAAATGGATGATGAGTTAGGACGAAAACGAACGCGCGAAATTTTATGAACAGACCTTTGGGAGTCTAGATATCATGAAAAAACTACTGAATTTATATTTTCAAAATAAAATTATTTGCATTGTTAAATCTATCTATCCCTTTATGGAGGCCGTTTTTCAATTTTCCTTTTTCTTATGGTATTTATTTTCGCCCGAAATGCGTTAGAATTAGTGTTGAAATATGGAACTTTCGACGCTCATAACTTTCAAATATTGAAATTTTTTACTTTTCTGTTTCCATACAGGGCTAGACAATGATGAGACAAATTGATATCATTTTTTATTTTGAACGTACATCGTCAAACAGTGGTGTAATCCTCAAACTACGTTTGTATGGAAGAATTTTCGACTAGTTTAACCTTAAGAAGAAAATTTAAATAATTCTAATAAAAATCGAACATCGAACTGATCTGATGATGACGCCGGGAAGTAGGCACCGGTACTCTATAATAAAATATTGTATATACCAGTCGTGTTTAGGCTTGTTCGAATTGTTATGAGAAGCACTCCATCAATAAATTGTATTTTATGGTAATATACCGGTACCAAAACTAAAAAAAAGAAAATAAAATCGATCTGAACAAAAAAAGAAAAATTAGTTGTCGGTTCATTGTTTTTTGTTAAAAAGTTTTAAACGTAAATATATCAACAGATGTATGAAAGTTTGTTGGTACTTACTCTTCACAGGAAACACACGTTGAAACCAGAAAAACTGATTGTCCTGGGCATGCGCAAGCAGGTCTAGGCAATAATCTCTTAAACCTTATATTTTCTGAAGTATCTGGTTGCTTGGGTATTGAAATGGTAGCTTGCTCGTGAAGTGAAATGTCTGGATACTTGGATGTTAAGGTATCAACTGGATGTGCCGAATACAGCGCGGCAAGTAACGCGATCATCACGACAAATACAACAAAGAACTTCATAGTGACAGTGACAGGAGCTGCTGTGCTTACTACTCGACTGCTCTGAGCGGAATATTAGTTAACGACCAGTAAAACGCAATTTATAGTGCTTTAAGGTTTTGGTATATTCAACGGAAAACTGTTGTATTTATAGAGAAAATAGGTCGCGTCATCACTACAAAGTAACTACTGCAATCCTACTTCCTAATAATACTATCTTGTGATTGTCCTAATGCAGGAAAATACCTCATCTCATATAGAAAAGGCACCAGTATTGATCACCATGCTTGCTTAAGATGCGTTGGCGATTTATCTGTAACTTTTTCTTTTTTTTCCTTTCAAACTTATATTCACTATAATAGCCTAAGATGTCACTGCAAGATGTGCAGATATTATTATTTATGATTAAACTTAATTTTCATTAATGATACTTGGAAGTAGAAAAGATTGCTGCAGGGTTTCCTGGAAATACGAGTATCTAGCCGCAATTTTACTTTAATTAATTATATTGTAATTTAATCTTGATAACCCGAAATATATAACATTTTCAAGTGCCTTCAACATCATTGTAAAGAAAGTGGAGTAGAAAATAGAAATAAAAAGGTTGCCAGTTTTCGGTTAGCCGTTAGCCGCAATCTGTGGGTTCCCAGTTTACCTGCTAAACCTGAATGACGGTGAACTGAGAGATGGGTGATGTTGCATACGCACCCACGTAGGACAAATTCTTAGTGTAGGACAAATAAAAAAACCGGCCAAGTACGAGTACGACTCGCGCACGAAGGGTTCCGTACCAGGATTAACAGCAAAAATATCACGTTTGTTATATGGGAGCCCCACTTAAATATATATTTTATTCTGTTTTAGTATTTGTTGTTATAGTGACAACAAAAATACATCATCTGTGAAAATTTTAACTGTCTAGCTATCACGGTTCTACTGGAGCCAGCAACACTTTCCCGACTCACTGGGATTTCATCACCCCGACTCACAGGGGCACAACCACATACAGTTCCGACTCACCACGAACTCTGCGACTTCCGGTTCCGACTCACGGGAACCAACCTTCCACTGGCCAGGCACACATCACGACATGTACGGACGACTCAACCTGCTATCGACCTCCGGTCTCCGGAGGGGAGTGATGTAGCGGCACCAACGCCGCCACTTCGAACTAATGACATGACGTCACACAAATCCGTAAAGTAAAGTTTTCGGCGCGATTAGAACACATACAACAGTCCGACAACAACCGTTGGGCAGTAACCCGGACCAGACAACACCTGGGGAGTACCTCCATCACCAGCGCAAAAGAACACATTGCACGCTGTGACCAATTTGAATGTCGCCCAAGCGGCACCACAACCTACTTGTTGGCCGCATCGGTGTCGGCTTAATCGCCAAAAGGCCTGATGAGTGGCCCTTCCTAAGGTTCCTCTTCGCCTCACCGCGGGTGCCCAAGACACAGGTATTGAGCCCTCCGCCTCCGCTCCTTACGCGGCCTTTTAAGAGATGACATTAGGGGGTAAAAAGGGGTAGAGGGGTACGTGATTAAGGATCCACGAGAATAGATCATTCAATGCATCGTTCTTGTTAATACTTGGCTGTAATTATTATTATTCTTTTTATAGTATTAAGAGCGAGTACCTAAGACGGTTTCTTTCTGCAAAAACACAAGAAAATAAATTGGTTTATTTTTCTATTTTTGCAATAACTGTGTGCTCCTACAACCCTAAAAATAACTAAGCAGTAATCATGTTGTCATCAATGCACATGTCATGAATTCTTGAAATTAGAAACTGCTAATCCAGAAATAATTTTGTATTATAATAAAACCAAAAGTAATAGGAGAAAATTCCATAAACCGTAGAACGAATCGGTTGCCTTTAGCACTGTTCTACAATATCGTTGACATTGCAGATTTGGAATCATAATATTTACGGTATATTTATGACAGACGTGGAAAGTCTTTGTCAGTCTTTGTCTTGAAAAACTTTGTCATAGAAATATAGAAGAAAGTTAAAATTTAATTGTGACATAAAATTTACATGTAAGATTTGCATTGCAGTACATACTTGTCCAAGAATTAAGATTTTTTCTGAATCGAGAAAAACTACAAGTCAGACAAGAGGGATTATAGAGGCTGTGTTGCAATCGTTGCAAGTGCTTCATATGCAGAGAACTCAAACGCAAGGAAACAATAACGGTAAAAGTATGCACTAACTGTGGAAAACCAATTTGTGATGAACATGCATACTCGTAAATATAGCATTTGTATTTTTGATATAAATAAAACATTCTAATAAATTAAAAAATTTCATTTTATGTCTTACAAGTAGTAAATTAAAAATATTACTTGCGATTTCATACAAGACACAAAGAGGTACCTGCACAGAGTACATTTTAATGGTACCTGGGTACCTTGTCATTCTATTTTGGATGTAACAAAATATGTTAGCTTCCTCAAAATAATGTGAATGGTTGACTAATTCAAAAAACATAGAAAGATAATATTTACAAAAAGTTAAGAGCTCTCAGGCCATGTAACGTTTAGCTCAATAGAGCTAAACGTCAGCCACGTAAATAAAAAAGATACGAGCTTCGTACGACGTGCCGCCCGCGCAAAACGACTGACTGAGGGATCAGTTACGGCCGTTGCCGCCCGCCTCCAAGTTGGCGAAGAGGCAACCGCAGACCATGGTGGCGTGGTACGGTGCGATGGGACGGCTGGTGGAGCGATGCCGCGAGATGTGTACCCTCGTGTACAGCGTGCGCACCCTGCGCGTACCGCTGGAGGGCGCGCGCGGCCTCAGCGCGCATACCGCCGCGCCGCTGAGGACCTGTCTGCCGCAGTTCATACACCACGTGCCAAACTGGCACATCTTGTTATTATATCAGTAAAAAGTTCACTTGAGAAAATGATTGTTATTTATTAAAGGTCTTCAGGGATTTATAACACTCATTCACAACCTGAATTAATTAATAATTTTACTAGTACTTTGCGGATAAGAATATACTTTGTAGAGAAGGCGCTGGATGCAAGATCCAATGTGGCGACGCCTGGGGCAGGCCTATGTCCAGCAGTGGACGTCTTTCGGCTGAAATGATGATGGTGATGATGAGAACGGATAAAATATGGTTTACAGAGGCGGCAGTCTACCGCTGCCCTTATTATGAAAATCATAATGTACAACCAGCTTATAGAAGGTCTAGTCCATTGTATGCTATGTCTATGGCTTAAAAAAATAAAATTGGACAGACAGATGTCAAATCAGATTAAAATGTCAGAGTACAAAATATTCTAAGATTTTACAAATTAGTAGTGAAAATAAGTTGTGGATGTTAAAATAAATCGGCGATAGCTAAAAGTATGCTTTTCAGGTGCTAACAGTATCAAAGAATACATAAAAGTGAATCACATGAGTTAATACAATATCGAAAGATAAAAAAGGTGTGGTTTTTATAGTGTTATAAGACGTAAATAGACTAAAAGATGTGGATCTGTGAATCAGAATACCACAGCAATCACAGCCATCTACGTCAGGCGTAAAACAAATATTTTTTATTTTTGAAAGCGCCAAGACTCCCGGGTCCTTCTTCACTGACATAAGGGTTAACCACTTATCCCACGGGATAGTCTAGCGTCCAAGGCCACTTTTGCGGCTTAAACCGCTAAAGTTGCTATCATTATACTAATCAATAATCGCAGCCGTTGATTAAAAAAAAAACCATACGCTGTATCTGTACCCCATCCGTCAGTACCACTAATATGGATCAAAGTCTGGAATGTAAAATCCCGTCAAAAACAAAAGTTTCGCGGCGCAGTTCTTCTATTGAAAAACCGGCCAAGTGCGAGTCGGACTCGCGCACGAAGGGTTCCGTACAATTATCGCAAAAAAAGGCAAAAATATCACGTTTGTTGTATGGGAGCCCCACTTAAATATTTATTTTATTCTGTTTTTAGTATTTGTTGTTATAGCGGCAACAGAAATACATAATCTGTGAAAATTCCAACTGTCTAGCTATCACGGTTTATGAGATACAGCCTAGTGACAGACAGACAGACAGACAGAGAGACGGACGGACCACGGAGTCTTAGTAATAGGGTCCCGTTTTTACCCTTTGGGTACGGAACCCTGAAAAAGTATTTAGATCGAATGTAAAACCAAGTCGGATAATTTATTCAGAAGGTACCTTAAGCCTCCTTACGCACTAGCGGTCAACCGCGGAGGCGGCTAACCGCTCGGCTAGCCGCTTTTTCATTTTAATATGCAACCGCTTGTGATCATACGCACTTAACCGCCAAAAAATTTCAACCCGGCCCGCTTCGCAGCTCTTAGCCGCGCGGTTAGCCGCCCCCGCGGTTAACCGCTAGTGCGTAAGGGGGCTAATTATCAGGTTACAAAAAAAAAATGTAAGTTCGAAAATGTACTGAATGGCTTCGAGAAAAGAATGGTACATCTGTGCTCCTCTTGCTGGAGCCTGACATTTTTTACAAAATTCATTATTATTAACAATAACTTTAAGGGTTTAGTCCCAGGCTGCTAACCTGTTTATGAGTCAGTCAGTGAGTCAGGACTTTTTTTATTTATTAATATGCCGATTTTTTTATATTAATTTTATTTAATGTAACAAATTATATTAATATATATATATAATCGAATAAAATAAATACAAAGGGGAGGGAGAAAAGGGCTCATCGTGCATGAAAAAATTCGTCCACGTCCATAAAACTGTTTAATTTCTATTTACAATTGATCACATTTTATTAATAATAAGCGATAAGTAAAAATATAAAATTATATTTATGTAATAAAACCATGACATCAAAACAAAACTTGAGTCGATTCTGACAATAAGGTTTTATTTCCATTTTCCTTTGAGTATTTTTACACCAACTTAAGAAAGTGCATATTAAGAATATGTCTACATGGATAAAATATACACAGTATATAAAATTCTTAACTATATTTACAAACATATACCTACCTTAAATCTAATACTAACCAACTAAGCCTAAAAAGAAACCAATCAAAACATATGGCGTCGAGAAACTCCTTCACATCTTTGTCCATTGGTATTGTACCCAAAAGACTGGCAGCATAGCCACATTGTATGGCAATGCTTATCATCTGACTAAGGTAAAAGCCAAACCTTGGGTCACGAAAAGCAACTTAGCGTTTAGATAGTTCTGCGTTAGATAATGTGTAAATTGCGTTTAGATAATGTGTAAAATCGCTGTCCATGACGTTGACGTTGGTTTATTGTATACATATTCTTTATAGTTGGTAGAGGTTTTTGCGACGGCATATGATACAACATTAGTTTATTTTCTTCTGCAGTAGATTATAATGTCTAGTAATGACACGCTGTAGGGCAATCTTCTCCCGTGAGATCCTCATACCTGTTATACAAAAAAAATATATAAGAAAACGGTTTTGTGTCCAGACCAAAATGAAAATCTAAGTACGTGTTTTTTAACTGAATTGATTAAAAAACACCTACTTAGATTTTCGAATATCTTCATTTATTATAGAATCATGTTTCCAGTTAACTAGCAAATAAGTATATATCCCTAGTTTCAAAATTCTTGTTTACAATCTATGCTTATACTCATATCCGTAAAGTATTTTTGTCGTACGATTACATGCATCGTTTGCCAACAAGAATTTTGAAACTAGGGATATACCTATTCGCTAGGTTACTGGAAATACGATTCTCATTTTTCTCAATACTTATAAAAATAATGATATTCCCTATTCTGTAAATTGAACATACGTACAATATAACAGTATCAAAGAATTTACTGTAGCCGTATTTATTAATAGCTCAAAGAACACACAAAAAACCTAAAAATATTTTCTCTTAATAAAATCGCAAAAGACAAGAATATTAAAATATCGTCTTAGTAGGTACTTACGTTTCGCAGGTAATGCAGTTTGACTGCAGATATACTAAATTTCTTGGGCACCTACATCTAGTGGGCAAAAAATATCTCTTAACTCGATTATTAACAAAAGTTTCTGGTTGCTTGGGTGCTTAAGTATCTGGGTGCCCGTGTGCAAAGCTGTCAACCGGTTGCGCTGAACACAGCGTGGCAAGTAACACGACTATCACGACGAACATAACAAAGAACTTCATGGTGACAGTGACCGTTGCCGCCGTTCTTACTACTCGACCACTGCGAGCGGAATGTAATGAACGACCAGTAAATCTGAGTTTATAAGTAGAGCTTTTGACGACATCTATAATTCTTAATTCTTTATTGTACACCAAAACAATTAACAACAAAAACGTTATTAAATAGATGTATTGATATTCATACCCTCAGTTTTCCCAGCTGTTGAAAATTCATTCAACAAATCACAGCAGATAACGCGTGCTTGACAATTTGTCTCATTAATTCTCCGTTAATTTAGAGCTGGAAAACCCAGGGTTAGTCATTTGTCTTGACGTCAACACGGGCTGCTACAGATATCTTCTTTGAATAATAAAGGAAAACTGACAAATAAATTTAGATAAATAGGACACGTCATCACCACATAAGCACTTCTTACCTAATATGTGAATAAGTCTACCATTGGCGAAGTGATGTAATACCTTTTAACCCAACTGCGTGACACCAAAGACAGGCAAAGGTTTTTTCCGACGTATTTGTGTACCTTACCTTTACGTGTAAAGGCACAACAGTTTTGTGGAATCTAATAAATGTGGTGTGTGAATTAGTCTGAGTTGTGCGATGGTTATAATTTAGATTTTGTTTCAAAATTATAAGAGTCAGGTATATGTAGAGTCTGGCAAAAGTAGATTAACGAAAAAAAAAACTGTTGATTTAAATATTTATATTGTATCATATTTCTTAAGCAATAAAATGTTGTCACAAAACAAATAATCTGTCTTCCAAATTACAGTATGTGGAAGTTAAAGCATCAGTATCAATTTCTTAAAGTTTTATGTCCATATTTCGTCACAATTTTTGTATACAAATCGTATTCTCTGGCTGGGGGTGTGTATTTAACGATCTCTTGTAGCCAAGTTGTCAGTTGGTAAAGCTTCGTTGTCCGACGCCATTTAATATAAAGCCAATAATTTTAAAATGTTTGTTGTTTTTTATTATTACTATTGATAGGCTTGATATTGAACACTATCTCAAATGAAAATAATCGTCATAATTACATTGTGGACAATCATCTTGTCCCGTGAGATCCATATACCTAAAATAAAATAAATAAAACAATTAAAAAAGGCATTGGTGAAGCAAGACAAGAGTTAGAAATTAGACACATCTGCGATAGCGGCAATAATAATCTTCATTTCCCTCGATATATATTATAATATATTTATAATTTGTTCTAAGAATTGAATGTTACATCCCGGGTTCCCGACCCCGTCCACTAATACAATGTACACCAATTTATTGAATCCGCACTTTTTACTAGCTCAACAAATACACACATCATTAAAAACAGGCTGTTATATATTATTTTATAAATATTATTTTTTAAACCAGCTTTTATATTAAAAAAATTAATAGTATATTTTAGGAGTGATAATAAAATTTCAGATTTTATATTATGTTTGTTTATCGTTGCAATGGATTTTTCACGATAAACAAACATATGAACAAAATTTCAGCTCAATCAGACACTGGGATGTGGGTCAAACATAACTTGCAAGACTTAATTACAGACTCCGGGACAGGTGTAAGTAAATAAAATACTGGAAAAAAGGTACTCATGTATCGAAAGCGTCAAAAAATTAACTAACGATATATGACAGTAACTTGTAGGTACTTACATTTCGCAGGTAACGCAATGAGATAACAGATAAACCAATTTTCCTGGACACCTACATCTAGTAGGCAAAACATAGCGTCTCTTAACTCTATTATCAACCAAAGATTCTGGTTGTTCGGATGCTAAGCTAACAACCGGTTGCGCCAAACACAGCGCGGCAAGAAACGCGACCATCACGACAAACATAAAAAAGAAATTCATGATGACAGTGATAGGAGCTGCCACAATTACTACTCAACTGCTGTCAGCGGAATGTAATGACCATGCAATACAAGTACTGCCTATTTTATTCACGACAATAACCTAAATAGGCCGAATAATTCATAGGTATACCTCTTGAAGAATTTATTGGTAACTCGTTATGATGTCAACATTTGGATTTTATGGCAAAGAGGAAATTTTCTATAGATGAATATGTCGCTTACTCACTACGCTACTTACCTATCAGGAACGAGTATATCAAGTTATTAACATTGGCAAAGCGTATGAAATACGTTATATTGAAACTTCTAAGTAAACGGTATAAAACTCACCACACCCATATTGCGTACTAGTTTTAAATGTTTTCCCTGTGTTTATATTGTGTTATGCGATCAAGTTTTATAATAAACAGTAAATAAATTAACCCACGTTAATATTATTTAACTGGTACGTCTGTGTGGACTTCCTCTACCAATATCAGGAAAAATTAGTTTGAAAATATTGATATATCTCATCATCATCATAATAGGCGAAAGATGACCACTGCTGGACATAGGCCTCCCCTAGGTGTCACCACATCAGCTATTTCTGTGCATCCAGCGGATTCCCGCAGCCTTAACCAAGTCATCGGTCTACTTAGTGGGAGGCCTTCCAACGCTGGGTCTTCCGGTACGCTGTCGCCGCTCCAGAACATTTCAGACCCATCGACAATCCATTCTGCAAGGAAAGCCCTGCCCACTGCCTGAAAAAATGGCCCTATTTAGAAGTCGGTTAAAATACCTAGTATTTAAACTGTTCGATTTATATAATAACAAAAATCGCGGCGGATTTTTCATAATTACCGAAGGAATAAAACCAAATGAGATAATCAACTTGTAACACGAGCAAATTTGTGACGCGTATAATATTATAATTAATATAATAGTACCTTGGTGACCGAGTTCTGCTTGGGCAAAAATAGAGAAAAACATTTTATAAAAATCAAACCCAGCTAGATCGATTTATCGCCCCCGAAACCTCCTGCATACAAATTTTCATGAAAATCGTTTCCGATATTCAGATTATATATTTAAATAGAAGAATTGCTCGTTTAAAGGTATTAGATTAGATAAGAACTGAATCGGAATATGGTTGATAATATCAAATATTACATTATACGATTATAACGTGGAAAGTTCCTATTTCTGTACCATAAAAGTTGGCAAATTTCAGATTGGCCTATAAAATCTTAAGGTACTTACAAAAAGAAATTACACCTTTTTCCCGGGACTTCACTCCTGTGTATTCCAAAGGAACTGTCCATATTTTCAGTGTATAAAGCGTAAGGATTATGTAGCTATTATCAAAGATTGATCGTTATCAGTTAAGGAGTCCCTACCATAAACAGAAACAACTTTCATTACCGCTTTATAATATAGGAGGTAAGTTTAGGGGTTAAAATTAAGGAAATATTTTGGAGGTAAAACCAAACATCAAGGTATTTCCAAAATACCAAATTAACATTACTTCGCATATTAAAAATCGGCTAATTTAGGTAGAAGTTTCCTGTTCTTTAAATCTAACTGACGCAAACACCAAAAACTCGGGTTTTATCTTTTTTTTTGGACGGACAGCAAAAATGTACTAGGGTGTTGGTCGCCTAAGAATTCGGACAGTCCGACCGTACTTTGTGTGCATATGTCGCAGTAAAATCCGTAGTACTAAGGGTATGGAGCTAGAATATTTAAAAAAAATGAGTTACTTTGTACTTATTAAACCAAATGTAATTACTTTTGCATGTTAGGTAGCTCGTTGCTGATAGATGTTATAGACTACTTAGGCCCGCTGAGGCCAAATGGTTAACTCAGAGTTAGTTGCTAACACGAGGTTATATGGATGCTTATAGGATGGTTTTATGAGGGTTCCGGCGACTGATCCCGCGGGATGAGTTGCCGGATACATTTATTTTAATATTTTTCTTCCGGCGACTCGTCCCACCCATAAATGAATAAAAATAATCTATTGTTCAAGCCAAAAACAGTACTGTCAAACGAAAAAATGTTTAATGTAATAATTAAAGGAAAAGCTATTTGATTCTAAAATAAATAATATTTTAGAATCAAATAGTGTTTACTATATTTATATAATATAATATAAAATATATAATATAATATTATTTAAGATATGTTGTACACTGACAACCCTAAATTCCTCTGCTCTCGTTCAGTCCATCCAAAGGTTGTCTGTAAAAGATTGCCCTGTGCGATAAGACCGCCCATTGTACACTTGCTTTTATGATTTTTTGTCCTGTATATATATTTGTGTGGTGTACAATAAAGAATATAATAAATAAATAAATAAATATAAAAACTCCCTTTTGATTACAGTTCTTGTTATTTAAAATTTACGTAATAAAAACATACACATTAATCATGCTAACAATAATCAACAATTTACATACAATTAACAACAAGTAAGTATCTATCAATATTATTAACGTGTAAAAGTGTTTGTAAAAACCAACTTACAGAAAATAAATCATTTATCGAAAAATCAGCCTTAACGACGTTAAAATATAATAAAAATATACACATAAATCATATTAAAAATAATCAACTTACTATACAATAATTTAACACATGTTAAAAATTACCGCCATAGCTTCATAGAATCGGTCTTATGAGTTTTGGTTATCACCTCTTTTATGTTAGGCTCTAAGATCAAAAGCGCTTATTGAGCGAAAACATTGATCAGAACGCGTTGTGGCTTCTTTCAAACGGCCACAATGTGATTTTCGGATTTTGGGACTTTTAAAACCGACCATTTTTGGCATTAAAGTAATTCCAAAACGCGTTCTGAGCCTTAGCGAATGAAACCACAATGTGAATTCGACGAATTGCGACGGACGAAAGGGCGCCGAGGTGGATTAGCATATTTTTCGGCATTGGTGTAATTTTCATGGTTTTTGAGTTTGCTTATAACGAATATGGGGTCAAAACCAAAATCCAAGATAGCGCCGGCATTTTTTATTTATTGATAGGCTCGCGCTTGACCACTATATCACCTGATGTTAAGTGATGATGTGGTCGTTAATAAGGAATATGGTTTCTAAATCATAATCCACGATGGCGGCGCCGAAAATTTAAAAAAATAAGAAGTAAACAAAAAAGAAAAGTTAAGTCAGGACTGAGACTTCTAGGCAAGTGTGGTCTGTCGGCGACCAGTAAGTGTTACTAGTAAATGTTACAGGTAAATGATATTTATATAAAAATGATATTTGTTAATCAAAGAGTTTTGAACATTTTTTCCTTTGACTGTACTGTTTATGGGTGGGACGAGTCGCCGGAAGTGCGCCTATCGTGCGCCCTATATTATCAAATTGTCAATTGTCTTATTTGGCTGTAGCGTAAACAGGGCACAGGCCATTTTTATTATACGCCTTGTTTTTTTTTATTAATTGGGCGCACGGTTGGCGCAATGGTTGAGCGATTGACTGCTGCGCTGCGTGTCGCGGGTTCGATTCCCGCACGGAACAAACATTTGTATGACCTACAGATAGTTGTTCCGGCTCTGGGTGTTTGTGTATGTGAGTTTCTGTTTGTAAACGCACCCACGATTCAGGAAGAAATTCCTAGTGTGGGGCAACGTTTTTTAAAAAAAAAAAATATATACGTCGTCGGCTTAACGACAAAATCCCTGACGAGCGGCCCCTCCTTGGTATACTCTTCACTTCACCGTGGCCTGTGGATGACCAGGCCACGGCTACTGAGCCCCCCTCACCTCGACAAAGCGGGCACCCACCAGGGGTGAGGCCTAACTACAAAACAAACGTAATGAGTACTAGTAATGTCTTGAATTTCATCATGGAAATATATATAGAATACCACAAAATCGGGTCTAGTGACCAACCGAACGGTCAACAAATCGTCTGCAGTGTGTCGTGTGTTAGAAATCGTGACCGCTAATTTTGTCTTACGGTGCCTCTGGTAAATGCATTTTTTTGGAATAGTTGTCACCTGCGGGAACGGACTTCATCAGAAAATAAATGACACGGGACAAGGAAAAATGTGACGTTGCACAAATAACATTAGGTAATTCTTGCCTTGAGGATGCTTTTGTAACATTTTGAGACGTCAGCTTAATAAGGAATAAGGAATTTGTTTTTGGTTTTTCCTCAATTTGTTTTATAAGAGTTGTATTTTAGGATTCGGGCTTTTCGGTTTAATCTTTCTGTAATTGTAATCTATAATATATACTAATATTATAAAGAGGTTGTTATGAGTTTGTGAGGTTGTAGGGGTAATATCTAGATCTACTGAACCGATTTATATGAAATTAGGCATGGAGATAGTTTGAAATCCTGGGAAGTACATCGAATAGTTTATATTCCTTTGGGATTAAGAAACACTTTTTCGTGGGCGGTGCCGCGGGCAGAAACTAGTCCTTCATTATTATTTACGCATGTTTAAAAACGTGCAATATACTTACTGTAGGTACATACTGACTTTGAAAAGATAAAGAAAAATACTTTTGTCTCAATTTAATTTCAATAAAACCATATACGGTTATGTAAGACTCATAAAAATATCTCTTTTTTCATAATAATAATTCATAATTATTTATTTGCTCATATGCGCAATTACATAAAGTTGTTAAAATATAACACAGTCCAACCATAATACACCTTAAGGCAACCATAATACACATTAAGGCATGTAAATCACAAGCTTAATAACACACATTTACTTGCAAATATAATTTAAAATTAACAACTGAATCTATTTTATATTGTTAATTTCACCGCGTGGCAAATAAAAATGAAACAAAACAAATGAAGCTATCAAAAATGTTATTAGAAGAGTTAGAAATTTAATTTAAAATATCATATATTAAATGAGAATGTCAAGATATTAATATATAATAATTAATTTCGTGCATTAATTGGTAATTTCACCACTACAATCACAGCAAATAATAAAAAAAATTAAAAAAAAATTGTTTATTTCTCACCACAAGCCAAAAAATACCAACAGAATTTACACATGAGCAAAAGCAAGTAATTTTCGGTTGTGGATCGCTGGTGCCCGTGGTAGGTAGAAACACCTGTAATACAGGTCACCAGAAATAATAATGAAACACTACAATTATGAAGCAAATAATAATGTCACTAGATTAATTAAAAATAAATGTCATGTATTAAATGAGAATGTCAAGATATTTGTAAATAAATGTCAAAGTAAAATCAAAGTAATAATATTATAACCCAATAAGATGCTGGTAAGGATCTTGACCATACTGCCGGGATTGTTGTTGATTGGATAGCCGTGGTATACCTCTCCACTCGTCAAGCACCGATGGATATGTTTCCCCCCTTGGCGTTACGTCGTTACTAATGTGCTAGCGACCCTTTAACCCCATTAATTGAGTGTGCAAGTCACCCCCTGCCATTTTATAACCGTGTAGTTCAACAATGGTCGGGTAATATTCAAAATTTTATAAGAGAAAAATAAAAATGGCCTTAAACCTTTACCGGTCAATAATAAATCTATCATCAGTTCGAAAAAGCCCTTGAAATACACTTCAGACGATCGATACACTTCAGAAGGTCAAACAACACTGGCTTACTGTTTAAAAATGTATTGAAATGTGACTAACGGTCAATTTCTCTCCTTGGAGAAAGCGATTTCTCCAATTAGTTTTGTTTAATTTGGCCTCAATCTAAGGTACGGACAATCATCCATTACATCACGACTATGTTCCCCAAAAGGTTAGGCAGCGGTGCAATTATGGGACACCCACATTTCACAGGCCATATAATAGGGGCGAGCCTATAGGTACGGAATGTTTATGAAAAAACTGGCCAAGTGCGTGTTGGACTTCGCTCTTTTAGGGTTCCCTACCACACCGCAAAATTAAGTTAGTTGTAATAGGAAAAATGAGGGAATATTAATGAAAGAATTTTATTTATCAGTATATTGGTATTTATTAGTCTTTCTTTTTCGTTTCAATGGTACATTTAATCAAACTATTTGAGCCCAGTGGGTAGCCACGTTTATTGCAGCGTCAGATGCATTATACAGGTCATCCAAGGTGCAAGTGAATGGACAGCGTGCAATGGACCAATAATCCCCCATTTTGCAAAATTAAATTTGCAGCGGCCTACCTGGGTGCGCAACCGATTCAGTGCCTTCCATACGGGCCACTGCAGTTCATGACCGAGGGGAAGATGCTCCCTGGGCTTAATGAAGTCACGAGGTGGTGGGTACTTCTCTAACCACAGTTTGCTCCTCTCCGTCGACGGCCTATCCTGTATCGCCCGTGTGGTTCGCAGGAAGCTCTTTCGACTTTTTAGTCTACCCCGAGTTGTTAGGTGGTCGTATAGTGGATGTTGGGAATCGGATTCCTGGTTCTTCTTTTCCATCGCGCATGCGACATCCCTTCGTACAGCAGGAGGTGCTATACCTGCTAGTGGGTAGAGCTTGTTTAGTGGAGTGGGTTTTAAGCAGCCCGATATTATCCGACAAGTCTCATTTAGGGCGGTGTCTACTTGCCTTGCGTGGGTGGATCGGTGCCACACTGGGCACGCAAACTCGCCAGCAGAGAAACAAATAGACATGCCGGTTGTGCGGAGAATATCGGGTGTTGCCCCCCAGTTGGTGGAAATAAGACGACGGAGCAAGTTATTCCGGGTCCCCACCTTCTGCTTTGTTTTATAGCAATGTGATTTATAAGTTAAAGCCCTGTCCAGCGTCACACCAAGATATGTTGGGTTCGGGCAATATTCGACCCTAGTTCCCCGCCACGTGATGTTGAGTGTCCGGTTTGCGTGCATGTTGCGAAGGTGGAATGCGCACGACTGTGTCTTCGATGGGTTTGGTCGCAGAGCATTGTGATCATAGTAGACTCCCAGTAAGTCAAGTGCCATTGTCAGTGTCCGTTCCACATCCTCGAAAGTCGCCGCCTGTGTCGCTAGAGCCAAGTCATCCGCGTACAAGAACCGCACCGTGTGTTGGGTGGTGGGCTGGTCGTTCGTATAGATGTTAAAAAGCGTCGGCGCCAGCACACTGCCCTGGGGAAGTCCGTTCTTTTGCCGTCGCCATCTGCTCTTGGTGGACTAAAAGCACACCTGGAAGCGGCGGTTGTGCAAGAGTTCGCTCAATATACGCACAAAACCCTGATCGTTGGTAAGTTTGCTAACTTTGCCGAGCAGTCTCTTGATGTTAATGGTGTCGTAAGCTGCCGAGAGGTCAACGAATATGACACCAGAGACTCTGTTAGCCTCGTACCCATTCTCTATAAACTCTGTCAGTCCGAGGACCTGGCTGGCTATATTAGTAAAATATAGGTAACTAGAGGACGCCTCGCGGTTTCACCCGCGTAGTTCCCGTTTCCGTGGGAATACAGGGATAAAAAGTAGCCTATGTCACCCGGGGATAGAGTAGCTTCCCAACGGTGAAAGAATTTTTGAAATCGGTCAAGTAGTTTGGAGCCTATTCGGTACAAACAAACAAACAATCAAACAAACAAACAAAAAAATCTTTCCTCTTTATAATATTGGTATAGATAATAAACATTATCACCAGATTTCAAGTTCATAGGACAATGGGTAGTTAAAAGATTCCTCGGACCAATTTTTTTATAAAAACGCTGACTTTGGTGGCTTCTCATTCCTTTGATTTCCAATATTTTTTAAACCAAAAATACAGTATTTATGTACTCAACAAGTGTCTAAACTACAATAACACACTTAATGAAGGAGGCCAAAAATGTTGCAATATGGGAGCCCCCCTTAAAAACATTTAAAATATTTTTGACAATTTGTGTCATTGGGTCAACAAGATTCTTATACTGTGAAAATTTTAAGACTGTAGCTCTAACCTTTTGGATGTAAAACCGTGTGACAAACGACGGACACGTGACACAGCAATAGAGTTCCGTTTGGACCCTTCAGGCACGGAACCCTAAAAAGGTCATGAGGTTTCTGAGAAGCCCGGGTTCTAATTAATATTACTAACAGCGTGACATCTATAATAATAACTTTCAACATTTATAGCGATTGCTATTTTATAAATTTTATGGTACCTACTTATCACGTGACGAAACAAGTTGTAACCACGGTTACCATATAATGTTGTACTTTTTTACCACTTCGTATTAAACAACAGTAACTTTGACGTTCAACAAGCAAAAGTTTAATTAAAAACTGTAACCCGCCTACGGTTTTTGTTTGCCTATTTTACCCGGTCCCTAATAACAAATCAATTGAGACCATTTTTATCAAAATCAGATGAAAAGTTTAGGCGCTACGGAAGAACATACAGACAGACTGTTAAAATCATAACCCTTCATTTTGGCTTCACCGTAATGGGTGAAATAGCTGAGGCCCATATTTCTAGTCAGTTTGAGAAAACTCCATTCGACTATTGCACCACAAAAATTAATAACTCTGCAAACAATTTGATGGTTCGAGTTAAATTCGAGTATGAGGACGTGACTTGGAATATACAATTACAAATAATCTATCATCATAAGTATGTCCAAACATCTGGAATTGAAGTGCTCCTTTAGGCAAAATAGCCCTTATTAGAGCACTTCGCTCTATATAAGGGTAATTCTCAGTATAATTTGAATAAATTACTTTTGTTTTTCATTAATGTTTATTTAATACACTTATTAAAACTATTATCAATATCTGTGCACATTATAAGCAGCATAAAGCACCGAAAAGCTTAAAATTTGTGCTAATGAAACAACTTGAAAATGCACGACAATTTATATAAATGACCCGCACGCCCTCACGTTAACATCTGTTACAAAATTAGCCAATTTCATTAAACAACTAGAGAATGTAGGCAGTATTGTCACAAATACAATGTAGGTATTTATATGCAAATGGGTTTCATTGGACAAAATGTATACTTAAAACCATTGTTTACATATTTGTCGCATCAAGGCTGGCCGATAGATGCCAACCATCGGGAAGTCAGGATGTATTCCCTTAGGTTCAGACATCGTGTGGGGGCAGGTCGGTGGGTATAATCGTGCAAACGAAATCACAGAAATTATTCGATACACTGGGTTTATTTTAAATAGTCACAGTTACAATCTTGCTTACTAATATTACGGATCGACACTGATTCTACAACGTGTTAGCTCTAATGATGTCAGTACTCAACTGCTCTATACTGCTACCCCTACCACACAAATGATTAGAAAAAGCGCGCCAATGCGTAGTTGTTCTTGCTTTGCCGCCAGATGGCGTGCTTGCGATTTGTTTTCACGTCCGTACTATTGACTAAACCCGACATATTTAATACTTTAGGCACACAAATGTACATACAGAAGCGAACTTCTATCGTAATTTCACTACATTATTATTGAGAATTACATAGATGTCCCTTCATCTCATGGTTAAGGGAAATAATAGTAATAGTCTTTGAGTAAAATAATAATGAAACATCAGCAACCAAATTGCTTCACATATAAATTCATGGAAGTGATTGCATACTTTTTATTTTTGAAAATTATAAAGAAACGATACATTTTTAAACATAATGAAGTTACTAGCTGCCAGCTGGATCGCCACATGAATGTCCTGGGATAAAAAGTTGCCTTTGTGCTATTCCAGACAATAATCTATCTCGGCGCCGAATTGCATCCAGATCCATTCAGCCGTTCTGGCGTGATTGAGTAACAAACATAGATCCATCCAAACTTTCGCATTTATATATACAGTAAGATTAATATTTTGCAAATCTGGTTGTTTCGACAACACAAACGCTGCTTGCTCGTGGTGACCATGAATATTGAAATGATGATGGAGATTAACTGTAGGACGTTTGTTAGTAGGTAGTTACATATCTTTCTTGGTCTCCCTTGCTTTCTTTTGCCTTCATATTTTTTTTTCAAACGTTGCCCCACACCAGGAATTTCTTCATGTATTACAAACATTTAAACTCACATACACAAGACACCCAGATCCGGAACTATCTGTAGGCCAAACAAATATTAGTTCCGTGCGGGAATCGAACCCGTGACTCGCAGCGCAGCAGCCGATCGCTCAACCATTGCGCCAACCGTGTTGTCAAAGAAAGAGATGGCAAGCCATATTTACCCAACGTTGTGGACCGAATTGGATGCATAGATGTAGGGGAGGCATACGTCACAGAGGCGACTGTTAGGAATAGCGATGACAAACGCTTGTGAGTCAAAGAAAACGAATGAAATAATATTTGAGAAGAAGAAACTAAGATTACTAAAACTATGAAAAATTTGATAAAAGATAATGTCTACTATCAAATTCTACATATTCTTTAAAAGTTTGTTGTTTAATTAAGTTGTAAGAAGTAGTGCAAATGAAGGGAATTTTCATTTAATTTTATCAGGTACACATTTACAAAAGATTCATGAAATTACGATCGAGTCCATAAAACTAACTTTTAATCCAATTACAGCAAATCTTATTGAAAAGGTTTAAATTCCAGACAAGCTAGTATGTGAGTTAGTTAGTTGCGTCGTACGTCTAAGCTTCTAAACCGATTTTAACAAACTGGCTACACGTGAGGCACATTTCTTATATTTTTACTAACGGTCGCGTTCTAATATCATCATCAATTGCCCGCCTCTGCGTACGCATTATACGTTTTTGGAATACTTTAATTGTGCGTACAGCTAAGGAGTATCTCCTGCCGGAATCTGTATTGCCTGATAGCTACAACCTCGGGTTCTAAGCTTGCATGCTTTACCGTCGACCACATCATCGCGTACCATCAGGTGAGATAGTGGTCGAGAGCCAACCTATTACAAAAAATACCATGTTTCTTGGAGTCATTGCAACACTTTTTCTTCCTCCATTCCATCCTATCAACCGTGACACTTTTACTGATTCCCTTTTCTTTCATATCACGCCTCACAAAATCAACTCCTCTTTTCTTTGGTATTTTTCTCTCTTTCCATCAATCAACATTTATATTCATAACTCTTTGTATTTTAAGGAACGTGGTTTCAGTTGCGTTTCATCCCTCCTCATCACATGATCATACCAGTAAAAACGATTGTTTTTCAACTTTTCTGTTAAAGGCGCCACTTTCAAACGTTCGCGTTCATTTATCAATCAGTCAAAAATATTACTAATTTCCATATTATATTTCGTAAATTTTTGATATTCCGACAAGATGAAATTGAATTTTATCTATTTTCAAGAACAAAATCCTTCACATTTCAGATACATATTCAAACCGAATTTGATTCGAATTAGTGTCACGTCAATTTAACAACTATTAAGGTCATTTCAGAACAAAATACTGAGAAGTAGTTAGATTTATGTCGATTCAGAATGTCGCTCGACAGACGCTGGCACAGGAAATTGCAGATGTCAAATACATCACACTTTTCGTTTTGTTTTTCAGCGCCCGGTATTGATTTCTCCGTGTTTTTTTCATCGTAACATCATTTGAGTAGTTTTGCCTACATAAACAAATACATGCATAAACTAACGCCTCTTCCATATGGGGTTTGGCAGAAACCACAGAACGGCACCTACTACAATCCTTACATGCCTTTTCGTTTTTTCCTTTTACTTACGTACCGGATGTTTATACAGAATGACTTTAAACTTATTATTCATCTTTCAAGGATTGAACTTACTCACATATACAAATAATTTTTGGGATTGTATCAACGGTTCAATGTAGCGAAATTTGGGAGAGGCCTATGTTCAGCAGTCTTTTGGCTGAAATTATGATGATGAAATTATCCTCTGAATCTCTCACCTCTCTGAATGAACCTCTGAAATATAAAAAATTAAAAAAGGTCTTCGTGTTGATCACCTGCCACTAGTAGTGTAGCTAGACAAAACAAAGGGAACATCCATTTTTTTAGATTTTTGAGGTTTGGTCATAGAGTTATTTTTTTTCATATTCATGAATATTTTTGTTTCCTGAAAGTACAAATTGGCAATTCGTTTTAAGTCAGGTACTGTAAGTAGTCATATGACCTTAATCACGTATACCAGAAGTCAAATCATATTTAAAAGAAGTATCAGTCATGTTTTAGTTTCGACGGACTGTTTCCGCAACTCCTCGACCAAGCGCGTATTTTGCGTACGGATCAGTCATAAATACCTATATATCAAGAACGTACAACCTAAAATCTTCTCTCTGTTTATTTCGCATAAAATTGACATAGCACAAATATGAGTAGGTATTTCAATAATTGGGTAAACTAGAACAACGTTAATCATTGCAGTTTTAGTTGAGGAAAACAACTTCATAAGTCATAACACAATTTGTATGTTTTTGTTACTACTAAAATGACGACAATATAATAACTACTCTATCGACGCAATTTTAATTGTGTTTCGCCTTAAGGTGATATATACGCCCCAATGTAACGCAGTACTGGCCGTGCGCCCGCTCAATGCCAAAATATCAAAATTGAATCTCCTTTTGAACAGTTTATATTTTTCGCAACTTTTGGAAACTCCTCCAAAACAACTTGGATGTTTAAAAATATTTTTATACAGAAAAATTGATGGCTGGAATTTCTTCATACCTAACATAGCATATGTAAATCAAATAATATTTTGCAAACAAAACTATTCAAAAGGAGGTTCAATTTTGATATTTTGGCACCCTAATATTGTAAAGAAGCAAAATTGTGTGTAAGTTTATAATGGGAAATTATTAACCGGGCGAAAAATAATTTGAATGGGCGACTGTTATACTAAGTAACTATTTATCCGGTTTGAGCAATACCTTTTAGGAGGTTTTTGTGAGCTGCGGTAATAATATCGTTACATACTTTAATTGTATTCGGGGTTCTATTTTAGCATATTAATAGCACTTTTGAAAATAGCTGAATAATCATCGAGGCAATATCGCTGTGCAGCGCGGGAGTTCGGGTGTATTCGTGTTTTCAACGAATTAGTCCAAGAGCGAGCGAAGCGAGCTCTGGAGTTTTGAGAACCCCGACACGGATAGATTAGGTTAGAAGAGCGAACTTAGCTCCCATCATCACCTTCATGTCAGGTAACTTTGGACCCTGCAGACAGAAAAAGGAGCCCCGGGGCTCCGCCGACAAACTTTCATTTTCAAGTCTCTGTTTTAAACATATGTGTTCGCCCACTGTTTGTCGCTCACATAGTATTTCAGTAAGCCGTATTCAGTCATTTTCACACCTTTAATTTGAATTTATTTTCGCTCGTTTAAATACTATCCGTTTACAATGTAACTATGTCATGTTATAAACTCATTTTTATCAAGAAAACCATGCGCGGTTCTTGTAGCATACGTCACGGTCCCACGGAGCTAAGCCGCGAGAATAAAGCTATATCCTATCGCGAATGTGCTGAAAGAGATTTTTTTGGTATTAAGCATCACCTCTCGTATCTAGTTTTCTGTTCCTGACGTAATGACTATTAAGATATACCTTTTAGTAGTGCATCACTGTTTGTTAAAAAAATAACTGCGGCGACCGAGCATGGCTCGGTATTTTTTTCTAACGTTTTGTTAAAAATACAACAATAGTGAAAAATACTCAAAGGAATCACGGGTTCAATATTGATGGAAACTTAAACTGCATCACTGGATTATTGATAATCCGTATTTCTTGCCAAGAATTTTAAGTTTAAGTTGGTTTTGGAAAAAAAAGCGCGCGCTTTATTGTTGCACCACTGATAATGTTGCTAGGATTATGAATTTGATTTTTCAATTTCTTACATACAAAGTTATCGCAGCAAGTAAAATAAGAAACGTCATCGGACTTCTTAGATTGTCTCGATTATAATAAGGATAAAATTCTGGGTAGTAATATCGTACGCCAAACTTGAGGAAAGACTTCATTTTTTGGAGGTAGGTGGAACAGGTTGTAAAGTCACACAAACCTCCATAGAAAAGGGAGGATCCTCTGACCAGACGGGTGTTGTGTCTGGTCCGGGTTATAGGTATACTCACAGTTGACCCGGATTTTGTTGGTAAACTAACTCCATCTTGCCGTGACCTGATCAGGGGTGGAGTTTAAAAATCTTTTTTTATTGCACCTTGGCGTCCTCTTTATAACGTTTCGTTTTTCTGTTATTTTTAATGCTAAATTTTGCCAACAAGTCAATATATTATATGTGGGCACTGTACGTATATACTATGTATAAATTACACCCATGAAACTATCTCATGCCACACCAAAAATATTATTTTAAGCGGCAAAATTAAATAATTGAAATAAATAAATAATTTATTTCAATTAGACCAACGAACGGCACTTTTGAATGTAAACATTTAAAATTCAAATTAATAATAATAATGTATAATAATAAGTCCATTTCGAAAAAGTAGTTTTATATGAAAAAAATACATTTGATCGTCGCTCTGCAAATCGCGTCGCTGTGACTCGGCGGAAACTCTAAACCTTTTGAAAAGGTGACATTAATGAATGAAAAATGTTAAAATATTTGGGATCGAGCATGTGACATATTGACATTTGGCATTTCGGCAATCGTTATCTTAGAGCAGATATAATGTAATATTTGTGTAGAACGTAAACCACCTAATTCATTTGTTTTCTGAAGTATGAACGTATAATCAGATATTGGGACGGTACGACACACGCTTGCCTTGAGACCCAACAACAACTACGTGACCCAATATTATTTAGTACTTTCCTTATTATCGTTTGACCTATAAAAGGTTGTATCGTAGTCAAAAAGTAGTTAATTAAATTGTCTTTGAGATGGTGAAAATTTCTTGAACATACGCTAAGCGGTTTTGTTGCGATTGTCGGTTCTTTATCCGCATTAGACGGTAGAAGTTTAAGAAGAATCGATTGACGTCAGAATCATTAAAATCGGCCAACGCGTTTGGTCTTTGGAACGCAACATAGAAACATACATACAAACATAGACTGAAAAGCACAATACCCTCTTTCGGCAGTCGGGTAGAAAGGGGTGAAAATAATTGCTTTTGTATGTTTGTAATCGGAATACAAAAATTCTCCGATGGAAAGCTTTACAGCTCTTCTATCGCTGTGCGTTATATTTTGCTTATTTGTTCACACCAGATTTTTGCTAAAATGTAATAGAGATCCGTACGTTGAAAACTAAATATTAGAAAAAAAAATAAGCCCTGTTTTTTGTTATTGATTAAAAATTAAAATGTAGAAAAGCCTATTGCCCATAAATATTAAACATATGGTCACTAATACTAATATTAACATTAGAAACGGGATATTTACCATGTTTACTGTTTGTTGCGAGTTTCCAATATTTCTATCTCTTTCTATCTAATATTTTACTGATTAGATAGACCAACTAGTAGTTCCAAACCAAACCAAAAATTCGATGAAATGACATCCATCAACCCGCACTGGGCCCGCGTGGTGGATTACGGTCCATTCCCTCTCACAGAGAGGAGGCATGTGTCCCAGCAGTGGGAATATCAATAGGCTGATGATGATGATGACGAGTATTATCTATACTAATATAATAAAGGGGTAAAGTTTGTGAGGTTGTAGGAGATAATCTCTGGACCTACTGAACCGATTTAGATGAAATTTTGCATGGAGATAGTTACGAGAACTCAGGAGGAAAATCATGTGGAAAATATTACGACGAAAGCCCTACGAGTGTTCGGCATGTGTCGTTCCACCTACGGTAAAACTTGGGGGTTAAAGCCCAAAGTGATACAATGGCTGTACCGGACAATGATAATACCTATTGTCACATTCGGCAGCATAGTGTGGTGGCCCAGAACAAAGCTTGCCTCGTGCAAAGCGCCACACACCAGATTACGAAGAACAGTGTGTCTAGGCATCACGGGTGCTTTCAGGACAACACCTACGGCAGCGATTGAGAGATACCTCAATATCCCTCCTTTGCCTATGATGGTTGAATTCGAGGCAAGGAAGGCATTACATCGACTTGCTGTGGCTGGACTATGGGATGCCTCTAAGCCAAGGACCAACCATACAAAGTTTGACGGGAATGAAGGCCTGGATCGGGTAATAAGCATGTTATCCGATAAAATGCAAACTATGTTTGTGGGGGCAAGAGTGGGCTCAGCAAATGACTTTGTGGGTCCAGAACCATGTGAAGGCATCTCGACGTGCCTCGTAAAAGCCGCATTTAGGGAGTTTGCAGATCACAGACAGCGAACTCATTGGCTATCTAGCACCGGTCTACAACACTCCAAGAAATTCCTAGGCTCTACGCTCAAAGCCCGGGAAAGCATTTGGAACATGAGCAGGGGGCAAATCCGCTACCTGCTTGGGGCCTTTACTGGGCACTTTGGAACCAACAACATGCTCATGAAGATGGGCCTAACCGCGACACCCATGTGCAGGTTGTGTGGGGAACATACAGAACGCATGGAGCACCTTTTTTGCACATGCGATGCACTGGCTGGTAAGCGAATGAGTCTCTTAGGGGCTGGATATCCAAGACCAGAAGACTATAGGCTCATATCTCCCAGTCTCGTTGTAAAATTCATAAAAAGAGTTTTCAACGAGATTGGGGAGGAGTAAGGTATCTAGGGGACCACAATAGATCCCAATGGGTCGAAGTGTCCGAGTTGTTACTCGGCCCCTCCACAAGATAAGATAAGATACGAGACCTTGGAAAGGACATATATTTTGCTAGCCGACCCTATAACTCCCCCCTCTTGTACATGCAAGAGGCAGAAACTGCAAAAGAGGTTTGGGAGAAACAATTCCGCGCAGTGGACGACTCGGGACTTACACGCAGAGTTGGTCTATTACGTGATCTCAGCACGACTATACTTTTTGGAAGCTACGACATAGAAGAATACATTAGTAAAATAATGTCCACGGCACACATATTAAGAAATATCGGGTTCAAAGTTGACGATGCTTGGTACTCTATTACTCTCTGGTTTGCCTGAAATATACAAACCAATGATCCTTGTAATTGAGAGTTCTGGACTGAAGATTAGTGCAGACTCTGTGAAATCTAAGTTGCACCAAGAAGTTAAAGACAGTGACAATAACTCAGCTTTTGCTAAAAGAAACGGGATTCAAAGAAATGCTACTACAGCAAAAAAGAAGTTCTCAAAAGGTCCAAGATACTTTCAGTGTAATCAATATGGACACTAGCTCACAGCAAACACTAAAAACAAAAGAAAATAGATCATAGTATTTGATGTAAGAGTATGCGTGTGTTTGTGTGTGTCATTGTCACAAAATGACGTGCGGTTGATAGTAAAAATGTGAAACATGATCAAACATAATTTGCTATGCTTTAGGTATATTATGCTCATTGCTGTAAGCTCAAATATATCTAGATAAAGAAAAGAAATCTGAAAACTGACGAAGGTATAAACGATTACACTGTACATAAATCAAATTAGGCGAGTTAATTACAACCATGTTTTGAACCACAAACCTACTCGATTAGACGGGTTCCTTATGCAAAGAATGCCTGGAGGAACACTTATGAAATTGTAATTAAATCAGTTCCAAGTATATGAAGAAATTAAATTTGAGTTCATAACGTGCTGAAGAGGCAATTACGCTGTATACACATGCTTGTGAACTAGGAGGTTTTGGACTTGTGTATGTTACAAGAGTGTTTAGAAGCTCTTATAAATACGCAGACCTTGAAACCTTAGTACTAGACTTTTAAAATTGCAATTTTCCAAAACTATAGAAGTTAAAGTTTGAAATAAAATACGATTTATAGAAAATTTCTTTAACTTCTTTTGAATTATAGTTTAGGAATGAATTATGCATTAGTGACGTTATTAATTTAAAAAATGACGATACATTTTAAAAACTGCCTCCTCGGGCTCTGATTACAGCTTCGAGCCGGTTTGGCATACCGAAGATGAGGTTTCGGACGCGACGTTGTGTAAAATCTTTTTTTAAGTTAAAAAACATAATTTAAATAAACAATAATTTCAAAGGTAATTAATGAAATGTTTTTATTTCAAAATTCTGACTTCTATAGTTTAGGAGAAATTGCAAATTTTTAAAAAAAATTGTGTTATTTTTCGAAAAACCTACAGTGGTATACTACTAGTGCTAATATATTTAAGTATTATGTCGCTAAATCTGATCAGGTATTGTGAGATATGGGATTCTAACATCTAGGGATAACAGACTCTGATATCATGAATAAAATAATTAGTAAAATAAGTATCAAAGACTTTTATCCTCATATTACTATATATAATATTTTAAATGCGATATTAACTCTTTCTGTCTATTTCATTTTCACGCTTAAACCGCTGAACCGATTTAGTTGAAATTTGATAGAGATAGTTTGAGACCCTGGGAAGGAAATATAATACTATTTATCCCGGAACTATGTTCCCTTGGGATGATTTCAAAATTTCACGCAGGCGAAGCCGCGTGAAATTCTGAAATCAGAATTTCACGCGGCTTCTGTTTTTATATATCCAAAGATAGAAGCAGCAGAAGCTACTGTTTTTATATATCCAGGCCGCCAGCTTCAGCCAACGGGGCTCGACATCTATCCGTACAAAGTTTGAAAAAAAAATAGATTCATAAGGTGCTAACTATTAAAGGCAATAAGTTTTACTATCAAGTTGGATAAGCGACTACAGTGGTCGATTCTGTAGACATCTCCGTGTTGACTTAGGTGAAGTGAGATACTTCACAAAATCAGTATTGATAGTTCACTTCGAGTTCACTTCAAGGCTGTCATTTGAAGATATTTGACAGTCGTTACGGTTAGTCAGAAGCCTGAAACAGGCACCAATCTTGCCAAGGGGGTATCGTGTTACCTAGTTACCGGGTTTCGGAGGTCAGATAGGCAGTCACTCCATGTAAAATAGTGGTGCTCAGCTTAATTCCGTTAGACTGCAAGCTGACCCCAACATAGTTGGGAAAAGGCAGGGTAGATTGAATTAGCAATACAGTATCTACATCATCATAATCAGCCATTTTTGTTTTTTGCTCTGCTGGGACAGGCCTCCTCACTGTGAGAGAGAGGCAAGAGGAAGTAAACCACCACGTGGGCCCAGTGCGGGTTGGTGGATGTCACATATCTTCGAATTGTTGGTTCTAGTACATGCCGGTTTGCTCACGACGTTTTCCTTCACTCTTTTTAGAGCGGCAGTGATGAAATAAAAATACACAAAGTAAAGCGCCTGTCTGGGTTCGAAACCACGTCCTACGAAACGTAAGTCGGGGCCGTTATCACTGGGCCATCACTACCAACATACCTACGTGAAATACATAAAATAACAAAATATCCTTTCAAATTACCAGTTAAAAACGAGCTGGCAAAATAAGTCATCAATGTTGTTTGTTTGTGGTTTTAGACCACAAACTGTTCATTGAATAGCGTATTGTTTTTGTGGTCATAATAATTGGCCATTATTAACATTTCTTTAAACTGATCTATGTGTCAACTATTGTTATTTCGTGTGGTTTAATAATACAATTCTAAAATTCATTCACTGGCAAACAACACATGGCCTATAGTATTGGTTGTAGAAGCATGAAACTTTACAGAAAGAAATAAAAATAATTTGTTCTACTAGGAGAGTTCTTTATGTAAGGACGGCAAATAGTAGTTAACGAAGGAATTTTGAAAAATTCACACTTAAATGGGGATGAAATAAATTGAGGATACCTATATACTTTTTTATAAATTCGTTAATTTTGCAGATTGAAAATCCTATCGGGATCACGGCTTGAAACATTATAATGTTGACTACTCTAAACTTCATTAGGACTACTTATACAGGCATGTGTGCTAGATCTTCAATAAGTACTAACAAGAAAATCTCAATTTATTCATAGAAAACTGCTTTTTCCTTCATCCGAACGCAACTCAAAATACTACTACTACTTTTTGTAAACTGACATATTATGTAATAACATAACGTAACATCACGCCTGTATAGGGTTAGACATGGGTGCAGTTCATTTCGCCAAATGCACACAGATTCACATACAATCTTCACCAAGTCATCGGTCCACCTGGTGGGAGGCCTTCCAACACAAAGTCTTCTGGTTCTTGGTCGCCACTCCAGAACTTTTCTGTCCCATCGGCCATCCGTTCTGCGAGCAATGTAATTTATAATAATTACAATTAAAGTAGTCTGGGGCCTGTTTTTTTTTCAAAAAATCGTAATTTACAAGTAATATGGGGGGTAATTTGTAATTTACAATAATTAAAGTAATAGAGGTAGTCTGCGGCTGGGCAGTGTTCGGCAAGTTGCGCGGTATCTTCTCGTCCAATTTACCACAGTGTCTAAAGATGAAAGTCTAAGACCAGTATGTGTTGCCAGTGATGACATGTGGCTCTGAGACGTGGTCGCTTACAATGGGCCTCATCAGAAAGCTTACAGTCACTCAAAGGGCAATAGAGAAGGCTATGCTCGGCATTTCCTTTCGTGATTGAATCATAAATGTAAAGATCCGCAAGAGAACCAAGGTTGCCGGCATAGTCCGAAGAATTGCCAAACTTAAGTGGCAGTGGGCAGTGCACATTGCTCGCACAAAGGATGGCCAATGGGGCAGAAAGGTTCTGGAGTGACGACCGCAAACCGGCAGACGTTGCGTTGGAAGGACTCCCACCAGGTGGACCGATGACCTGGTGAAGGTTGTGGGGATCCGCTGGTTGCGAGAAGCACGGGACCGTTCAATGTGGCGACGCTTGGGGGAGGCCTATGTCCAGCAGTTGACGTTTTTCAGCTGATATGATGAGGTAGTTCGGGGCCTGTTTGATAAAACCGACAGACAACAGGTGACAATCCGTAATTTGTAAAGTTTCCTCTTTATTAAACAGCACTTGTCAAACATGTGATGATTATGAAATTATTTTGGTAGGTATATCATTGTTGGTATTGATATTAAATGGGACATTCTAAGTCTCTAGTCAAAGTCATATCCAATCAGCGATGGTAATGGTAGAATGTCAAAATATAAGGAATTGATCACGTATAATTTAGATAGCGCTTGTCAACTCCATACATTACAAGTTTTTATTTAACTTGCAATGTATGTAGGTATGTGTGTAAGTGTGTTAAGATCAAATCATGCATCTGAATTTTAAAGCAGTTATCCGCCACCGATTAAGATGAAATTTTCAAACTAAATGTGTCGACGTCACTTAGCTACCTAAGTGACGTCATTCTAAATCCAATATGGCGGACAGCCCAAGCTGGCGGGCTAGTTATTTCTTATACACTGCCATGATATGGGTATCAAATCAAAGGGTTTGCTGAGAAGAATACGAAAAAAGCTTGTTTTAATGAATAATTATATTTTTGAGTTTTATGCAATCGCTATGGTGATGCTTACGTTGATAGAAAGCCACTTATTTAAAACTTGAGGTGCCGTATCCTGACGTTTTAATGCAATCATGTTTCCAATGCAAGAGACATATGGAGCTATACACATGACCGATAGACCATCTCGTTTTCAATGATGGCATTGTTGTAAAGAATTTGAAGAAACAATTCAAAAAAGCGATTAGTAAAGTTTTTGTGAAACACAATCGAACTGACCTTTCAATAATAATTGATAGTCAGAAATTGAAAGGATGTAGGAATATTACGTTTTTCATACGAAAATCATAATCCAGATATACTGACTATCATATATCGGATAACAGAGAGCTTGTAAATAAAATCAAAACTAATACTAGAATGTCACAACGCACTAGAACAAATAACTGTATCTAGTCGTAACACGGTGACATTGCAATGGATAAAGGGACACAGCGTATCGTTGGGCAATTACGAGGCTGTCGAGCTTGCGAGACGCGGATCTAGTACGGCGGTCTATGGACACGAACCTGTTGTACCCATCCCCTTCAACCAAATACGCAAGTGGCTAAAGGGAAGCATAAGGTAAATTTAAAAATCAAAAAACCCGACTGCTTAAAAAGCGAACTAAAAAGACGTAAACAAGAAGAAAATCTTGCTGTGCAGTCGGAGGATACATATTCGCGAGCTGGATGACCAAAACCAGATCTAACCTCCGACTGCACAGCAAGATTTTCTTCTTGTTTACGTCTTTTTAGTTCGCTTTTTAAGCAGTCGGGTTTTATGATTTTTTTAATAAACTTTTTTTATTTACAACTTTTTAGTTATTTTTTTTAGTTAGGTACATTTAAACATATAAGTGTCATATATTTTTGAAATCACCTCTTAAAACCCCTTATTTTGATACCCCACACGATGGGTACATAAGAAAAAAAAATTGTCTAAATTCCGCCATTTTTTATATTTCCAATCTTTATGTAGCCAGTGACACTCGCAGGGTTAAGACAAATCGATTGACGTTAGAATCATCAAAATCGGCCAACGCGTTTGGTCTCTAGAACGCCACATAGGAACAAACATACATTCATAAATACATACACACTTACATACATACATAGACTGATAAACACATTACCCTCCTTCGGCAGTCGGGTGAAAAGGAAATCACCCAGATACAGGCGGAGAACTGGTGGACCTCGACACCGGGCTGCAGGCAGTCTAAAGAAGCTTTGCCATCCTTGGATTAGGAAGGCTTACCAGGCGTCTACTACGCCTGGACAGGAGTTGCGTGCGCCTGGTGACGGGGACCATCACGGGACACTGCTCACTTAACAAACACTTCCACACAATAGGCATAATGGACAGTCCTCTGTGCAGGTCATGCATGGAGACTGAGGAAATTGTTGCGCACGTTATCTTTGAATGCACAGGTGTCACCCAGATAAGAACACAAACCCTCGGGTCACCCAGACCTTAACACAGATGTTCTAGGGAAACCTGGTGCTCTAATTAACTTCTGGAGGGAGGTGGGCTGGTCGGAATAACCACCAAACGGCCGCCATGGCCCACGCATAATGGTCCACCTGAAGGACTAAGTGCGGAAACTGAACCCCCTAACATAGAGCTTGTAAAAACTGTATACGGCTTCACAGTTGAAATGATAGTGAAGCACGATCGAAGTATTAAATACAATAGAGACATTTTTTACGATTTGACGTGTTTTACCAGAGTGGTGCGATGTGTCCCGGCGCATCGTACTTCGTGGCGTTTTATTTTTGTGTTGAATACAAAAATGGCATCGGTACTGAAATCGTGAGCAGTCATCCCCACTAAACTTGCTGACTGGTTGTTGTTGAATTCTTATCGTAAACTCACTATTATTGTCATCATTTCAGCCTAAACCACTACGTATCCACTGAGGACGGATTAGTTCATACAAGATAACAAACATACACTCACGACTTTTTCTCATGGGGGCTGGCGGAAACTACAAAAAGCCACTGCTACGATCCTTACAAAATCCTTAACTGACGGATTAGTGCTATTTCAATCACAGAAAAATATACCCAATACGAATGTTTCCTGTGTAGAAAAATGATAAAACAAACTTTTTGATTTTTGTTTTTATTTTCTTTCTTTCTTGAACCCGCGACACGCAGTGCAGCAGTCATCGCTCAACCAGTGTGCCAAACGTGCGCCCAAGTATATAACCCGTCAGTGAGATTATCAAATAATATTGGACCCATATTTAATAATTTATTAAATAAATAAAATTGAGAAAGATAAAGCGCATCAAAGTTCAGTAGTGGAGGCTTGTGACGTCACTTTGTCAGTATAAAGTGTAGCACATCTTGACGTCGAACGCTGTTTCAACGCACTGTATCGTCGTTATTTTTTGTATACGTGGCAAAAACAATACGTCTCCAATATTTTTAGGTTATCTAACTGACGGACTAAATATATATTTTTTGTCAACTATCCTATTCGCTTGCATTCGCAATTATGTTAATTTTGTTATTTAAGTGCTTTGTCCTGCAAAGCTTTCTATAAAGGGTATGATTTTAGCCTGCGAAAGCTAAGGACTTGCTGTTAGGCCACCCGCAAAAACCAAGCCTGAGTTGGCATCAAATTTTTCTGCTTTGGTCGGCAAGGCTGATGATACACATACAAAATCTTGTAAGTGGGATCAAAAATGTATACAAAAAGTTACGGTTTACTGCATTCTGTCCTATACATATTTCTTTTTTTTTGAGGTCGGTTTGCTCTTCACTCTAGTCTAGGTCAGAGGTTACACAGACAAAGTTAACGATGATGTGAGCTTACCCAGAAGAAGCCTGTTCACTCTAAATTTGAAGAGATTCGTGTTGTGTGCGTTCGGAAACACAGACGCAGGCAGTGAGTTCCACTCTTTTGCTGTGCGCATTATGAAGGATGTTTGAAAGCGTCATTTATTTAAATTAAGCCATTTGAAGATACTTTTGAATTGTCAAGTAAAAGATGAAGCTAGTTGCAAATTTGCAGACGTGTCGGTAGGTCTCTATGGAGAAAAACGTTCAACAACAAAAAATAAATAAGGAAAGTTTAGTTGCTGGTTACGAAATTATTGGGACTTGCGAACTTTTTCCTACTAGCAACAAACCATAGTTTTGCTATTTGCTAATTAGTTGTGTGTTATTTTCTTATTTTTTTTTCTGCTTACTAAAGTTTGCTTAAATTTAAAGTTACAAAACTTGTTCGATCATATCTTTGGGGAGAGGCTGTCCAGCAGTCGACATCTTTCGGCTAAAATGGTGATGATGATGAGTGTATTTTGGCTTCAGGATGTCGTCACCTATTGTGATAGGTAAGTCATATTTGTTTACAATTTCCTGTTATTACAGCCCAACAGCGGTGTGCAATTTAGGCATACGTGCTATATAAATTATGATACATTTGGTTACAAATATTGCGGTTTGCGTCATTGGGACTTTACCTACCTAAATGTCGGGAATTAGGAAATCATATCATCTTTCCACTTATTTAGTCCAATTCCACTAAGAGCTCATTCATTATTTGAAATACTTTGAATAATGTTTTCATTTCTTGACTAATACATTATTGGATATTCATAAAGGGACACAAAGTCATTCTGTTTGTTACGCTTTTACGCTTAAGCTGCTGAATCAATTTTGATGATTTTGGAATAGAGATAGACTGGACCATTGAGAAAGACGTAGGATCCTTTTATCCTAATATTTATTTAAGAGAAAATACTCCCAAGTATTTTCTCTTGGGATCATTATCCAAACTTTCTCGGGCGAAGCTGCTGGCAGGAGCTGCCCTTATACAATATCCGTTTCTTAATCAATCATTGTCAAACCGCGCATAGCAATAACCTGACCTCCGTGACCTCAAAACCATACACGCCCAAATTGTTTGCTAACAGGTGTAAAATGCAGCTTATTTTCCGGAGATAATCCCTTACTCGCCACTTGTGAACCGCCGGGAATTGAGGTCGTTTAGTGGGAAGCTGTATAAGTGGTCTGCAATTTATTTACAATGTTGTTATCCATTGTAGGACGTCCAAACCATTCTGAAAATTAAAATCATAGTTTTCACTATCAGCATATTCTGTAAGTAAGTGTCCATATATAAAGTGTAATCACTTTATAAATGGAGGAATTTACAGAGACGACTTAGCAAAATAGGTAATCATCATCTCAAACAAAGAAGCTTGGAGGGAAATTACTCAACCGTTTTAGAACCCGCATCGAAATTAATCAGAAAAGGAAATTCGGTGTCGGAATATTTGCCGACTAGGCCGTCGCGTCGGCGCAAAGGGACGTTTCATACAACCGGGATAAGCCAGGCGAACTTGTCCCAGAACTCCCTTTTGCTTAACACCGCAAATTCAAATTAAATTAATATTTAATGGGTACCATTTTGTGTTCATCGTCGTATTTAATTCAAGGTTATTATTTCACCTATATTCTCAGTAATTTCCTTCACTAGACTTAATATTGCGAAGAATCCTCGAACGAGAGCAGGCTACTTAAATACAAATAGACCTGGTTATCACTCCGTGAATCCGGTGGATATGAGGAGCCCAGGACAGATCAGTGTGACACTTGGGAGAGGCATATGTCCTACCAGTGGACGTCTGTCGGCTGAAATGATGATGATGTTGATGACTTACCGTTCCTCAATAAAATGCAAATACACTCTACTCGAGAATTTATTTCCATTGTCATGGCTACTGACTCAAGTGGAAGCTTAAGACTTTTATGATGGCATACCAACTTAAAAATTAGAATGCTCGCTGTCTTTATGTAGCTATTTCAATAGCTGTAGAATATTTAAGCAGGAGTTAGAGCAGAAAGTTTAACCTCTTGTTCATAACATCGTTAGCCTCGTCCCACGTCTCACCCTTTTCAATTTATGTCATTGAAGTGGCCTCTATTACTTAGGCTGTAGGCGCTCGACATTGGCAGACATTTGGAGCCATAACGCAGTTTTAGAATATGAGATGTTTTTGTGTAATATATGGATGTTTCAACGTACGCAGAAACTCAGATACAAAATTGTCTTTGATATCGCGAGACGTAAACGTGGGTCTTGATTAAATTTTGTTGAAATTGGTATATAGCCAACCCATCGTTATTCTAAATTACGTTCGCGATCCTTGAGTGGTACTGTGAGTCGCCCGTGCATTTGTTTGTGTATATACTTCGCGCGCAGCGAGGTTTTTTTTTGTCGGGATCGTATCTAGGTGTCTGTCGGGAACCTCGATGCAGACCACGTCGGTTATCCCAAACTATTATACATATTTTCCCCCTATAACGCCCGACTGGACACGGGATTGAATGAGACCAGGAGACCACCACGGGGACAAATGTGAGTTGTAGCTGTAAGTTGTGTATGCTTTATCACTCTCTACTTATAGGGGAACCGGTATCCCAAAAAACAAACCCCTAGTTACCGCTGCCGCGTATCGCGGTTTTACGGGTTTAGACCTTGTAGGATCTAAGAGTCGCAGCATTGCTCATGGGCCCCAGTGTTGCCTCTTGGCTTGTGATCCGCAGGCCTGCATTCAACATTGATTTTAAGATATTTCAAAGCTATTCGAAAAATGCACAATCCTGTAGACGCAAAAGCATTTTGTGCCAGTATAATATTAAGGTTCGTAACAACTTTATCTCTGTCACAGTACGGATATCGCAATCAGCCTATAATTTTACATTTGACATAAGCGCGCCTATGAAGTTTCATAATGAGTTACAGGCGACCATAGACAATAAAACATGGACATTACATGGACGCTTACCATATTGAAGCGAAGTGCTCTTTTGCCCCGATATGCCGATGAATTAAAATTCACAAACGAATCGAATTATGTATCAGTAAATAACAGAAACAGTAAATATTAAATATTTCCATTTTATTATCATAAAACATAATAATCTTATTATCAACTAGCTGTGCCCGCGGTTTCGCTCCTGTCAACTTCCTACCCTACCCTAATTACCTATCTACTCTACTTACCTTGCTACATACGCTACCTACATACCAATTTTTTCTAGGGTCATTCTTTTGCGGCGAATCTTAACACCGCCATTCAGAAAATGATGTCAAATGCACAGCGCCATCTATCGAATATGGAGTTCAACTGTCCGAGTATCCTGAAAAACAAGTGTTGTGATATTTTACTTCTTGAACACATTAAATTCATCTAACTTTTGATAGATTGACTCTATCAAAAGTTAGATGAATCCGATTAAAAAAACTAAGTTATACTTCAAGTTACGCACAATTTTTATGAATAAAAGTTATCTATATTGGTTGCGTGCATTTTACGTGATACATGCACAACTAAACAGAAAAAAAAAGGTAAGTAAGGTTAAATATTGAAAAAAGTAATATTGGATGTAGTATATACATTTAGACTGCTAAAACTTATACAAAATATAACATTTCATTAGGGTTTTAGTACATGAAATAGTAATTTAAACGCTAAGGTATGTTTATAAAACAATACAAAATATTGAACAAAAATAAAATACTAATGAATGTGTTAAACCTTTTAAAATTTCTTCAAAAATAAAGTCGATTGTTTTATGAATCGGTACCGCATTATTTCATCACATAATAATTAGTTTTTGAGCTATAAAATGTAAAATTTCATAGGTATGAGAAAGATTATTTATACATTGAGATCTTTAAATAAATTTGGGTGGGATCTACGAAGTTAAAGATGTTTTTTTTACGAGACAGATCGCTCAAAACTAAAATACGAGTAGGTATATTATAGCGTGTGGTATAGAAGCTCGTCCGTCGTTATGGACCTCTGTGGCGGGCTGTCACAAATGTTACAGGTGACAACCCGTCAAGAGACTTTTCACCTTCTCTTTGAAGCTTGATAAAAAATAAAGTATAAAAATTGTGACCTTTAAAAGAAGCGTTTATATGTACCTGACTCTTCCTGACCATTGTAAAGAGGTATATCTAATCAATTTAAAAAAAATACTTCTAAAATAATTACTCATCAGTTGGGGATTCGGGCTATGGGTATCATAATTTCCACGCGAGTAAAGCCACACGCACTTCAACATTCTCCAATTAGGTCGAAGCCCAATATCTTAAGGGCTTTCCACCGCTTTAGTGACGTAAAACGGATACTTTCTAAAGCATATCCCTTAGTAACGGCTAAGTTAAAAGGTTTGAAAAAAACAAATATAATTGATTCATGTACATTATTTTCAAAACATAGTTTTTTCGTGTAACTAATACTGTTTTGCTTTCAAAAAATAATTAATAACATGATATTTTTTCGCTACTTTTGGGTACTCCTCCAAAATGATTTGGATATTTAAAAATATTTTTAAACAGAAAAAAATATCACTAGAATTTCTTCATAACTGAAATTGCATATGTAAATCACAGAATATTTTGCAAACAAAACTGTCCAAAAAGAGTTTCAATACTGATATTCTGGCTACGCACGGCCAGTGCTGCATTATCATTGGGAAATATATACGCCATAAGCTAAATAAAGATACCAAATCTTGTGAGTCACTGTTTGTTTTGTCTTCGCACTTGTTGACGAAAACAACTCGTTTTTAGTACATATTTATTAGTCACACACAATAAAACGAATTTAGAAAGAGCCGACGGCAAAAACAGGACAATCTAGCTAGTAAATAAAACCGAAATGGCTACTTAAAGATATCTCTATAACAAAATTATAGGAATTTCTTTGTGTAAGTCTCAGCCTCAATTTATTTGCTCCCTTTGATCGAATATTAAATTTAAGTCTTCGCAAATTGGTCTGTCTATAATAATGGCGATTCAATTACAGGAATATCTTCGTGGCAGACAGAATTTAATAGGTTTTTATGTTTAGATACTTCGATTGCGCAATTATAGTCGATTCCTTCTAGCATGACAATAGCGAACATTTCCCTTTCCTTAAATTCTCTTCGAATGAACCAAAAAATAAACGATGGTCGATGATTATCATGCATAAGTAAAGCACGCAAAATACGCTCTTGGATGAGAAATTGTTGACGTCTTCTCGTTAACCTGTTATCGTCGTAAAATAAGTTGATGATTTGTTGAGGATTATGATAAACTAGCTGTCCATCGCGGCTTTGCTACCTACCTACCTACCCATCTACACTACCTAGATAGGTAGGGTAGATGGTTGGGTAGGTTGTCGTGCAGGAGCAGCGGATACGAGCGACTGACCAAAGCTGGTTGGAGACGTGCGATCTTCTCTATCATTATGTTCAGTTCTTTACAGTACACATCTGCAGTAATGCTCATCCCGTTTGGTAAGAATCTGTGATGAATCACATCGGCCCAAGACCATCAAACCGTGATCATCACTTATCTAGGCTTATAATTTCGTTTAAGGCATTGTTTAGGTGCTTGCGATTTTCAAACAGAATCTATTTTTTGTTGCAGGTAAAACAGCGGTTCAAAATTCCTTCGTTTGTGTGCCTGTAATGGTAATGGTATTGCAAGGCACGTTTCAACGCGTACTTCGCGCTGGTGATCATTGAAATGTAGGGCACTCATTTATCAAACTTTTTTAGCTTGCCAATTTGACGCAAATGGACCTATATTGTTGTGATGCCATCGAAAGCTGCTGCTAATTCTGCAGAAGATTGAGTGTCATCAGCTTCCACAATCGCCTTTAATTCGTCATTGTCCACCAAAGTTTTCGGACGACCTCAATGTTTTCATTTTTCAGGTCGAAATTGCCAGAACAAAAGCGGGCAAACTAATAAACAGGTGGTGCGTTAGTTTGTAGTATTCGCTCCGTAAACGTCCTTGATATTACGTGCCGCTTGTGCCGCTTTTCTGCCATGACGGTACTCATATACCAAAATTACTCGCATTTTTAACGTATCCATGATGACAAAAATGATTCAAATGCGATGAAAACATAACGTCAATCAATAAACAAATAACTAATTTTAAAAATAATTCTTTTTTTTTATATTAAATTAATTTTAGATTAGAACTTTCCACAACAAAAATCTTCGGTCTTCACATAACCGTCTTCTTCAATGTCCCACTCACCGCACTGACTTCATTCACTGTTCTTTCTTCGTTCAGTCTATTTCTCTGTGGAATGCGTTCAATCAAGAAATCAGGATGGCAACCAACCGATTGGCATTCAAAGTGAAAGTTCGCGAGCATGTTCGTAAGAAGTTGGCAGTAGTATCGTCACAGCGATAATGTTTTCCAATTATCTGCTACCACTGATTATTTAAGAATATTCGTGTTTTTAGTTTATATGTTTGAGTATCTATTGTATGTATGTAAAGCTTTGTATTTGAATAAACCTACCTTAGGTATCGTGTTTAACTTTAAATATTGCACCTACCAAAGGTCGACTGATAGAAAATGCCTAAGGCATTAAACTCGCCTCTGTACGTTTGTGTGCATGAAGTATTAAATAAATAAATAAACAATTCTTAACCAAAAAAAATATATTTTGATTTGAAAAGGCCGGTACTACATAGCGGCAATTTCATAGGCAAAGACGATGTGGATTTAGAACTGCGCTGCGTGTGTGTGCAATTTGACCGTTTTTTTCATATTAAGAATGTAAAAAATAGTAAGTGCCGTGCTAAAACGAAGCAAGCAAGTTTCACTTAGCAAGTTCGGAGTCGACGTTTAGGAACTTCTAGACCTTTGTTACTACAAAAGTTTAACCAAAGTTTATCTTGAAGATTCCTAAACGTTGTGTTAATATTGATAAAGTCGACTTTTGGAGACTACTTGAAGGTTTAGAGCAAAGATAAATTGTTTCAGTGCAAAAGAGAGATGGAGCTATAGACAAAATACCCATCCTTTTTTCGTTTCAAAGTGTAATTCCATCGGTTCGAGATATGGCGATTGTACGATCTCGTGTTGATTACGAGTCATTTCGATAGCGCTTGGCAATCCCATATATTTCTGATATATTACTAATGGCTATCACGTCGCTTTCATTGACTGAATATCACTTGTCTATAGGCTCTGTTTTGAGCTACTAGGGGCAGCCAGCTCAACCGCTGCGAGGCTATTGTCTTTTTGCAATGAATGTGATACAATTTAAAACTTGCCATTTATTATCATTAACTTTTGCTATAAAATAACTTAATTTTATTGTTAATAACTAGTATTTTTCTTGACGACGAGTAACTGTGTGAACGAGCAATTGCTACTTTTTATTTTATGTTTGGCAAACCAAGCATAAAAAAACATAACCCTCCCTTTTGCTTTACCGTAATTGGGTATTAAAAAGATTTCAATTCTAAGCTTTTTGGGTCCTCGCGCAAGGCCCCGATCGTTTTCCCTGCTCGCCAACCCCTAAAGCTGCCAATGGGAGCTACTATTAAACACAGCTAGGAATCGCTACCGAACTGTCGAGCTTCACCTTTCAGTTTTAGTGTTGTCAGGGAATAGAAAATGGAGTCGGTCAATCATCTTACCGTTTGCCGAACGTAATTATTTTTACCAGACAGTTGCAAAGGTAATCTCAACATTGTAGTGAATATTAAAATGCCTCTTATAAGGTATGCCCTTATTGCCCATCCTTGGATATTGATAGACTGAGTTAACTCTGATCAAATTCCTTACTGAAAGCTAGGTCTGTTTTCATCAAGCAAGTTGCAGGACCTATCAATTCCATATTACTTTGTCCACGTCTGGGCATGGCAAACCTTATAAGTAATCACTTTAATAGTTGACTACAACGACTAAACAGGAAATGATGAAAATGATGTCGTGTTTCTCAGAAAAGCAGGGCAATAAGATACAAAATATTAACTCTACCCTAAAAGAAACACAACAGTCTAATAATAATATACAAAGATCGATTGCCTCCTTACTGAACCTAAGAAATGGAATGTTCACATGACCATAAAAACAGGAATAGTTATCTTAATATGTTCTCATTGCATGGAATTCTACCTGGACATACACTACCAACTAGAGAAAGTAACTGCTTAGATCATTTCATGTTAAAAAATAATAAAAATGATATCGGTTTTTATTACAATACTGCATATCACTGCTACTGACCACTTTACTACATTATTATGTAGTAAAGTGGTCCCTGTCTAAAGTAAAAAGACAAATATACCAAAAAAAACTACTAGTGTTATCGACTTTGAAGCAGCTCTAAAAGACTTACCAGACAGACTTACTTAGAAAAAAATCTAGCTGAACTATTATTTTTTAAAAATCATAATCTCCTGATTAACCTTCTCATAGATAAACTCACTGATACCTTAAAAAACAGCAAATTATCTAATAGTAAACAGATTATTAAACCGTGGATTACCAATGGTATACTGCGCTGCATAAAAATCGTAATACATTACAAAAACGTCATAAATCCGACCGACATAATGATATTATGAAGATAACCTATACTAGATATGGGAATTATTGTAATAATTAAACTTAAAAAAATATGAAAGGGAACTTATAGCAAAGTCTGTTACAATTAATAAGGCACTTTTAAAAAATATAAAAAAACACCAATTAGTCTTATAAATCAAAAAATAACAACCTTGAACTATTTAATATCAAGTCATCTCCTCTTGAATCGGTTAACTATATAAACGAACATTCCTGTAACGTTGGAAAACAGCTGGCTCAGAAAATTACCAGTTATTACAACTAGCCTATAATTACCCAATGTAACACCGTTGTCCTCCTGGATACTGACCTCAACGAAATTGATCGAATACTGATGGGCCTTAAATCTGGTAGTGACCCCGGATGGGACAATGCTCCAACTAAACTTCTAAAACACTTCACACTTCTCATCCTGCAAAGATCTGCTTCCAAACCGGTACCTTCCCGGATCCACTGAAAGAATCAATTATAACTCCTGTTTATAAGGGTGGGACAAAGACGATGTGAACAACTATAGGCCTAAATCTGTCCTAACATCCATTTCAAAAATTCTAGAAAAAATAATTAACAATAGACTAATCAAATTTTATTTACTTTTCCACTCCCAGTTTGGGTTCAGACATGGTTTATCCACCGAGGGTGCTGTCACTGCACTGAGTTCTCTAGTAACTGAACAACTTGACGCTGGCTATAAATGCCTGACTGTGTTCCTGGATCTAAAAAAGGGTTTTGACACCGTCACTGTCCCTGCGTTCCCCAGGTTAGCGTAATTGGTCCCACTTTATTTCTCGTATATCTAAATGATCTTTGCAACATGCACATTAACAACGTAAAATTTTCTCCTAAGCCGATGACACCGCTATCGTTTTCTCTGGAACTCCTGTCAAGACGTTAAACTCAAAGCCGAGATGGGAAAAAGTAGCCAACTGGCTAAGTAATAACCTACTTACTTTAAATACAACCAAAACTAACTACATATGTTTCAGTATTAAAAAAGTAGTCAACCAAGTGAGGATCTGCATCTAAAAATACACACATGTGGAGATGCAAAAAACAGTAACTGTAGTTATTCATGCATTAAACAAGTAACACAGATAAAATATCTTGGCATGATTGTTGACCAACGGCTATCCTGGTACCCACATCTTGAACAAGTCACAAATAGGGTTAGGAGTTTGAATTGGATTTTTAAAACACTTCGGCGTATTGTACCAAAAAAAATTACCAGTAATGGAGACCACCCAACTACTTGGCTCTGGTTCAGTTAGTTTTGCAATATTGTATTCCTATTTTCGGAGGAGCAGTGAAAACCAACTTTATAGTTGTAGAGCGTGCCCAACGAGCACTGATAAAAATCATGAATTTAAAAACAAAAGATATCCCACTGAGATCTTATACAAAATTAGTGACCTTCTTTCCGTAAGAAAACTTTACATTATACAAACATTCTTAAAAAAGCACAAAACCCTGCCATAAGACCCAATTTTATTGCAGAAAAGAAGGGCTGACATTGTTGCACAAAACACACAGATTAAAACTATATTTGCCACCAGGCAATTTAATAAACAATCTGCTAAACTATAAAAAACTTTTTTACAAAAAAATACTAACTACCGACTTCCAAATAAGAAAACTACAACTGTCTCTGTCTCAACAAACGAAACTGTCTCTGGTAGGTACCATTTTTTTGCGTTAGGGACACCGACTTCCAAAAATATATTTATTTTTCACTTTTTAGTTTTAACTACCTAATAGGCAAGTTGTTAAGTAAGGTACCTATAATGCCAGAATAGATTACCCCAATATCATGAAACTGAAAATTACTGGTGAAATGAGAGTGTACCTAGGTGAACTGTACACATCTGCGTACCCATCCCCCTATGGCGTGATGTTATGTTATGAAATGGTATAAACAATAAACAGACATGCGATTGCAGCAATCCGGAGAGATTTGCCGTCATTTATTGAAGAGTTCTGTTGTATATCTCCGAAGTCCTTCATCAGATCTTCACCAAATTAAAATGGGAACAATTTCAAAACATACTCTTTCAAGCAAAAAAAGAATTTTCATAATCGGTCCACAATTGACGGAGATATCGGTGAAAATACATAAAAAAAAACATACTCCAAGTCGAAAATAGAACCTCCTCCTTTTTGGTAAGTCGGTCAGTCTTTTTGGTAAACATTTGAATGTAAGAAAATCTTAACCAATTGGTTTAAGACACTTATGATGTCACGGAGGCACTTCTAGAGCACATACATTAGCAAATGCTCTATCACATACACTTTCACAAACACACTTACACACACTCTCACACACATCCTCACTACACTTTCACATCCACCCTCACACGGTTCAGTAGCAGTTCAGATTCGTAGTGAGGAGTTCAAACAAATTATCGCATACAAGGTCACAAAGGAAAGTAAGCGCAAGAAAATTTGTAGTACCCACTTGTAACAGTTATTATGGACGCAGGTGTAAAAAATATTTAATTCCAACAATTTTAATAACCTTCCAGTTGATATAGAAAGTAGTTGTATCACGAAAAACGCTTTTAAAAACCAAGTGTAAAAAAAGTATCTCCTTGGAACCTTTGGGGAAAATATTGTATATACTTAACTAACAATAACTAACCAATTTATATTGAATATTACTAATGTTACTAACATTTCAAATACTTAGCCATTAAGCAAAAAAATGTACTTTTGGTTAAAACTATAATTTTTGTGGGAGTTGCGTCTGCCAACAAACTGTCCTACAGTTTAGTAGAAGTAAAATCTTTTTGTAAGTTATTTTTATATCTTTTGAGAATAAAACTTTTTTTTTTTCATTTTTCATTTACAGACTAACACACCCACAGCTTGACTATGCACAGATTTCCACACTCGAGAAATTCTCAACATCATCTTTAGTAATTATTTGTTATTTTTAACTAATTACTTGTACTAATAATGTTATTAATTATTGCTATATTATGGAAGAGCGGAGTCTCCTAACACGGGCATTATTTGCTTAAAAGGAGGCTCCAAACACTAAACCCATATGTAAACTGAAGCATCAATAAACTTTATTTTACTTTACAATAAAACATTTGATTACTGAGTAAGTATTCCTCAACTCTTTGACGTGCCCCAGGGTCTTCTTCAATATTAAGTTTCGTCACAATGGTGCTTTTTCACTAAAGATGTGACTGGTAGCGAGGCCGCGCGAGGATACGTAGCGAAGCTATGAAACGGTGTGTAGCTACACAGTGTTGCGAGGCTGCGTAGCGAACTCTTTACTATGCGCACATATCCGTTGCACGTGCCCTTCACCACCAGAGCTGCGCTAAGCCTGGATAAGAAAACGACGTGATCCTATTGGTGGATATTTTCCTCTGGCACCGTTTCGCTATCTCGCACCCTAGATATTTCTATTAACCTAAATTATAGTCAGCTTCAATAAATAAAATAACCTATAATGTGTAATGCAAATACAATAATAATACATAGTAAACTCTAGGTTTGGATGAGGGATTCGTGTTTACAGAACACCAATCTGATAACCAAATATTTTTATTTATATAGGTAGGTATGTCAATATGTACCTTCATGTTAACAAGCCGACATGGGTAGAGTCGAAAGCAAATACCAATGTGACTAACAATTTTATATTTACTGTCAAAGTAAATCTTGGATATCATTGACTTGCTTAGAATTCAGTCAATATTAATTTTTAATTAGTTAGTTTAGTTTCGACGGGCTGTTTCCGCAACTCCACGACCAAGCGCGTATTTTGCGTACGGGGAAACAATAATTAATTAATTAATTAACTTGTCATATTATTTTATAAACCTAAATTGTCCCACTATTGGAAAAAGGTTTCCCTTTTTTTATTATTGTGATTTAGGTGATGAAATAAGTTCATTTCTATCTAGATTTAGATTAGATGCAGAAAATGTATGCATTGACTAAGGACTAAATAGTCGAATGCAAACTTTTCTGCGTTTTTATCAAATAATTTTATCCGAAACGGGCTTTTACATTAACTTTGACCTTCGGTTTTGATTATTTGAAAGAGACCTCATCACGCGGACAGTGAGTCTATAGTGATTTTGACAAACATTACCTTTTTTATAAGTCATGTCTTAAAGTTTTTGCCCCTAGGGCTTGCTGGTTTATAACTGACAAAAAATAGGAAGGTTCTCATGTCGATCCGTGTATAAGTTTTAGGTGTCATCATCATAAACTTTATTGCGACGTGCCAATTAAAAATGCTTTAAAAATATTCCTCATTTATTTTTCGCTTTTCAGTTCCTTTCATATTTATGCAGTTTATTTTTTTGCCAAAGTGTTTATTTTATCTTTTATGGGTAGGTATTTACTTGAAATAATAAAACCTTTTTGCAAAAAAATACTACCGACTTCACCGAAAAGTTTTTTTATTTTTCACTTTTTAATTGTACCTACCTAATAGGTAAGTTAGTAAGGTACCTATAACGCCAGAATAGATTTCATGAAACTTGAACATAACCGGTGAAATGAGAGATCTGCGTACCCCTTAAGAGCGTACTGGCGTGATTTATGTTATGAAATGGTATAAACAATAAACAGACATGCGATTGCAGCAATCCCGAGAGATTTTCCGTTATTTATTGAAGAGTTCTGTTGTATATCTCCGAAGTTCTTCATCAGATCTTCACCAAATTAAAATGAGACCAATTTCGAAACATACTTTTTCAAACAAAAAAAGAATTTTCAAAAAAAAAATATACAAACATAATGTTGAACATAAAACCTCCTTTTTGGGCAGTCAGTTAAAAAATAATATTCTAGTTATATAATATAGCATGATATTGCGAAACTATTTACTTACCCTTTAAAGTTGTTAACAACATAAAGTTAAATATCCCTCTCGACCCAATGATCTAACTATGTAAACAAGCGATACTTCCTGTGGTTATCGCCGCAAGAAAGTTCTAGGGTAAACAACTAGAGCCTGACCAGAATTTATAATAAGTGTCCTGTTGTTTTCTTCGCTCGGGGACCCGGCGGCCATTTATAAGGGGCTTCACACAACTAGAGCAACGATGAGCTCATGACTGAATAATTACAGCCACACGGGTCGATCTTTAAGGTCAAGTAACGCTTGATCAGCTCAGTCCGTGTATGGGTGACCGTCTTAACATACTGATATTCCTCCGTGCCTCGAAAAGCACGCTACGCCGTTGGCTTCGGCTGTCATTTGTATATCTTTAACAGTCATTACGGATAGTTAGCTTTCATATTTAACACTGGTTTCGATCAAGGAGTTTTTCCGGACCTCATTTAATGCTCAATCAACTGTTGCGACATTTTAACAAACATTCCATCTTTTATGATCAACAATACGGTTTTAACAAAGGGCGTTGCACAACTGACGCCGGTGTCACCCTAATAAAGAACACCTTTAACGCCTGAGAGGAAGCACAAGACGCCATTGGAATCTTTTGCGACCTCTCAAAGGCGTTCGATTGCGTTAACCATGAGACACTATAGTTGAAGCTCGAGCACTATGGATTTACACATACAGCCCTTGAGTTACTTAGATCATATTTAAAAGCCAGACAAGTTAAAGTTCAGGTAAACGGAGTAAACTCACTAGGGTCTGAAATGGCAATGGGAGTTCCTCAAGGCTAGATATTGGGTCCATTTCTCTTTTTAGTTTATATTAACGATTTACCCCAATTACTACTAAATCAACCGAAGATGGTGTTGTTTGCTGATGACACTTCTTTGATATTTAAAATAGATCGGTGGTCACAAAATCTTGATGATGTGAATTATATATAACTATTCATCAGGTCCAAAATTGGTTCACGGCAAACAATTTGGTACTAAATGAAAAAAAAACCAAATGTATTAGATTCACATTGCCGTATGTTAGAAGTAGCCAATGCGACATCATATTGAATGGCGAAAAGCAGGACTTTGTAAATCAAACATTTATCCTAGGAATCACTCAAGGCGACAAATTGCAATAGGGTCCTCACATGACATCTCTTGCGGATCGGCTAAGCTCAGCCGCTTATGCTGTTTGAAAGATAAGACAGTTAACGGATGTAGAAACCGCGCTTTTGGTCTATTTTAGTTACTTTCACAGCATTATGTCATACGGTATTTTACTGTGGGGTCGAACGGCTGACATTGAATCCATATTTATATTGCAAAAGAGAGCTGTCAGAGCCATATATAAGTAAAGTTACCGAGAATCTCTTAGGGAACTATTTAAAAAGAATAATATTATGACAGTTTCTTGCCAATTGTAACGTAGGATCGGTTCGGGAACAATAATACGCCAAATACTGGAATGACAGTTTATTTTGCGGTACCCCCGAGACACGTCACAATAAAAATTGTAGATATAGTAGGGTCACTAGTTGCAGTTGGCTGGTCAAACTTGATTCCATCTTATTATTAATTTTAATGTTCAGGGTGGAGGAATAAAAAAAAAAAAACAGTAGGCCTGTCCCTCGGAACGCCGCAGCGTAACCAGCCAACTTCACTCCGCGACGTCCTGCCTCGAGCGGACCGCCTCAGCTTTAGCTGAACCCTCGGTCTTAGCGGAACAGTTGGATTAGCCGGACAGTCAACCCCAGCTAGTCACCTCCTGAAGTTACAGAACAAAGGCATCTTAGAAAAGAAACTCAAAACAAATACACATGTTTTATGGTTATACAGAACTTAAAATCGTTAAAACAACGGTAAGTATTAACTTATACACCGGGCCTTACATAGGCAAACATGATTAAAGGGCCACCTGGCACTCACACTTCATGGAGATTAGCACAGCCTAAGAATATTACATCCCGGGGAACACCACGTCTACACCGTTCATGTACTACGGCCTGACGCAACACGGCCCTTCCCAGTATAGGGACCGTGACTAAGACAACGCCTGTCCCCAGATACCCACAAAGACTAAAACAGCTTTAAATTAAATATATATATATAGGCTCTGCCTAAGAAGTAAAATACCACTCGACAGAGCTTTTAGAAAGTCGGACACGAACCTGTCGGAGGAAGGGAAGCCCGTTGGGAAGATGGGTTGGCTCAATGTCAACCCCACGCCACGCTGTTCTGAAAGAAACCTACAAGTCAGCGCACAGAATTCACAACTAGAAGTTACGGGGTCATTCCCTTGAACAAGGCGACCTACCGTGAGGGATAATGAGCCCAGCACACTGTTCACACAGCAACACACCAACAGCACACGGGTCGCCGGATAACGGACCGCTCGGCCCAGCGACACCGATCACAACACGCAAGCAGCCCTATTGGTCGCCGAGGCGCACTCACGCGTCCCTCAGCAATACCGGCCACTCTCATCAGCAACAATCACCAAGACATGATCAGGGCTTCGGCCCAACCAGCACATTGGCAAGCGGACAACCTAACCTCCGGTCGCCGTGCTGCCCGGCAGAAAAAAGAAAAAAGACAACCAGCCTCTATCGCAATGGCAAACGTCAGTCCGTTTGGAAACATGTCGCACAAAAATCTAAACCATATAATTTCAACTAAACATTTCAAGAATTTTTATTCTTGAAGAAATCACACGAAACCATTACCATTTCGCAAAATACACCATTCCAGGTCCAAATCACATCCAGCAAATCATTCAAGTACAATTTACAATTAAATGCCATAAAAAACACTATCAATCAATTCAACAACTCGGTCGCCCTATGCAAACGCTAAAACGCCGCGATTCGTTCTGAAAACACTCGAAGCCAAAACTTTCAAATACAATAAACGCAATCGCCTAACTGACAAACACCCAATTCAGGACAATAATCTCCTGCAATCCTAAAACAAAACCCGAATTAAACCCGATCGCTGACTAATAAAAATGATTTTAAATATGCAATGCGGCTCGCTGACGATTTGTGTGTTTCTGAACGCGAACGCTGCACACCAAATGACAGCCGTCATTCTGTCAAAACAAATCGAAGTAAACAAATCATTAGAGGTTAAATGTTTCTAAAGTATGTATTTACAGTATATATTTCAATGACCGAGGTAACAAATTTTCTTTTAACAAGAATTCATTCTACCAAAAAAAAAGTGTTACACAATTTATTTATGAAAATATTATGTATTTAAGGAAAAATATACATCTCTTTAGTAAAGTCAGTGATAGACACAATTGTAATACGAGAAATAAAGCTAAGTTAGACCAACCATCTTATAGACTAGCTAAAGCACACTCATCTTTCACGGGGTACTGTGTTAAATTATATAACAAAATACCTTGTGATATATTAAAACTAAATGAAAGTAAATTAAAAACTTTAGTTAAAAGCACACTTTGTAAACAAGCATATTACAAATTAGATGATTATATTCAAGAAAAGAATGCTTGGAAACATGCTGGTCCTGCTCCATAGGGCAATCTATACCAATATTATAAAGAGGAAAGATTTTTTTGTTTGTTTGATTGTTTGTTTGTTTGTACCGAATAGGCTCCAAAACTACTGGACCGATTTCAAAAATTCTTTCACCGTTGGATAGCTACTCTATCCCCGGGTGACATAGGCTACTTTTTATCCTTGTATTTTCACGGGAACGGGAACTACACGGGTGAAACTGCGAGGCGTCCTCTAGTATTTAATATAGACAAAATCAAATTTGTAAATTTATATTCTTAGTTTTTTTTAAGAAATATACTTAATTATATTAATTTTTTTTAAGAAATTTACTCACATACTGTTCCGTTGTTGTTGAATTAGGTATTTTACCTATGTTTGCAATATTTGTAAGATGGTTCTCACATATATGTGAGAACCATGTTCCTATTTATCATATTAATGAATTTACCTGTTAATACTTTATAACTGTACGTAGTATAGTGTGTAGTGCTTTTATGGGTGCATGGTCCTCACATATATGAATTTATTAATATATATACTTATGTAAATATTGTAAGATAACAATTTTTTTTAAAGAGTAGGTTTGGAGTTTCTTGTGCATTCTTCTCCATAACAAGCTACTTTTCCAAATGCAGGGTAGAATCAACTTTAATTACTTGTAAATTCTTATTTATGTATGATGTTCAAAAGTGTCGCTTTTTGGCCTAGTTGAATAAATATATTTGTCTTTGACTTCAGAAGCCAGGAAATCTGACACCAGTCGTGCCAAAGGGAAATAGAATAAGAATAAAAACATTTATTCGACAAAGACACAATGCAACAACAACAACCACAAAGTAACAGAGAAGAACAGTAAAAAAAGTACAAACATGGTTAAGAATTATTGGGCCGGGCGTGCCCATATCGAAAGGGTTACTAACTCAGCATTTCCATTCTAAAAATGAAGATACCGCACTTTGTTCAAAAACAAAACAAAAGCGAGGTTGTCGTACCGCAATCTACAAATGTGGGAAGTTCTTTAGAAACTTCCACGTAGGCGAGAAGTCATATCTAATGGATGTTTTGACGACTTGACAGGTATAAAACTTTGTGGCCGGACAGTGTTTTTGTTTAAAACCTTGGCTTTTTGTGGAAGAGAGTTCAAAGAGCTTCATAATGATATTATGCTGTAGGTTGCCTTAGACAATTACAGGAAAACATGCTCTTTTTCATAAACAATTTACTTGTAAATAATGGAATGTAAAAGCCTCATTGGTAAGCTTCCTTCATTCGGTCTGCCCAGTGGTTTGTGTGTTTGGATTGCGAACTTCCTGAGGGATCGGTCCATCTGAGTGGTCATAGATAGCTGCTCGTCTAGCCAACTGGATATTGATTTCGGGGTTCCTCAGGGGTCGGTGCTCTCAGCAACATTGTTCTTGCTCCATATAAACCTTTGGGTATGCAGACGACAGCACTGTTGCTGAGAGGTTCGTGTCTGACGCACGGGCTACTGGGCCTCAGATCCGGTCTCACCGGGAGGCCATGGTTGAGCGCTGGAACCTATCCTTGAAAGCAGTATTCGAATGGGGCGATGCCAATCTGGTTAATATCAATGCTGCTAAGACACAGGCGTGTCTTTTTCCGCAAAAAGGAGCCAATTCCACCCGGCTCCTTCTTTCCGGGTTGTGACCGTTCCGATAACGGACCATCTTGAGCTTCTTGGCATTACACTGACATCGACCCTCAATTTTGGTCCATACATTGAGGCAAAGGCTTAGCTGGCCGCCAAAAATTTGGGGATCCTTGCGAAGGTGAGACGGTACTTCACGCCAGAACAGCTGCTGAACTTGTATCAAGCACAAGTTCGATCATGCATGGAGTACTGTTCTCATCTCTGGGACGGATCTGCCAAAGCTTGACTCACTTGAGTCGATAGAAAAGCGGGCCAAGAGGCTCATTGGCAATGAGAAACTGGTCGAGTCAAGGCTGCAGAGCCTTGAACCTCGTTGCCGAGTAGCCAGCCTGTCGGTTTTTTATCGGTTACATTTCGGGGAGTGTGCGTCGGAACTGCAAAATTTGATTCCGCCTAGCCCGTTCCATCATCGGACTACAAGACAAACGGCGATGCGTCATCGTTCTATGGTGGATATCCCACCAATACGCACAAAGCGTTTTGGGAATACTTTTATTGTGCGTACAGCTAAGGAGTGGAATTCCCTGCCGGAGTCTGTATTTCCTGATAGCTACAACCTGGGAGTTTTTAAGTCAACAGTGAATAGGTTACTTCTAGGCAAGCGTGCCCCATCGTCGACCACATCATCGCTTACCATCAGGTGAGATAGTAGTCAAACGCGAGCCTATCAATAATAAAAAATGTAACATTTTTGCTTCAGGCTATGTGAAGAGTTTTTCGCAAATATGAAAAAGTATCAAGTTATTTCTGCGCATTCATTTTTAAACTGGATGCTATGTTCATAGTAACATAAGAGGATTGGGTCCTTAGCATATAAAGTTGGTCAATCGATGTAAAATGAATGGAAACATGCAGCAGGTTTAATAGAACCCAAAATTAATTTAAAAATCAAAAACTCGACTGCTCAAGAAGGGAACTAAAAAGATCTAAACAAGAAGAAAATCATGCTGTGCAGTTGGAGTATACATATAATCACGAGCTGGCTAACCACCTGATCCTCCGACATGCACAGCATGATTTTCTTCTTGTAGCTACAAACTAGGGTTCTTCAAGCCAAGATTGAATAGGATGCTTCTGAGCATTTTTGCTTTACCGACGACAACATTATTGCTTGCCATCAGGTGGGATGGTCAAAGGCGAGCCTATATTAAGTAAAAAAAAAAAACCATGCTATCGCATATACTTACCAACAGCATAGTTCAAATGTCTGTGACAGATATGTATTTACTGACTGACGAATGGACACAACAGCATTGTGCGGGTTCCCTGTTTACCCTTGAAACCACTTTGATACAGATAAGCAGCTAGTATGGCATGTAAACTTTACCAATCCACGTGTCTTTTGTACACCTACACCTTAGTCAAACTCAGTACTATGCGAGTACTTTGTTTGTTTACCCATACTTGAACCAATATGCTATAGTTCGACGTGCAAACTTCTATTCAAAACACGTGCGTTTGTGTGTATTTCTGCCTAATCCTAAAGGGAATACTGGCGTGATGTTATGTGCCTTTATTTGAGGGAACTTGTTGTGGTTACTGCCTTTGGATAACCACATCCGATGAGGGATCACATATTATGCTTATAGTTTGTTTAGAGGGGTCACGTTTGAGAGCCTTGAGGGAGGCAAATTTTATGTAATTATTTACACTGATCAAAGTTGTAGAGCAGTATCTACGGAGAACAGTAGAAACAACCTTGACTTACGTTACGGTAGGTCGTCAGTTCTAACGCACACAAACAGTTTACTTCATTCAGTCTTCAGTTCAACTACTTCTCTAAAACCGGTGTAGGAAAACGTCGTGACATAACGGGTATGACCAAAAACTAAAACTTTGAAGATGTTGCCCTCACAGGGAGTATTGTGTTTCAGCAGTAAGAATAGTCTGATTTATTCAAAGAAAAGGAGTGTAGTTTCTTGTCCGTTCTTCTCCATAACAGCCTACTTTTCCCAATGGACTGCAAAATGGCAAATGGCGAATGGACGGTAAAATCTAAAAAAAATTACTAATTTCACTTAATGGCCTAATTGAAATATAGACATTTGACATTGACTTTAAATACTATCGTATATAGTTTAATATATTTATTTGCGTTCCTGGTCTAGTGAACTCTAAGCCGACAACACAGCATACCGTTCCTTCATAAACTCCAATGGGTTCTTGGATTAAATCCCCAGGAGAAAAGTGTGAAAAAGTTATTGGCTTTTTCCATCAGTAATTTCTTAGAAACAACCTAGAATTGTGTCAATTTTATAGCAATATAGACTCACCCTCAATTCCCTCTGGAGAAATGACTGTGGGTAGACTAAACTATCTGCGAAACCCTTTCAGGATCTATAGGCGCGATGCTACGTAATTAATTTAAAATGAAGTTTATAAGAAGTATAGGGCTTTAATAAAATTTTAGCGTCTAAGGTTTCTGATAGATAAGCCAATAATTAAATTGTGATGCACGTCGGCGCGTCGAGCTATATTCTGTTATATTTACGAGAAGCCATGTTCCATAGTGCTGCAATCTTTTTTATTCGTATGATGTGGTTTACTGATAAATGATCACATTCTATTTCATTTCTAGTTTCATATTCGGCTTCAAGAAAATTCAAGTTCCATAGTGCTGCAATCGTTATTACCCGTAGTGTGTGGTTTACTGATAAAAGATGATAGTCTAATTAATTTCTAGTGTCATATTCGGCTTCACGAGAAGTCATGCTCCATAGTGCTGCAATCGTTTTTATCAGTATTATGTGGTTTCTGATAAACGACGATATTCTATTTCATTTTTAGTGTCATACTCGGCTTCACGAGAAGCCTTTTTCCATAGTCCTGTAATCTTTGTTATCCGTATATCGTGGTTTACTGATAAATTATGATATTCTATTTCATTTCTATTGTCATATTCGGTTACACGAGAAGCCATGTTCTATAGTGCTGCAATCTTTTTTATCCGTATTATGTGGTTTACTGATAAATGATGATATTCTATTTCATTTCTAGTTTCATATTCGGCTTCAAAAGAATTCATATTAAAAAGTGCTGCAATCGTTATTACCCGTATTTTGTGGTTTACTGATTAATGATGATATTCTATTTAATTTCTAGTGTCGTATTCGTATTTAATAGAAGCCATGTTCAATAGTGCTGCAATCTTTTTATCCATATTATGTGGTTTACTGATAAATCATGATATTCTTTTTAATTTCTAGTGTCATATTCGGCTTTAAGAGAAGCCATGTTCCACAGTGCTGCAATCTTTTTATCCATATTATTTGGTTTACTGATAAATGACGATATTCTATTTAATTTCTAGTGTCATATTCGCCTTCATGAGAAGCCATGTTCCACAGTGCTGCAATCGTTACTACCCGTATTATGTGGTTTACTGATAAATTATGATATTCTATTTAATTTCTAGTGTCATATTCGGCTTTAGGAGAAGACACGTTCCATATTCCTGCAATCTTTTTATCCGTATTATATGGTTTACTCTATTGTCATATTCGGCTTCACGAGAAGCCCTGTTCCATAGTCCTGCAATCTTATTATCCATATTATGTGGTTTACTGATAAATGATGATATTCTATTTAATTTCTAGTGTCATATTCGGCTTTAAGAGAAGCCATGTCCCGTAGTGCTGCAATCTTTTTATCCATATTATTTGGTTAACTGATAAAAGATGATATTCTATTTAATTTCTAGTGTCATATTCGGCTTTAAGAGAAGCCATGTCCCATAGTGCTGCAATCTTTTTATCCATATTATTTGGTTAACTGATAAAATATGATATACTATTTAATTTCTAGTGTCAGATTCGGCTTTAAAAGAAGCCATGTTCCATAGTGCTGCAATCTTTTTATTCGTGTTATGTGGTTAACTGATAAATGATGATATTCTGTTTCATGTCTAGTATCATAATCGCCTTCATGATAAGCCATGTTCCACAGTGCTGCAATCGTTACTACCCGTATTATGTGGTTTACTGATAAATTATGATATTTTATTTAATTTCTAGTGTCATATTCGGCTTTAGGAGAAGCCATGTTCCATATTGCTGCAATCTTTTTATCCGTATTATATGGTTTACTCTATTGTCATATTCGGCTTCACGAGAAGCCCTGTTCCATAGTGCTGCAATCTTTTTATCCGTATTATGTGGTTTACTGATAAATTACCTTATTCTATTTCGTTACAATAATCTAGGGTGAATAGGTTACTTCTAAGCAAGCGTGCTACACCGTCGACCACATCATCGCTTACCATATTCAGGTGAAGTAAAACGCGAGCCTATCGATAATACGAGTAAGTATTGGGAATTCATAAATTCCAACTTAATTTCGGTTTATCGAATTTGAAGCACAAATTAAATTTAATAATTAGATTTAGATTTATTGAAACATATATACAATTGAATATTCAAAAAAATAAATAATACAAATACAAATGGGAGGCGGAAAAGAGCTCATTGTGCATCAAAAATTTCATCCACATCGATGTCAATGGAAAACGTGTCCAGAACGCTGGCAGCATGGCCACGTTGAATGGCAATGCTGATTCTCTGGCCGAAGAAAAGGCCAGCTCTCTGGTTACGTTAAGAGTCGACGAGCTTTGTACTTATTTCTCGAAAAACTCGATGCCCATTCGGACCCCATGGACCTAATGTTTCAACCCCAAACGGCTCAAAAATATAACTTCCAATAAGGTTGTTATATTTGCGCCATTGTTCTATTTTTCAAATTAAATTGGGGTTTTTTCATAAAAGAAAAGAAAGATACGAAACTCCTCGTAATTCACAACATGAGAAAGTAGGCCGAAGTTAAAAGTTCCACGCGATCCGATTGACGCGGGACGGAATACATTAAGGAAGGAATTCTCGAATAAAAACTGACGACCTAGTAATTGGAGGGGGACGGGGAGATAATTGTGAAAGAGACGCTTTACTTATACATACGTACATAGTTGCTTATACTTTATGCTATTAGAAGATTAGGTAGATGTACCAGACAGCGGCGTCTTTGAGTCGATATCTATAAATTCTATAACGTAGAATTCACTCGAAACAACCCACAATTTTACGGAAATAATGTGTTTTCTCGATCGTTCTTATTTGTAGTTCAACTAATAGATACCATATTGTTTTTCACTAATACACTTTTGTTACTTTATTCAACACTCTAAGGTACCGTGGTAGGGAACGCAACTACACTGAGTGGATATTTGCAATAAATCAGGAGCGTGGCCTCAGCTATTTTAGACATATTATGTGCTTAATGTTACTGGACAGGGTGGTAGGAAAACGATCTCAAGGCAGGGCACCAGCATGATGGTCAGCCACAATTAAGAAGGTGGTTGGAGGCAGCGTGTACCGAGCAGTTCACATTGCAGAGACCGCATAACTTGGATACGCGTCGTCTGTTGTCGTAATCCTCTCCAGTGAGGAAACGACGTCACTGTTCACAAAAAATACTTCAATGATCAGTATTTGGACAGTGAACAGAATCGTGAGGAGGTGACAATTATTTCTCTTCCAGGCCCAAGTGAAAGAAAAGTCGGGATTGAAACCAGTTTTATCTAAACTAATAATATTAAAAAGAGGTAAAGTTTGTGAGGTTGTAGGGAGTAATCTCTAGATCTACTAAGCCGACTAAGATGAAATTTGGCATGGAGATAGTTTGAGTCCCTGGGAAGGATATTGTATAGTTTGTATTCCCTTGGATGATAAAACACTTTCTACGCGGGCGAAGCCTCGGGCAGAAGCTAGTAACCAATATAATAACAGCAGACATGAGAAAGTCATAATTATGTTACCTAGCTAGGCAATGGTATCATTTTCAATCAAACACCAACAAAAGCGATCGATAAGGTAACCTTTTTAAAAATGTATAATATCTATTACATTCCATGTTGTGTAAGCGTGTCGAACGAAAATTTGATTTATGATTACTGTACTGTGGTTCTAAATATAAAGAAAGAAAGAAAATTGCTTATTTGTGATTACACAAAACAAACCACTGCACAATTAAGCTAGTCTAACCAGTTTATCAACTTCCGAGTCCCAAGATACAGACTAACTGTTTAGTTTGGGGCTCACTGGCATTTACACTACAATGTATCTGTTAGTAATATTTAAGCTACTCTGACATTTCAACTTGTTTATACCCGTGTATCAGCTACCATCTGGATACTAAGCGATTTATATTTCCATTTCTGGGCCTGTGCGATTTCTATAAAGAAAGTAAGATGGTTTTATGGATAAAGTTGCACAGTACCTACTCGGCTCGAACATGCAAGTTTCAACACTTTCTCCCCAAGAGAAGCATCAACTGTGACAGACTTGTAAATAACATAATCAAAAGGGTAGAGTTGCAGTGCTTTCTGTTCCGTTATTTTCTTTTATCATTTGCGTAAAACTCACATCTTTTACGCCCCCATGGGGGTAGGCAGAAGCTTCAGAATATTTATTTTTTATTTTATTAAAACTTTATGCATAAGAACAAAGGCGGACTTAATGCCTTAGGCATTTTCTACCAGTCGACCTTAGGGTGGTGCAGAGATAAAACAAGGCAGGTGCAACTAAATGATAGGATGAATAGAGAAAAGAGTATATAATTATAAAAGAAAAAAAAAGGAAGAATAAATATATACTTAGATACATATAAACAATGTTATAGAGAATCCGAAACGAACAAATCAATTTTGTGATGATTCTGCAAAATTCTTGCGAATGTGCTCACGTGCCTTCAATTTGAAAGAAAGCCGACTGGTTGCCATCCTGCTGTTCTGAGGGAGCGCAATCCAAAGGAAGATTGCCTGGACAAAGAAGGACGAGTGGATAAACCCAGAGCGGTGAGAGGGACATTTTAGAAGACGATTATTGCTGGAGCGAAGATTCTTACTGTGAGCAGAGCAAAGGAATTGAACGTGAGAAGACAGATAAGAAGGAGAAGTAGGATTATCAATAAAAGAAAATAGGGTAGTCAAGGCCCTCAGCGCTCTACGCTGACGAATGGGTAACCATTTTAAAAGGGATCGATGTGGAGATACATGATCGTACTTCCGGAGGTTGAAGATAAATCGAATGCAGTTATTTAGAAGGCGGTCAAGTTTATTGAGTAGTTATATCAGAATATCAACTGCTATTATTCTTAAATTCTTACTCCTTTTGTTTTGTCCACGTTCGTAATTGTGATTTAATCCGGTTGGATCCCCTGATCTGATCCCCTTGCTAAAATGTAAAATCTTCACCGTGGCAACATAGGTGAGTGGAATTAAGAAGATAGACCGAGAATATATTTATCTGACGCAACAATTAAAAAAATATATATAACCAAATACAAAATTTAAATTGGAAAAACAGCCCACTTCAAGTTTACTGTCTTCGCCTAAGTTTTCACGATGAGACGTTTACAGAATAGACCTGCCTGTATGTATAACTCATACACGCGCGCCAGTTGTGAGTACTACCCCCTGACCTCGTTGTTGAAGGTCAGTGTACGTCCCTCAAGGCCGTTGCCCGTTCATCGTTCTACCGTCATAATGACATGCAATGTCAGCCCTAGTGTCTCTAGTATGATCACCTGCACAAACGAAAACTTTCACCAGGTCTTAGGCGACAAATTAATTAAATATTAGAATCTGTTACAATATTACTCTGTTGGTAAAACATTTTTTAAACTCGTTGACGCATTTTCGCATCGCAATTATATGGCGAGAACGTTAACTCAACTGGTATGACTACTTACTAGGCTAGATTTAGAGACACGACTCGGAATTAAGCTGATTTAATTCACCAGTTATTTAGAATCACTGTAAGTACTCGTATAATCTAAGAACAATATTCAAAATAAAGAACCATATCACAAAATAGGCGCCGCCGCTTACATACTTTGTGACCACATTCAAAGCGAAAAGTTGCTGTCACTGAGAAAATTATCGAAAAAGTTTTCGATAAGATCCCTGTGGGCAGTGGTCTACTTTCAGATTTCAAAAAAGGACAATATTTTGAACGTCATCTTTAGAGCAACTGTTTTTCATTTTGTTGTTATAGGCCGAACCTACTCAGCTATCAAATTTTCTCCCTGGATATGGTTGATCAAAAACCCTCTCTGTTCTCATACACTATATAGCTATCGTGTTATAGATTCTGTACCCAGGCAATTGATAGGTACTGTATACTAACGCCTTTGATAGTGGAGTATCGTCAGTCATACGTTGCGATACTAGAGAGTTGATAGAAACTTGATTATTTTAACAAACGCCTGCTAGTTTAGTAGAACGTAGGCGTCTTTCAAACATTAACGCCGTGCAAACATGACGCCAACGCTGCACCAGTGCGTAAGCAGAAGCACCCTACGTGTGACAATCAATGTGTCGCGGATAAATTTGTAAGAGCATTACCGCGACCCTGGCACAAGCAACTGAAGGAGCATGGGTGTGTTTTAGTCAGTAAAAGTTTGACACGCCCTGCTGCTTCACCCAAAGCAGGAGAAGTCATTGGATGTTAAAAACGACAAAAAAAAATACAAAAAAGGTGTGACAATCAATAGCTTAAATGATTTTATGTTCTGGTTTTCAGTAGATTGTTAATTAGGAAAAGCGCGATGCCTCTCTCTTAGATACTGTATTTAAAATAATGCTGTTCCCTACAGGGTCTATAATTGTTTCTGTTGCTTATAATTACCACCTGTATGTATTTAAGGTAAGAAAAAAAAAAAAAGAATTTGAATCTTCAAAGGCATTTTAATGGCAATGGTTATGTAGGTATGACGCTTCCTCACTAGCTCACTTTCTTAATATTCTGCTTCCAAAATTAAATTGGAAAGTTACTATGGTACTTGTCATTTTTGTGAAAGTACTAAATGTCTTTCCGGAAAAGTTACATCTGAGCTGTCGTGATACGTTATGCTGCATACTGCAGTCCAGTTTCGGGAATGTGAAAGTAACTCTAATAACTCTCTAACTTTATCTGCTTATTACGTATTAACGGCTGAAACTTAGAATATGGGTAGATTATGTCCAGTACTATTAAAAATAAGTAAAATAAAAATAGTCTTTATTTTCTTTAAACCATATAGTTAGTCTATAATAATTAGACTTAAAATAAATATCTAAATTTAAGGTTTATGAACTAACTCTACTGAGACACTATACAAGTGTCATTCGATGTCAGATAAGGCGGTAGTCGAAATAACAAAATGTAAGGGATTGATCACGTGATTTTTCGATATCGCATGTCAATCGAATACAATTTTGCCTTTTTACAATCACTATCGCCACGCGTTCGATGATAGAATGTCACTTGTCTAGGGCCTAATATCAGGTTGTCTTTTGAGATAGGCTTTCTCTAATTTCCTCCACTTGTTTCTATCGAGTGATTTTCTTTTCCATTCCTTTGACAAGTCATCCTCCCATATTTTTATGTCTTCCTCTTGGTCTCTTTCCATTTCTTGAGTACCAATTTGTAACCTTCTAGTCCTGTTTTTGTTGTCCAGAACTATTAGAGCATAAATGTCCTGTGAGTATGTTCTCTTGGGGTACTTTTAAGTGGTCGAAGCCGCTGGTAGAAGCTAGTCTAAAAATAAATCGTGTTCTCCGAACCTGTCATGTCCATTGTCGGTATGCGTGTTACTAAACCATTCAATTTGAAAAGGTTATTCCGAAATAGACAGGTTACCCACGAAAAAGAAATAATACTTCGTAGAAGCTAAATTGGTCGTATTGTGGTAACGAAAAAATAAGTTATAGTGGATAATAGCGTAGGATTGGCTCGTGTCTAGATAACAGTAGCTACACGGGTTGATCGAAGGTCATATACTGGTTACCTACGTATATGGTTCCAGCCGTTCCACTCCTTGCTGCCTGCCTTCCTGCCTACTGTATGCCTACATAACTGCATACCAATCCGTGTGCCTGCTGGACCGTCGTGGTGCCTGCACATCTGTCTTTCTGGAGCATACCACGACTTTTGAAGAGTTCCTGTCCGTCCAGCTGCCTGCCTAACCGACCCGCTGACTACTATACTACCTACCTGCCCGATTGCCTGCTTGTCCGTCGTGGTGCCTACTCACCTGCCTACCTCGGGCATACCACGTCTTCCTGCCCGTCCTGCTGCCTGGTTAGCTGCCTAACTCAAGCAGCCCACGTCGTGCGAAGCCGGCCCTTAGTTTTATACCCTATATCCTTTTTCGTAGCTTTAATTTTAATAACCCTTATTTTATCATTTTTTTAATTAACGTAGCTAACGTTTAGCTAGTCTGAGCTTTCGTAACGGTACAAGGTTTATGTTAAATGAAATTATGTACTAATAACACTCACATAGCATATAAGCACAATATTTTACTAACCACTAACAACTTATGGACTGACTAGCTTCTGCCAATGGCTTCACCCACTTGAAAAGTGTTTTATCATCCCAAGAGAATATTAAACTGGGAATAAAGATACCCTATGTGCTATTTCTGACTATAATCTATTTCTTTGCCAAAGGAGAATGCCCATGGACAGTACTTAAAAAAAGTTTATTGTGTCACAATCATTTCTGGACAATAAATACAACAAAAATATTTTAAGCATTTTAATTTCTTTTCAAAAAGATTCCTAGTGGGGTTCATTTTCTTGTATTAATAAGTATTTTTACTTCCGTTTCACAGCTCAAACATATTCCGCCATTTATGTTAGGGTTGAGGCATGTTGACATGATCTGACATCGATTAAAGAAGAAGATCGAAGAATCTTTTTTTTTATAATCTACCTGAAACACTGAATCAATCCATCCGGATACACCTCTTTAATGTAAAGAACAAACTTATTTTGAAATTGGTGTGGTTTACTAGTTTTATGCAAACCAAGATAAAAAATGAATCATGTTTTTAGAAATCGATTATATTACCGAATTGGTAACATGCCTATAATTGTCAGTCATTTCATTTGACAGTGACGGTAGTCGTCTTTTCATTTATTTTGTTTGTGTTTTGTTGCGTCAAGTTGAGTTTTACGTTCCGCCGTTAATAAATACTTATCACTACAACACCGCCGTGTGTTTGTGAAAATAGAGCTTAATAAGACAGGACTTTATATTTGTGATTTCCGACATGGCTACCGTTCGAAGTTGGTGTCTCAATTGTTCTTTGATGTTGGCGCCATATATGCGCAGACATAACATTTTGTCGAAGATTGGACCATATTACGGGCTTGGATCTACACCGGTAGGTGAGAATAACATTATATATCTTAACAGCACTTGAATAAATGTCTAACGAATACAAATCTTAAATATGTTGGCATAGAGTCCATATTGCTGTGAATCTACTGTAACCTAAAAAGCAATATATTTCGTTCAATATCTCTTAACTCCCGCAATGAAAATTGACTAAAGTTGGTACGTGTAATTAATTAAGGTAACATAATCAAATAATGGTGTTTTATCAGGACACCAAAATGTTTCGGTCAGTACATTTCTCCATACAAAATAGGCATTCTCCTTTCATCGTTCTGGCATGATTGAGTAACAAACACATCTATTCAAATAGTTGCATTTATAATATTAGTATAGGACAGGAATAAAAGAACGCCTTATTGAAATACAACAGTGTATGTTATTTATGTCCCTTTTCACAGACACTAAGTTCCTAAACAAACGCCTACATAAAATAGAATTGCCTTTGGCTCGGCGCCGAGTGTTGAACATTCAATTGTGCAAAACTTTGTAGGCGTTAAACGAACGCGGTATTTCCTGGTGTTACTGGAAAGGGGCATTTAAATCACACACATAACTAAACTGTGTCTGTCTGTGTTCATAGGCGTAATCTGTGGCCCAGACTAAATACAAGTTTATTTTATTTATTGCAACTTTATAACATTTATTATTAAAGGACTCACCAATGCGATTAATGCATTCATCCTAACCTATGTTATCTAGACTTAAAACAAATGATATCCCCGTCATTCTCATCCATAGCAAATATTATAGACACCCAGAGTATAGCTGAATAGGTATGTCTCGTTTGCAGGTTCTAGAAAAGTGCATTCAATGTGGGCTAATAAGGGGATAGTCAAGATGTCAATTTTTTTTGGCGTTTTGACAATCACTATTGCCACGCTTTCCATTATAGATTGTCACTTGTCTAGGGCCTGGAAGGTCGCTTAGATATGGCAATCGATAACTTTTATGATTTTGTGTTTTGTTTTTCAAAAGCATGAACCATTACGAGTTTGACGCTTTCTCATTATAGCTCACTCTCTTAATATTCTAATTTCCAAAATTAAATTAAAATGTTCCGTTGGTACTTGTCATATTGTAAAACTACTAAATGTATTTTCCAGAAAAGTCATCATTCCAGATACATTCTGCTGCATACTGTTTGAATCCATGCAAATATATTAATGTGAAAGTAACTCGTATCTGTTTGTTACCTTTCACATTTTAACTGCTCAACAGATTTAGATGAAACTTGGCACACGGAAAGACCTTGTCCAGGATTAGGATATAATAATATGATACTTTTAATCCCCTGAGTATCTTTTGCATACGGCCGAAGCCACAGGCAGAAGCTAGTCTTAAAATATATCGTGTACTCAGGACTTCGGCCTCAGAGGTCCTAGACAAGTCACGTGATCAATCCCTTACATTTTGACATTTCGAACACCGCCATCGCTGATAAAATGACATTTTAAGGTGAACGCGCACCTATCCGCGCCGCAGGAGCCGCAGTCATCGCATTTTACAAATCTTTATATAAAATCGTATGTAGCCTCGCGCACCTATCCGCGCCGCACTACCCGCATTTCAGCAAAATGCTGTAGGTAGGTAGAGAGCAGTGGTGGCCCAGTGAGAGCAGTGGTGGCCCAGTGGTATTGGCCGCGACTTACAAGTTGTAGGTCGTGGGTTCGAGCCCAGGCAGGCGCTTTACTTTGTGTAAATTATTTCATCACCACTGCTCTCAAAACGGTGAAGGAAAACATCGTGAGGAAACCGGCATGTCCTAGAACCAAAAATTCTAAGACATGTGACATCCACCAACCCGCACTGGGCCCGCGTGGTGGATTACGGCCCACTCCCTCTCACAGAGAGGAGGCCTGTGTCCCAGCAGTGGGAACATTAATAGGCTGATGATGATGTAGGTATACGGATACCACCAGGGCGTGCGGATGACGTCATCAGATTCGACAGGAGATGCGGGTGGCGGGGAACATCACCCGTATCCGTATGAAAATAAAGTTCAAGATGTACAGAAGTGAATACAATGCGTGCGGCTCGTTTGGCGCGGATAGCGCGGGGCCTTGAGAAAATGCGATGACAGCGGCGCGTGCGGCTCCTGCGGCGCGGACAGGTGCGCGTTCTTCTTTACTCATGACTGTGACATTTCGGTATCGCATGTCAATCACTTACATTTTGAACATTTTGTCTATCTTTAATGCTGACAGAATGTCTATATCTTTTGTCCCTTTAGAATGCACAGTCGTTTTTGTTACAACCAACGACGTTTTCGTTTGTAAGGACCACTCGAGACGAGTAGCAATATCTTCAGACGCAAAATGGTCTAAAAAAATACACTGAGATTTTTAGAGTCAAACTATATTTATTTGATACAAGAGGGTGACATACTCGTATTAGAGACGTGGGTTATTTACAAGAGATAGATAATTGAAAGTATTATGTTTGCGTTGCTTAGTTGTAAGTACTGTCTATATGGGACATCTGACATTGAGCGAACCGTCCCTTAGCTGCCCTTAGCTCAGCCCGACGCTCCCTAATCTTTGATGACATCTCGCAAACTACCAACATTAAGTTGCTTGAGTAAACAAACATAGAAGGAGGCATACCATTCAGTTTTAATTAATGTCAGCATCCAGCCGAAAAGATTTACAGTAATTTTGACCACAAAAATCTTCAATTATAAGTTTAGGGTTCCGTCAATAGACGTAACTGGGGAGATTTCACACAATGTTGTGAACTTTAAACTCAAGATTTACTCGACAAACTCTTAAAACGACAAGAGCCTCAATCGAGCGAATCTTTTTTATTAAAAGGTCAGCTTGAGACTTATTTTTTATTCTTTATTATTAAGAGGATTTTATCCACACGGATACGTCAACCCCATTGTACCTTATACTCTATTTACACACAAATATACATAACATAAACTCACGCCTTTTTCCCATGGGGGTAGGCAGAAACTACACAAATATACATCTATAATTAAACTTTTTTTATTTTATTATCACCTACTATACTTATACTATGATATAGGAAAGGGAATTACTGCCTAGACTTCTAAATTAAGCCACAAATTATGCGTTTGGTCGTTTATAACCAAAAATTTTTTTTTGTATAATCCCAACATCCCTAGCCAAAGATTCCCTTTCATCTCTATTCTAAGCACATTCCATCAGAAAATGTTGCACATCTTCACATTTTATTACATGTGTAACAATTAGGCGATGCAGCCTTTTGCATTAAGAACGCAAACTTTGCCGATGGATAGTGGCCAGAACGAAGCCTTAGCGCTAACTTAACATAACTCCTAGTTAAACCTTTATCATCGAACCAGGACTCACGAGGGGGTTCGTTTTGAATGACTTTATACCAAATGCCTTTGTCTTTGGATATTTCATCGAAGTATTTTTTCCATTTGTCGAAATATACACTCTTAAACCTGGCGAAATATTCCCAGTAATCGGACATATGGAGTAATATTTCCCGTCCAAACTGCCAGTTTCGACAGCCAGTCAGCCTGCTTGTTGCCTCGTAACCCTGCAATATAATCCTATTGTCGTCTTTGTTGTAGCAATGAATTAGTTTAAGAATATCATAGGTCATCGATGCACCTCTGCAACCAGAGACGCTTCGAGTCACATGTTGTAAAGCGCTCTTGCTATCGGTAAATATAACTACTTTATTTAGCTTAAGACTTTTTACACATTTCTTGGAAAAAATGCACCTTAAATTTCAAAAGAAAATATTTTTGAATTAAAATAGTGTTGTATACAATCATTAAGTTTAACTTGGCCGGATTTAGGTCACGATACAGGTCTGGTTCTTATAAATGCTGCTGGTTTCTTTCAACCTACTTAATTTTCATTTTATTTTCGAGGTTTAAGGGCATTTAATTCAAATGGACAAAGCGACTAGTCATTTCCGTTATAAATTCGCCTATCGGTTTATTTCTAGATCGTTATTCAGACAAGCATGTATAAATAAAAATCTCATCTATCTTATTAAGTCTCGGCTGTCATCTGTTTTTGCAATGCAATTACTGGGCGATACCACGGGCAGTTTGGCAGGCTTATTACGTATCTTGAACAAGAGCAATACCATAGCGATCAAACGCTTTATGTCATAAAAGTCGGAATTTCCTGCAGTGTAGGTATGGTAGGTCCTACACAATCGTTTACTTATAGCTCGCTGTTTGCAAATGCACTCATTTAAAAAAAAACCGCCAAATACTCAAAAACTTTTCTGTTGAAGATCATTTATTGCTCAAAAATCGCTATCGTTTTGCTCTTGCAAAAGATACGTAATAAGCCTGCGAAGCGGACATTCATTGTCTATACTCGGCGCATTATTGGCTTAGTCCCCAGCTGGCTTCTTTTTAAAAAAAGGTTATTTATTTGTGCTCTACTTCATTATTATGTGAGACTCTCTTGTTTTGTACCTTTTAATAAACAGATTTGTTTACCAAATGTCGACAACGTGGTTTGCTCTTCAATACACCAACTATTCATTATTTTAGTATGAGCAGTCGAGCGCTGTTCCAAATAACATTCACAAACTGTTTGGATAGGTACTTGGCTTCATTTCAACGTAGTTTTCGCAAGTCTCTCTCATTTGTAACGCTCATAATTTCTGTCTAGAATGTATCAAAAGCGTCTGTACACAGGAGACTATTTTGTTTGAGTTATTTATGTTCGTATAGTGCATAAAGTCTCCTAAAACTCTATTTTTGACAACTGACGAGCAATTTTCGAACCTTTTGTCAAAAATGAAGAGAAATTAGAGGTATTTTTTACAGATTGCGATAAAAAGATTAATTATAAAGTTAACGTAACATAAATAATATGGGAATTATCCTTCTGACTTCAGCGTTAACATCACACAGTGACCGACAGCCTGATGTTGTGTGCCACCGAATGGAAATTGGGAGGTTTCAGTTTTCTTCATTTCAGACGAAAGATGGCCACTGCAAGACATACGCCTCTCACAGGCTTCATACTTACTATGCCAATAAGAAAGCAAAGCTTGTACAAAGCAAAGCTTGTGTGAGATGCGGCTAACGACGGGCTTGACACTGTATGCTACCGAAGGCCAATTATGAGACCATATCTTTCACCATTCCAGCCGAAAGAAGTTTTATCTTTTTCCTCCTTTACCAATAAGTCACAAAGCAAAGTAATAAGTTAGTGTTAAGTAATCATCTTTATTCAGAAATTGGAAACCTAAAAAGCACAGTATCAATCTTCGATAACTAAGCAAAGCTTGCTTGCGGTAGCTGTCGTCATATGCTTCTTAGGAGGTTCCACATTTAGGTTACAATAAAACACAAAGAGAAGCTTCTTTATACCCAGCGTCTCATTTCCCTGTTTCATCGAATCAGTACTTACCTAATTAATAACATTAGCAAATAAGCCTTAGCTTACCTTTGCCGAGCTACATCTAGTAAGTGGCGACGTAAATTGAATTACGACCAAGGTTTTATCCCATCTCCCTAATTATAAATTTTGTAAGTTTGGATGTTTGTTGCTCAAAAACCGTGTAACGGCTGAACGAATTAATAGTTTAATAATTAGAGAAGCTGAATATTCCGGATTAAAACAAAGTATAATTTTCATACACAATTATTATTTTAACATTCTTCTGAAATTCTGCCAAAATGTTGAATTCGTTAATTATCAAGATCGATTTCTGAATAAAAGCGTACGGTAAAATATTTTCAATTCAATAAGCTTGGATTTCGCAGAACGAGCTACTTTGGGCTGTATTTTGTAATTGCGTCATTACAGGGTTGAGGCAAAAAATATTTCAAGAACGAGAGAGGTTACATAAAAGACATACAACTTTCCAGTTTTATTTAAGGACTTATGCGAACTCACAGAAATAAAATGCCACGAAATCTTACGTACACGTGGAAGAAAGACGATTTTATATTTACGAAAGAAATTTACAAGGCGAATTGTAGGGTATCGCCGGGCAAGGACGACCTCGAAAGACATTCCGTAAATCTTATTGGTCCTTCAAAAAGCTCAGGTTCGTATTACTCACTGCCAGCTCGCGAGATGTATGAACTTAGGAAATTGGCAGGTGTAGATATGTTAGGATCCGTAGCATGTTTCGTTGTTGTTTACACGTTGATAGTCATAACACTCTGCAAAACCGTGGTTTTCTGAAGATTTCAATAGTATTTTCGTTTTGTATTGTTGTTTGCATGGGTTAATAATTCCGTAATTTACATGAGAAATAGTGAAATAACTAAATCACTCGTCAATCAAATAGATAGCTTAATCATTTATATTGAAATCTGTACGCCATGAACAAAACATCAATATAAATTATTGCTTTTTCTATTTTATCGGCGATATATACTTTTGTGATTTTTACAATGAATCATCAATGTTAGTTATTGCTTTGTATGCCATCCAGCCAATAGCCACTTAAATAACCTAAATAAATAATTCTAAATTCTTTACTGTATATCATACATAACATAGTACACAGTGATTTGATTGTGATTGAGTGTTAACAGAGTACGATTCTGTGTACAATTGCTGGATCATATAGGTAAATATACATGGATAAGTCTAAGAAACAGCTGATTTGCATTAAATAAATTAATACGATCTACATATTATACTGTAAGCATAAAGTGTATTAGAATGGCCGCCACTAGTGGCCATACCTATTATACTGTATACCCATGAGCACTCAACCCCGTTTCCATGCACGTTTTTGCCTGCATAATGCTTTAAATATATTGACCATAAACACAAACTTTATAACTTTTATGCCGATACCAGAGATGAATATCATAGGTTAGGTGGATAGATAGTACATATATATTTTTTTGTTCTAACCGAAATACGAATGATATTCCAAATAACATAGCATACACACTACTATATATTAGATTTGGGACATGAAACTTAACTGACTCTTCGTATCATCAACATTTGGCAGAATACAGGTTTAGTTTTTCAAGTGGGTGTAGACTGTCAATGAATGGCTAAATTCGAAACTATGAGCAATAGCGACCAATACTCAAAGGAGTCTCGGGCCCGATTTTGATGAAAACTGAAACTTTTCATTTATAGATTCATGTCTCAAATCTAATTATTATAGTAGTCTATATTCTATGTTGTTTGGACTATCAACCGCATTACGGTTATAAAGAACAAACAAAGTATGTACTATAGGCCCTAGACAAGTCTCGTGATTAATCCCTTACATTTTGAAATTTCGAACACCGCCATCGCTGATAAAATGACATTTTGTGTAGAGGCTCATGACTGTAACATTTCGGTATCGCATGTCAATCAATTACATTTTGGACTTTTTGTCAATCTTTATCGCTGACAGAATGTCTATAGGTATATTTTGGCCCTCTAGAATGCACAGTCGTTTTTGTTACAACCGACGACGTCTTCCTTTGTAAGAAACTATTCGAGACAAGTAGCAATATCTTGAGAAGTGAAATGGTTCAACAAAATACACTGAGATTTTTGGAGTCAAACTATATTTATTTGGTACAAGAGGGCGACATACTCGTATTAGAGACGTGGGTTAGTTACAAGAGATAGATAATTGAAAGTATTATGTTTGCGTTGCTTAGTTGTAAGTACTGTCTATATGGGATATGTGACATTGAGCGAACCGTCGCGTCCCTTAGCGAGAGAAGCTCGACGATCCCAAAAAACAGAATCTTAATCTTTGATGACATCTCGCAAACTACCAATATTAAGTTGCTTGAGTAAACAACAAACATAGGAGGAGGTATACCATCCAGTTTTAATTGATTTCAGCTTCCAGCCGAAAAGATTATTATCCACGTTGACCATAACAATCTTCAATTATAAGTTTAGGACTCCGTCAATAGACGTGACTGGGGGAGACTTCACAGAATGCCTTGAACTTTTATTTAACTCAAGATTTACTCGACAAACTCTTGAAACGACAAGAGCTTCAATCGAGCGACCTTTTTTGTTAAATGGTCAGCTCAGCCTTGTTACACGTGTCTTGGAAAAAAAAAACATCTTGAATTTCAAAAGAAAATGTTTGGGACTTAAAATAGTGTTGTATACAATCATTATGTTTATTTTGTTCGGATTTAGGTCACGATACAGGTTCTTATAAATACTGCTGGCTTCATTCAACCTGATTTTTGAGTTTATTTTTGAACTTAAAAGGCATTTTACTCAAGCGAGTTCATAAGAATAAACTGACTAGACATTGCCGTAAATAAGCCTATCGGTTTATTTTAGCCGTTTTTCAGATAAGCATGTTTAAACAAAAAAATCTCATCCAACTTATTAAGTCTCGGCTGTCATCTGTTTTTGCGACGCAATTACTGGCTGATACCACAGGCAGTTCGGAGCCGATATTGATTGCCTATACCCGGCGCATTATTGCCTTAGTCCCCAGCTGGCTTCTCTTTAAAAAAAAGATTATTCATTTATGCTCTACTTCATTATTATGTGAGAGTCTTTTGTTTTGTATCTTTTAATAAACAGCTTTGTTTATCATTTGTCGACGAAGTGGTTTGCTCTTTACTACACCCTACTATTCATTATTTTAGTATGAGCAGTCGTGCGCTGTTCCAAATAACATTCACCAACTGTTTGGATAGGTACTTGGCTTCATTTCAACGTAGTTTTCGCAAGTCTCTCTCATTTGTAATGCTCACAATTTCTGTCTAGAGTTTATCAAAAGCGTCTCTACAACGGAGACTATTTTATTTGAGTTATTTATGTTCGTAGCGTTTTAGGAGAATTAACCTACCTAAAGTAGGTAAAGTCTCCTAAAACGCTATTGTTGACAGTTACTGACGAGCAATTGCCGAACCTCTTGTCAAAAATGAAGATAAATTTGACTATTTTTTGACATATTGAAATTAAAACAGTTAAAAAGGGAACGTAACATAAAAATAAGGGAATTATCCTCCTAACTTCAGCGTTAGCATCACACAGTGACTGATAACCTGATGTTGTGTACCACCGATTGGAAATTAGGAGGTTTCAGCTTTTTTCATTTCAGCTGAAAGATGACCACTGCAAGACATACGCCTCTCACAAGCTTCATCATTATTGTACCAATAAGAAAGCAAAGCTTGTACAAAGCAAAGCATGTGTGAGATGCGGCTGGCGACGGGCTTGACACTGTATGCTCAATTATGATACTATATCTTTCACCATTCCAGCCGAAAGATGACTACTGCAGGACATAGGCCTACCCCAAATTTCATCCTTCCTACTTTACCAATAAGTCACAAAGCAAAGCTTGTGAGATATGCGACTAACGACGGGTTTGATGACACTGTATGCCACCTTCAATCGTTTCAGCCAAAATGACGACCACTGTGGGGCTTAGGCCCTCCCCAAGCTTCATCATTCAGTCATCTTTGCTTTACCAATAAGTTACAAATAATAAGCAAAGTAATAAGTACGCAAGTGTTAAGTAACAATCTTTAAAATACAGTTTCAATCTTAGATAACTAAGCAAAGTAAAGCTTGCTTGCAGTAGTTGTATGTCATCAAATACTAATTAGGAGGTTCCACGTTTAAGTTACAATAAGACATAAAGAGAAGTTATAGCCACCGTCTCATTTCCCTGTTTCATCAAATCAGTTTCCTCATACCTAATTAATAACATTAGCAAATAAGCCTTGGCTTACCTTTTCCGAGATACATCCAAAAGTGGTGACGTAAATTTAATTACAACCAAGGTTTTATCCCATCTCCCTAATTACAAATTTTGTAAGTTTATATGTTTGCTGCTCAAAAACCGTGTTACGGCTGAACGGATTAAAATTTTAATAATTAGAGGAGCTGGATATAAAACAAAGGATAATTTTCAGACACAATTTTTAATTTCACATGCTACTGAAATTCTGCCGAAATGTCGAATTCGTTAATTATCAAGATCGATTTCTGAATAAAAGCGTACGGTAAAATATTTTCAATTCAATAACTTGAATTTCGCAGAGCGAGCTACTTTGGGCTGTAATCTGTAATTGCGTCATTGCAGGGTTGGGGCAAAAAATATTCGAAGAACGAGAGAGGTTACATAAAAGACATACAACTTTCCAGTTTTATTTTAGGACTTATGCGAACTCACAGAAATAAAATGCCACGAAGTCTTACGTTCACGTGGAAGAAAGACGATTTTATATTTACGAAAGGAATTTACAAGGCGAATTTTAGGGTATCGCCGGGCAGGGACGACCTCGAAGGGCATTCCGTAAACCTTATTGGTCCTTCAAAAAGGTCAGGTTCTTATTAATCACTACCGGCTCGCGAGATGTATGAACTTAAGAAATTGGCAGGTGTAGATATGTTAGGATCCGTAGCATGTTTCGTTGTTGTTTACGCGTTGATAGTCATAACACCCTGCAAAAGCGTGGTTTTCTGAAGATTTCAATAGTATTTTCGTTTAGTAATGTTGTTTGCATGGGTTAATAATGCCGTAATTTACATGAGAAATAGTGAAATAACTAAATCACTCGTCAATCAAATAGATATCCTAATCATTAATATTAAAATCTGTACGCCATGAACAAAGCATCAATATAAATTATTGCTGTTTCTATTTTATCGGCGATATAAACTATTGTGATTTTTACAATGAATCATCAATATAAGTTATTGCTTTGTATGCCATCCAGCCAGTAGCCGCTTAAAAAACCTAAATAAATAATTCTAAATTCTTTACTGTATACCATACACAACATAGTAAACAGTGATTTGATTGTGATTGAGTGTTAACAGAGTACGATTCTGTGTACAATTGCTGGATCATATAGGTAAATGTACATGGATAAGTCTAAGAAAAAGCTGATTTGCATTAAATAAATTAATACGATTTACATATTATACTGTAAGCATAAAGTGTATTAGAATGGCCGCCATGAGTGGCCATACCTATTATATTGTATACCCATGAGCATTCAACCCCGTTTCCATACACGTTTTTGCCCGCATAATGCTTTAAATATATTGACCACAAACTTTATAACTTTTATGCCGCTACGAGAGATAAATATCATAGGTTAGGTGGATAGATAGTACATTTTTTATTTGTTGTTCTAACCGCAATGCGAATGATATTCCAAATAACATAGAATACACACTACTTTATATTAGATTCAGGACATGAACCTGAACAGACTCTTCGTATCATCACCATTTGGCAGAATACAGGTTTAGTTTTTCAAGTGGGTGTGGTCTGTGAATGAATGGCTAAATTCGAAACTATGAGCAATAGCAACAAATACTTAAAAGAATCTCGAGCCCGATTTTGATAAAAACTGAAACTTTTGTTTATAGATTCATGTCCCAAATCTAATTATTATAGTACTCTATAGTCTATGTTGTTTTGACTATCATACGCATTGCGGTTATAAAGAACAAAAGAGTATGTACTATCTGGATAGTTAGTTCTCAGGACTCCAGCCTCAGAGGCCCTAGACAAGTCTCGTGATTAATCCCTTACATTTTGAAATTTCGAACACCGTCATCGCTATAAAATGACATTTTGTGTAGAGGCTCATGACTGTAACATTTCGGTATCGCATGTCAATCAATGATATTTTGGACTTTTTGTCAATCTTTATCGCTGACAGAATGTCTATAGGTATATTTTGGCCCTCTAGAATGCACAGTCATTTTTGTTACAACCGACGAGTTGAACGACGAGAAGTGAAATGGTTCAACAAAATACACTGAGATTTTTGGAGTCAAACTTTATTTATTTGGTACAAGAGACGTGGGTTAGTTACAAGTGATAGATAATTGAAAGTATTATGTTTGCGTTGCTTAGTTGTAAGTACTGTCTCTATGGCATATCTGAAATTGAGCGAACCGTCGCGTCCCTTGGCTTCTCTCAGCTCGACGCTCTCTAAAACAGAATCTTAATCTTTGATGACATCTCGCAAACTACCAACATTAAGTTGCTTGAGTAAACAACAAACATAGGAGGAGGTATACCATCCAGTTTTAATTGATTTCAGCTTCCAGCCGAAAAGATTATTATCCACGTAGACCACAAAAATCTTCAATTATAAGTTTAGGACTCCGTCAATAGACGTGACTGGGGGAAACTTCACAGAATGCCTTTAACATTTAACTCAAGATTTACTCGACAAACTCTTGAAACAACAAGAGCTTCAATCGAGCGACCTTTTTTGTTAAATGGTCAGCTCAGCCTTGTTACACATGTCTTGGAAAAAAAAACACCTTGAATTTCAAAAGAAAATGTTTGGGACTTAAAATAGTGTTGTATACAATCATTATGTTTATTTTGGCCGGATTTAGGTCACGATATAGGTCTGGTTCTTATAAATGCTGCTGGCTTTTTTCAACCTGCTTTTAAGTTTATTTTCGGACTTAAAAGGCATTTGACTTAAGCGAGTTCAAAAGAATAAACTGACTAGACATTTCCGTAAATAAGCCAATCGGTTTATTTCAGCCGTTTTTCAGACAAGCATATTTATACAAAAAAATCTCATCCAACTTATTAAGTCTCGGCTGTCATCTGTTTTGAAATGCATTAAGTTTACCCTACCTCACGTTAGGCAGGTGAAAACCGATGTGTTGATAAAGGGCGAAGAATTGAATCCTGAAAATAGCACAGTATTCTTAGGCTTAACTTTGGATGCTAAGCTTCAGTGGGGCCCACATATAGATAAATTGTCAAAGAAGCTAAGCTCCGCAGCATATGCTGTTAGAAAAATTCGTAATTTAACTGACATAGAGACAGCCCGTTTAGTATACTTTAGTTATTTTGATAGTGTAATGTCATACGGTATTCTGTTGTGGGGAAATGCCGCCGACATCCAGACTATCTTTGTTTTGCAGAAAAGAGCTGTTCGATCAATTTATAAATTAAGCCCGAGACACTCTCTCAGAGAGAAATTTAAGGAGATTAATGTAATGACTGTGCCTTCTCAGTATATTTATGAAAATCTTTTATATGCCCATAAAAATATAAAATTGTTTAAAAAATACAGTGATATCCATAACATAAATACTAGGAACAAACACAAATTTGTAGTACCTACAACAAGGCTCAAGAAAATAGGTGGCTCGTTTAGATGTCAATGTGTACGCTTTTATAATAAGCTTCCAAGCCACGTGCAAGATCTAAGTCTTAATAAATTCAAGTCTTTCATTAAACGTAAGTTGTGCCAGAAAGCGTTTTATACAACAAAAGATTACATTGAGGACAAAAAGGCTTGGGATTGAGCTGCTCCAATTAATTTTGGTTTTTTTATTATATTTTGCACTATGCATTTTGTTATTATAAATATTTTTTTTTATTTTTTTGGTTTTCTTGCAATGACAAGAATATTTACTTTTTAAAGTATTATATTATTTTATTTTAATTATTGTGAATGTGAAGACTATGTGGATATTTTTTTTTTGTTTTTATTTAAATTTATCTTAGTTTTTAATCATGGTCTGGCAGTTTGAGTAGTTTATGCGGCCTACCCGAATGTCCTTTCTTTGGTATTGTTCGTCGAATCGTTGAGCTCCTTAAATTCTGAGTTGAGCTGCTCGGTTATTGACAAATGCGTGCACTGACTGGACAGGTCCACTCAATCTGGCTGGATCTTTCCTCAAAAGACCATTTCAGACATCAGTCTACATGGTCTTCACATGATCTAATCAAGATTTTGTCAGGACTTTAAAAGAGACTGTGACCTCTGAGTTTGTTTCGGCCTTTCTTCTCAGAGTAGTCAGATAGGAAACGCCGACCTCATCTAGTTTTAAAAATATGTTCGACATGTAAAAGTGTTTGTACAAACCAACTTACAGAAATAAAATCATTTATCATTTATCATTTGCGACGCAATTACTGGCTGATACCACGGGCAGTTCGGAGCCGATATTGATTGCCTATACCCGGCGCATTATTGCCTTAGTCCCCAGCTGGCTTCTCTTAAAAAAAAGAGTATTTATTTATGCTCTACTTCATTATTATGTGAGAGTCTTTTGTTTTGTACCTTTTAATAAACAGTTTTGTTTATCATTTGTCGACGAAGTGGTTTGATCTTTACTACACCCTACTATTCATTATTTTAGTATGAGCAGTCTTGCGCTGTTCCAAATAACATTCACTAACTGTTTGGATAGGTACTTAGCTTCATTTCAACGTAGATTTCGCAAGTCTCTCTCATTTGTAATGCTCACAATTTCTGTCTAGAGTTTATCAAAAGCGTCTCTACAACGGAGACTATTTTATTTGAGTTATTTATGTTCGTAGCGTTTTAGGAGATTTTACCTACCTAAAGTAGGTAAAGTCTCCTAAAACGCTATTTTTGACAAATACTGACGAGTGATTGCCGAAACTCTTGTCAAAAATGAAGATAAATTAGACTTTTTTTTGGCATATTAAAATTAAAACAGTTAAAAAGGGAGCGTAACATAAAAATAAGGGAATTATCCTCCTAACTTCAGCGTTAGCATCACACAGTGACTGACAACCTGATTTTGTGTACCACCGATTGGAAATTAGGAGGTTTCAGCTTTTTTCATTTCAGCTGAAAGATGACCACTGCAAGACATAGGCCTCTCACAAGCTTCATCATTATTGTACCAATAAGAAAGCAAAGCTTGTACAAAGCAAAGCATGTGTGAGATGCGGCTGGCGACGGGCTTGACACTGTATGCTCAATTATGATACTATATCTTTCACCATTCCAGCCAAAAGATGACTACTGCAGGACATAGGCCTACCCCAAATTTCATCCTTCCTACTTTACCAATAAGTGGCAAAGCAAAGCTTGTGAGATATGCGACTAACGACGGGTTTGATGATACTGTATGCCACCTTCAATCGTTTCAGCCAAAATGACGACCACTGTGGGGCTTAGGCCCTCCCCAAGCTTCATCATTCAGTCATCTTTGCTTTACCAATAAGTTACAAATAATAAGCAAAGTAATAAGTACGCAAGTGTTAAGTAACAATCTTTAAAATACAGTTTCAATCTTAGATAACTAAGCAAAGTAAAGCTTGCAGTAGTTGTATGTCATCAAATACTAATTAGGAGGTTCCACGTTTAAGTTACAATAAGACATAAAGAGAAGTTATAACCACCGTCTCATTGCCCTGTTTCATGAAATCAGTTTCCTCATACCTAATTAATAACATTAGCAAATAAGCCTTGGCTTACCTTTTCCGAGGTACATCTAAAAGTGGCGACATAAATTTAATTACAACCAAGGTTTTATCCCATCTCCCTAATTACAAATTCTGTAAATTTAGATGTTTGCTGCTCAAAAACCCGGGTTACGGCTGAACGGATTAAAAGTTTAATAAGTAGAGAAGCTGAATATTCCGGATTAAAATAAAATATTTTCATTAACAATTTTCATTTTAACATTCTTCTGAAATTCTGCCAAAATGTTGAATTCGTTAATTATCAAGATCGATTTCTGAATAAAAGCGTACGGTAAAATATTTTCAATTCAATAAGCTTGGATTTCGCAGAGCGAGCTACTTTGGGCTGTAATCTGTAATTGCGTCATTGCAGGGTTGGGGCAAAAAATATTCGAAGAACGAGAGAGGTTACATAAAAGACATACAACTTTCCAGTTTTATTTTAGGACTTATGCGAACTCACAGAAATAAAATGCCACGAAGTCTTACGTTCACGTGGAAGAAAGACGATTTTATGTTTACGAAAGGAATTTACAAGGCGAATTTTAGGGTATCGCCGGGCAGGGACGACCTCAAAGGACATTCCGTAAACCTTATTGGTCCTTCAAAAAGGTCAGGTTCGTATTACTCACTGCCGGCTCGCGAGATGTATGAACTTAGGAAATTGGCATGTGTAGATATGTTAGGATCCGTAGGTAGCATGTTTCGTTGTTGTTTACGCGTTGATAGTCATAACACTCTGCAAAACCGTGGTTTTCTGAAGATTTCAATTGTATTTTCGTTTTGTAATGTTGTTTGCATGGGTTAACAATTCCGTAATTTACATGAGAAATAGTGAAGTAACTAAATCACTCGTCAATCAAATAGATAGCGTAATCATTTATATTGAAATCTGTACGCCATGAACAAAACATCAATATAAATTATTGCTTTTTCTATTTTATCGGCGATATATACTTTTGTGATTTTTACAATGAATCATCAATGTTAGTTATTGCTTTGTATGCCATCCAGCCAATAGCCACTTAAATAACCTAGATAAATAATTCTAAATTCTTTACTGTATATCATACATAACATAGTACACAGTGATTTGATTGTGATTGAGTGTTAACAGAGTACGATTCTGGTGAATATAAAGTCTAAGAAACAGCTGATTTGCATTAAATAAATTAATACGATCTACATATTATACTGTAAGCATAAAGTGTATTAGAATGGCCGCCACGATTGGCCATACCTATTATACTGTATACCCATGAGCACTCAACCTCGTTTCCATGCACGTTTTTGCCTGCTTATGCAGGCAAAAACGTGCATGGATGCACATGGATGCATGGATGGAAACATGCTTTAAATATATTGACCACAAACACAAACTTTATAACTTTTGTGCCGATACGAGAGATGAATATCATAGGTTAGGTGGATAGATAGTACCAATATATTTGTTTGTTCTAACCGAAATGCGAATGATATTCCAAATAACATAGAATACACACTACTTTATATTAGATTCAGGACATGAACCTGAACAGACTCTTCGTATCATCACCATTTGGCAGAATACAGGTTTAGTTTTTCAAGTGGGTGTGGTCTGTGAATGAATGGCTAAATTCGAAACTATGAGCAATAGCAACAAATACATAAAGGAGTCTCGAGCCCGATTTTGATAAAAACTGAAACTTTTGTTTATAGATTCATGTCCCAAATCTAATTATTATAGTAGTCTATAGTCTATGTTGTTTTGACTATCATACGCATTGCGGTTATAAAGAACAAAAAAAGTATGTACTATGCGGATAGTTAGTTCTCAGGACTCCAGCCTCAGAGGCCCTAGACAAGTCTCGTGATTAATCCCTTACATTTTGAAATTTCGAACACCGCCATCGCTGATAAAATTACATTTTGTGTAGAGGCTCATGACTGTGACATTTCGGTATCGCATATCATTCAATTACATTTTGGACTTTTTGTCAATCTTTATCGCTGACAGAATGTCTATGGGTATATTTTGGCCCTCTAGAGTGCACAGTCGTTTTTGTTACAACCGACGACGTCCTCGTTTGTAAGCAACTATTCAAGACGAGTAGCAATATCTTGAGAAGTGAAATGGTTCAACAAAACACACTGAAATTTTTGGAGTCAAACTATATATATTTGGTACAAGAGGGCGACATACTCGTATTAGAGACGTGGGTTAGTTACAAGAGATAGATAATTGAAAGTATTATGTTTGCGTTGCTTAGTTTGTAAGGTAACTTTCCTTACTCACCAGCCAGCTCAGGCGTAGATATTCTGGATGAGACAATTGCAGGGATGATTTCGCATGAGGGTCGACAGAAGTAAAAGTCTTTATATTTGGTCAACTATTTTAATAATACACAGGCATCACTACTGCATCACAATTTTAAAGGTAACACACTTACTTGTGGATGGTATATAAACTACCCTTTAAACTTAGCATCAGATGTATGATATCACAATCAGCATCGTTCCTTTTGTGCTGATTGCATCCAGTATCTCACCAGCCGAAGTATCATGGGTGTCCGGAGCCTGTTGCTGAATGCGGTGTTGCTGTTCTTATATCATTTTGCTGACCATTTCTAATTGTATTTTATTATATTAAATTAATCCTAAGGAACCCTGTCGATGGGAAAAAATCGAGATGAGCGTCGTACAAGCACATGTCTCACAAACATGAAAATATAGTTCAATTCCACGAATACTCACAGCGCTTGCTGGCACATAATTATTTTATATTTAGGGTTGTTTCCCTGTCTCCTCCGAGTCATTCAGGTTTCTTTTATTCTGTTTTTCACTAGGATCTTATTTTTTTGACTCCTTCGGTATCCATTCTTAATGAAAAAGAAATGTCACTCTCGTCGGCCATAGACATTGAGCATTTTATTGACCCATAGAGATGTCATGTCTATATTTTCTTTAAGTAATTATGTATACCAGAAATTAATAGCCTAGATATGTAGGAGATTGTGTGCTTGTTAAATTATATTAATACACACAATATCTAACAGGTTTCGTAAAGAATTTATAATAATTCCGCACAGACCTCAGCGCCATCTAGTACCAAAGTGCCTCAACCACCTAGTGACACACCTAGGTGAAAAAGTACACCTGATAATTACTATGCCTGACACCAGATGTCGCCGCGAGCCGTTACGGAAATATATTTGTTACAAGTTGTAAGTACTGTCTATATGGGATATCTGACATTGAGCGAACCGTCCCTTAGCTGCCCTCAGCTCAGCCCGCCGCTCCCTAATCTTTGATGACATCTCGCAAACTACCAACATTAAGTTGCTTGAGTAAACAACAAACATAGGAGGAGGTATACCATCCAGTTTTAATTGATTTCAGCTTCCAGCCGAAAAGATTATTATCCACGTAGACCACAAAAATCTTCAATTATAAGTTTAGGACTCCGTCAATAGACGTGACTGGGGGAAACTTCACAGAATGCCTTGAACTTTTAACTCAAGATTTACTCGACAAACTCTTGAAACGACAAGAGCTTCAATCGACCGACCTTTTTTGTTAAATGGTCAGCTCAGCCTTGTTACACATGTTTTGGAAAAAAAAGCACCTTGAATTTCAAATGAAAATGTTTGGGACTTAAAATAGTGTTGTATACAATCATTATATTTATTTTGGCCGGATTTAGGTCACAATATATGTCTGGTTCTTATAAATGCTGCTGGCTTCTTTCAACCTGCTTTTAAAGTTTATTTTCGGACTTAAAAGGCATTTTACTTAAGCGAGTTCAAAAGAATAAACTGACTAGACATTTACGTAAATAAGCCAATCGGTTTATTTCAGCCGTTTTTCAGACTAGCATGTTTAAACTAAAAAATCTCATCCAACTTATTAAGTCTCGGCTGTCATCTGTTTTTGCGACACAATTACTGGCCGATACCACGGGCAGTTCGGAGCCGATATTGATTGCCTATACCCGGCGCATTATTGCCTTAGTCCCCAGCTGGCTTCTCTTTAAAAAAAAGATTATTTATTTATGCTCTACTTCAATATTATGTGAGAGTCTTTTGTTTTGTACCTTTTAATAAACAGCTTTGTTTAACATTTTTCGACGAAGTGGTTTGCTCTTTACTACACCCTACTATTCATTATTTTAGTATGATCAGTCGTGCACTGTTCCAAAAAACATTCACCATCTGTTTGGATAGGTACTTGGCTTCATTTCAACGTAGTTTTCGCAAGTCTCTCTCATTTTTTTTTAAACATAAATAGACGTACGAGTAACGTTGCCGACGTAAATAATGCATTGCGGCAAGTTCTAAATTGGTTCACTGCTAATAATTTAGTTTTGCATGCTAAAAAAACTAAGTGTGTAAAATTTGCCTTGCCGAATGTCAAAAGTTATGATTGTGACATTATATTAAACAACGAGAAGCTAGAATTCGTCGACAAAACGGTTTTCCTGGGTATCACGCTAGACTCAAGGTTACAATGGGGTCCTCATTTAATATCACTTGCGGGGCGTTAAGTTCGGCGGCTTATGCTGTTAGAAAAATTCTTCAATTTACTGATGTGGATACCGCGAGGCTGGTCTATTTCAGTTACTTTCTTAGTATAATGTCTTACGGCATATTACTATGGGGAAGGGCTGCAGACATTCAGTCAGTTTTTGTTCTGCAAAAACGAGCCATCAGAGTGATATACAATCTTTGCCGGCGCGATTCTCTAAGGGAACTGTTTAAGGACATTAACATCATGACGGTACCTTGTCAATATATTTACGAAAACAACATGTACGTTAGAAAGAATTTACATCTTTTTAATAAAAACAGCGATAGACATAGTTATGTTACTAGAAATAGGGACCAATTAATTCAACCAGGTTTCAGGCTGGCTAAAGTAGCGTCATCTTTTATCCCCATAATACTGTATAAAATGTTACAATAAAATACCGCCACACATTCTAGAATTGAATGAGACGAAATTTAAAACTTGTATAAAACGCACACTACGCAGGCAGGCATATTATAGGTTGCGGGATTACATCGCTGATAAAAATGCTTGGCCCAACGCTATTCCAGCTCCACAGCCACTAGGCCACAAAAACAAGTGATAAGCAGAAAAGTTCTGAAGTATTGTTGGACCTGCTGAAGACTGTATGAATAATTATAATGTATATTTGTGTTGTGTAAACTCAATTTATTTTTTGGATTATATAACTGCACAGCACATATGTGAGTACTATGTACCAACTGTAAATCTACCATTTACTGTACCTATGGGTCGTTCGTTGACTTCAGTGTGCCCTGGCATTTGAGTGTGTCATGCTCTCTCTAATGTCTCTCTGATGGTGGCACTTGTGTTGGATCATTCGGTTCCCTTCATGATGGTTGAACTGAGTGGTGCCGATCCATGTGTCATGTTTGTGAACGGGCGCCATCAGTTGGGATTGGTCATATCTTAGCTGCCTCCGCCTGTTTTTAATTACCTATTTATTGTATTTTCAATTGTTTGTTTTACTCTAGACGCTTTTAAGTGCGTTTTTTTTACATCGTTCTCACATATATGTATTTTTCCTACAAGATTATTGTAACCAAATACGTGTAAAACCATTTTTTTTTAAAGTGTAAGTGTGGAGTTTCTTGTCCGTTCTTCTCCATAACAAGCTACATTTCCAAATGGACGGTAGAATCAATTATTATTACATTTAATTATTTTTTTGACGTTCGAAAGTGCCGCTTAATGGCCTAATTGAATAAAGACATTTTGATTTTGATTTGTAATGCTCACAATTTCTGTATAGAGTTTATCAAAAGCGTCTCTACAACGGAGACTATTTTATTTGAGTTATTTATGTTCGTAGCGTTTTAGGAGATTTTACCTACCTAAAGTAGGTAAAGTCTCCTAAAACGCTATTTTTGACAAATACTGATGAGTGATTGCCGAACCTCTTGTCAAAAATGAAAATAAATTAGACATTTTTTTGACATATTGAAATTAAAAAGTTAAAAAAGTGAACGTAACATAAAAATAAGGGAATTATCCCTTTTACTTCAGCGTTAGCATCACACAGTGACTGAAAGCCTGATGTTGTGTACCACCGATTGGAAATTAGGAGGTTTCAGCTTTTTTCATTTCAGCTGAAAGATGGCCACCGCAAGACATAGGTCTCTCACAAGCTTCATCATTATTGTACCAATAAGAAAGCAAAGCTTGTACAAAGCAAAGCATGTGTGAGATGCGGCTGGCGACGGGCTTGACACTGTATGCTCAATTATGATACTATATCTTTCACCATTCCAGCCGAAAGATGACTACTGCAGGACATAGGCCTATCCCAAATTTCATCCTTCCTACTTTACCAATAAGTCACAAAGCAAAGTTTGTGAGATATGCGACTAACGACGGGTTTGATGATACTGTATGCCACCTTCAATCGTTTCAGCCAAAATGACGACCACTGTGGGGCTTAGGCCCTCCCCAAGCTTCATCATTCAGTCATCTTTGCTTTACCAATAAGTTACAAATAATAAGCAAAGTAATAAGTACGCAAGTGTTAAGTAACAATCTTTAAAATACAGTTTCAATCTTAGATAACTAAGCAAAGTAAAGCTTGCTTGCAGTAGTTGTATGTCATCAAATACTAATTAGGAGGTTCCACGTTTAAGTTACAATAAGACATAAAGAGAAGTTATACCCACCGTCTCATTTCCCTGTTTCATCAAATCAGTTTCCTCATACCTAATTAATAACATTAGCAAATAAGCCTTGGCTTACCTTTTCCGAGATACATCCAAAAGTGGTGACGTAAATTTAATTACAACCAAGGTTTTATCCCATCTCCCTAATTACAAATTTTGTAAGTTTATATGTTTGCTGCTCAAAAACCGTGTTACGGCTGAACGGATTAAAATTTTAATAATTAGAGGAGCTGGATATAAAACAAAGGATAATTTTCAGACACAATTTTTAATTTCACATGCTACTGAAATTCTGCCGAAATGTCGAATTCGTTAATTATCAAGATCGATTTCTGAATAAAAGCGTACGGTAAAATATTTTCAATTCAATAACTTGAATTTCGCAGAGCGAGCTACTTTGGGCTGTAATCTGTAATTGCGTCATTGCAGGGTTGGGGCAAAAAATATTCGAAGAACGAGAGAGGTTACATAAAAGACATACAACTTTCCAGTTTTATTTTAGGACTTATGCGAACTCACAGAAATAAAATGCCACGAAGTCTTACGTTCACGTGGAAGAAAGACGATTTTATATTTACGAAAGGAATTTACAAGGCGAATTTTAGGGTATCGCCGGGCAGGGACGACCTCGAAGGGCATTCCGTAAACCTTATTGGTCCTTCAAAAAGGTCAGGTTCTTATTAATCACTACCGGCTCGCGAGATGTATGAACTTAAGAAATTGGCAGGTGTAGATATGTTAGGATCCGTAGCATGTTTCGTTGTTGTTTACGCGTTGATAGTCATAACACCCTGCAAAAGCGTGGTTTTCTGAAGATTTCAATAGTATTTTCGTTTAGTAATGTTGTTTGCATGGGTTAATAATGCCGTAATTTACATGAGAAATAGTGAAATAACTAAATCACTCGTCAATCAAATAGATATCCTAATCATTAATATTAAAATCTGTACGCCATGAACAAAGCATCAATATAAATTATTGCTGTTTCTATTTTATCGGCGATATAAACTATTGTGATTTTTACAATGAATCATCAATATAAGTTATTGCTTTGTATGCCATCCAGCCAGTAGCCGCTTAAAAAACCTAAATAAATAATTCTAAATTCTTTACTGTATACCATACACAACATAGTAAACAGTGATTTGATTGTGATTGAGTGTTAACAGAGTACGATTCTGTGTACAATTGCTGGATCATATAGGTAAATGTACATGGATAAGTCTAAGAAAAAGCTGATTTGCATTAAATAAATTAATACGATTTACATATTATACTGTAAGCATAAAGTGTATTAGAATGGCCGCCATGAGTGGCCATACCTATTATATTGTATACCCATGAGCATTCAACCCCGTTTCCATACACGTTTTTGCCCGCATAATGCTTTAAATATATTGACCACAAACTTTATAACTTTTATGCCGCTACGAGAGATAAATATCATAGGTTAGGTGGATAGATAGTACATTTTTTATTTGTTGTTCTAACCGCAATGCGAATGATATTCCAAATAACATAGAATACACACTACTTTATATTAGATTCAGGACATGAACCTGAACAGACTCTTCGTATCATCACCATTTGGCAGAATACAGGTTTAGTTTTTCAAGTGGGTGTGGTCTGTGAATGAATGGCTAAATTCGAAACTATGAGCAATAGCAACAAATACTTAAAAGAATCTCGAGCCCGATTTTGATAAAAACTGAAACTTTTGTTTATAGATTCATGTCCCAAATCTAATTATTATAGTACTCTATAGTCTATGTTGTTTTGACTATCATACGCATTGCGGTTATAAAGAACAAAAGAGTATGTACTATCTGGATAGTTAGTTCTCAGGACTCCAGCCTCAGAGGCCCTAGACAAGTCTCGTGATTAATCCCTTACATTTTGAAATTTCGAACACCGTCATCGCTATAAAATGACATTTTGTGTAGAGGCTCATGACTGTAACATTTCGGTATCGCATGTCAATCAATGATATTTTGGACTTTTTGTCAATCTTTATCGCTGACAGAATGTCTATAGGTATATTTTGGCCCTCTAGAATGCACAGTCATTTTTGTTACAACCGACGAGTTGAACGACGAGAAGTGAAATTGTTCAACAAAATAAACTGAGATTTTTGGAGTAAAAAAAACTTTATTTATTTGGGGAAATGTCTAGTCAGTTTATTCTTTTGAACTCGCTTAAGTCAAATGCCTTTTAAGTCCGAAAATAAACTTAAAAGCAGGTTGAAAAAAGCCAGCAGCATTTATAAGAACCAGACCTATATCGTGACCTAAATCCGGCCAAAATAAACATAATGATTGTATACAACACTATTTTAAGTCCCAAACATTTTCTTTTGAAATTCAAGGTGTTTTTTTTTCCAAGACATGTGTAACAAGGCTGAGCTGACCATTTAACAAAAAAGGTCGCTCGATTGAAGCTCTTGTCGTTTCAAGAGTTTGTCGAGTAAATCTTGAGTTAAATGTTAAAGGCATTCTGTGAAGTTTCCCCCAGTCACGTCTATTGACGGAGTCCTAAACTTATAATTGAAGATTTTTGTGGTCTACGTGGATAATAATCTTTTCGGCTGGAAGCTGAAATCAATTAAAACTGGATGGTATACCTCCTCCTATGTTTGTTGTTTACTCAAGCAACTTAATGTTGGTAGTTTGCGAGATGTCATCAAAGATTAAGATTCTGTTTTAGAGAGCGTCGAGCTGAGAGAAGCCAAGGGACGCGACGGTTCGCTCAATTTCAGATATGCCATATAGACAGTACTTACAACTAAGCAACGCAAACATAATACTTTCAATTATCTATCACTTGTAACTAACCCACGTCTCTTGTACCAAATAAATAAAGTTTGACTCCAAAAATCTCAGTGTATTTTGTTGAACAATTTCACTTCTCGTCGTTCAACTCGTCGGTTGTAACAAAAATGACTGTGCATTCTAGAGGGCCAAAATATACCTATAGACATTCTGTCAGCGATAAAGATTGACAAAAAGTCCAAAATGTCATTGATTGACATGCGATACCGAAATGTTACAGTCATGAGCCTCTACACAAAATGTCATTTTATAGCGATGGCGGTGTTCGAAATTTCAAAATGTAAGGGATTAATCACGAGACTTGTCTAGGGCCTCTGAGGCTGGAGTCCTGAGAACTAACTATCCAGATAGTACATACTCTTTTGTTCTTTATAACCGCAATGCGTATGATAGTCAAAACAACATAGACTATAGAGTACTATAATAATTAGATTTGGGACATGAATCTATAAACAAAAGTTTCAGTTTTTATCAAAATCGGGCTCGAGATTCTTTTAAGTATTTGTTGCTATTGCTCATAGTTTCGAATTTAGCCATTCATTCACAGACCACACCCACTTGAAAAACTAAACCTGTATTCTGCCAAATGGTGATGATACGAAGAGTCTGTTCAGGTTCATGTCCTGAATCTAATATATAGTAGTGTGTATTCTATGTTATTTGGAATATCATTCGCATTGCGGTTAGAACAACAAAAAAAAATATGTACTATCTATCCACCTAACCTATGATATTTATCTCTCGTAGCGGCATAAAAGTTATAAAGTATGTGGTCAATATATTTAAAGCATTATGCGGGCAAAAACGTGTATGGAAACGGGGTTGAATGCTCATAGACCGATAGCGCTAGGTTTTGAGGTTTCAAAAATATTAAAGTTGTTTGTTTTTCGCATATAGTTGCCGGACCATTTGCCCAACCTAATACCTTAGTTTGTGTCATCCTAGGTATTTGCATAGGTAGAAATTTAGCTGTTTGTCTTTTCGACCAGTATCGGACGAAAAGAAAATTAGAGATGAAAATTTAACTTTCATGATAATAACGAAGTAGTAACTGATGTACATAGGCATTTTGTGTCATCTCTGTCCACGGGAATCCTAATACTTAACCAGTACCTAACACGTAGCCAACTAGCTCTAAAAGAATATTAAAGTAGGTTAAATAGGTATTACGCGTTTTAGAGTACTGATATCTGTTGTTTAAAATATTTTGTGTCAAATTCATCCACGACTTTTAAAGATATTTTATTTTTTTACTACAACACCCTGTAAAATCCACAAAAGAAAGTACAAGTTATTAGAGTTTATGTGTTTTTCATTATTATGGTGTGACAAAACACTATTCATAATTTGTGTCGTTTTTATTCACGAAATCGTATTATTCAAAAAAAAAATATCTAGACTTCTTCGCACGAAGGGCGAGCGCGGGGATAAGCGGCGCGGGTGCCGGCAAGCCATACGCGCGGCGCGTTTATTTGTTTACATTCGGTCTTTGCAAGTTGCAACAAAAAAGTGCGTGCGTTATTTATAATGTATTTGATTGATTAAGGCCCATTGCACGAAAAACTTAACTCAGAATTAGTTGCTAACACGAGATGAAATTGACAAAGGTCAAAGACAAAGGTTAAATTGACAATATTGTATAACAAACTGTCAATTTAACCTAGTCTTAGCAACTGAGTTAAGTTTTTTGCGCAAGTGGGCCTTAAAAGTTAGTTATGTATGAAGCTGTGAAAGACTAAAATGGAGATTGAATTTAATAAATGTGTTATGTCGACACCCAATATGAATAACATAGTAACTCAACATTGCATAGTTTTCAACACAGCTATTTTCTTTTTTTGTAAAGTTTATTTGCTTTATTTTAGGTTTCATGTTACTAATTTTAATTGCTCTTTCAGTTTTGATAAAACCACTGACTGCAAGTATGATTTTCGAAATTTTACAATTTACAGATATTTAGCATTTTTAATATGAAAAACATTGTAACTACGGTTACAATAGAGTCTTGAAAACATTTGAAAGATTTTTTCTGTGAATATTATTGTACGATTACGAATTATACCGACAAAAAAAAAACTTTGTTAAATATTATTGTAAGCAACAATTACAATGTGTGTCAATGTTAGATTTAGATAAAAAGACATGTAAAGTACTATGGAAGAGCTAATAAACTCGTTTTTTAATAATTATTATAATTCAATTAATATTCACAACGCTTTGGGCTCTGGTGGACACAGATCTGGATAAAATTATCTATGCCCGTGTCTACCGTTCGCACAGCGGCGATCAGGAGACAAGCAGGCTCACAGATTACCTCAGTTAAGCGGCTGATGCGGCACAGTAGTGGTACCCTTCCACCCAATTAATGATCCAGGGGGATTTTAATGCTTACCATCAGCAGTAACGTGGTTCTTCCCATACCAGTGCAGTAATCATGCTGGATGGGAAATGCATAAGCTTTCGTTAGCGGTAATCCGCCAGCTGGTTCGGGAGGCAACAGCAACGGGGGATGTTGATTCGCACACGGCCAATTGCTTGGACCTTCTGCTGAGAATAGATCCAGGCCGATACTCTGTGTCGATAACTTCACCTTGGGAATGCGACTGACGTATGTCAGAAAAAAGGCCTTCAACAGTGCTGTCAAGTCCTGCAAGAAGGTGTTGCAAAGGGCTCGGTTCGACCACATTGGCCGAATAGGGACATAACTTGCTTCTTACCCAGAAGATAGTAAAGCGTTTTGGTCCCTGGGTAAGTCGGTTCAGTCGAACTTCTGCCATCCCTCACTACCACCACTGATGAAACCCGACAGATCGCTGGCCCGCTTCGTTAAGGAGAAGGCAAACTTTTTTGCCTCTTTTTGCATAATCTTCGCGTCAGCATTCTGGTGATGCGCGGATGTATTCTTTCTCCTGGTGGATGTGAGACATATATGTCGGACATTCACATCCATCAAAAGGATGTTCGTAGCAACCTCGACTTGAACAAAGCTAGTGATCCCGACGGGATGGGACGGGATACTTACACTTGTCCTTAAAACTTGTGCGCCCGAACTGTCTCCGATTTTGACACGTCTATTTTGCCTTTCGTGTGAAACTGTGAAAGAGTCGAATGCTTGGAAGTAAGCTAACGTACAGCCCGTGTCCAAGAAGGAAAGTTGAGCTGACCCTGCCAATTATATACCCATCTCTTCGTGTGCTTAATATTAAGCTCCTGGTATACCTAGAAGCTAATGACATCCTGAAGTGATTGCCAGTACGGTTCTACAGCGTTTCTAGCTTATGCCGTTCACATCTGCAGTAAGGCCATCGAGAGGCGCGGGGAGGTGCTTGCCATCTCCTTCGATAACTCGAATGGTTTCTATAGGGTCTGGCACGGAAGCCTTATTAGTAAGCTTCCTTCATTCGGTCTGCCTGGTGATGGTATGTGTGATTGGATTGCAGATTTCTTGTGGGATCGGTCCATTCCAGTCGTTATCGATGGGTTCTCGTCTGACCAATTGGATATTTATACCGGGGTCCCTCAAGGGTTGGTAAAGTAAACTTGAAACTAACTTGGGTATGCAGACGACAGCACTGTTGCTGAGAGGTACTGTTCCATCCTTGTCCTTTGTGAGGCTGTGGTGGAGCGTTTGAGCTTATCCTTGAAGCCAGTCTCCAAATGGGGCGATGCCAATTTGGTCTGGTTCTTTGCTGCTAAAACTCAGGCGTGTTTTTCTCTGTTAAAATGCGCCAATTCTACTCGGCTCTTTCCTTCCGAGGTGTAAACGTGCCGATAATGGACCATCTTGTGCTTCTTGGCGTTACTTTTAACACGATCCTCAATTTTGATCCATACATTGAGGCAAAGGTTCAACTGGCTGCCATAAAATTGGGGATCCCCACAAAAGTGAGACGGTTCTTCACGCCAGAACAATTGCTCAAGTTGTGTCAAGCTCGTCAAGCGCTAGTTAGATGATGTATGGAGTACTGTTATCATTTCTGGGCCGGATCTGCCAAAAACCAGCTTCATGCACTTAAGTTGATCAAAAAACGGACCAAGAAGATCGGCAATGAGACACTGGTCGAATCGTAGCTCCAGAGCCTTAAACAACGTCGCCGAGTTGCGAGCTTGTCGGTTTTAATCGGTTAAATTTCGGGAAGTGTGCGATGGAAATGTACGATCTGATTCCACCTAGCCCATTCCATAATCGGACTATAAGACGTACGGCGATGTGCCATTGGTACATGGTGGGCATCCCACCCATACACACTAAACATTTTGGGAATACGTAGATTGTACGTACAGCTAAAGAGTGGCATTCCCTGCCGGAGTTTGTGTTGCTCGATAGCTACAACTTAGGAGTGTTTAAGTCAAGAGTGAATAGGTAACATTTAGGCAAGCGTGTTTAATCGTCGACCACGACATCGCTTACCATCTGGTGAGGTAGTAGCGCAAGCCTACCAAATATAAATGAAATGCATTCCCCCTATTGCAAAGCTTACCACGCAGTGGATAGTAGATCCTAGAGCAGTGATGGCCCAGTGGTAACGGACACAATTTACAAGTATGGTCGTGGATTCAAACCCAGGCAAGTGCTTTAATTTGTGTAAATTATTTCATCACTATTGTTCTCAAAACACTGAAGTAAAAATGCATTGCATTGCAATGCAAATCTAAGACATGTACGAGTAACATCTATCAAACCACATTGGTCCCACGTGGTGGATTTCGGCCCATTACCTCTTACAGAGAGGAGGCCTAAACGCACAATAGACCAAATGGGAGTTTAAGTTCAGAAAAGGGGGTCCATCTATCCTGTCCTATCCTAATGCTTACGACGCCTATCGTTTGCAATTACTTCTACACATTTTTTTGTATTATTCTTCTTACCCACATATCTGTAATATTGAATGAGTCTAAAAAATGTTTATTTCATTCCTACTCTTAGTTTTTCTCCAAGACCATTTATGCTGATACTACTATATTTAATTGATGTACTAAAAACCTATTCTCGATGTCAACACTGCATCTTTCTTTACAATGATAACATTTAAATTAACTGTTTAGATTTAAGAAGAAAAGCATTGTAACTTAAAATTACAATATCATCATCATCATCAGCCTATTAATGTTCCCACTGCTGGGACACAGGCCTCCTCTCTGTGAGAGGGGATGGGCCGTAATCCACCACGCGGGCCCAGTGCGGGTTGGTGGATGTCACATGTCTTCGAATTTTTGGTTCTAGGACATGCCGGTTTCCTCACGATGTTTTCCTTCACCGTTTTGAGAGCAGTGGTGATGAAATAATTTACACAAAGTAAAGCGCCTGCTTTGGCTCGAACCCACGACCTACAACTTGTAAGTCGCGGCCGTTACCACTGGACCACCACTGCTCTCAAATTAAATTACAATATAGTAAAATATAAATAGAGCAAAATTTAAAATGTATTACATTGTATGTCAATTTAAATTACTTTAAAACAAAGAAACCCTTGTTACCAAAACTTTTGTGTAGGTATTGGAACTTGATCGACAAGTATACTTCAGTAGAAACATTGTTCATTTTTAATTACAATAAAATTATTCCATTTTACAAATCAAATAAAATTATTAAATTTCACATTTTCTTATCCTTTATTTCTGCCTCTTAAATACGGTTAAGAGGCAGAAATAAAGGTCTGTCCTTGCTGATTTCATATGACATAAAGTTGTACCAATGTGTAACTAAAGTTATAATGTTATTCAAATTGGGTGTTGATATGTGGATACTGGACGTTACATACAGTGATTGTCCTTTGTGAAAGGGGATTGTTAAAGTTCATAGAATCAAGCATTGTAAGGAATGACGGAAAAGCAGACTGTTTTAAGGACCGTGCTGAAATAAAACTACACCAATAATCACTATCACCACACAACAAAAATATCTAGTATTTTTTTACTTCGTGTATTATTTGTCTTACTGACTGTAGGTACAATCGGCCAAATCTATATCTGATCACCATAAGGACTATTTTAGCTTGCAGGGCTCGCCCGCTAAATTAACGCCGACATACTCATCAACCAATATTATCGCAGCATCGGGTGACTGTTTCTCTAGTACCTATCAGCCCCTTGTTTTTGTAATTAAAAAAAGACGGCAAAAAATCAAACAAGTCATTTGGCTATGGTCGACGCAAAAAGGGCGGTACCTAGTACACTACCTAACCGAAGCGGGGCGCGGGATATCGAGATGCAGTATAATGAAATAGCGGTAGGTAGGTAGGTGTCGGCATACCTACCAACCTACCGCTTTCAGGTTTAAATTCGAAGCGAATCGAAGCGTCAATCTAAAATAATATCGACCACATTGACCGTCTTCTAAGCATATGACCATTGACATTCGTAGGTAATGAGATTGCAGACGCGCTGTGTACAAAATTAGCACTTAATTATTTTTATCTCTATGGGTTACACATTTGTTCATTACGTAGCGAAGATAAGAGTCAATCAATACTCAATATGATAGGTATGTTATTTATTTATGAACGCTTCGCATCTAAGAAGAAATTGTACCGAACGAACGAGTTTGCGTGCGTTTGCCGCCGCCGCGTCCGCCCGCTTCGACCGCAACCATTGTTTTTGTGTTTTATTCATTTTAATACTTACCGTGAATGAAAATGACACAAATTTACAATGTCGATTTTTCATGCATTTATGATATTAAATAAGTGAACTCTAATGATTGTAATATTTTTTTGAAGCGTTTGTAGCTTAGAAAAACAAAATAATTAAAAATCTTAAAATTGCGTGCCCTAATTTGGCACAAATTTATTTAATAGGCATATGTAAGTGATCTGATAAAGGAAATAGTTATTTCATAAACTGTAATTTTTTTTTTGCATTATATTTTACATATTGACCCTATGTCAGTTTGCATTGGACGATTATGACACAAATTGGGTTTGCACACTCCGCAAACTATCCTAGATATAAAACCATAAATATTTTAAACTTTAAATATTTTTTGCCCGTTTTGATTTGAATAATAATTATCAACCACAAATCAGCGAATTACTGAAAATGCAAGTATCAGATCTGACACAAAACGCAATAATAACCTTCATAGGTACGACTGTATCCACAGGCAAGAAATAAGCAACTTTAGAATTTTTTAAACTTATGACATCAAAATAGCCTAGCGCTATCGGTCTACTCATGGGTATACAATATAATAGGTATGGCCACTCATGGCGGCCATTCTAATACACTTTATGCTTACAGTATAATATGTAGATCGTATTAATTTATTTAATGCATATCAGCTGTTTCTTAGACTTATGCATATACATTTACCTATATGATCCAGCAATTGTACACAGAATCGTACTCTGTTAACACTCAATCACAATCAAATCATTGTTTACTATGTTGTGTATGGTATACAGTAAAGAATTTAGAATTATTTATTTAGGTTTTTTAAGCGGCTACTGGCAAAGCAATAACTTATATTGATGATTCATTGTAAAAATCACAATAGTTTATAACGCCGATAAAATAGAAACAGCAATAATTTATATTGATGCTTTGTTCATGGCGTACAAATTTTAATATAAATGATTACGCTATCTATTTGATTGACGAGTGATTTAGTTATTTCACTATTTCTCATGTAAATTACGGAATTATTAACCCATGCAAACAACATTACTTAACGAAAATACTATTGAAAGTCCTATTGTAAAGTCTCCTAAAACGCTATTTTTGACAAATACTGACGAGTGATTGCCGAAACTCTTGTCAAAAATGAAGATAAATTAGACTTTTTTTTGGCATATTAAAATTAAAAAGTTAATAAAAAAACTTTTTGCAAAAAAATACTACCGACTTCCAAATACAAACTACAAAGTGAAAAATAACTTAATTTTTTGAAGTCGGTGTCTTTCGTAGGTCCCATTTTTTTGCGTTATGGACACCGACTTCAAAAAATTAAGTTATTTTTCACTTTGTAGTTTGTATTTGGAAGTCGGTAGTATTTTTTTGAAAAAAGTTTTTTTATTTTTCACTTTTTAGTTGTACGTACCTAATAGGCTAGTTAGTAAGGGAATTTCGCCAGAATAGATTTCATGAAACTTGAACATAACCGGTGAAATGAGAGGTCTGCTTACCCCTTAAGAGCGAACTGGCGTGATGTTATGTTATGAAATGTTATAAACAACAAACAGACATGCGATTGCAGCAATCCCGAGAGATTTGCCGTTATTTATTGAAGAGTTCTGTTGTATATCTCCGAAGTTCTTCATCAGATCTTCACCAAATTAAAATGGGACCAATTTCGGAACACACTTTTCAAACAAAAAAATAATTTTCAAAATCGGTCCACAATTGACGGAGTAATCGGTGAGAATAAATAAATAAAAAAAAAAAAAACAAACAAACATCAAGTCGAACATAGAACCTCCTCCTTTTTGGGAAGTCGGTTAAAAAAGTGAACGTAACATAAAAATAAGGGAATTAGCCCCCCAGCGTTAGCATCACACAGTGACTGACAGCCTGATGTTGTGTACCACCGATTGGAAATAAGGAGGTTTCAGCTTTTTCATTTCAGCTGAAAGATGGCCACCGCAAGACATAGGCCTCTCACAAGCTTCATCATTATTGTACCAATAAGAAAGCAAAGTATGTACAAAGCAAAGCATGTGTGAGATGCGGCTGGCGACGGGCTTGACACTGTATGCTCAATTATGATACTATATCTTTCACCATTCCAGCCAAAAGATGACTACTGCAGGACATAGGCCTACCCCAAATTTCATCCTTCCTACTTTACCAATAAGTGGCAAAGCAAAGCTTATGAGATATGCGACTAACGACGGGTTTGATGATACTGTATGCCACCTTCAATCGTTTCAGCCAAAATGACGACCACTGTGGGGCTTAGGCCCTCCCCAAGCTTCATCATTCAGTCATCTTTGCTTTACCAATAAGTTACAAATAATAAGCAAAGTAATAAGTACGCAAGTGTTAAGTAACAATCTTTAAAATACAGTTTCAATCTTAGATAACTAAGCAAAGTAAAGCTTGCTTGCGGTAGTTGTATGTCATCAAATACTAATTAGGAGGTTCCACGTTTAAGTTACAATAAGACATAAAGAGAAGTTATACCCACCGTCTCATTTCCCTGTTTCATCAAATCAGTTTCCTCATACCTAATTAATAACATTAGCAAATAAGCCTTGGCTTACCTTTTCCGAGATACATCCAAAAGTGGTGACGTAAATTTAATTACAACCAAGGTTTTATCCCATCTCCCTAATTACAAATTTTGTAAGTTTAGATGTTTGCTGCTCAAAAACCGTGTTACGGCTGAACGGATTAAAACTTTAATAATTAGAGGAGCTGGATATAATACAAAGGATAATTTTCAGACACAATTTTCATTTTCACATGCTACTGAAATTCTGCCGAAATGTCGAATTCGTTAATTATCAAGATAGATTTCTGAATAAAAGCGTACGGTAAAATATTTTCAATTCAATAAGCTTGAATTTCGCAGAGCGAGCTACTTTGGGCTGTAATCTGTTATTGCGTCATTGCAGAGTTGGGGCAAAAAATATTCGAAGAACGAGAGAGGTTAAATAAAAGACATACAACTTTCCAGTTTTATTTTAGGACTTATGATTATTTTAGGACGTACTTCACGCCGGAATAGCTGCTCAACTTGTATCAAGCGCAAGTTCCATCGTGCATGGAGTACTGTTCTCATCTCTGGGACGGATCTACCAAATACCAGCTAGATGCACTAGAGTCGATCGAAAAGCGGGCCAAGAGACTCATCGGCAATGAGGCACTGGTCAAATCAAAGCTCCAGAGCCTTGAACATGGTCGCCGAGTTGCCGGCTTGTCGGTTTTATATCGGTTACATTTCGGGGAGTGTGCGATGGAATTGCATGAGTTAATTCCGCCCAGCCCGTTCCATCATCGGACAACCATACGCACGGCGATGCGTCATGGGTACATGGTGGACATCCCACCCATACGCACAAAACGTTTTGGGGAAACTTTTATTATGCGTACAGCTAAGGAGTGGAATTCCCTGCCGGAGTCTGTGTTTCCCGATAGCTACAATCTAGGGGTCTTTAAGTCAATAGTGAATGGGTTTTTTCTAGGCAAGCGTGCATCATCGTCGATCACATCATCGCTTTCCATCAGGTGAGATAGTGGTCAAGCGCGAGCCTATTGATAAAAAAAATAAAAAATATGCAAGGTAGGGAATCGCCGGGCAGGGACGACCTTCAAGGACATTCCATAAACCTTATAGGTCCTTCAAAAAGGTCAGGTGCGTATTTCTCACTGCCGGTTCGCGAGATGTATGAACGTAGGGAACTGGCAGGTGTAGATATGTTAGGATCTATAGCATGTTTCGTTGTTGGTTACGCGTGAGGAATCATAACACCCTGCAAAAGAATAGGATTATGAAGATTAATTATTAGGTATCAGTTGTGTTTTCGGTTAAATAATGTTTTTTGCATGGCTTAATAATTCCGTATTTTACATGCAACTATTGAAATAACTAAATCACTTGTCAATCAAATATATAACGTAATCTATTAGTTATTGTAAGAGCTCAGAAAAACAAGGGAAAATAATAATAAAATATTTAATTAAAAATAAACTTATGCAGTACAATAAAATGTTAGGTAGGTCCTAAGCCGTCGGTGTCCTCCAGAAAAGAGAACGCCAGCCTCGGTGCAATATGCGAGCTAGGCGAGCGGCCCACGCGTTGCTATCTTCACAGTTGTCAACTTCATGACGGCTCTCGAGCGCCATCTATCGCCTTACAGTCGGCCTTCCTGAAACAGCTGCGCGCGAACTCACGATGCGGCGACGACGCGGTGAGGTTGGCATCTTCATGTCAGCTTGAACTAACTTCTGAATGTCAGTGTGATTGTGTGATTGACGTCTTAATGTCAACTTGAACTGACGTCTGAATGCCAGTGTGATTGACGTCTTAATGTCAACTTGAACTGACGTCTGAATGTCAGTGTGACTGACGTCTTAATGTCAATTTGAACTGACGTCTGAATGTCAGTGTGATTGACGTCTTAATGTCAATTTGAACTGACGTCTGAATGTCAGTGCGTGGGCTTCTGAATGCCAACAACTGACTTAGCAATAACCGGTCGACCGTGTCAGTATGACTAACTTCTTAATGTTTTCATAACCCAATCTAAATTAAAACCGATTGTGGTTATAGTGATGGCTTACCCTTCAGGGTCCACATCATAAATGTCGTGTCACAATAGCCTCCAAAGGCATCGTCTTCCTCCTAAGGACGACACACGACTAATTATCAAGAATACAACCTCTTAAGGCTAGATGTATTATTGAATTTGGTTTGTAAGGTTATGTTAACCCTTTACCAACGCCTCTGAAGGCTAGCGCTATTGAAACAAAGATCGATCATAAATATTGTTTAAAGTTAACAATTACTAAAATGGATACATATAACATTTTTTTTTATTTTTATTGTGCACTTATCAAATGAAATAAATCGTCCTGAACAACATTACTTTCTTAATTCTTTACTCAGAACTAGAATTATCCGACTCATCGGAATGATTACATTGGAAAAGCTTCAACTTATCCCTGGCCAAAACATTTTTATAAAGTCGGCCACGGTTACGTGTACTCTTAATCACGTACCGATCATGAGGCAGGACCTTTACAATTTTATATGGCCCGTCGAAACGCGGCATAAGTTTACCACTGCGTAAACCCTTACGAATGATCTTTCTTTCGGCAAGAACTAGATCACCTGTCTTAAAAGGAGCTTCATAACGCCGTTTTTGATCGTACTTGTCCTTTGCCTGCTGAGACAATTTAGCTGATCGGGTGACAGCAACTTCCCTCAACTCGTCTAAATTTAGTGATCTATCGGGCACAACTATATCGCCTACTAGTCTAGGTTGAAACCCATAAAGAAGTGCCAATGGTGTCTTACCCGTACTATTATTTATGTTAGAATTTAATCCTAACTGTACCTTAGGTAAATATTTCTCCCAGTCATTTTGGTCATCACCAACGTATGCTACAAGGGCGTCAAGTATAGTCCTATTAAAACGTTCTATTTGCCCATTCGCCCTTGGACTAGCGACCGCCGTCATGACATGCTTTATTTGCCTTTGAGTGCAATACTCTTTAAAGTCTTTGCAGCTAAAAGCTTTGCCTCGGTCGCTTATTATACGACTTGGAACACCAAAAGTTTTAATTAATTGGTCAAACGTCTACAACACATATTTACAACTGACGTCTCGAACAGCTTCAATCCATATAAACCTCGTGAAGGCATCTATTATTGCTAGAATATGCATTTTGCCTGATGGGCTTTTACAAAACGGGCCAAGATGGTCTACATGAACCGTGTGAAAAGGTACAGCCACCTTTTCAATTGGATGTAACAAGCCTACACGACGACCAGTTGGTTTTTTAGCATATTGACACGATATACAACCACGAGTGTACTTTTGGATAAACCTACGCATACCGTGAAACCAATACTTTGACTTTATGGCATTGTAAGTTTTATTAAAATTTACGTGACCGTTATTATCATGGAAACTTTGAACGAGAGACCAACGTGACATTCGTGGCACGACTACATTTTGACTATTTCCAACTTTTCTAAATAATACGCCATTCTCAAACATGAAATTTTTAGCCAAGCCATTAGTTATGCCCTTCGCAACCTCATCCTTCAACTGGTCCACGAGGGTACGCAACGAGTCGTCATCCTGCTGCACACATTCAATTAGGTCCTTTTCAACACATCGCATTACTGAATCCACAGGATTACGACTTAGCGCATCCACGTGAGCCATGGATTTGCCGGCACGATACTCAACAGTAAAATCAAAGCCTTGAACTTCAAGCCACTACCGGGCTATACGGGGAGACAAATCACGTTTGGTCCATGTCCAGCGTAACGCGCTGCAATCGGTTACTAGAATAAATTTTAAACCTGACACGTATACCTTAAACTTTTTCAGGCTCATGACAACAGCCAACGTCTCTAGTTCGAAACTGTGATACTTTTGTTCGATAGACGTATTCTGACGACTCGCATATGCGACTGGTTTCCACGCACCGTCCGGCTGCTTCTGAAGCAATATTCCACCTAACCCTATTTTGGACGCGTCTGTATGAATTTGGGTTTCATAATCCGGATTAAACAACGCCAACACTGGTTGTTTTACTAAAATTGATTTAATGCGGTGGAATGCAAGAGACTGTTCGTCACCCCATACCCATGGTTGGTCCTTTTTGGTTAGGATAGTGATAGGGCGAGCAAGGCTAGCAAAATTGGGCACATACTTCCTAAAATAATTTGCCAGCCCCATAAACTGACGTACCTGATGTACGTTTCCAGGCACAGCAAAGTCATGAACTGCAGAGAGCTTATACTTGGACGGCCTGACTTCGCCATCACACACCTCATGCCCTAAATACTCTATACTTGAAACTAAGAAAGAACACTTGTCTAACCTGAGCGTCACATTAGCATCCCTTATTTTCTCTAATACAGCTTTGAGACGGTGTAATGCATCATCATAATTTTCAGCGTATACGAGAATATCATCTAAATATGCTGTTGCACATTGGAAACGTAAACAACCGAGAATATTGTCCATTGCGCGCTGAAACACTGACGGTGCATTCACCAATCCAAAGCTCATACGCGTATACTGGTAGTGCCCATCCGGTGTTATGAACGCTGTATACTGTTTACTATCATCATCAATTTGAATGCAATGATAGGCTGACATAATATCAAGACATGTGAAAACGCGTTGCTTGGATAACCGGTCTAACTGATCTTGTATTACGGGTAAAGGATACCGTTCCTTTTTAGTAATTTTATTTAATGCACGGTAATTCACGCACATGCGTACTTCACCCGACTTTTTGGGGACCAATATGACGGGACTGGCATATGAGGAATTTGATTCCTCCACTATTCCTTTACTCAATAAGTCTGATACAATATCACGGACTTTCTCTCGGTCTCCTAAAGACATTCGATACGGACGGTAATAAATAGGCTTCGTATCAGTTAATTCAATGTGCATTTGGACTGAACATTTTCCAATTTTATTTTCACTACCCGAAAAACAATCAGAATATTCGTGCAGTAAAGATTCTAGGTCAATAACGACATTTGGTTCCAGGTAATACCCTATTTTGTATTTATTATTATCGTCCGTTGTTATCGTCGCTCGCGCCACGCATCGGTTGCGCGGTAGTTTTATGACCTCATTACTAATATTAATAATGTTTAAGACAACTTTGCCATCAATAACCTCGCTGTCGCATTCGGGAATAATACATTCCGCCCTCGGAGTATTATATTCAGTAGCACGCAGTGTAATCGAACCAGAGACAAAATCAAAACAAGATAATAGTATTTTATTTACACCGGGTTGCAAAATTACTTCGTCATCCGAAACCAACTTGACGCGCTCAACTTCACTACATGCACTGGCAGGTAGTTCGAGAAATTGATTTGCATTAAATATCTTTAAAGATGTCGGTGTTTTAATCACATATACGGTGGAATGCTCTGTCAAAGGCTGGCCTATTATAGTGCCAATATCTTGAGCAGAGTCAGGTACTATGAAAGCTTTACAATTACAAGTAGCCTCGTCAACTTTGATTTTAACAACTACCACAACCGATCGGATTAATTTTTGAGCCCCCAAAACCGGACAAAACAATATTTTCGCAAGGACTCGCTTCTAATTTTAATCGATTAGCTACTGATTCTGTTATTGTGACACAAGCGCTTCCAAAATCAATAAAACCGTACACAGAGAAATCATTAATTTTTACGGCCATGTAATATTTCGAACTACCCGACGCATCAGTGATTACGCGCACAGTATGTCATTGTTTGTCATTTTCTTTGTTAGAAAGTGTACGACGATTTTTAAGTTTAAAACATTCTTCTTTTATATGACCTATTTTGCCACAGTAACTACATTTTTTATTCTTTTGGTAACAATTAGTTTCGTCATGACCGCGCTTGCTACAGAATACACACACCAAAGTCGCTCTGTCTTGCTTCCTAGATTTATTATTACACTTATTTGCAGTATGGCCTCGCCGTTTGCAAATATTACACTTTAATTGGTCGTCATAATGCCTATTGTACTTTTTATTGCGATCAACATTTACGCCTGCGGGGCTTGTAAACGATGACAAATAATTTAATAAGCTGATTGGGTCACGACATCCCGCGGAAATAGCCCCTACTTCTACTAAGTCATTTCCAATCGTACCTATGATGGTCTCAGTGATAAGGGAATCTGGTATTCCACAGGCGTTACCCAGAGCCAATTTGTCGTAGTAAAATTGAATGTAATCGCGTTCAGGACGACGTACCTCGTTTACAAGATCACGCATCATAGTTAATTTACTTCGGTTTGACGGAAAAGCTGCCATAAGACGTTGTTTCCAATGAAACCAATTTAAGTTGACGTCGTTAAGTTGGTCATACCAACTCCGTGCATAACCTTTTAGCTTAGAGGAACAATTAAATATAGCAGTTTTTTCGTCCCAACCGTACATGTTTGAAATACCCTCAACTTTTCTAATCCATTGTTCCATTGTAATCAAAGAAATATGAGGATCGAATTCCGGTACTGGATCGCTGCGACCGACATATCTTAAGGAATTTGAGCACGACGGATGAATATTGTGATGGCAATGTGATGGACTTGCAGTGGTAGCTTTTAACGACGGGACTATCACCGATGCCGATTGCATGGCTGTTTCAGAATTTACTTCGCGACAGGTACCTCCAACGCATGGATCCTTTGCTACAGTGTCTGCCTGCGGGGACCCGTTTCTGGCACGCGCTAACGAAATTTCGTTAGGTACTGGTGGCAATTGGTTCACGAAGGGTACCGCGGGTGGAGACGGCGGCGTATAGGAACGCTCACCAGATTCGGCATATGCGTCCTTATTTGCCCCATTCGACGCGGTGCCAGAACTACTCTCAGATGCGGGTGTCACGCTAACTCTGCCTTGCAAGACTTGATTTTCCAAGAATACTACGCGTTCTAGTAATCTACGTGTAGTAACATCTTTGACAAGACGGTGACGCAAAGATTTTTCATTATCGCTGTCGTCCTTATTTTTACGTTTACTTTTTTTATGGTGTCCCATTTTTATAGAATGATCACAAGAAGCAATAGATAGGGTACACAGTCAAGTGAAATGCAAGTGGGCTGCAATGGTTCAATCCCAATTCTGAACTGTAAGAGCTCAGAAAAACAAGGGAAAATAATAATAAAATATTTAATTAAAAATAAACTTATGCAGTACAATAAAATGTTAGGTAGGTCCTAAGCCGTCCGTGTCCGCCAGAAAAGAGAACGCCAGCCTCGGTGCAATATGCGAGCTAGGCGAGCGGCCCACGCGTTGCTATCTTCACAGTTGTCAACTTCATGACGGCTCTCGAGCGCCATCTATCGCCTTACATTATTTATATTAAACTTTGTACGCCATGTTCAAAGCATTAATATAAATTATTTTTAATATAAGTTTTTCTATTTCATTAGCGATATAGGTTATTGTGATTTTTACAATGAATCTTTAATATAAGTTACTGTTTTGAACGCCATCCAGCCAGTAGCCACATAAATAACCAGAAGAAATAAATCAAAATCTTCATTTTATGCCATACATCATACATAACATGATACACAGTGATTTGATTGTGATTCAGTGTCAGAGGGTACGATTCTGTGTACAATTGCTGGATCATATAGGTAAATCTGCATGGATAAGTCTAAGAAACAACTTATTTCCATTTAATAATTTAATACGATCTACTAGTGTAACCATAAAGTGTATTAAAATGGCCGCTACGAGTGGCCTTACCAATTATAACGTATACCTATGAGCACTCAACCCCGTTTCCATGCACGTTTCTGCCTGCATAATGCTTTAAATATATTGACCACAAACTTTATAACTTGTATGCTGATATGAGAGATGAATATTAAAGGTTAGGTGGATAGATAGTAAATACTTTATTTTTCTATATAACCGAAATTTAAGTCAAGAGTGAATGGGTTTTTCTAGGCAAGCGAGCTTCACCGTCGACCACATCATCGCTTACCATCAGGTGAGATAGTGGTCAAGAGCGAGCCTATGATTATAGAAAAAAAACATAGGATACACACTACTATATATTAGATTTGGGACATGAACCCGAACAGACTCATCATTGTTTGGCAGAATGCAGGTTAAGTTTTCAAGTGTGTGTGGAATGTGGATGAATTGCTAAATCCTATACTTTGAGGCATAGCAAAAAAAATCGAAGGGGTCTCGAAAGTTATTAGATTCTGATGAAAACTGAAACTGCATCGTGGGATTTTAATCTATCTAAAAAGAACCACTGTGGCTTTCGGAAAAGAATCACAGTGATCATTGACATACATTCTACCGATAGACAAGTTTTATTTTTATTACTTTCATATTTTTTTATTTCACATTCTCATGTTCAAAAACATTTGTTCAAATGCTGGTGAGTGAAAACTCAAGTGCTAAACATTATTTATGTTTTTTAATCAAACTATAAAACACGCAGCGTTAGATCGCTTATAGAGTTTAGTTTACATTAGCGTTTCTTTCAACATAGTGTAAAGTTAGGTGTACGGATTGCAGTATAGTTCAGTCGAACAGAGTGAGTGTTCGGATCGCCAAATCTAGTGCGTAGTACTTTTATATCGATGACAGTGATGGTCATAATAAATGTATGGATTTGACATCTCCTACCATAATTTGACGTAGTCAAACTAATACATTTCACTTTTTGATAATAACACTAAAACGCTCAACAACAACAAGCTAAATCTTTAGCTTGTTATTCATTAAAATTTATCGAAGGTTTTCTATTGTCACGGTGACTAGAGTGGACTTCCTTCAAAAGAACTTGGCGTATTAATACCAATTTTCTTTCAATAGCGTTACGGTGTCCACGCAACTATACGCTGTGCTTTAAGTATCAAGTGACCATATATCAGTTGTTTTTGTTGCAGCGCAATGACCCCGCACACTCTCCGGGTGGAGAACTGCTCATCGCATTGCACCACGCCCTCGGAGAGGCAGGACAACGTGGTGTCCGTCAAGGTCGGCTTCGTTCATATCAACCCGGCTTCCAAGTGAGTGCACGAATAATAATAATAATAACAGAAGAGATAGCGACCTTCCGGATGGCTCGACCACCAGCAGTGCCACCAACAAGTTGAGCAAACAAAGGCACAGCCGTACCATCCTTTCCTCTAAGCTATACAGGACATTTTCGACCTCTCTGTAACTTCGTTGTGGATAAAACTAGAAGCCTAAATTTTCAGTGACTATGACATATTCCCGAATTAAATTCAATTTGAACTTATAGTTTAAGAATTATTGCAAGTCAAAATTAATTAATTTCTTCACTGGCTCACTCACCGATCATCAAAATTCTAAAGTAATTCTAGCAGACTCACAAGCCTCAAATTTAAACACAATTAGTGTTTAGCCTATAAACCAAGCGAAAACTAAAACATCCCGAAATTTTTGCTTTTAACTGCTTATGTAACTTTGTAATCGTATTATAATTAGTCATCCAATATATGGGATTACAAAGTTACTTTTACAGTTCATACAATTTGACTTGGTTTTACAATAGAAGAACACAATAATGTCGATCCCATATGTTGTAGCGTTACGTTAGCTCAGTCGAGCTAATGTTAGCTACGTTAATAAAAATAAGTAATTATAAACTAAAAGAAAAAGGATATACATAATTTAAAAACTATGGGCCGGCATCGCACGAAGTGGGCAGCTAACCAGGCAGCAGCTCGGGCAGGAAGTCGTGGAATACCCGAGGTAGGCAGGTGAGCGGGCACCACGACAGACAAGCAGACGGGTGGTAGCCAGATAAGCGGGTAATCGGGCAGGTAGGCAGTGGAGCAGGCAGCAAGGGTTGATGGTCAAGGCAGGCAGCATGACGGAAGCAGGACGGATAGATCAGGCAATCTGGCAAGTAAGTAGACAGCAAGAGTTGTGAAGGCCGGGTTATGGTTAAATACGCCAAACAGTGAGCCCCTTGATAAGTTGCGATGGCCGACGAGGATTAAACATCACACACAGATAAGCATCACACTCAATAAATTATATATGCATTGAACTTCAATGATTTGTTAACATACACAAGCCGTATATATCACAGTTTAAAAAGCTTTAGTCACTAATAGTACACTTGGTAGTCTCAAGTATTCTACCGACTTTCGGCGTTCAGTCCAGATTCCAAACAAAAAAAGCTGACGCCCGTTTTGTTCTCGTTCTGACATCCCTTCTAAATTTCAAATTAAAATCTCAATAAGACCAAAACGAATAAAAATCGGCTTTCAGAGGTGGGGCAGTCTGCACTGCCCTTACAATAATGTACAACTAGCTTAAGGAAAGGTCTAGTTAGTCCATGGTACCTATGTTATGTCTATGGCTTAAGAAAATAAAATAGACAGACAGATATCATGTCAGATGAAAATGTCACAGTGTCAAAAATATTGCAAGAATTACAAATTAGCAATAAAATTTAAGTTTTAGATATTAAAACAATCAGAGATAACTAAATATATGCTATGCAGATGATAACAATAGAAAGAAAACATAAAAATTAATTACAAAAGTTGATACAATATCAAAAGATATGAAGGTGTGGTTTGAATAGTGTGTTATAGAACATAAGTAGACACAAAGATGTGGCTCTGTTTAGCAGAATATCACAATGTAAAAGTAAAACCAGCTCGGTTAATGTGTTTGTTTGTAACCTAATTATTAAGGTTCCTACTGAATACATTATCCGACTTGTTTTTACATGCGATCTTAATAATTTTTCGGTAGAAGAACTGCGTCCGGAGACTTGTGTTTTACATGTTATATTTTAGATAGGACTCGATTTATATCACACCGATGATCATCATGGACTACGCGATTCGATTTTAATCACATAGATCATATCATCATAATCATGGTGTCATCATTATCATGAAAAAAAAGGACGTTAGTTTGGTAAGAGTAAGGAAGTACGTTCACATGGACGCGAAGCGATGCAATTCGACCTATTTGCACTTGAAATGACTTAGAAAATACGTGAGCGCGATAAAATCAAAATCATTTTTTTTATTTCATTTAGGCCTACCCCATGTAGGCCTAAATGAAATAAATAAAAATTATTTTATACACTGACACTTATAAAACGTCGACAAAAGGTGCGTGTTTCCTATGGAGAAGAACCGGCAAGAAACTCCATGGTTACTCTTTTAAAAATGGTTTGGTATTACAATATTTCCATGTTACAGCATTAGTACTTAGATATGGGGGGACAACGTCTCCCCTCGGCTACGGTAGCGGTCGAGGCGATGGCGTGGCAAGGGGTTCAAAAAATCTCCGGAGTTGACCCGGCTACTCCAATAAACACCGACGACTGGACCTGGCAACGTTTAACACACGAACACTCCGGACCGACGAGAAGATAGCCGAACTCGACGAAGAATTGAGCAGGTTACGATGGAGCATTATAGGGTTATCTGAAGTCCGAAGAGAGGGGGAGGACTCGATAATCCTCAAATCCGGTAACCTGCTCTATTTCCGAGAGGGTGACCGGCAGTCCCAGGGTGGTGTCGGCTTAGTCCCTTGTAAACAACGTGGTGAAGATCGAGAGTGTGTCGACCAGGGTGGCTTACCTTATACTCAGAATATCCGCAAGATATTCGCTGAAGGTCATACAGGTCTACGCCCCGACCTCGGCACACCCCGACGACGAGGTAGAGACCATGTATGAGGATATCTCTAGAGCCATGCATGGTTCCAAAACTTACTTCACCGTTGTCATGGGGCACTTTAACGCGAAACTGGGCAAACGAGACGAGGATGAGCTGCAAGTGGGGTAATTTAGAGTTGGACGTCGGAACCACCGGGGTCACCTACTGGCCAGTTTTATGGAGAAGGAGGGCCTCTTCATGATGAACTCCTTCTTCAGAAAGCGTGAGCACAGGAAGTGGACCTGGCAAAGCCCCGATGGTGCAACTAAAAACGAGATCGACTTCATCATGTCAACCAAGAAGCAAATGTTCAATGATGTCTCTGTGATCAACTCGGTGAAAACCGGGAGCGATCACCGCTTGGTAATTGACACATTGAACATTAATGTCAAGCTTGAAAGGTCTCGACTGATGAAGTCCACGCTCCGCCCAGCACAAATCCAGGTCCAAAACCCCGAGACCTTTCAACTCGAACTCCAGAATCGTTTCGAGTGCCTAGGGAGCTCCGTGGACGAATACAGCGATGGGTTCGTGGAAGCTGTCCATACGGTCGGGTTTAAGTTTTTCAAGAACCGCCGTACAGATAGGAATAGAAAGCTCTCTGGTCCTACTCTCAATCTCATGAAGGAGAGGCGTGATATGATTCTGCAGTCTTCAGACGATGCGTTGAAATACCGGCAGCTAAATAGACGGATCTCAAAGTCCTTGAAAAGCGATCTCCACCGCTTTAATACCGAAAGTATTAAAAACGCAATTGAGTGGAATAAGGGCTCCAAGGTCTTTGCAAGAGATCTGTCTATTGGGCAGAGCTAGCTCACGAAACTGAAGACCGATGGTGGCAGGATCGTATCCGCCAAACCGGAGCTTCTGAGGGAGATCGAGAGATTCTATGGGCAGTTGTACACGTCAACCAGTAAACCCATCGCGAATCTACCAATGACCCTAGAGCTAGATTGACCCGACACTATACCGAAGACATTCCGGACGTCAGCCTGTATGAGATTAAGATGGCTCTGAAACAGCTTAAGAACAACATGGCGCCGGGTAATGACGGAATCACGGCCGAACTCCTGAAGGCGGGTGGGAAACCGGTCCTAAAGGCCCTTCAGAAGCTGTTTGATTCCGTCATACTCGAGGGGAGGACGCCACAGGCATGGTGCAGGGGTGTGGTGGTACTCTTCTTCAAGAAGGGTGACAATGGCTTACTGAAGAACTATAGGCCCATCTCACTTCTTAGCCATGTCTACAAGCTGTTTTCAAGAGTCATCACGAATCGCGTCATCATCTCGCGCGCAGTTTTGACGATTTCCAGCCTCCCGAACAAGCCGGATTCTGTAAAGGCTTCAGCACTGTAGACCACATACATACGCTGCGGCAGGTTATACAGAAGACCGAAGAGTACAACCTGCCTCTCTGTTAAGCGTTTGTGGACTACGAGAAAGCCTTCGATTCGATCGAGACTTGGGCTGTACTGCAGTCTCTCCAACGGTGCCAAATTGACTACTGGTACATCGAGGTGATGAAGTGTTTATACAAAAACGCCACCATGTCAGTTCGACTTCAGGATCAGACCTCGGAACCCGTACATTTGCAGCGAGGTGTAAGACAGGGAGACGTCATATCTCCGAAGCTATTCACCGCTGCACTGTAGGACGTCTTCAAGGTTCTGGACTGGAGAGGGCTAGGCATCAACGTCAATGGCGAGTACATCATTCACCTTCGGTTTGCCGTTGATATAGTGGTTATGGCTGAGACCATGGAGGACCTCAGTATAATGCTCGATGACCTCGGTAGAGCTTCCGAAAGAGTGGGTATTAGGATGAACATGGACAAAACCAAGGTGATGCTGATTGCCCATGTTAGACCCACTCCTGTTAAGGTCGGAGACTATACACTCGAAGTTGTGGGCGACTATGTCTACCTGGGACAAACGATCCAGTTGGGTAGGGCCAACTTCGAGTAAGAGGTCAACCAACGAATCCGACTCGGCTGGGCAGCGTTCGGGAAATTGCGCGGTACCTTCTCGTCTAACTTACCACAGTGTCTCAAGACGAAAGTCTATGACCAGTGTGTGTTGCCAGTGATGACTTATGGCTCTGAGACGTGGTCGCTTACAATGGGCCTCATCAGAAAGCTTACAGTCACCCAAAGAGCAATGGAGAGGGCTATGCTCGGAGTTTCCTTGCGTGATCGAATCAGAAATGTAGAGATCCGCAAGAGAACCAGGGTTACCGACATAGCCCGAAGAATTGCCAAACTTAAGTGGCAGTGGGCAGGGCACATTGCTCGCAGAACGGATGGCCGATGGGGCAGAAAGGTTCTGGAGTGGCGGCCGCGAACCGGAAGACGTTGCGTTGGAAGGTGGACCGACGACCTGGTGAAGGTTGCAGGGATACGCTGGTTGCGAGACTCACGGGACCGGTCAAAGTGGTGACGCTTGGGGGAGGCCTATGTCCAGCAGTGGACGTCTTTCGGCTGATATGATGATGGTGATATCCGACAGATATCGCATGTCGTCCCAATTTAAATTGCGTCGCACCATCAGTAAGGCCGAAGACGCGGTGAAGAGCCGTTGTGCCAAAATTTCATTAATACTGTTAAATTAATTAGTATTTACATATGTTTATCATTATATTGAATTCAAATACAAAACAACAATGTGAAACGTCGATTCACAAATAAGTAGACTATCTAGTATGATGAAATGTCCTCAGTCTTCAAATTAATTCAAAATGGTGAACACTGTATAGTCTTAATGAAATTAAAAAAGTTAATTTAAAAATCAAAAACCATAATTATATATCCTCCGACTGCACAGCATGATTTGCTTCTAGAAAATATCTTTTTAGTGCGCATTTGAAACAGTCGGTTTTATTATTTACAACTTTTTAATTATAATTTTTTTCGAATTACTTTTGAATATACAAGGGGTATGTATTTTTGTTTGGAACCCGCACAATATATGGCGCTCAAAACCTGCCATTTTTATTTTTCATAATTAATGTAGCCAGTGTCACTCACGCTACTAAGTCGAATTTAACGACATAATCATTTATCAAAATCGGCCTACGCGTTTGGCCTACACGTTTTGTACCACATAGGAACATTCATACATAGATTGATAAACACATTACCCTCCTTTGCATCGCACAGTCTGGTAAAAAAGCAAGGGTTATCGAAACCAAAAATCGTTTATTTGTCTGTAGGCAAACAATTAAACTACAAATAATCAATTTTTCCTGATAGGATGAGCAAATAATTGCAGATTCATTCATGATCACCAAAATCAAATCAATGAAACACCATAACAAAATACTCGTAAAACAATAGAATTGGTAGAGCATCTGTCAAATCCCGTCGTGTGAGTTAGGTCATGTTAAAAATGCTCCTAGTAAATTATAATTTTTTAATGACAAATCTTGCTAGAAGTGCGAACACTGTGTGTTAGGACAGTTTGAGTGTTTAGTGAACTGTAGCAATATTGATTGCAACATCTGTGCTTCGATTCATAGGATAATACGTAAAAGCAATTAATTTCGTGATCAGATTACATTTTATATTCTTACGTTTACGCTCAATTAATCGAACAATTAAATGATCACTGAAAGAGTTGTGTGGGCAAGTTGTAGCAGCTTGTACTGCTTCTGAAATCTGTCAGGCACTATATGATAATATTCAAGTTGCGGCTTATCGCTATAACTTGTTGGAAAGATATAAGGTGGATCGCCCCTCAACAAGTAATACATTGCTATTTTTTTTTTTTTGGAAGTGACTTTCTCAACGTGTTGTAACTTATTGCTATTACTCGGTGGAAATGCGCATATTGAAATTATGAAGTGCAAGAAGTGCGATAAAACTGTAAAAAGCAATGAGTTGAAGTGTTGCAACCAGTGCTCTGACATCTATCGCTACCAATGTCTCGGGATGGCGAGTGAGTATTTTGGAAAGGAGTCCAAGCAGGTCAGGTAGCTCCTGCCAAATGCCAGGACTTGATTGGATCCCCTGCAGCGCCAACATCTTCGGGTAGCGCCGTTTTCGATGATCTGAAAGAGCATATAAACCTAAAAATCAACGAGGCAACAACGAAAATTCTCACAGACCTAAAATCTAGCATGAATCAAGAAACTAAAAGCTTAAGTAGTGCCTTGGAAGAAATGAAGGAAACGATACAATTCATATCTGCTCAGTATGATGATCTTCTCAAAGTAACAGAGATAAAGTATAATGTTATTGTTGCCCTTAAAAGTGAAAATGAACAGTTACGTTCAGAGATTGTTGTTATAAATTCAAGGCTTGATCAGTTGGATCAGCAAGTTCGTAGCAGCAATGTTGAAATTCAGTGTGTACCGGATGCGCTAATCAGATAGTATGGAGAGTTTTACTTCAACAGCACCCCTTATTGCGTAATACACTAAATCACAGTTTCCATCACAACCTAAATGAGTGCCCAATCCATTGCTTCATAAAATATGTTTGAAAGTCCATCATACTCAAACGCTATTAATAAAGTCAATAGATCAAAATTAAAGAGTTTGCGATCAATTTCATGAATTGATTATGCTACGCAATCACCCCGCAGTTCTCTTTTAAAATATTAGCCTCCAATAACTCGTCACCTCGTTACTTAGAGAGCAATGATTGTAAACGCACCCACGATACAGGAAGAAATTCCTAGGTGGGGACCTAGGAATTTTCGCGTTCTTCAAAAACAAACAACATCAATGATAATGCAAACATGAATGCCTTGGTGAAGGAAAGGAAAGTATTACACGAGTAACCTTCTACACGTTATAACCAATACGTACAGTGATTAAGCGAAACCGAAGCCATAGTTAATAGCTAGTCAGACATAATCGTCGACTAACGGCGACCTTATGTTCTGTATAGCAGACTAATTAGGAAAGGAGAATCGAGCACATAATTCATCTTGATCGCCATCTTGTATAAGGATGCTTTTCCACCAGATATTAGGTCCTTACATAAGAAATTGGGCTCTCCGAGTAGCTACATACTGGTCGGTAAAAGCTGAATGATTGAGATCATAGTTTAAGTTAATAAACACAAAAGAAGAAAAATGAAGTCAGCGTTTTTTGAAACGAGTCTCTTTGAACTGTGATGACTACGATTGGACTTGGAATTCTAAGTTCATAGGATATATTAAAAAAAAAACTGTTAATAATGTTTTTCTCAGGGTTTTGTATTCTTTGTTTTGAGTATTCGCCATACCGATGTAAGGGTGCAGGAGGAAAAAATCCACCGATGCGACCTCATAATTTGGTTTACTTAGATTAGCGCTACGCTGCTGTGGAAATGGCTAGTGAAGCTAACTATTTGAACATCCTATTAATATTATAATGCGAAAGTTTGGATGAATGGATGTTTATTACTCGATCACGCCAGAACGGCTGAGCGAGTCTGGATTAAATTTGGCATATAGATAGGTAGATAACTTTTTATCCCGATAAACTAGGTCGAGCGAAAGCTAGTTCAATAAATGTGTACACAACAGAACAGAAAAGCGTAACAAAACGCAAAACAGAAAAGAGTCCACTACACACCGTTTCACAGCTTAACTACGCGTTCTCACACACCTTTGGTGAAATCATTCACAGATTAATATTGTATTTATAGGTAGCATCTAGGACCATGATCCCGGTCCCAAGAGCCCCACGACCCGCGACGCTATCCATATTCGCACCGCCTAACAAGCTCGTTCTGCTGAGGCGTAAAAGCACCCTTAATCTGATCTCCTTTGAGAGTCTAGCCATGTGGCCATTATATATTGTATTTATAGGTGGAATCTCTGACCGCGGTCCCAGTCCCAAGAGCTCCATGACCCACGATGCTACCCATCTTCGCACCGCCTAGCAATCTCATACGGCTGAGGTGTAAAAGCACCCTTAATCTGATCTTCTCTAGTCTAGCCATGTGGCCATTATATTAATGTTAGAAATTATTATAAGATCTATATGTGTCATCTAGCTTGTTAATGGTTGCAGTCATATGTTGATATGACCGTTTATAGGTCGTTAGTAAGCCTGTGTTCAAGAAATAGATGGCTCTTATTACATGTTTATTTAAACGTAGTTCGTGACTTTACCTGACGCGACAATGCAATAACACTTTTCAGAAATTGTTCTTGTCTGTTTATCAATATATTTATTAGTTTATTCTCGCACTGGAACGCCTTGCAGCAATTACACCAATGGAGCACAGGAAAGAAATAAATATTCTTCTGTTGAGAGACGTTTAAAGGTCTTCTTGTCTGTTTATAAAGAAAATTTCTTCTGTTGATAGACGAATAGAGGTGTTCTTGTCTGTTTGTCAAGAAAATTTCTTCTGTTGATAGACGTATTGAGGTCTTCTTGTCTGTTTATCACGAAAATTTCTTCTGTTGATAGACATATAGAAGTCTCCTTGTCTGTTCATCAAGAAAATTGCATCTATTAATAGACGTATAAAGGTCGTCTTGTTTGATTACCAATAAAATTTCTTCTGTTGATAGACGGCTATCGATAAAATACGAAAAAAAAACAAAATTCCAGCACGTGCACGAATCGAATTGTCAACGACGCCGACGACAACGAACTAATTAAACAGACATCTTTGACCTCGGATAAGAAGTTGGAATTAGGTAATATGCAGACATCTAACGAAGGGCAGGAAACAATAAAACACCAATCTCAGTCAAATGATACCCAGAAAGTTATGATCTTTGCCGACCAATCTGTACATTATGTCCGAAAAATTCTGCAGTTCTATCTTGGGGAGATATTTGCTGTGACGTCATTCGTTAAACCGAATGCAACCACTGAAGAAAGTACAAAAAAACTGCTCAAATATGTGTAAGAATTTTAACAAATCTGATTTTGTAATTATATTGGCAGGTTCAAATGACACTATTCCTATGGAAATTCAAACGTATTTACACCGTACATTATGTCAGCTAAAATTCACCAATGTGTTAGTCGGGCAAAATTACAAAAATAAGACCCTAAATGTAAAAATGTAAATAATTTACTAAGATTTGTGTGTTATAACTGTAAGAATTCATCTTTTGTATTTTCGTAATGATTTTAATATGTCATTAAAAATATCACAAGGTTGAATGCTTGTAGGTTCATTGACAGGCAAATTTTGCATGTAAATTATAAAATAAATTTTCAATAATATACCGTAAATTATATACAGAATAGTCAAAAATGCACCAAGGATGTTGCTGTACAGTGCTGTAGTATAAAATATATTAGTGTACAAACGGATAATATTAATATAATAACTCAAAATCCAGATGACTCTTTTTGTGACAAAAAATGAGCCACGCTTAACAATTCTACTTCAAAATACAGCCGACACCTTAAACAAACGTGACAAAATTTCGTTTGCCACATTAGTTTTGCTAAATAACGAGATCAGCGTAGATGTACTGTGACTTACTGAAACATTATTGCTTGAATGTACAGAAAAAACTTTTGCCTAAAAGGCTTTACGACTGCAGCCCACTATTCAAGAAAAACTTAAAAAAGTGGGGGTGTTATTATTCTTATAAAAAACGAAATTGAATTTAAAATAATACAGGAAATACAAAAAGTAAGCGAAACATGTGTATTTGAGTGTTGTGGTTTAGAACTTACTAAATACGGTATATTATTAATACGTATATATAGAACCCCTACGTCGAATGTAACGATCTTTCTTGATAAACTTGAGAGTCTATTGAGGACGTTGTGCCGTAATACAAGAAAGAAAATTATTATATTTGGGGATACAAATATCGATATTTTGAAACAGTCAAAGGAAAGTAGGGAATACAATTACTTGCTAAATAGTTACAATTAAACATGCTATCTTGACACCTACTAGAGTAACAGAAAAGACACAAACTTGCATTGATCACATCATAACCAGAACAGAAAAGGGTGTGCAAAATACATAATTTAAGTTTATCGGATCACACAGCCCAATCATATTCTTGAGCTGTTACAAAAATACATCAACCAGTTTTCAAAATGGTGATATCAATTTAAACGAGACTACAGTAATGACAATAAGGAAACATTTTTAAACTCAATCTCGTGTCTATCTTTTGGTGACTAATTTGATGAAAACTCAGCAAACGAAGCATTCCACAAATTTATCGATACATTTCTGCTATTTTATAATTTATGTTTTCCTACGATTCGCGTAAAAGTTACAAATAAAACATTAAATAAATTAAACTGGCTTTCTAAAGGCGTATAAAAGTAAATTACGCTAAAAATTAAAATATAAAAATAATGAATCCGATAAAAACAAGTACAAAAGCTATTGTATTTTACTGAAAAAATGCATTTTAACGTCTCAGAAAAATAATAATACCAAATACATAAATAACGCTCAAAATAAGAGTAAGGCAGCGTGGAATGTTATAAAAAAGCATACATACAGATTTAAAACTATCCTGTATTTCAAAAAATACTATGGACAACATTGACTGTGAAAGTCATGATTCTATTGCAAATCATTTCAATATTTTTCCATTAACTCGGTTTCCAATGATAACCATGACAATAAAGAAGATACAAGATTTAAAAAAATGGATCATATTGAATAAAACAGTAATTCAATATTTTTGTATCCACTGGATGGTAGTAACCTTAAAAAAAAAGTGATATCTCTAAATGATTTCAAAGCTAGTGGTTAAGATAATATTCGCACTGACATCATAAAACTGTCAGTCAATATAAATCTAGAGCCACTTCTACCATGTTGTTAACCTCTCTCTAGAACAAGGAATAATTCCCGATTTATTAAAGATATCAGTGGTGAAACCAATATTTAAAAAGGGGATGGCACTTAAATGGACAAGTACAGACCCTACATTTTTATAGACTTTAATATCTACAATATCTAAACTTTTTGTATTGGCTTTTCAAAATAAATTAGCAAACTTTATTGAAAAACACATATTATTAAGGCAAAATAGGTTTCGTAAAAATAGTAGTAGTCTTTGGCAGACTTTCAATAAATAAAAGAAATAACAGACTGTATTGACAAGAAAATACCGGATACAGTTTTATTATTCATGGATATGAGTAAAAGGTTTGATCCCGTTTCTCATGAACGATTATCCGAAAAGATTTCCAGATATGGAATCAGAGGCACGGCATATAACTGGATGGAATCATATTTGTCCGACAGAATAAAATCAGTGGAAGTAACGAGTAACCAAACTAAAACGTTAGAATCATCCCAATCTTCGTTTATGTTTAATATATATGGCGTGCCACAGGGCAGTATTTTACTGCCGCCAATATTTTGATCTACATATATGATTTCCCAGAAGTTATAAATCATAAATGTGTACTGTTTGTCGACGATACTATAATTATAATCAAAGGACATGATAATTTCGTATGAACAAGAAATAAATATTGCTCTTCAAAGAACTAAAGGGTGGCTAGACACTAATAATTTAAAAGTTAATATTAAAAAAACAAAATGTTTGCATAAATTTTGTTTTTTTAATATTAACTTTTAACATCTTTTTCACACTTGTCGATCAAAACCGCTAGCACTAAATATATCTTATAAAGGGGTTGCCCTGGCAGAAACTGACTCTGTTAAGTTTCTTGGAATGAATTTTGATAAATTTTGTACATGGAAAAATCATATAAATAACATTGGAGCTAAAATAAATAAATTCATATACCCTTTGAGGTGTATTAGCTGCGAGGTATCTAGTAGTGCCGCAATAAAGGCTTTCCATGGCTATACAACCTCCACTCTAAGGTATGGTATTATCCTGTGGGGTCGTTGTGTGGAGATTGATCAAGCATTCGTAATGCAAAGAAAGTATCTAAGAGCTATATTTGGGTTGAAGCTAATAGAGTCATGTCGTCCAATCTTTAGGAAATATTACAACCGTGTATATTTGTTATCAAACATAAGAGACTTTTTCAGCAAGCGACGAACTACTATGCTCCTCGATCTATGAATACTAATAAGTTATTTCAACCGGGGACGAATCTCACATTAACAGGTAACAACAGCTACATTATGTGCATAAAATTGTATAACAAAATACCAAATGCCATAAAAACGCTACCATTTTCCAGATTAAAAAAAATTGACGAGGTTTCTAATTGAAAAATGCTTTTATAGTGTACATCAGTTTTTGGATTATAATTTGAAAGTTTTTGTAAATTGCACGGTAATTTTAAATTATGATTGTTATTATTTTGTCATTGGTTATTTATTATTGTGTGGCGAATTTTGCCGATTCATTATCATAATTTCAGCCGACGCACATAGTCGCTGCCTTGTCAGTTAGTTTCCCGACGAGATAATGAACGCGCTCCGAATCTGTTAGAAGTAGATTGTTGTGAACAACACTTTTAAATTGATGGTAAAACAACGGCCAATTGCGTACATCACCATTAAATGAAATTAAATCGATGGCAGGAAGGTTAGGTAAATTATACCTAAGCTTCGAAGTGGAAGGTTCAACTTCTATATTAGGCTTTTCTTCTGAATGCATTATATGTATATGAAAAAATATAGAATATGAAACAAGTCGTTTCACGTAACAATAAAGTACTTCAAACGATATCCATGACTCGGAATGCTCGGCTAGCGATGCAGCTTTATGAATAAAGCATTATATGCATCGAGCACGCGTTGGAAATCGTTACGTAATTCGTCGAGATTAATGACATTATTAAGAAAAGATTTTCTAAAAGATTCGTCCTTCATACCATTTTTAGATAAATCGTAAATATTTTGCATTCTAAGGAAATGCGTTTTGACTCCAATAATATTAATTGAGTTTTATCATCACTATATGTCGTCATTTAAAAAAATGTTAAATGTTAGCGGGCACAAAAAATAAACTAAGCAAGAATGAGTAAATGAATAAAGTGACCTGTCTTGCTTGACGTTTTCAATAGAAAGTAAACAAAATAAAAATAAGCTAAATACATAATACAAACGGCAATTCGATATATATTAGGCCTCCGAATACTAACTGCAATAGTTATAGGTGTAATTTGGGTGCCGTAAGTATACGACTCAAATAAACAATTGAAATGTTTGTAAGAACGCGGTTTACAAATATCTACTATTATGCGATATACGATGGTGTACACGTACAAGTGGTGCAAGACAGACACGTATGTATGTATAGTGTTGCCCGATAGATTCACAGAATAATCGAGTCGAGCGATTAAAAAATGAACGCGGGTGCCGAGTGTTTCGCGCGAAGATATGTAACTATGCGAGTAATGGAATACGAGTACCGTCAATAACCTTGTAAAAATTTAATGAATTGTATTTTTTACAAATTCAGTAAAACAAAGGCTTACCCGTTTTTGTAACAACAAAATGTAGCTTAAGTTGCCGATTACGTGTATGGAAATTAAGTCATGAGAGACTAGGAAAAAAGAGGGTAGGAAACATACTTCATACAAGGTGTACCCTCAATTTAAATATGAACACGCAGCTAAATAAAAACAAAACCCAACATTGTTGTTAATATAAAGCCCAATATTCACAAGAAGCAAAGCCGAGAGGCACTAGCTGTTAACGTTAAGCTATTGTTTTAAAGCAACTTATGTTAAGAAGACTTTGTAAGTAAAGTGTACTTGTATATTGGTAAAGCCTCGCCTGAGGGTATCGGACAAAGCCGATTATAAAATCTATTTATAACAAAACTAACAGAGGCTCAGATCCCTAAACATTACTTTACTTTGAAGATAATATTATTACGTAAGGAGTTTGCGAATAAGATTTTTCTTCAGAACATAATTGTTTTTTTTAAATACCTAGACAGACAAATCTTTTGGCTTGGAAATATAATGCTAAACTAAAAATTAGTTTTTTTGTGATATTTATTTATTTATTATATACTTTATTGTACACCACTTATAACGGATTCGGTTTACTCACAATGTACAAAATGTAAGGAAATAGTGACCAGGCCCGGTTTATGCCACTAAAAAGCTGCAGAAGCACCCGACGTAGTAGTTAAGCTTGTCGTGGATTCAAAGCCCATCCGTAACACTTTGACGTAAATCCATTCCTTTTTTAGTACTCTATTTTGAAATGGGTTGACAGTAACAGAAAATTATGTATATTTTATAATGCGGGTTCAAAATTATTATTTTTTCAAAATATGCGAAACCTGTCTTGGCAAGTCAGTGTGGCACGTAAGTTTTAATTTTAAAGTGGCAAAGAGTTTGTTCATAGTAGTTTTATCCTATACTATTATATATTTGTAATCACGTTCTCGAAAACAGCTCTAACGATTTAAGTCCATTTAGGGGTTTTGTGGAGGCGAAAAATCGATCTAGCTAGGTCCAATAATTATCTAGGCAAATTAATTTTCTCGAAAGAAATTGTTTTCTCAATTTTCACCCGAGCTCGGTAGCCCAGATACTGTTAGTTAAAGGAAATATTAAGTTTTTCACAAATAAAATCTTACATTATTTCCGAGTCTTATGAGATAACCTACCGGAGCGTAGCCACGATAAACTTTTTCACAAAATATGAACCGAATTTAAAAGCAAAACACTAAAAAGTATAAAATAACTTTCGATTCGGTATTCGGTGTTTTTGATACTGACTTATAGATTGTTTTTGTTTATTGTTTTTTTTTTTTGATTTAGAAATCGGTTTATTTTTGTCGTAAGTTTTTATTTCTCTTTAGTACACCATCACACAAAACGAGCAAGTTCTATAGTAAGGCACCTAAAGGATTCACAAAATATCCATAACAACATAATTTACATATTCTATGTCGCTAAGGAGTTCGGTTGTATGTTCCAAATCTTGAAAACTGCTTAACCGATTTTGATGCAACTTGCACTGTTCCCTAAGTTGAGAGATACTTAATCCAACAAAAAAGAATGATCACGATTCGACAACTGGTTTTGGAGAAATACGTGACCAAACATACATACATAATAACATACACTTATGACATTTGTCACACGTTTTTGTCCATACAGAGTTACATATATGTGAATATGGTGCAATGCCAACAATATTACATACTATTATTATTATATACTTTATTGTACACCACAAAAATGCAAACATACAGAACAATATTTTTTAAAAACAAAGTGTACAATGGGCGGTCTTATCGCACAGGGCAATCTCTTACAGACAACCTTTGGATGGACTGAAACGATAGGAGAAGAATTTAGGGCTGTCAGTGTACAATGATCACAAATAATATTACTTACTTATACATAATAACATAAAATACATAAATACCTACTATACTAAATATCTAATATACTAATAAATATCGAATATATGACAGAGAAAGGAAAATACTAAAAATTATAGTGAAAGGTAATGCTCCTTTACCATTTTCTTAAACGTTGACATTCTTTACGTTGTTTGAGCACGTCTTATTTCTATAGGTAATACATTCCACAACCGAACTGGTTCAATCGTAAAAGATTTGTCGAAGAAGGAAGTGGAATGCATACGAACACTCAATTTTAAATTCTCCGATGATCTCAAGGACTTAGAATGGGTGTCACAGGGGAACTGAAAACGTTCTTAAAGATAAAAAGGGGTAAAAGGATTAAAGAGCACATTATAAAGCAAAGAGTATGTGTGCATTCCGGCGATGGCGAATAGGAAGCCATTTAAGCTTAGTACGAAATTCAGAAACGTGATCATATTCGCGCAAGCCAAATATAAACCTAATACAGAGATCTCTCAAGCTTATCCAATTGGTCTTGGATGAGATCAAGATAGCTGGCATCAGCATAGTCCAGGATAGGGAGAAGAAGAGATTGTGCTATCGCAATTTTAGTGGTGATGGGAAGAAAATTACGAAGACGCCTCAGGTAGCCCGCAGAAGCAAACAGTTTATGACTGACTCCCTGCAGTTGTTTGGTCCAGGCAAGAGTGCTGTCGATATAAATCCCCAAGTTCTTCATAGTGTTAGCTATAGCAATAATGGTGTTGTTGAAAGAAACCTGGGGAAGCGTCGACCAATCAATTTTAGTAACAGTCCGGGAACTACCAACAACCGTCACCTGAGTCTTCGCGGGATTAATCTTCAGTCCAAACTGAGCACTCCAGTCACCCATTCGAGCCAGGTCTATATTAATCGTCTCAATGGCATCTCCTAACTCTCCAAGAGGGGCTTGGGTATAAATCTGGAGATCATCAGCATATAGGTGGTAGAAAGAAGAAAGTCGTTGAGAGATAGCATTAATAAAGAGTGCGAAGAGAAGAGGAGATAAAACGCCACCCTGCGGCACACCGGCAGAGTTGTGACACCAAGAAGAGAAATATTCGTCAGTGCAAATACGCTGCCGGCGGCCAAACAGGTAACTACGAAACCAGTCAATTACCGGAGGAGATATGTTAAAAGAGCTTAAGACGCCAAGCAAAATGTCAAAGTCAACGGTATTGCAGGCATTGCTAAAATCGAGCAGAGCAAGTACCGTTAACTTTCCCACTTCCATGCCATTATACATACATACGTATCGAATTGATTACCTCCATTTTTGAAGTCGGTAAAAATAAGTTTGTATTTTAATACCTAAATATCTCTCTAATAGACATTTGTCAGATGTCAAATCTCACATCATTAAATGGGCAAAGAATAATAAATTGGTACCTACGTCTGTTGGTTCTAAAACCCACGTTGCTAGTACCTAATCTACACAAATGTGATTGCATTAAGAGCAGATGTTGCTGCAAATCCCATTAATGAGTTCAAGGGATGAACTAAACCTCTACTAGGGTTGTGAACACATGCTACATCTCTAAGCTCGTGATTTTAATTTATCTAGTCGTTTAAAGAGTCGGTTAATATTTTCTTATTCACAAAATTTGATTATTGCTTGTCTGGTGCGAGAGATTTCTTTAGAGAATATGTAGTTATTTTCCGTCTCTATTCTAATACTACTTCTTTTGATATGAAAATGTATACAAATTAGATACTTTATACTTCGTCTCTACGAATCTACACAGAAATTTATTCAAACTAAATAAATAAGCCTAAATATCTAATAATAAAAGTCTAATAATGTTTTGTTCTGTAATTATTTAAGTGTATACAATAATACAATAAAGTATATAATAAATAAATAAATATCACAAAAAAAAAAAATTAGTTTAGTATTATATTTCCAAGCCAAACGATTTGTCTGTCTAGGTATTTAATACAAAACAATTATGTTCTGAAGAAAAATCTTATTCGCAAACTCCTTACGCAATAATATTATCTTCAAAGTAACGTAATGTTGAAAAAAAATGTTTAGGGATCTGAGCCTCCGTTATTTTGTTGTAGATATATTTTATAATCGGCTTTGTCCGATACTTTTTTTTCCTCTTATTTGAACCGCTTACTGTTAATATCCAGGAGTTTTCGTGCATATGAAACACGATATTGTGCCAATTCACAATTCTGGCGTTGACACGTAGTAGGATTTGAAAGCTCAATGTGGCGCGAGTAAATTATAATTTATCGCTCTCCTCAGTATATCGCTAACAGTGCGATGATGCCTGTTTTAGTTTTACACAACACAACGCAATGTATGCCTCAGTCAATACATTGGCTTATATTCCTGCAGAGTATTTAAGGCAAAGTTACATAACTCTCCAAGTGTAAAATTTGTGCAGCGGAGTAATTACCGCAGTATCAATGATATGAAGCCCTTGAAGCTATAGTTATGGAAACGAATTGCCGAGCTCGCTTCGTTCTTAAATGAAGAGTAAACTTATACTACGTGACTACATGATGCTAAAACTTGCTCGCATGGCTCGCTCTTGCATTCTCTTAGGAAAATAATGCTGAAAGCATTAAGCACTCTGAGTCGAAATTCCTGACTCTGATAGCTTTCGCTGTGATACCTATTTAAATTTAACTTTTAAAACTATTACATTCCACCATGGGCTGCTCTGCAGTTGGGTAAAAGGTCCCTAATCTACAATTGTTTATAGAAAGTCCCTTTAAACCTAGCTACGTCACTCGGTTCGTGTAAGCTTAAATACAAATATTTGTTCTCGATACAAGGAAATCGAGTGAAAGCGATTTATTCCGGGAACGTCTCTCTAATGTATATCATTGCATCAAACTTGTATTCCCCGAGGGGCAGAGCCGCACTTAAAGTAAACCCACATTTAACTCTTCAATATAATATAGGTCAGGTAAAAAAAATACTCATTTTGGAAAACACACGTGCAAATTATGCGAAAACACTCATAACCAATAAACCCGAGAGTAAAATCACTTTGATTTAAATGGAACCTTTATTTTTATACATTTGGCAAAGTAAGAGGAGTATTTTCTCATACTATAATTGTTGTGTATGTCTGGATTTTTAGATATTTATTACGCCTCAGCGAATTTAAATTAAAGGAACGCAAGTCAACCATTTTATCCTGGTATTACGGTTCAGCTTTTGCGCGGGTAAAGCCATTGCCAAATATGTGGATCTAACTATCTCAATCTCATTTTTTTTTTTTTTGTTTTCCTTCTTTTAATTGGACTTTTTACAATAGTTCACAATCATCTTTATAGCCCTTTGCAAAGAATAGTTACAGCACTCATAACAACATTTGTGTCACATGTTAAATTTAGTCTTGTTATATATATATATATTTTAAATTGTATAGATTCTTTTACCGATTATTTTGTGAATGTGTGAACATTGAAGGCCTTCACACTCACTCACTTCTACAAAGTTAACAAATTTTAACTAACATCTAGAAAGATGTTAGTTAAAATTTGTTAACTTTGTTATATATTCTATAAACTTTATTTTTTTTGTTTCTTACGACTTATTGTCGGGCCTACGTTGTCCCTCCATAGTACTAATGCTGTAACATGGAAATATTGTAAAACCAAACCATTTTTTAAAAGAGTAACCATGGAGTTTCTTGCCGGTTCTTCTCCATAGGAAACGACCAACCCGAACCGTGCACCTTTTGTCGACGTTTTATAAGTGTCCATGTAGGCCAATGTAAAATAAAAAAAAATAGATTTTTTGATATTGATTGACAAAGCTGGTTTGATTCCACTTCTGGTAGTCCCCTTAACAAAACAAAACGTAAAAAAATATATAATCAAAATTACAACTGTTTCATCTCATTAAACTCAGCGCGCAGTATCCAATATCGCGCGCCTTGTCAATTGCGGAACTTTTTCAATATTTCAGAAGTTGATCGAAAGGTCAGTGAAGAGCGGCAATTCTGGCAAGTGGCCCTAATAGCACAATAAAAACTTTACCGTTTTAAATTAGAAATGTTCAAAAAATTTATTAAAATACTTTGCCATTACGCTGGTTAGGGTGTGAAGGAAAATTAGGGCGTATGTCACATTCCATGTTGTGACAGCTGAGGCAGCAAGGAGTTTAAAGATTTCCAAAATTTTTAGGGTTTCAACCTTAAAAGACAATCAGAATCAATATAATATCATTTTTAACCATCTGACAAAGGATGTAATTTGGTGCGGTATCCTAATTTTGAGAGCCCGATTTCCTCTTGGCCGGTTTTCTTTTGGTATTATTTCAATCGAAATGCGTGAATAAAAGGACATTCAATAAAATCAAATAAAAAATCATTTGAAATACGATTTTCAACGTCTTAATATTTTATTATATATATATACGAATAGAAAACTCACTGAACCGCGGATAATTCTACTTCGGCTTACCTTTCAAATGCTAGTGATAGAATAACTGTATTTACTTCACATTTCTAGAAAACTGTTTCTGTAGTCCATTATTTGATTCAAATCATAGATTTGATTTGATCCATCTATTCCCTTGGGTCTAGACTCAAGGTCTGATTTCGACATAGGTAATTATGTTGGGCTCCATCTTTCGTCTACGTTCTATATTGAGTTTCTTCATACCATGCCTTATCGTTTCTTCATACTAAGGCTTATGAAGAAACGATAAGGCATGGTATGAAGAAACTCAATCTGCTTAAACTTTTCCCAACAATGTTGGGCTCAGCTTGCAGTTGAACTGGATGCAGTTGGGTACCAGTATATTAAATAGCATGACTGCCTTTAAATCCTTCACAATCTGTGTAGTTCAGTTAAACGATAAGTATCTGAGTTACACGATAACTTTTACTAATGTCCTTGAAGCAGCAAAGAAATTATTTAGCAATCAAGCAATCAGTTTATCTGATGGTGAGTGGTCACCACCGTGTGTGGACATCTGCAATACGTCATCGCCGAAGTGTTTCGATCCCAAAAGCAAATCGGAGGCCCTAAGGCCCAAGACGAGTGATATTCTATCACTAAAAGCGTAGCGATAGCGATTGGAAAAATGTCAAACATCTATGGGAATGTCTAACGCTATCAAAATGTCACGTGATCAATTTCTCACATTTTGGCATTTCGACCATCGCCATCACTTTTTCTGGAACATCTTATGAGGTTGTAATTACACTGGCTCCCAAACCGTTAAAATCGGAACAAAGCCACTTGCTTTACTTGGCAGCAGAAATAGGTAGGTATGATGGCACTCCCTTGGACTAGCTTCTTCACAAAGTGCTCACAGCTAAATTTAATCATGATCTCAAAGTTCCTGGAAACTCCATAATCAGCATGTATGTCGTCCAACTAAGGTAAACTAAGTTCTGGCTTTGTCTCCTTGTACAAATAAGTACAAATGTAATAATATATGCATAGTGCAGTCTGTGAAGGAAAACACCGCCGTGAGGAAACCGGCATCTCCTAGAGCCATAAAATCGAAAGACATAATTATGACATCCACCAACCCAACCCGGACTGGGCCCGTGTGGTGGAATAAGGCCCATTCCCTCTGAAAAAAAGGTCGTCTGTGTCCGAGCAGTGGGAATTGTAGCGTGATCGCTACAAGACGCCTCTTTTTAATTTGTCAAAGCAGGACGGTTCCAATTATTCAAATTTTCATATTTCGTTTGTCAAGAAAACAGAAGACAATGTTTCTGATTAGGCTCTGTTTATTTTTCTGATCTATTAAATTAATTACTGTTATTTTTTATAGTAACTGTTAAAAAGTGTGTTTTGAAATGGCCTGCAACAATATGACCATGGCTTTGTCAATTCTTGTGCGGAAATGGCAGGAACTCATTCCTTGTCGTTAGACCGAGGGCACGTGATTTACGGGTACGCGGGCGTGTCTGATCTCGCGGACCACATGTCTCTCATGTGTTGAGCTCTGTCAGACAATACAGTAGACACTATAGTTTCACTACCATGGCATGCCACAGTTGCCGTACGACATACAGGAGGACGCCCAGTCCTCCAGTCTGTTGCACGGCAACTGTCCGTGACGGTCCTGCCAAGACTGGTACGTAATGACTTCCCAATTATTCTTTAGAATGTCGTTTTCTTCTGGTATTTCAGACCTTTTTGTTCCATAATTTTAATGGTCCGTTTCCTTGTCTGTAGCTATCAGTAGAGCCAGCATCGGCTCTTTACCCCCGGGACAGAACGAATGACCCCTGGAGTACCTGAAGTCTTCGGAATTCCGATTATCTTTCAACGGGTTCCGTAGATATTATTTTAACGGCCTGAGTTTTTGGAGAGGTTCCACGGAAGGTGGTTTTGTTCATCCAGCGGGGATTCCCGACGAATGGCTGTTATCATATTTTTTATTTAGTTTATTTTTAGCGTAGCTTACCTTTAAGTTTTTGTAGTTTACACTTTTATTACATTACTTATATCAAGTTATGGTACCGTACTTTATTTGTATACTTAAGCCATCATTCAACCGGTTGCAACTACGTTGAATATTAGGCACGTAAATTCAGCTTTATACATTTAAACCTGGCCAAAATTTCACTCTTAAGTTTTTTGTAAACTAAATATTTAGAATATTTACGTTACTGACGATTGCGTCTTTCCTTTTTTTTAAATAATGTATTTTACTCTTTATATATTTTTATATTTCCGATGTATTTCTTTTTAATTCAAAATTATGCGTTATAGTTGAGATTAGATTTTTTTCTTTTTTACAACGCTACAGAATGTTAAAAGGCAGATGATGTTGATGATTATGATAGTACACTCGAACAAACATATGCTAGTATGAACTATACAGGTGGTTAACTTGCAAGTCTCTACTTTTGATCATTGTTTTCAGTGTGCTGACTTTTAATAAAATAACAGGATGATTGTGTTGCTGGAGAGTTTGTTACGCCACTTCTTTTAAACTCAAACAATAAAAAAAAGACGAGAAGGGTTGTAAATTGCAGGCCTATTCGGGAACTGTCTTGTGAAACTTTGACATTTGAAATAGTGACAATTATATGCCTAATTTGAATAGATGGTTTTTTTTATTTTAATTTTACGTTATTTTTATATCTCCTTTTAAAATGTTGTAGCAAATCTTAGAATAATAACGCATAGAAGCCGCGACTAGAACATAACACGAACACGAGCAATATCGTGTGTCTACTTCATTCACTTTCAATCATACCATTACCAGGCTGTAACCCACAAAAATATGGTAAAACGAACTACTATGTTGCGGAAACAAATCAAGACAAGTATTTTATTTTATCAGGAACTGAAGATGATATGAAGATGATGACCAGGTAATTAAAAGATTTTGTTAAAAAAATACAGCATTTGGTTTAAGTACCTAATCAAACAATTACAGCAAAATAATCAAAAACAAACTTAGTTATTTGGTCCGGTTTTAATTAACTACAGTAAATTACTAATTAACTTTAAGGTTAAAAACACTCCTACAGTGATTTAAACCTGAAAGCAGTGTCGATAACAACCATAATTAAGAAATAAGTTTTTAAACTGTCATGGTCACTAACACTAATATCAACATTATAAGCGGGATATTTACCATGTTTACTGCTACAAACAGTAAACATGGTAAATATCCCGCTTATAATGTTAATATTAGTCATAATTAAGAAGCACTCACATGATTCACATGATCTAACCAATATTTTGTCTGGACTTTAAAAGAGACTGTGACCTCTGAGTTTGTTTCGGCCTTTCTTCTCAGAGTAGTCAGATAGGAAACGCCGACCTCATCTAGTTTTAAAAAATATGTTCGACATGTAAAAGTGTTTGTATAAACCAACTTACAGAAATAAAATCATTTATCATTTATTTATCATTTATCATTTATTTATTTATCAAGCCGTAAATAAATACAGTTTAGTTGTTAAACTAAATTATATTTATTCCCGAGCTGTGTTCGACGAAATGCAATCTTGAATACTGAAGGCTTGCCGAGAGAAGTTAGCCACTATGGCTAAGTTAAAGTTGCCTCACTTTTTGTACTCCTACTAGGTTTCTATGCGTTATTATTCTAAGTAGCACACAGCATAAAAATGAACATTCACACTGATTTTGGTGGTAATAAGAACACACAACCATGGTACCAGACGACGGTATGGACAAACAAAGAGATGGGTATACCATCTCTTTGTTTGTCCATACCGTCGTCTACGTAACATCTACGGATACAATAGCCGGGTCGACGCACGACTACCCACGCAAGCACAAGATAACATAAATAACACTGTTTTGGCAATGAAGACAGGAGGCAGGCTGGGCTTCTTCAATAATGCGCGATGATTATGGTTTACAATGATGTTTATTACTTTTTATTACAATATTTTAGTTTTAAGAGAATTTTGTACATATGTATGAACGGTCCCGGTTTGTAATACACACTGGCGGGTGGCCGCCTGGCCGGGCGCGCGGGCTGTCGGAGGATTTTACTCCCGTTCGTCGCAAGCGAGCCGTCCTCTCCCGTTGAACAGCAGATGTCGCTCCGAACTGTCTATCGATCGTAGATGTAATAGCGTGATGGTGGCGCTGCTTAACGCAACATACCGGCCGCCTTGGAAGATCCGTCTTCCAATTAAACAGAAGTCACGCTGGATTCATTTGTGGAAACCGGCAGCGGGCAGATTTTTGAGGAAGCACGCTTGATTATGCCTCGAATCAATGCAAATCAAAATTTCTTTATTCAATTAGGCCATTAAACGGCACTTTCGAACGTCAAAAAAATAATTAAATGTAATAATAATTGATTCTACCGTTCATTCGGAAATGTAGCTTGTTATGGAGAAGAACGGACAAGAAACGCCACACTTAATATTTAAAAAAAAATGTGTTTTACAAGTATTTGGTTACAATAATCTTGTAGGAAAAATACATTTATGTGAGAACGATGTAAAAAAACGCACTTAAAATCGTCTAGAGTAAAACAAACAATTAAAAATACAATAAATAGGTAATTAAAAACAGGCGGAGGCAGCTAAAATATGACCAATCCCAACTGATGGCGCCCGTTCACGAACATGACACATGGATCGGCACCACTCAGCTCAACCATCATGAAGGGAACCGAATGATCCAACACATGTGCCACCATCAGAGAGACATTAGAGAGAGCATGACACACTCAACTGCCAGGGCACACTGAAGTCAACGAACGACACATAGGTACAGTAAATGATAGATTCACAGTTGGTACATAGTACTCACATATGTGCTGTGCAGTTATATAATCCAAAAAATAAATTGATCTTATACAATACAAATATATTCATACAGTCTTCAGCAGGTCCAACAATACTTCAGAACTTTTCTGCTTATCACTTGTTTTTGTGCCCTAGTGGCTGTGGAGCTGGAATAGCGTTGGGCCAAGCATTTCTATCAGCGATGTAATCCCCCAACCTATAATATGCCTGCCTACACAGTGTGCGTTTTATACAAGTTTTCAATTTCGTCTCATTCAATTCTAGAATCTGTGGCGGTATTTTATTGTAACATTTTATACAGTACCCCATAAAAGATGACAATACTTTAGCCAGCCTGAAACCTGGTTGAATTAATTGGTCCCTATTTCTAGTAACATAACTATGTCTATCGCTGTTTTTACTAAAAAGATGTAAATTCTTTCTAACGTACATGATGTTTTCGTAAATATATTGACAAGGTACCGTCATGATGTTAATGTCCTTAAACAGTTCCCTTAGAGAATCGCGCTGGCGAATATTTTATATCGCTCAGATGGCTCGTTTTTGCAGAACAGAAATTGACTGAATGTCTGCAGCCCATTCCCATACTAATATGCCGTAAGATATTATACTATGAAAGTAACCAAAATAGACCAGCCTCGCGGTATCTACATCAGTAAATTGACGAATTTTTCTAACAGCATAAGCTGCCGAACTCAACCGCCCCGCAAGTGACATTAAATGAGGACCCCATTGTAACGTTGAGTCTAGCGTGATAACCAGGAAAACAGTTTTTTCGACGAATTCTAGCTTCTCGTTGTTTAATATAATGTCACAATCACAACCTTTGATATTCGCCAAGGCAAATTTTACACACTTTGTTTTTTTAGCATTCAAAACTAAATTATTAGCAGTGAACCAATTTAGAACTTGCCGCAATGCATTATTTACGTCGGCAACGTTACTTGTACGTCTATTTATCCTAAAAATTAAAGAAGTGTCATCAGCAAATAACTCCATGTTTAGTTTGTTTTTCAATAGATGGGGTAAATCGTTAATGTATACTAAAAATAAGAAAGGACCTAAAATTGAGCCCTGGGGTACCCCCATTTTCACGTTCAACCCCGACGAATTGACACCGTTTATTTGAACTAATTGCTGTCTATCATTCAAATAGGATTTTACTAAACTTAATGCTGATTGGTCTAGCCCGTAATGCTCAAGTTTCAAAAGCAATGTTTCATGATCAACGCAATCAAACGCCTTCGACAGGTCGCAGAAGATACCTATGGCATCTTGTCCCTCCTCCCACGCATCAAAGATGTGTTTTATTAAGGTGACACCAGCGTCGGTTGTATAACGTCCTTTGGTGAAACCATACTGTTTCTCGTGTAGGATGTTTTACGTGTTAAAATAAATGATTGCATTTGAATTAGCATTATCTTTTCAAATACCTTGCTGAAAACCGGCAACACGGATACTGGTCTATAATTATTTGTGTCTTTACTGTCCCCGGATTTAAAAAGTGGTATAACCTTACTATATTTCATTAGATCCGGAAAGACTCCTTGATCTATACACAAATTAAAAATTAAAGCTAAGTACGGCGCTATAGTCTGAATAATGGAGGTACAAACTTTGATGGAAATGCCCCATAGATCTTCGGTCAGTCTTATCTTTATTTGCTTAAAAGCTTTTATCACTGTTATTGGGTTTATATGTGAAAAGTTAAATTAAGCCGGGCAGGCTGAAACGTTAGCGTGGAATAAACCATAAGCGAGCGACGGCGAAGAATTTAAAGTTTCAGTAGTTTTAATTGGGATGCTGGTAAAGAAATTTACAAATTCTTGAGCAACTTCTTTGTTATCTCTATTATGTCCATGTGTAGTCTCAAGGGTGTAATCAGTATTATTTCTTTTGTTCCTGTTTGTTTCATTGTTAATAATTTTCCAAACCGTCCTAATTTTATTTTCTGCGAATTTAACCTTATTGCTAATGTATAAAGCCTTAGCTAGTTTACATGAATTTTTAAAAAATCTTGAGTAAGTAGCAACATAGTTATTAAAAGTTTCAGTGTTAATATAAGGCTTAAGGCCATACAGCTCATAAAGTCATTCCCTACTTTTCCTGATTCTTTTAGTCGCCCAGTCACTGAATAAAAACTTAGGGCATATAATTTTAGTTTTCTTCTTAAAAGTGTTATTGAATTCTGTTTGAACAACTGAGAAATCTTTTTTGCATAAAATATTACCATTGTTCACTGTGAGGTCCTGATAACTTGACTTACCAATTAAAGCGCTGTTAAATTTATTTAATTTACCGGATGTTATTGGTCTGGATTGAATTTGCACTTGTTGTTTTGGTATGCTGGACTCAAATGTTACCAGTAGCCCACTATGATCTGAAGGCAGACAATTCATAATGGCTTTATTTAAGTAGTCGCAGCAACAAAAAAACATTATCAATACATGTAGCAGTAGTCACAGTTGTTCGGGTTGGTTCCTTAAACACATGCGACAAATTAAATGATTTGAAGAGATTTAATAGTCTACTGCTATCTGAATTATTTTCTAAAATATTTATATTAAAGTCACCACAGATTATGACTAGTTTATTACCAGTTGTAAGTTTTGCCAAAACATCTTCCATCACTGACTCAAATATACAGTAGTTTTTTTTATAATTGGGGTGTCTGTAAACGCACACTATAATATGCTTATCCAGCTCAACACATGACAGTTCAACACTATGTTCAACTGATAGATCTTCAATATCTTTACGAGGTTTTGATTTAATACCATTTTTGATTAAAATACGTGAACCTCCACTTAACATAACATTTCTGTTAAAACAGCTGCCCACAGTATAATTTTCATAATTAATAAGCATCGAATAATCTTTCAGCCAATGCTCAGTAAAAAAAAAAATTTCAAACATTGTCTTTTCTAAAAACAGTTCTATTTCCAATTGCTTTGCAGAAAAACCTTGAATGTTTTGATGGAATAATTTTAAAGAATTCTGCTTAGCCCCTTTTTTTAAATTAACTATGTGAGAGCAAGAAGGTACCTTCTTGTTGGTGGATGTACTCCTAACTATTTGGTTATTGGTACCCTCCCTTGTCCTACAAACTAGTTTAAACTATAAATATTAATAGCAGAATTGCTAACGTTATTAATGTTATTGGAGACCTGTAATAGTAAATTGTGTATTAAGGGCGGTAAGTAAGGAATTACGATCGAGACTCTAGTAGAAGCCCGAAGTCGAAGACTGAGGGCTTTCTGAGTCGAGGTTCGTAATTCCCATACCGCCCGTGATACATAAAATGTTTTTCATCACATTTGCGAGTAATAATTATGAATTATAGCTTTAATACACAATTCAGCACAGCTGTTATTACGAAAATTTTGATGTCAAAAAAAACTAATTTGTCACTGTAATGGCTGACAAGGAAATGAACATGTTTATTCAGCATGTGAATTTAATTATTTTGTCTACTAGACAATTTTTCCAAATATTGAAAAGCACACAATATTATTTTATTAAAATTTAATTTTAGTAACTTTGTTAAACACTCAGTGATGTCGTCTTTTTTTACATCCAAACTGTTACCTATAAAGACAGTTACATTGGTGTCTGATTTATATTCATTTTTTGTTACAGATTCCATGATATGCTTGTAAGATGACCCAGGCATACAATAATTATAAGTCGAATAACTCTGATTGCTATTTAATAATTTACCTAAACCTCTTCCAACACCATCTGCAAACATAACCGAATGAGACCCATGATTACTATTACTAGATGCAAAGGTAGCAGTCTCAGGCTGGTCTACTTGAGACACTTCCTGTGAAATATCAAGTATGTCTTGGTCTTGGACAAAGATACCGTCCTGAGACACCCTCTCAACCTGGGCCGGGCTCTCCGTTACCTTCAGGTTTGAGACTATCTGACAATTGCATTGACACATCACCAACTCATTTGCGGCCAAAATGTGTTCCTTGATTTGTAACTGGGATCTAACATATTTATTGTAAAGGATCGGGGAGGTTTGTCTTCAAGTACCTTAATATCATTTTGTAAGCTCTGTGTGTCCATTTCATAAATTTTTATACTGTCCTCTAATTTAATCTGTTAATTGTTTAATTTAATAAGCAGGTCAACTCGTTCTTTTCTGAGTGGAATATTGTTAAAGAAAAGTTTGTGTTGTTTCCTGTACTGGGTATAATTTTTAATTATTTTATTATATTTTGCATACTTTTTCAATTTTTTATGACTAGCTTTATATCTATTTGTCTAATTTAATAAGAAATCTTCATTCAGGTCAATAGTAGTAATGGAATGAGGTTTACAATTTGATTTTATTAACTCACTATATAAATGACACGTTTCCTGTACCGAGTACATGACTTTTCTTTTTGCAAATTCAGAATTTGAAAATTAGCATGAGCCAATTCATCTTCTAGGTCTCTTCTAGGTAACTTTACCTAAAGCCACCTCATATAGACCACTGCAATTATGGAAACCGTCCGTGACTACCCGCAGTTGGTCGCGTTCATCAACAACATTTTGATATTGCTGACTCAGCAACACTAGCTCCCGCTTAAGGCTTTTGTTTTTACAAATGACATTCTGTACTTCTTCCTCACATTCATCTCTATCCTGCAACATTTTCTGACATTGATGTTGCGATTCTTTTAGTTCTTGGAGAGCTGTTCTTAGTTTGAATTCTAAGTCCTCAGTAGTAGCCTTACGGGTCATTACAGGCATGGTTTCAGGAAAGTTTACTGAAAATAGAAATTAAAGAAACGGTGAGAACCAAAAGAACAGAAAAAGAAGTAGAAAAGTTGAAAATGGAGGACAGAAAATAAAAAAAAACAAAAGAAATAAGTATTAGTATATTATTATTAATAATAAAAAAAAATATGTAGCAAAACGAGGTGGGCTGCTGAATTGGCTTGAAAAGCTAACTATTATTGTGTTTTTTACTTTTGATTACCTTACAGCTTTAATTTTTATTTAATGTGGGTATGGTGCCCAAAATATGAATGTACGATTTATTGCAGTTTTATAGTTTAATTATGCAAAAAATCGTAAAAGTTGCTGCTGTTGCCGTTCGAAAGCCTGTTGATGTTCCATCCTTCCCTGGGAACAGATTAATAATTCTACCCAATCTCCACTTGAATGGTGGCAGGTTGTCTTCTTTGATGACGACCAGACTATTAATAGCGATGTCTTCTTTATTGTGTGGCCACTTCGTTCTGCGTTGCAGCTCAGACACATATTCCTTTGACCAGCGCTCCCAAAAATGTTGTCGCAGCTGCTCCAACCGAGAGTAGCGACAGGCAGGTGTAGATGTCGTCGTCAAGTCCTCACTGGCAGGCGCAGTCAACGGCCGGCCGATTAGAAAATGAGCAGGTGTGAGGGGAAGGTAATCGTTTGGATCTGCGGACATAGGTGACATAGGACGGGAGTTCAGGACGGCCTCGACCTGTGTCAATACCGTACTAAACTCCTCGTAAGTTAGCTTAGCATTATCTACGACACGTCTCAAGTGATACTTACACGACTTCACACCCGCCTCCCATAAACCACCAAAGTTAGGTGCATAAGGCGGGATGAAACTAAATTTAATATTATTACTACAAGCAAAATCAATTATTTCATTAGATTTTTCAAATATAGCTGAATGCTCCCTTTCAGCTCCAACGAAATTCCTACCGTTATCGAAAAAAACTTGACACGGTTTACCGCGTCGTGATATGAATCGTTTGAATGCCAATAGATAATCCTGAGTCGACAATGAACCAACTAATTCTAAATGCACAGCTCTGGTAGCAAAACAGACAAATAAAAAAATATATCCTTTAATCAGTTGTTAACCTCTGCCTTTACGATTCAATATAGACGTTGGTCCAGCATAATCCACTCCACATCGCATGAATGAAAATCCAGCTTCTAAACGTTCGGCAAGGACATCACCCATAAGTGGAGTTAAAGTATTTCTTTTCATGCGAGTGCCGGTTACACATTTATGGACCACTTGCCTCGCCAAATTACGCGCTCCTAACAACCACCATCTATTACGCATGGCAGCTACTAGAAGCTGAGGTCCAGCAGGAAGTAAACGTTTGTGTTCGTACGAACACAATAACCATGTAGAACGATGTTTACGAAACAACAACATTGGATGTTTCTTATCGTAATCAAATTTTGAATTACTAAGTCTACCACCAACACGAATTAAATTGTCTTCATCTAAAAATATACTTAAACCTAATGTTTTATTACTAGATTTATTGTTTAAATGCACCTTTTCTTTAAGGTTATGATATTCCTTGCTGAACGATAGTGATTGAACTAAACGTGTCAACACAACTAATAAACTTTTTATCTCGCTCACGATCAATGAGCCAGTTTTGCGACCTTGGCCGATACGCGATGGACGTAAGTTAAAAATGTACCGCAAGACATACGCGACTGTTCTTTGCAAACGATTAAAACAAGAAAATCATTCAAAATCGATTATTATAATATTAGTTTCTACGTTTAATAAATTTGTAGTTTTATAATATTTTAATTCCGGTAACATAATCTTATTAAATTCAATTTCTTCAATACTTGTTGTCAACCAACTTGAAGTCGGTTCACAAAGAAAGGCCGGTCCACACCACCACAAACTAGTGGTGTTGACAAACGCTGTTTGAGTGAACAAAATTTAATCTTTCTTAGACCGACATATTCAAAAACTTAACACATGAATATAATGCATGACTACTACTACATAACGGGCATGTCAAGTGTTTATTTGTTTTATCTTTACGACCTGGTGAGACCTTATTATTACTAGCGCTCGCATAGCTAAGTGTAGTTTGAGAATTATTCTGCCTCATTTGATCAGTTGAGTGCTAAACCTCAAGTTTACTTTGAGAATGTGACTGATTATTTTTACTTTTACCTGAATTAATCATGTCTAACATGTCAGACCTATTATTTAAAAACGTTAATAAGTCTTCTAGTTTTATAGCTTGAGAGGATTTGTTAGAATCAGAGATAAGTGAGCTTCTATAGTTCTTCCGTCAGTAGCAGAATCAAGTTTACTGACCACCAAATAAATAATAAGCATATCCTCGAGTGAAGATTCCGGTTCTTTAAGAGAATTAAGGGCTCTCAGATTACGCAAAACGCAATCGACTAACGTTCTGTGCCGGACACTCTTTACCCAGTGAAGGTGCTGCAAATAAAGCCTTTACATGGTTGTGTATCAATAACCTATTATTTTGATACCTAGCTTCAAGCAGCTCCCAAGCGTGAGAATAGTTAGGTGCAATAAACTCTAACGAACTGATAACTAGGTACGGAAATTTCTGAATAGGATCCAAGTCGTCCCGATCGTGTATCATTGACACATATGAATTACTAAATTCTAACCACTTATCGAAGGAACCTTCAAAGGCCGGTGACTTTATTTGCAGTAATTTAATAGAAACAGAACTACCGGAAGTGCACTGAGAATTATTTAATCCATTTTGCTCACCATCGCCTATCATGTGCTTTGCTATAGCTACTATTGAATAATATTAATCTCTGTAATCTAAATGTATCAGTAATTCTTTTTCATCCATAATTCTTTCTAGTTTAGATTGCACGTCGTTAAACTCGGCAAAAAAATGGCTGCTGTTGGAATACGCATTTGCACTTGAGTTTTTATCACGGAATCTAAACACGATTTATCTAATTTATTGATAGAATTTGCGAACAATGTTAATCTACCTTTAATTACACCACGATGTTTTTTAAGATCAGATATCTGACTATCTAAACGAGAAATAGTTTCATTCTCACTCATTTTGGTAATTTACTAAAGTAGGTACTCACAGTTTGGCGTGTTTTTTCACCTGAAGACGGCCTCAGCTCTCCCTGTAGAGCTGATTTCTATCAGTTCTGAAAAACGTTTAGGTACGATATTAACACAAGGTGAAGAAGAAGAGAAAGGAGGGAAAAAGGGAACTGGATAACCTGACCGTTGCTGGCTGCTGCATCAATGGCTTCTGCTCAGTAAGCTGTGGCTTCCAGATTTCCGCAACGTACTTCTACTTCGAAGTTCCACTCGCTTCCATCATTCTTTAACCCGGCTCGTCACGCGGCTGATATCTTCAATGTGGCTCAAAGGTCCAATGTTTTTGCAATGAAGACAGGAGGCAGGCTGGGCTTCTTCAAAAAGGCGCGGTGATTATGGTTTACAATGATATTTATTACTTTTAATTACAATATTTTAGTTTTAAGAGAATTTTGAACATATTTATTAACGGTCCCGGTTTGTAATACACACTGGCGGGTGGCCGCCTGGCCGGGCGCGCGGGCTGTCGGAGGATTTTACTCCCGTTCGTCGCAAGCGAGCCGTCCTCTCCCGTTGAACAGCAGATGTCGCTCCAAACTGTTTATCGATCGTAGATGTAATAGGAACCGATTATATTTGTACTTATTTGTACAAGGAGACAAAGCCAGAACTTAGTTTACCTTAGTCGGCATACATGCTGATTATGGAGTTTCCAGGAACTTTGAGATCATGATTAAGTTTAGCTGTGAGCTCTTTGTGAAGAAGCTAGTCCAAGGAAGTGCCATCATACCTACCTATTTCTGCTGCCAAGTAAAGCAAGTGGCTTTGTTCCGATTTTAACGGTTTGGGAGCCAGTGTAATTACAACCTCATAAGACGTTCCAGAAAAAGTAATGGCGATGGTCGAAATGCCAAAATGTGAGAAATTGATCACGTGACATTTCGATAGCGTTAGTCATTCCCATAGATGTTTGAAATTTTTCCAATCGCTATCGCTACGCTTTCGATGATAGAATGTCACTCGTCTTGGGCCTTAGGGGCTCTGATTTGCTTTTGGGATGGAAACACTTCGGCGATGACGTATTGCAGATGTCCACACACGGCGGTGACCACTCACCATCAGATAAACTGATTGCTTGATTGCTAAATAATTTCTTTGCTGTTTCAAGGACACTAGTAAAAGTTATCGTGTAACTCAGATACTGGGTTGTGGAGGATTTAAAGGCAGTCATGCTATTTAATATACTGGAACCAAACTGCATCCAGTTCAACTGCAAGCTGAGCCCAACATTGTTGGGAAAAGTTTAAGCAGATCAAGTTTCTTCATACCATGCCTCATCGTTTCTTCATGCTAAGGCTATATAGAACGCAGACGAAAGATGGAGCCCAAAATAATTACCTATGTCGAAATCAGACCTTGAGTCTAGACCCAAGGGAATAGATGTATCAAATCAAATCTATGATTTGAATCAAATAATGGACTACAGAAACAGTTTTCTAGAAATCTGAAGTAAATACAGTTATTCTATCACTAGCATATGAAAGGTAAGCCGAAGTAGAATTAGCCTCGGTTCAGTGAGTTTTCTATTCGTATAAGTATAGAAAAGATTTCAGAGAAATAGGTAATAAAATACGGTGAAAATAGTATTTCAAATGATTTTTTATTTAATTTTATTGAACGTCCTTTTATTCACGCATTTCGATTGAAATAATACCAAAAGAAAACCGGCCAAGAGGAAATCGGGCTCTCAAAATTAGGATACCGCACCAAATTACATCCTTTGTCAGATGGTTAAAAATGATATTATATTGATTCTGATTGTCTTTTAAGGTTCGAACCCTAAAAATGTGGTAAATCTTTAAACTCCTTTGCTGCCTCCGCTATCACAACATGGAATGTAACATACGCCCTAATTTTCCTTCACATCCTAACCAGCGTAATGGCAAGGTATTTTAATTAATTTTGAGAACATTTCTAATTTAAAACGGTAAAGTTTTTATTGTGCTATTAGGGCCGCTTGCCAGAATCGCCGCTCCACACTGACCTTTCGATCAACTTCTGAAATATTGAAAAAGTTCCGCAATTGACAAGGCGCGCGATATTGGATACTGCGGGCTGAGTTTAATGAAATACAACAGTTGTAATTTTGATTATATATTTTTTACGTTTTGTTTTGGTAAGGGGACTACCAGAAGTGGGATCAAACTAGCTTTTTCAATGGCTCTACCCGCGCAAAAGCCGAACCGTAATACCAGGATAAAATGGTTGACTTGCGTTCCTTTAATTTAAATTCGTTGAGGCGTAATAAATATCTGAAAATCCAGACATACACAACAATTATAGTATGAGAAAATACCCCTCTTACTTTGCCAAATATATAAAAGTAGAGTTTCCATTTAAATCAAAGTGATTTTACTCTCGGGTTTTTTGGTTATGAGTGTTTTCGCATAATTTGCACGTGTGTTTTCCAAAATGAGTATTTTTTTACCTGACCTATATTATATTGAAGAGTTAAATGTGGGTGTAATTAAGTGCGGCTCTGCCCCTCGGGGAATACAAGTTTGATGCAATGATATACATTAGAGAGCCACCTTCGGTAAAACTTGGGGGTTAAAGCCCAAAGTGATACGATGGCTGTACCGGACAATGATAATACCTATTATCACATACGGCAGCATAGTGTGGTGGCCCAGAACAAAGCTTGCCTTGTGCAAAGCGCCACTCACCAAATTACAAAGAACAGTGTGTCTAGGCATCACGGGTGCTTTCAGGACAACACCTACGGCAGCGATTGAGAGATACCTCAATATCCCTCCTCTGCATATGATGGTTGAATTCGAGGCAAGGAAGACATTACATCGACTTGCTGTGGCTGGACTATGGGATGCCTCTAAGCCTAGGACCAACCATACAAAGTTTGACGGGAATGAAAGCCTGGATCGGGTAACAAGCATGTTATCCGATAAAATGCAAACTATGTTTGTGTTTGAAAGGTCTTTCAAGGTCCAAATCCCTACAATAGAGGACTGGACGAAGGGAATCGATCCACCAGAACAAGACAGTCTGGTGTGGTACACTGATGGATCCAAAATGGAATCAGGTACAGGGGCGGGAATATACGCAAAAGGTTACAAATGTAGCAAAAGCCTAGGGAAAATGGCAACTGTATTCCAAGCGGAAACTTATGCCATAATAACCTGTGCTCAAGAGAATATAGATAGAGGAACCAGAGGTAAATCCATATATATTCTTAGTGACAGTCAGCAATGCCATCAAAGCCATGGCATCCTACAAAGTGGACTCCGGACTTATTCTGGATGCTGTCCAAACCCTAAACAGGCTTGGGAAGCACAACAGGGTAAGACTGATGTGGGTCCCTGGGCACAAAGGAATCCATGGTAACGAAATGGCAGATGAACTGGCAAGAGAGGGCTCAGCAAATGACTTTGTGGGTCCAGAACCATGTGTAGGCATCTCGACGTGCCTCGTAAAGGCCGCATTTAGGGAGTTTGCAGATCACAGACAGCGAACTCATTGGCAATCTAGCACCGGTCTACAACACTCCAAGAAATTCCTAGGCTCTACGTTCAAAGCCCGGGAATGCATTTGGAACATGAGCAGAGGGCAAATCCGCTACCTGCTTGGGGCCTTTACTGGGCACTTTGGAACCAACGACATGCTCATGAAGATGGGTTTAACCGCGACACCCATGTGCAGGTTGTGTGGGGAACATACGGAACGCATGGAGCACCTTCTTTGCACATGCGATGCACTGGCTGGTAAGCGAATGGGGTTAGGTCTTAGGGGTTGGATATCCAAGACCAGAAGACTATAGGCTCATATCTCCCAGTCTCATTGTAAAATTCATGAAAAGAGTTTTCAACGAGATTGGGGAGGAGTAAGGTATCTAGGGGACCACAATAGATCCCAATGGGTCGAAGTATCCGAGTTATTTCTCGGCCCCTCCACAAGATAAGATAAGATACATTAGAGAGACGTTCCCGGAATAAATCACTTTCACTCGATTTCCTTGTATCGAGAACAAATATTTGTTTTTAAGCTTACAAGAACCCAGTGACGTTGCTAGTTTTAAAGGGACTTTCTATAAACAATTGTAGATTAGGGACCTTTTACCCAACTGCAGAGCAGCCCATGGTGGAGTGTAATGGTTTTACAAAGTTAAATTTAAATAGGTATCACAGTGAAAGATATCAGAGTCAGGAATTTCGACTCAGAGTGCTTAATGCTTTCAGCGTTATTTTCCTAAGAGAATGCAAGAGCGAGCCATGCGAGCAAGTTCATCATGACTTGTATAAGTTTATTTTTTATTTATTTATTTAAACTTCATGTACAATAGTGGTACATAGACGGACTTAATGCCACAAGGCATTCTCTACCAGTCAACCATTGGGTTAATAAGGACAACGTTGTGAGCGGGTACAAAATAATATTAAAAAAGACAACTTGTATACGAAAAAGTATATACTTACATATATATATATTAATATAATACACATATACAAATAAAATAGACTAATAAATAACAATAATAAAAAAAACGAGAAACCTGTTAATAATTATTATGTCTCTAGATGAGAGCTATTTAGTTTGATTCAAATAGTAATCACGAACCTTTCTTTTAAAAGTGAATTTGCTTTCAGCCTTTTTAATGCCAAAGGGTAGCGCGTTCCAGAGCTTTATTGTTGAGACAGCGAATGAATTGGACATAAAACCAGTGCGGTGTGAAGGAATTTGGAGAAGTAGATTTTTGAAAGCTCGAAGGTTACGACTGTGAGAACTGCCCAACACTTTGAAATAAGTTTTTAGATAATCGGGAGCACATGGATCGTTCATAGTAGTGAAGAGCAAGCAGAGAGATCTAAGGGACCTCCTGAGGCGGATAGGCAGCCATTTAAGCTGAGAACGGTAGGAAGAAATGTGATCGTATTTACGAAGGCCAAAAACAAAGCGAATACAATTGTTGACAAGTCGATCCAATTTATTTAGAAGTTCTTGGGATAGATCAGGATAACAAACATCAGCATAGTCGATAATGGGAAGCACAAGTGACTGGACCAAAGTGATTTTGGTGCTGGATGGGAGGAAATGCATGAATCTATAGAGAGACCGCAGCGAGAACGCAACTTTCTGGCTCACCTGAGCCACGTGCTTATTCCAACTAAAACTGTCGTCAATGTACAGACCTAAATCTTTTACATGAGGTGAAAGAGAAATGACGGAGTTCTCGTACATCAGTGGCATAAGTTGGGCAGTGTTTACACTTCTCAAATAGTACGAACTACCAATGAGGATGGCCTGACATTTCCCGACGTTAACAGAAACCCCAAATTTGCCAGACCACTCACTGATAGCTCGAAGATCAGCATTGAGTAATGAAATGCAATTGTCAAGGTTGGCAATGTCTGATTGAGCGTAAAGTTGCAAGTCATCAGCGTACAGATGGTAAGAACATTTGAGGATGACAGTAATGGAGTTAATAAATAAAGAGAATAAAAGAGGAGAGAGTATACCGCCTTGTGGAACACCAGTTACCAAGTCGCACCAGTCAGAGCAATCCTGATCAGCACGCACAGCCTGCTGGCGACCACGAAGATATGATGAAAACCACTCACGTGACAACGAAGAGACCCCAATTTGAGACAGTATGGCCAGGAGAATGTCGTGATCAACGGTGTTAAAAGCATTGGAAAAATCTATTAAAACCAGCACCGTTAACTTTGAACTCTCCAAACCGTCCCTAATGTCTTCAGTAACTTTAAGCAGAGCTGTGGCTGTGCTGTGGCCAGGCCGAAAACCGGATTGGCAATTGGACAACAAGTTATTCTTGAAGACGTAGGAGGATATTTCTTTAAGATCAACTGCTTCTAGGATCTTAGAAAGGAAAGGGAGAATGGAGATAGGTCTGAAGTGAATTGCCAAACTGGGGTTGGGAATTTTAGGAAGAGGGATAATGTAAGCCTTACGCCACATTGCAGGAAACTCACCAGTCTGCAGCGATGAGTTGATGATGTGAGTAATAATTGGAATTAAGTTCTCAATCATAAAAGATAACATAGTTCGACTAACCCCATCACAGCCCACAGCCCTAGACTTAATTGAGGTAAAATATTTGAGGACCTCAAGGTTAGTCACGGTGGAGAAAGAAAAAGAGTCAGGAGAAAGGATTGGCTTGGAAGTAATATCAGCGATAGTTTTATTTTTAACGTCAGCCGCAAGCGTAGCGGATGTTGAAAAATGATTATTAAGAACATTCAAAGGCAGATTAGGAGAAACAATACTAGAAGGGGACTTTGCTATGCCAAGCGATTTCAAGAACTTCCAAATATCAGCCGGTGACGAATTGATAACATTTTCACAAATGTATCGGCGTTTAGATGCTCTTACCATCTGGTTGCAGCGGTTTCTAGCCAACTTATACAGGATCCAGTTCTCCTCACTGCGGTCTCGCCTATATTTTCTAAAAGCCCGGTCTCGTCGTCTCATTGCCATCCGAACTCCAGGGGTTATCCATGAAGCTGGGGGGCGCTTGACACGAACAGCCCTCAGTGGCGCATGCGTGTCCATGAGCTGGAGTACGTACCTGTTAAAGATATCCACTTTCTGATCCACTGAAGATGACTGGGCAATATCAACCCAATCCAGGGCTTGTGCATCACTATTGAGCTTTTCTTTATTTAATTTTACGAAATGCCGGATTAAAACAATAGCAGGCCGCTGCTTAGGGGGTTTCATTTTGTAGGACATGTAAATGAGATCGTGTCTGGATAAACCAGGCGCAGCGACCTGACCGTGGTTGGCAACGAGATCCACAGAAGATGCAATCATGAGATCAAGCCAGGAATCGCTTGAGTCAAAGTTATGATGAGTCGGATTAAGTTTAAGGAGAGATAGACTCGACGACTCCAGGATCGCTCTCAGTCTGCGTGATCGAGGGTTATCCTTAAAAAGGTCAGTGTTAAAATCACCCATGACTATGAGATGTTTGTACTCTGAGGAAACAGATTCAAAGAGAGATTCAAGAATGGAGAAGTAATCTATAGCAGGAGGGCAGTAAACAACTCCTAGAACGGCCTTAACCCCTTTAACTACAATTTCAAGAAATAAGTACTCAGGGCTGCCATTATAAATCGGGGATGAAGAAAATAAGACTTTGTAAGGGATATCACTACGCAAGTAAATGGCAACACCCCCGGCTCTTTTCCCTGTACGATCGTTGCGAATTAAAATATAGCCAGGTAAACAGTAAAAAGTAGAGGGAAGTTCAGGTTTTAGCCAACTTTCGGACACTAAAACAGCATGCAAAGTAACGTCAGAAAATAAATTCAATATCTCAGAATGGTGCTGAGGAATGCTCTGAGCATTGACATGACATACGTTAAAGCACTTGTCAAATCGCTGGCACTCACTACTCAGAAAATCATTTACGGACAGAGAGTCGTTAAGAGTTGAAAAAGACGTGGAAGAACAAGAATAAAATGAGTCGTCGTCAGACATAATTATTACGCAGGTAATTTAAAAATATAATATAAGCAAAAAAAATAATAGATAATATAATAATGTTAAATAAAAATTCACTAAAGAATTAATTGCATAACCTGCCGGCAGACTGTTCACAAAACAAATCTAAAAACTAATGCGCGTTTCCGAACGTAACTGAACGCAATACGCCGTAGACAGTGACAACTGACAGACAAGTGACAGCGACATATCAAAGCAAAAATAATGACTATCAAGAACAAAGTCGGTACACGTTAAATCGGTTAAATAAATGAATATAGTGCAAAGATTACTAATAAGTATGATATAGTCACTGTGACGTGCTCCCACTGCCCAAAATCGGCGAACAAAAACAAGCTATATGAATGAACAATTACGCAAAAAGGAAATGACAAAATTATAAGAGTAAACAAAACAAGTCAAGTTACTTCTTCCTTGCCAACCTCCTTGACCGAGTGTGTGCCTGCGCCGGTGCCGGGCTAGTATTATTCGAGCCAGGGTTAAAATCCGGCAGAACCACCTGATCCAGCGACTTGCCATGCTCCGCACCCAGCGCGTTGACTTCCTCAACAGTGAAGACACGACGACGTTTGCCATTAGGGAGTTTGACGTTAATGTTTCCATCCATTGTCCACACATTAGTCACACCAAACAACTTACGAGCTGTTGCAAAAGCAGACTGCCGCCGACGAGTGAGGTACTCGGACACTACATAAGAGGTGCCCTTCAGCTTGGTCTTGGTTTTCCAGATTTGGCCCCTAATAGCAGACTCCATGAACCGAAGCAGGATTGGTCTAGAGTGACCTTCTGAAGCTGTACCCAGCCTGTGGCATACTGTTAGTGAAGATGGCACCAGATCAGCGATGCCCAGCTTATCCTGCAGAAGGGATGCCACACTCTCCGGGAGCCTCTCACCAGGTTTCTCAGGCACACCGCCAAGCAGCAAGAACTTTTTCCTGTGACGCATCTCTATGACATCAACACCCCTGCTCACCTCAGCAATCTGCAGCTGCAATGCACTGAGGACACTGCACACATGCTCTTTGAATGTTGAGAAATCCTTGTGAAGCCCGCTCAAGTCCGCTCCAGCTGATGAAATCTTCAGATGTTCTTCAAAGTCAGCCATCCGCCGGTTGAGGGATGTAATAGCCAAACGCTGTGTCTCCGCAATGTCAGCTATTGAGCTCATGATAGTGGCTTAGCGCTAAAGTGCAAATAGTCAGTGAGGTCAAAGTTCAAGTGACAGCTCAAGCCAGCAAGTAAATGCAATAACCACTGTTTAGGGCATGATATGTTACTGCCCACACAATATGTACTTAAGTGTATGTTAATATAAAATACTAGGTAAGAATATTAATTAAAATATTGAAAAATCTATTAAAATTAAAATAAATGATTTGGGAATATGTGTTTACTTTTTTGCGCCTACCCACCAAAAAAAAAAAAAAAAAAACGAAAAAAAAAGAAAAATTTTTTTATTTAAGAACGAAGCGAGCTCAGCAATTCGTGAACATAACTATAGCTTTAAGGGCTTCATATAATTGATACTGCGGTAATTACTCCGCTGCACAAATTGTACTAACTAACTTTAACTTTAACGTTATGTAACTTTGCCTTAAATACTCTGCAGGAAAATAAGCCAATGACTGAGGCATACATTGCGTTGTGTTGTGTAAAACCAAAACAGGCATCATCGCACTTTTAGCGATATACTGAGGAGAGCGATTAATTACAATTTACTGACGCCACATTGAGCTTTCAAAGCCTACTACGTGTCAACGCCAGAATTGTGAATTGGCACAATATCGTGTTTCATATGCACGAAAACCCTTGCATATTAACAGTAAGCGGTTCAAATAAGAGGAAAACTGTTTGTCTAGTGCGGTTATACTATAAAATACAGTCAGGCGCCACGCGACACCTACGAGACAACGATTGTTCATGGAACAATGTCATTTAAAAATAGTCTTCACATCACTGGTTGAGCTTGTCTATCATAGACAGGCTCAACAATTGATGTGACGATAGTAGTAGCTGTTAAATTATCATAGTTTAAACAATATATTTTAGCTTTGCTGGACACTTGTTGTTTCTGGTAAAATTGTATGTAATTTGTGTGTATTTTGGTTTCAGCAACATTAATTTAGGTCTCGCCAAGTGTTACTTACTAGAATCGTGGATAAAATATAGAAATAATAATATACTGGTTCCGGTCAGGGTTACGGATATGAAATTATTTCGGCTTATTCATTTAAGTCAAAGTCTAAAGTATTTATTCAACAAGGCCAATAAACGGCACTTTTGAACGTCAAACAATAAAAAAATTAAATAAAAATTACAAGTGATAAACATTGATTCTACCGTGCATTCAGAAAAGTAGCTTGTTATGGAGAAGAACGCATAAAAAACTCCATACCTTCTCTTTTTTTATTAATAGATGTTTTACAATATTTACATAAGTACCTACATTAATAAATTCATATATGTGAGGACGATGCATTACACTATACTGCGTACAGGTATAACGTATTAAAAGCATTAACAGGTAAATTTATTTATTTAATAAACAGGATCATGGTTCTCACATACTTACAAATATTGCAAACATAGGTAAAATACCTAAATCAACACCAACGGAACAGTGTGTGTGTAAATTTCTTTAAAACAAAATGATTACAATAACTATGAAAAGGAATATAAATTAACAAATTTGATTTTGTCTACACTAAAGATTGCCCTATTGAGCAGGACCAGCATGTTTCCAAGCATTCTTAACATGAATATAATCATCTAATTTGTAATATGCTTGTTACCAAAGTGTGCTTTTAACTTTTTTTTTTTAATCAACTTTCATTTAGTTTTAATATATCACAAGGTATTTTGTTATAGAATTTAACACTACCTTATGAAAGATGAGGGTACATTAGCTAGTCTATAAGATGGTTGGTCTAACTTATCTTTATTTCTCGTATTACAATTGTGTCTATCACTGACTTTACGAAAGAGATGTATATTTTTCCTTACATACATAATATTTTCATAAATTAACTGGCAAGAAAGTGTCATAATATTAATATTTTCAAATAGTTAAATTAGTTAATAGTTAAGTTAGTTAAGTTAGTTTTAATTTATGGCCCTGACAGCTCTCTTTTGCAATATAAATATGGATTCAATGTTAGCTGCTCGACCCCACAGTAAAATAATGCATAATGCTGTGAAAGAAACTAAAATAGACCAAACGATTTCTACATACGTTAGCTGTCTTATCTTTCTAACATCATAAGTAGCTGAGCATAGCCGACCCGCAAGAGCTGTTATGTGAGGATCCCATTGCAATTTGTCGTCTATAGTGATTCCTAGGAAAACTGTTTGAATTACAAATTTATTCAATATATGTCGCATTCGGTACTTCTAACATTCGGCAATGTGAATCTAATATTTGGTTTTATGTTTTATTAAGTACCAAATTGTTTGCCGTGAAACAATTTTGGACCTGATGAATAGAGTTATACACATCATCAAGATTTTGTGACCGCCGATCTATTTTAAATATCAAAGATGTGTCATCAGCAAACAACACCATCTTCGGTTGATTTTGTAGTAATTGGGGTAAATCGTTAATATAAACTAAAAAAAGGAATGGACCCAATATCAAGTCTTGAGGATAATCCATTGTCATTTCAAACCCTAGTGAGTTTACGTCGTTTACCTGCACATTAATTTGTCTGGCTTTTAAATATGATCTAAGTAACTCAAGGGCTGTTATGTCTAATTCCACAGTGCTTGAGCTCCAACAATAATGTCTTATGGTTAACGCAATCGAACGCCTTCGACAGGTCGCAAAATATTTAATTAATTTCAGATAGTTTTAGTTACGGAGATTAGATATTCAAGAAATTATAAAAGTAAAACACATATAGTTAATAATTTGACTTTATTTCTAAGTTTTCATTTGTCGTCTTGCAAGTGACGCACGCGGCTAGTGTGTCGGCTCGGCCAGGCAGAAAAATCTGCCAGAATGTGTCTTATTTAAACTCAGCCCATATCCATAAGTTTTATATTAGATTCGGTTACGGTTATGGATGGATTTTTATTTCGGATATCCGATAGATCCTGTTATGTTTATGGAGCTCGTTAACATTCCTGCTTAAAATTGTCATAACTAACACAGTCCCGTAAGGGCTTCTATTTAATTGATATTAAAAATCGAGCTCTTTGTACGAACGCTAAAGCGAACCACATAAAGGCTATTTTGTGCCCTAAAGAGGTAAGAGAGTTAATTCCTCTGGTAAATTACCATATTTATTTTCAAAATAAAACATATTTAATAGCAATATCACCAGACATAAACAGTCTTGATTCTCCATCCGCGTCGGATCCATTTACTTGAGAGCTATTCGTACATCTTCGAATAGTCTACGTCCATTGCAAAATCAAATAGATTTTAGACAAATTTTATGCTGATGTGCACCTGGTACCTTCATGTAACTTTTAAACAGCTAGATTTAGTGCAATATCTTGGCCTAGTTACTTATTTTTTATGAGCAAACTTTTCTCTGGTAAAAAATCACAAATAGTAAATTCTATTTGCTGAACATGGTTAAAAGACGTCTTTTCAATAAGTTATGTAAAAATTAAGTTAACCATCTATGAAATACCAGATACCAATTAACAGAATACGAATAATAATAATCTTTTAATCATATTTTATCAATATTCCCAGACAAGGTCAAGTCTGGCGACATAAACCTATTTTTCTGTGTTTTGTAGTCAATCGTCAGTTTTATCTCAATAACAAAGGCGACAAGTTTATCGACTATCGAAGGATTCCATTGATAGTTTATCAGGTACATGCCCATCCTTAGCCAAAGTAACATTTTTGAAGTTAATGCTTCTTTAGCCGCATTGAGCGATTTTTGTGGAGCTGGAACATATGGATACGCGTCTGTGACAGACTAATGTGACAGCGTCATCGACATGGTAATGTGACGTCTGACAGAATAACTAATCGTGTTATTCTAAACATTTAGTTTTTGCATTGTTGTCGACAGTTTCAATGACTGCCTTTTTTTTAAATCTTGAGTGACAAAGTTTCACTAAACAATCTGGTACCGAAAAGTTAATTACAGACAAGTTATTTATCCCAAAAGTTGGGAAAAAAATGTGCTGCAGAACATACTACGAATACTTAGCTAATTGTAAGCCTAACAGGAAGGCAGGTAGTTTCACAAAGTGCATTAGAACGGAATTATCTCTACAGATGGGAGGAGAGATGGGACATGGGTATTGTCCAGTAATTAGATTGTGTGGGTCAGATGGCTGTAGCTCTTCGGTAAGTAATAGCAAACCAGGTTTTATAGCTAATCTTTTTGTAAAGAGGGTTGGTAGCAATGAGTTGGATGTGTCATCCTGTTTGCAAAATGCAAATACATACGAATATTATAAATGCGAAAGTAACTCTGTTTATCCGTTTATATGACAGAACAGTAAATCAAATTTTTTTTAAAATATGCACATAAATTGGACCTGCCCGGAGCTATCATCTCCTGCACTAATTACCGATTTCCACGCGGGTGAATTCGTTAGCAGAAGCTGAATCTGAAAATTACTTAAAAATCTTAGCATGATCGTTTCATCAGAAAGACGTATCCTGCTGGAGAAATACCTTGACTTACTTGACTTAAGATCCTATGGCCCCTAGCTGGGGCAGAGGGCTTCCACAGTAATCCTCCATCGAGGCCGGTCTTGAGCTTCGCGCTTCACCTCGCTCCACGCCGTTCCGATACTCGTCACTTCAGCCAATACGATGCGTCTCCAGGTTTGACGGGGACGGCCTCGCTTCCTTTTTCCTTGAGGATTCCAATGCAAGGCCTGTTTAGGAATGTGATCGGAATCCCTCCGAAGCGTGTGACCAATCCAACACCATTTACGCCGCTTGATCTGGCGGTCGATCGGGGTCTCGTGGCATTTCTCCAACAGCTCTGCATTAGAGATGATCTCGGGCTAGTAAATTCCGAGGATACGACGAAGACATCGGTTGACGAAGATCTGGATTTGGCGTGAAATGTCAGAAAGACGTATACTGCTGGAGAAATACCTTATTAAGGCTTAAAAGTTAGTTTTTTTTTATTAAAAGCAGGCAAAGGTATGAATTAACAGCCTATCAAAAGAGTTTGTATATCTTTAACAGTATTTATTATATTTATGTTGCATTCAAAATCAAGATGGTCGCTGTTTGTGGTAAATGTGAGTTATTAATAAGTGATAAATGGCACTACAGCTCAGCTCTGCTGTGATTGGCGGAGTTGATTGATGATGTTGACCTACGTAGTGAGAGATTTATATATCTTCCTTGCTTTAATTTTGTACAAGTTATCGAGAGAGAGAATTAGTTAGATGAATGCTAAAGAGATTGTTAGGTATATCTTTACAATTTTTTTCTATTCTAATACTGAACAATAAGGCAAAATAATTATTCTATTTTTTTAATATATTTTATGTTATTTTCAGCACGTTCTGTCCCACTTAGGGCAAAGGCCGCTTATTCCTTCCAATTCGCCCGGTTAAGAGCAATTATAGACCAATCTTGTCGATAGGCATTAATTTTATTATTTTCATAATAGGAGCCATTAATAAGGCGCGGTAACAGTTATAATGATACACGAGGAGTGGTATGAACCATGTATTGGTACACACATACACGTAACTATGTACAGAAACGTAGAACTTAAATTAATTTAACTAACGCAACTCTACTCGACGCTATATTAGTTAGCGTGGCGTCTGGTATCAATACTCAGATCTAACTGGTTGACAATATACATCTTATGCTAAGGATTCGCTTGCAGGTCATATATACTTATTTAATGTAACTAAATTTTTTCAGATAGCCAAACATAGCTACTAAACTTAAATTCAACTTTATTTTTTAAATTCAGAAACCAGTGTAAGCCTTGAAGTATCATTCGTAGTTTTTTCATAAGTACATAGTTAAATTTTTAAAAGAATTTAAGTTCATCGGTCTGACTTTCATGACTTCAGATTCGTTAGATTGAAAAACTGTGCATCTTTGCCTTGTCTTAGAATTGAAAGATCTGTTGCTATTTCTACGCCGCTAAGTCGTGAATAATTTATCTCCTATGTTACTTTTAGAGGTAAGATTATACTGGATTGTTTCGCTAAGCTAAGTGAAAAATAAGCTTGGTATAAATACACATTATTTTTGCCACTCCGAAAACGTTTCCCCTCGTTAAGTTGGGAAATGAAAATGCTCGTAGATAAGTGTTTAAATACAGGTGTTGCTTTAAAAATCTTGCTAGAATTTTATTTCACAATGGCTATGGTATTTTTTATTTGTTAGCTAGAAGTGAAGTGCCATTCCTTCTTGTTTCATTCCAATCTCAATGAAGGTGGAATGACAGTAAAAGACCTGAGGTCACTTCACCTAACTTTTCACGGTGATTGATTTACAGGACAACACTACTGTTGTTTTGTCTGTGTGTTAGACATCGCTGACAACGGTGAAGGATAACATCAAAGTCAAATGTATTTATTTCAACTAAGCGGCACTTTTGAACTTTAACTACTACTTACAAGTAATAAAAATTGATTCCACTGTGCATTCGGAAAAATAGCTCTCTATACTTACTCTTTAAAAAAGATAAGTTGTTTACAATATTTACTTAAGTACAAACGTTAATAAATTCAGATACGTGAGAGCGATGCACCCAGAACTACTATACTTACTACATGTAGGTATCGGTATCGTATCATCGTGCTGGACTTATTCTGAAATCGCCAACCCATCTTGAGCAAGCGTGGTGATTAAATAATGCTCGTGCCTGCTCTCTATAAAAATAGGCCTTTGTCCTGCAGTGGCACAGTAACTGGCTGTTACTGTGTTCACTTTATTCTGGTATATTTAGTAGGTAATTACAAAATGTTCTTTTTATCTAAGAAAATAATAAATTTAGCAAATATAAATGGAAAATTATAAATGTGAAAAAAGTACAGCAGTAAGTTAAAGTTCTCAACTTCATGAGCAATTTTAGAACTTTTTACATAAGTAAATGAAATCACCAGTTTCATAAATAAGGTTTTTATTTCTATTCTTCGTTACAGTTTTTTTAGATACTCGTTAACGCAGGCTGGATGAGGATCCGTCAGTTGGCAGGGCTTCGACCGCTACATTTTGGACATTCCTCTTCTCCCGTCAAATCCTTATACCTGAAACATAAAAATAACACTCAGACAATTTTTGTGAAACCCTTTAAAAAATTACGATAGATTCATTTTATGATTCTGGGCACCCTAGTGTTGGCATTTTTCGTCGGCTTTTGCTGTTTTTTTATAATAAATCTTTATTTTTTTACTATAATCAGTTTAAATCGTTATTCATATCTAGTTCAATTAGATTTCAATTATTTGCCTTTACTGGCTCGCCGACAAAGAGAACAAGTGCGGGCGGCGCTGGCGTTTTGGTACTGTCCAGAGGCGTTGACCTATGTCGTGAACTTTAGGAAATCATCTGATAGCTTTAGAATTTTACTTTCACTGCTATTTTTTGTGAAAAAGCAAATTAATGTTTTATTTTTAAAAACCTACGATTAATTCCAGAATTATGCGTTGAATCCATGGTAGTTTTTTTCACGTCGGTGTCTGACACACCCCGTGTAATAAAATCAAATATTAACTTCATAATAATATTTTTGTTTTATTTTCCTAAGTAGAGCGTTGTTTTGTTTTATATTTGAAAATTCAACGGGAGTTAAATGTATTCACTACCTAAGTCGGCATACAAAACTGTGTCATTGATCTTATTTTTTTTATCGGAATACTCCAGCCTAGTCCAGTCCAGTCTATACTGGTATTTCTATTCCGACAATTAGGTTTTTATACTACTGAATAACTGGATATATTATAATTTTTTCACTTTTATTCTACCGGCGCACAAATTTTGTCGTATTTATTCTAGGTATAGACAGTTTTATTAATAAAAATCTCTGAACTGAAGGCCAATTCTTGTAATTAAAACGTACAAATTAAGGTCGTAATAATTATTATCTCATCGATAATCAATGTCAAACGCATGTCAAACTGTAGGAAAGTGTTTGTGACAAATCGTTTCTCAGATACGAAAGCGAACGTTCTTTATAAATACGGGAATTACCCCTCAGTTTTCTGTTGAGCACCTTTTATATTAAGCAGATTCATTTAAATTTACCAAGGAGTTTAGAGTTGATATATGACTCACATGTAGGCGGCGATATTAAATAAAAGCACATGAGAAATAAAATTTAACTCACTTGTCACAGGTAACGCAATTGTTTAAGAGGTGAACTTGATTTTCTGGGCACCGGCATTTTGAATTTCCATCCTTAGTGATATATTGTCTCTTAACCCTTTTGTTAACTGAAGTGTCTGTTTGCTCGGGTGCTGAGCTGTCAATCGGTTGCGCCGAACTCAGCGCGGCGAGTAACGCGACCATCACGATAAACACAACAAAGAACTTCATGGTGACAGTGGCAAAAGAAGCCGTGTTATTACACGACTGCGAGCGGAATAATGTAGCAGTCTGCTATTACTATGCCTTTTATACAAAATACACACCACCCACACCACAAGATGACGGGCCAATTTATAATACTAGTTAGTATTATTTATTTTTCCTTGGGTACACTTACGTAGTTTAGGGATAATCGTCGGTTGATGTCACACTTAAAGATGTCAGTAAACAAGCCCTCAGGTGAGTTTGCCTTGGTCTTAAATGTTTAAAAACATATAAAATAATAATAAATTATTATAATTGATTGATTGCGGACAAACATAACTCATTAAATCATGATAAATGATTTGTTATAAACAAATCATTTATCATGATTTAATGAGTATATGACTCACATGTAGGCGGCGATATTAAATAAAAGCACATGAGAAATAAAATTTAACTCACTTGTCACAGGTAACGCAATTGTTTAAGAGGTGAACTTGATTTTCTGGGCACCGGCATTTTGAATTTCCATCCTTAGTGATATATTGTCTCTTAACCCTTTTGTTAACTGAAGTGTCTGTTTGCTCGGGTGCTGAGCTGTCAATCGGTTGCGCCGAACTCAGCGCGGCGAGTAACGCGACCATCACGATAAACACAACAAAGAACTTCATGGTGACAGTGGCAAAAGAAGCCGTGTTATTACACGACTGCGAGCGGAATAATGTAGCAGTCTGCTATTACTATGCCTTTTATACAAAATACACACCACCCACACCACAAGATGACGGGCCAATTTATAATACTAGTTAGTATTATTTATTTTTCCTTGGGTACACTTACGTAGTTTAGGGATAATCGTCGGTTGATGTCACACTTAAAGATGTCAGTAAACAAGCCCTCAGGTGAGTTTGCCTTGGTCTTAAATGTTTAAAAACATATAAAATAATAATAAATTATTATAATTGATTGATTGCGGACAAACATAACTCATTAAATCATGATAAATGATTTGTTTATAAGGTAATCGCGTAACTTTTATTTTTAAGACCTTTTCCAATAATAAAATATGAGGATTGATGTTTCGTATTTTTGACACACTGTAAATTAGACAGCTCACAATATGTTTCGTACCTCAAATGATAGGTTGAAATCACAAATTTACAATGTGAGAGTATTTGGAGTCAATAACGTGTTTAACCCTACTTTAATGTTACCATTTGACAGAAGTAGAGTACCTGAAAAAAAAAAATCTTTTGAATCAAACCTTAACTATCGCTTAATGCATTAAAATTGTTCTAGTATCTATAATGACTCCTATCCTTAGTAAAAGACTATGTCCTGGATACGTTTTGTCCGGGGAATATCTTCCCTTGGGATAATATTGACGCAGGTGAAGTCGCTGGTAGAAGCTGGTATCTAAATATATATATATATATTATATTTAAAAAAAATATAGACATTCACGCGGGCGAAACCACTGTCAATAGCTGGTCTCATATACTTAAGTCTTTTTGTGAATTGTTTTCGCTGATAAAATAACTTTGTTTAAACACTCTCATTTATATCGCTGATCATCTTCTTCTTTTTGATTCGACGGTAAATTCAATTAAATTGTTTAAGACCAGTAGGTGGCCATTGCAACGGTAGAAGCACTGTACAGGTCATCCAGGGTGCAAGTGAATGGACAGCTGCGACACTCCAGTAAGTGGGACGTAATCTGTACTGCACCATACTCGCGACGGGTGTCCGATGGATCAATAAGCTCCCATTTTGCCAAATCATACTTACTTGCCTTCTATACAGTCCACTACTATTTATGACCGAGCGGCAGATGTTCCTTGGGCTCAACAAAGTCATAGAGTGGTGGACACTTCTCTTCCCACAATATTCTCCTCTCCACAGGCGGCCTGTCTTGGATTGCCAGAGTAGTTTATAGGAAGCTCATTCGACTTTTTAGTCTACTCAGAGTTGTCGAGTAGTCGTAGAGGGGATATCGGGAATCGGATTCCTCGATCATTTCTTCCATCGCACATGCGACATGCCTTCGTACCGGATGTAGTGCTATGCCTATATGACATCACTTTCTTTGTGTAAATCCTCTCATTAATATTGCTAGATTGACTCTTTGTCTTGTAAAACCTCTAGTTCCACTACTCTAACTTTATTTTCAATGCCTCATTTGCCCCACCATTGTATTCATTAGTAGCTTTATATGCCTACTTCGTTTAGTTTCGCAAATAGCAGACAATGAGGCATTGCGGAGGTAGTAATTAAATCTATAGATCTCAGGGGCGAGTTTTTGGAGCTAACTTGGGAAGATCATGACGAATTAATAGATAAATCTGTAGTAATAAATAATAAAGAGAATAACATTATTACCTATATCTCGATTTAAAATCTTGTTTTTCATTGAGTCTACTGCGGCCATCGCCCAACTACCTATGTAATGTTCGGCTTCCAGTCTAATCTGATGACGCTGAAAACTTATTTAGCGTCAAACTTATTTAACTGGTCACTGGTGACCAGTTTAATAAAGAACAGCGAAAAATAACTTTCTTTTCCGAAGTCGGTGTCGAAAAACGGAAAACAATAAGTGCCAAAGACACTGACTTCGGAAAAGAATGTTATTTTTCGCTTTGTAATGTTTTGTTTTGGATGTCCGTTTGATTTTTTTATTAAAACATTTAAGAGTATTAATAACGCAATAGCTTACTGCTGGTAAACGCTGCGAATAAGCAAATAATTAAAAAAAAGTTAAGTCTTTACATAAGTAAAGACTTAATTTTTTTTAATTATTTGCTTTTTGTTGAAAATGGCATCCATTACTTTTTCGTCCAACAGGCAGTTTTATTAAAAACTGATCAAGAAATAATATTTTAAAATGATGTATTGGTTGGTTTTAAGTATTAATTTAGTAGTAGGTAAAAGCTGCAAAAAGAACAAATGCCCTCGAGTTATCAAACCATTAAAATGAAATATTGTCTTACTGCAACCTTTTTACCCGACTGCCGAAGGAGGGTCAAAATTTAAATCAAACTTTTTTATTTCACATAGGCCTACAAGGGCACTTATACAACGTCGACAAAAATTGCACGGTTCGGGTTGGTCGTTTCCTATGGAGAAGAACCGGCAAGAAACTCCATGGTTACTCTTTTAAAAAATGGTTTGGTTTTACAATATTTCTATGTTACAGCATTAGTACTATGGGGTGACAACGTAGGCCCGACAATAAGTCGTAAGAAACTAAAAAAAATATTATATAATATATAAAAAAGTTAACAAATGTTAACTAACATCTAGAAGGCCTACATTGTTCACACATTCACAAAATAATCGGTAAAAGAATCTATACAAAGGTAAAAGTATATATATAACAAGACTAAATTTAACATGTGGTACAAATGTTGTTATCAGTGCTGTAACTATTCTTAGCAAAGAGCTATAAAGATGATTGCGAACCATTGTAAAAAGTCAAATTAAAAGAAGAAAACAAAAAAAAAGAGAAAAAATGAGATTGAGAATAGTTAGAGAAATGCATATATTTGTGCCGTTTATGAGTTACGAGGGAAGCCGCATGCGCAGAAGAAGCTAAAGCCAAAATTTTTATCTTCAAAGTAATCTTTTTTAATAAGGACACGTTTGATGTGATTTTTGAACTTTTCATCGGTAGGTTCTATAACTGAATTTGGCAACTTGTTGTAAAAGCGTATACTATTTATAAGAAAGACTTGCTAGTTTTCGTAAATTTGAATTTGGTTATTCCAATTCGTGCTTACTGCGTGTATTTAAATTATGGAAGTCCCTAGTTCTAGTTTTGAAAAGCCCTCGATTATTGCGGACATACAATATACATTCCAAAATATAAAGTAAACGTAGAGTCAGTATATCGATCTCTTTAAATTTATCTCTGAGGGACTCGCGAAGACTCATTTTAAAGATCGCGCGGATTGCCCCCTTTTGTAAGATGAAAATTGAGTAAACATCTGCTGCTGATCTCCACAGCAGAATGCCATAAGACATAATACTGTGGAAATAAGCATAGTATACTAACCTAGCTGTGGCTACATCGGTTAACTGCCTTATTTTCCTTACTGCATATGCAGCTGAACTTAACCTACCCGAAAGAGTTCTAATTTGCGCGCTCTACTGCAATTTTGAATCGATAGTAATCCCTTAGAATACAGTTTCCGTTATAACTTCAAGATTTTTGCCGTCAAGATTCAAGTTTAGTTCACATTGTGGTACATTTGGTAAAGAGAACTTAAGAGCGCGGCGAACCATGAATTGTCCATACAAACGTAATACCAAAATCTTTTGTAATTTTAGCATATTTCCACAATATTATGATGATATTCGGATTAAGACAGTATTTATCTAGGTTCCTACGTCTTCTTTTTTTCTAAATACTCACCTAAAATGAAGTATTAGCGAATTCCATTTTGTATATTTTTACAGCGTAAATGACATGTTTTCTTTTTGATATTTCTGTATTATAAAAAACAATATGTTTATTAATATCGTACCAGGAACATAGCTCATATTATCAAATAACAAATAATCGTTTTTTTTTTTAAAAACATTTAGTTTTCATTCATAATTTTTGGTATTACGGAACACATCAAATTAATCACACATTTCCAATAGCTAGTATTGCTGTCGCGTCAAGCAAATGTCAATGTGTGCGTGGTCGCACTGCTCACGGTTGTGTATCGTTCGTACGGCGTGGGGTTTGTTCGGGGCACTTCGGGTGTGGTTCGGGTGTGTTTTACTGTTTTTTGTTCTACTGTTCTGGGGATTGTTTGTTGTCATTATTAGACGATTACTTCACTATGCTTTATGTGCGCGTTTATTTATTTTCTAAATTGTATTATTTTAATATTTTTGACACTATTGACTTATGCTATGAACTTGGATTTAGATTTGCCTTGTGATTTGAACTTTGGTATTGAGTAATCTACTTTTTTACGAACTTTGCGTTGTTTACGGACTTTGTTATTATTTACTATATGGTTCGGTTGCCGACATGGTCTCCGAACGTTGGGATGTTTCTCACAGGAAGTACCTATTTCCCAATGGCATAATACAATAAGGTAAATTAATAGGTACCTTAGTTTATCTATACTAATATTATCAAGCTGAAGAGTTTGTTTGTTTGTTTGAACGCACTAATCTCAGGAACTACTGGTTGGAGTTGAAAAAATATTTTTGTGTTGGATAGTCCATTTATTGAGGAAGAATATAGGTTATAACATCACGCTACAACCAGTAGGCGCGGCGCATAAATGAAAAATGTTGTAAAAACGGGCAAAATATTCCTTTTTGAGAGCTTCCGTTGCGTGCGTTGCGTACGATCATGTATGTAGTATAGAGTAGGTATGTAGATAGGGTAGGGTAGGGTAGGGTAGGTAGGTAGGTATATTGACGGGAGCGAAGCCGTGGTGGACAGCTAGTTTTGTATAAATTAGTATTTACCTATCTACCTATCCATCAACTTACGAAGCTTTGTTTTTAGGGTTCCGTACCCAAAGGGTAAAAACGGGACCCTATTACTAAGACTCCGCGGTCCGTCTGTCTGTCTGTCTGTCACCAGGCTTTATCTCAAGAACCGTGATAGCTAGAGTGTTGAAATTTTCACAGATGATGTATTTCTGTTGCCGCTATAACAACAAATACTAAAAATAAATATTCCCATACAAAAAAATATATTTTTATGCCGTTTTTTGCTGTAATGGTACGGAACCCTTCGTGCGCGAGTCCGAATTGCACTTGGCCGGTATTTTTCGTTTGTTTATTCATGTCATGTGACAAAGCGGGCGTATACTATACTTACTGTGACGTTAGTTCGGCCAGTTCCGCTCACCCAGGGTAGGGTGACCATGCGATTGGACTTGCATGCACAAGCGCGGTTTTATACCCTCGGTCCATATTTTGCTGGACATTTTTTTTGTAAAATTCCTGTTACAAAAAACTAAAAATCCAAATTTGTTCTAGTTTATTTAATTATTCTGGGATTTTTATCTGGACTTCGGTGACCCTTACCCTGGAGAGGTTCTAATAGACTTTGATAACTGGCTGGCTAATCGACTTCATAATAAACTGAAAAAATATTTACAGAGCCACGACGATCAAGGAAAAACCACTTTGGCCATCAGTTTTCATAAAGAAACACTAGAAAGAAAGAAAATAAGCGTGTTTAGTGTGGATCTTTGACACTATGTTTTCTGATTACTATTATTGTATTTTATTTTCGTTCAGTCGATAATTTAATTGTGGTCACCCTACACGACCTTATCAAGTTTCGATTTATATTTTTTAAACAGATGAATGATGATATTTTTTTATTCAAGATCCTTGTTTTTATTTTTACCTAGAGGACGCCTCGCGGTTTCACCCGCGTAGTTCCTGTTCCCGTGGGAAGATCTATCCACGCTACTATCTAGGCTACTTTTTATTCCTGTAGATAAAAAACCTATGTCACCCGGGGATAAAGTAGCTTCCCAACGGTGAAAGAATTTTTGAAATCGGTCCAGTAGTTTTGGAGCTTATTCGGTACAAACAAACAAACAATCAAACAAAAAAATCTTTCCTCTTTATAATATTGGTATAGATATTTTTAGCTCAGAGCGCTTTTATTTATCTGTATCTACTTATATGCGTAAATAGGCATACATTATTGGAATATTTGTCTTTTACTAATACTTTGCCTAAGTAACACTTGTAATATATTACTTGCATTCATTATTTATTATAACAACACATGTTTGAGGTTTAGTAAAAGGAATACCTACATAAATAAGACAAAAGAACGCGGGCGCCGTTCGCGTCGGCCGGCTTTCGAGTCGATAGGATGATTAGGTAGCGATATCTATCTGCTCACACACACACACACACGGCTACGCACGGCGTACCGCGTGTGCGTGCAAACCGAGATAGCAATACTCCGAACGAATTTTTCGCTCGCCTCGAATTGCATTTGCGAGCTTTGTTCGCCGCGCCCTTAAGACATTTTGTTTTTTTCGCATTCAGTAAAAGATTGTTAGCTGCGAACCATTTTGAGAGAATAATTTGACTTTCATGGACATGTAAGACATCCGTATTTTTCCTATCAATTTTAAAAATTAGCGAAGTATCAGCAAATAGAACAGTATCCGATAATTTGGCCATCATAAAAGGGAGATCATTAATGTAAACAAGAAAGATGAAAGGGCCAAGAATTGAACCTTGAGGCACGCCCATCTTGTCTAAAGACCCGGAGGACGTCGCTCCATTAACATTTACTTTTTGCTGTCTGTTTGATAAATAGGAAAGCACGAGATCAGCAGATTTTCCACGAATTCCGTAGTGGTGTAATTTACAGATCAGTGTGTTGTGGTCGACGCAGTCGAAAGCTTTTGAGAGATCACAGAAAATGCCAATGCCATCCTGGGACCTCTCCCAAGCCTCCAAGATGTGGCTGATGAGTTTTACTCCCGCGTTCGTTGTCGATCTACCTTTCGTGAAACCAAACTGTTGACTATGCAGGATCCCATTTGAATTGAAGTGAGACAACATCTGGCCCAGCATGATTTTTTCATAGATTTTACTCAATGCTGGCAGCACGAATATAGGTCTATAATTAGAGGGATCACTCTTACAGCCTGATTTGAAAATTTGTATTACTTTACTGTGCTTCATTAAGTCAGGAAACATGCCGCTGTCCAAACTACATTGATTTAATATGCCTGTTAGGACAGGAGCAATTGAGTCAATAATATCTACAAGAACCCTAACGGATATTCCCCATAAGGCTTCAGTATTTTTTTTAAGCTGAGACTTTTGAACAAGTTTTTAATTGTATCAAGACATATTGGTTTAAATTTAAAGGTTGGTATGTCTTTGGTAAAGTTTTCTTTAAGAAGAGCTTCAGCTAATTTAGATGAGGAGGGAAGAGAAGTCGTAACCTCTAACGGAATGTTGGTAAAGAAATGTTCTAATGTCTCAGCGACTTCTTGCTTATCAGAAATTATTTGATTAGTTCTTTACAAAGACATCTCATTCCGGTCGCGTTGTTTTGTCTTGCCAGTTTCTCTATTAATTACTTGCCACACAGTTTTTATTTTATTTTTAGAAATACCAATCTTGTTATTTATTATTTGAGATTTTGCTTGAACGCAAAAAGAGTTCTTTTGTATATTTTGGAATATTAACTTAAAAACGTCGGGTGAAATAGGTAAATAAATAAATCGAAATCATCGCGTTAAATATCCGTGGTATATTGTTTCTCAATTTTGGAATAGTTTCTAACATAAGTGTGAAAAACTTGATCGGAAGTCAAAGATTTTTCGTAATAAAAATTATATAAGATATCTCGGCTTTTTCTTATGCCCACAGTGGCCCATTCAATAAATTTCGATTTGGAATTGTGACTTTAACTGTTTTTACAGGACACGTTTTATTGAATTCTTGGCAAACTGTAGAAAACAACGTGCCGTAATTTATATTGGGGTCTTTTGAATCAAAACTGGCGCTACAAAGGTTGCTAAAAACATTATTAGTAAAAGAATTTAATTTATTTTAGTCAGAGGTCTTAATCGAATTGATTTAGCTTGGTTTAATTTTTTATCTGACTTAAAAGATACTAGTTGACCAGTATGGTCTGACCTAACGCCACTAATTAAAAATTAATCTTTTACTATACAATTAGTTAAAACATTATCTCTGCACGAAGCTGAAGTTGCTGTTATTCTGGTCGGTTCATTAAATAAAAAAATTAAGTTAAATGATTTGAACAATGAAATGAGCTTACATTTTTTCAGGTGAATTGACTAACAGATCTATATTTAAGTCACCATAAACAAAAACTAATTTATTATCTCTGAAAAGTTTACATAATAATTCTTTCATTGTAATTAAAAACAATGACAAGTTTGATGCTGGTGGTCTGTAAATACACAATATAGTATGCTCCTCGACCTCTGCACATGCTACCTCACATAAACGATCAACAGAGTAAGTAGTGACATCCTTTCTTTCCTTATATTAGAGATGACTATTACAAAGTATCAAGGTACCACCACCCACTGTGAATCTGTTGTACGCGCTGGCAACTGACAAATTATTTACATTAAACAATATCATATTTATCTGCTTTTAACCAAGTTTTACCAAAACATATGATATCCATGTGGTATTTATCTACTAACAATTCCACGTCTAAAATTTTGCCGGAGAAGCGATTTATATTTTGATAATATTGTGAAATATTCCTATTCGTCTTCTCTTTTGTCGGCTCTAATCGTTTAAAGAATTAGTAGTATTATCAGGAAAAACTGGATAATACTGTTAAATCACTAAATTTTTGGTGTAAAAAAACAATAAACGGTTACTATGACAAACAAGATAAAATATGCATCAAGTTATTTAAACTAGAAATGTATTCATGAACAAGTAACTTTTCAGAATAGGGCAATGCACATAACATTAATTTGCCTAATCTTAAGTAGGGTGTCAATACCATTAACTATGTCCCTTTTTGTTATACTAAGGCTATTTCCAATAAGAAGTACTACAGTAGTTTGCTCATTCAATTGTGTCTGTTGAATTTTATGAATAAGCTCATTAAATTGCAGTTTATGATAACAATGTTTCACTATTGTATGTTTAGAACGGTTATTTAACAGAGATCCAAAACCTGTTCCTAATCTATCAGAATATACTAAGACATTACTTTTGGTGGGGTTCAAAGTTGTTGCAGTATGATCGACGGGTAAAGTTGTAGGAGCAACATTTTTGTGACATGAGAGGTGGCGGAGCGGCAGCACAACTATAGATGAGGTAGTTAGTCAATTATTCATACCTCTCTGCATTATATTTCACCAGGTCCACCAACTCACAGGCGTCCTACACGTCACACGGCAGGCGTTCACTTAACATCTGTTGACTACATTCATATTTACAAACTATTTCCGTAAGTTTATTTTCCCTACTCAATAATTCCCTTTGAAGGTTCTGAATTTCGACATCATACATTTGTGTACTAGTTTCTAATTTACTATTACATTTTTTTTTTTTTTTTTTTAAGTTTCTTTAATCTTTCCTAAGGTTTACATTATATTTGTAAACAATATGAGTTTTTAAGTTTCTTAATACCTTAAATGATTTTAATATATTTCTTAATTTTATTATGACTACTTAGAATTGGACATTTGGCAATGGTATCATCCCCTGTAAGATCTATGGTAATGGTGGGCCGCTCACACTCCAGTTTGGATGCATTATCCATCAGCTCATTGTATAGGTTATTGGTGTTAGAAACCTCTTGGCTGACTTTCAGCGAGTCTATGGAGGTAATGGTGTTATGAGCCTTGCACAATTCTGCTTCTAGTACAGATATACGCTTCAGTGCCTGGTCATGAGTGTCATGGCACTGCTGATAATCTGACACCAGTTGACGGAGATGGTGATGCTGGTCCAGTATATCCATATGCTGGGAGTAAGTTCTGCATGCTGGTTCTTGAGTTGAGTGTTTTTGTTCACTATTAAGTTAATTTCAACTTCACTTTCTTCTCATTCCCGCAGTAGCTTGGTGCACTCATTTCTAGATGAATCCAGCTCCATCAGCACTGCTTTCAGTTTGTCACTCATGTCACGAACGGTTGCTGCCCGGGTCATCATATTGACTGTTTTCCTTAAGTGACACCTGTAATGTGACAGGAAACAGCTGAGTATGTGAAGAGAATACTATGTTAGTTGAAGACTTGAGATGGGTAATGTGTTTATCAGTCTATGTATGTATGTATGTTTGTTCCTATGTGGCGTTCCAAAGACCAAATGCGTTGGCCGATTTTGATGTTTCTTACATCAATCGATTCATGATAACCTTGCGAGTGGCTACATTAAAATGGGAAAATAGAAAAAAGATGGATTTTGGGCGCCATATTGTGGGGTCCCAATTTATTATTTTCTTCCAAACCTATAGTGTGGGGTATCAAAATAAAAGGGTATGAAAAGGTGATTTCAAAAATATATAACACATATGTTTAAATGTACCTAATTAAACAAAAATTACTAAAATGTTATAAATCAAAATAGTTAATTGAAAAAATCAAAAATCCCGGCTGCTTAAAAGCGAACCAAAAAGACGTAAACAAGAAGAAAATCATGCTGTGCAGTCGGAGGATACATATTTGCAAGCTGGCTGACCAAAACCAGTATCCTCCGACTGCACAGCATGATTTTCTTCTTGTTTACCACGGGCCACGATTACTCAAAATGTTGATAAATTAAATAAAGATAAATCAAAATAAAGTAAATTAAAGCTAAATGAATGGCTATCCGCCATTCATTTAGCTTTAATTTACTTTATTTTCTTTTGTTTAACCTGGGTTTATACGAAATTGAATTAGTAATCCTTAACCGCAAATTGTGATATAAATTTTAATAGATGATGCAATACACTCATAAGTGACAAGGAGTATGTAGGTAGTGTGTTATGGGTACTCTGCTAAATCATTATACCGGCATTATGTTATGTGAAAGGATGAGAGCAGTGGTGGCCCAGTGGTAATGGCTGCGACTTACAAGTTGTAGGTCGTGGGTTCGAACCCAAGCAGGCGCTTAACTTTGTGTAAATTATTTCATCACCACTGTTCTCAAAACGGTGAAGGACAACATCGAGAGGGAACCGGCATGTCTTAGAACCAAACATTTGAAGACATGTGACATCCACTAACATGCACTGGGCCCGCGTAGTGGATTACGGCCCATTATCTCTCACAGAGAGGATGCCTGCACGCATATTGGACCAAATGCGTGTTTAAGTACGGAAAAGGGGTGCATTTATACCCCTATACTATCATAGGATAAAAAATTGTAGGGGTAAGTCTCCTATGGTTTTGTTTAAATAGCTACATACTTATAGAATTATTATATTTATATCATTTTTATTCGTCAATGCAGTAGACCAATTTTTCTTCTTTTTGTAAAAAAAATATAGTCCTGATACTATAGTCATCCTGATTGTATATGTCAGGATCAAGTGATTAATCAGTGCACTATGTTTAATGCCCGGGCATCATGAATCAAGTCAAGTCAAATCGACCAATATAATGAATACTGATTTAAACTTCGATATTTATCACATTGTCTGGTCATTATGAATATTAATATGTAACGTTTAGGCTATTCGATAATTATGGTCAATGAATTAGTCCAATAGCTTAGGGCACCACGACTCTGATAGGTTAAGTTTGAAGGAGATCCTCCTTCATGTTAGGCTCATTTAGACCCTGCAGACAGAAATAGGAACCCCATGCTTGCTGAAATTGTAATTGTACTTATCTATTCTATATTAAAATCAATGTCAACATTAAAATTATTAAAAAAATAAAAACTTTTTAATACCCTGCCAATAATTGTTGGCCATTCAGAAAACCTTGTCAATTTAATTATTTCAGTAGTTTTTACCGTATTGCCTACTCATATTGGGCATTGTTCAAATTGTATAACATATACATTCATACATGCACTTCGCTGTGTACAATGTATCTTATTATCACTTTAGCTTTTACTAGACTAGCGAATAAATGAATAGATAGCTTTATATTGAGAAATTAGAATACCTACTACAGTTTATGAGTCAAATTGTCCTAAGTGTAACGTTACTGTATGTTATGCAATAGTAATAACATCTTTTACCTATCTACTAAATATTCACAATATTATTATGGGTTAATCATTTTGTGGTTACTGTTTAGAATAAATTTTCCTTGTTAATATTGTATGTAGCAATGACTGTACCTTATAAGGTACCTAATTTACATTGAAATATTAATTTATAAAAAAATTACACACATACCAACAATTTTTTTATATTACGATGTATGGAAGAAAAATACATTTTGCACCGACTCCAAATATAGGGTGGGAAAAAAATCGTGGATCGAACGAAACAATGAGATGGGGTTATTTGCAGTAAAAAAAAATTGTTACTTTAGGACCTGCTGCAAATAACCCGGATATCGCCCTGTTTTGTTTGATCCACGATTTTTTGCCCATCCCGTATACTGAGAAAAAGGCGAAAGAAGATAATGATGATGATGACCGCCGCGAAATTTTGTTCATATGTGAACTATAGCTTCTGCCAGCGGCTTCGCCCGCATGAATAGTGTATTATCATCCCATGGGGACATTATACAGGGACAAAAGGTAGCCTTTACCGTTCCAAATGGCAATCTACGTCTGTGCCAAATTTTATCCAGATCCGTTCAGCCATTCTGGCGTGATTGTGTAACAAACATACATCATTCCATCCAAACTTTCGCATTTATAATAATAGTAAGATTATTTTTATTATTATTATTATAAGTCTACGTTGACCCACTGCAGGGCTATTGCCGCCCTTAATTAATATTCTTTTTAGTGGTACTAAAAAGAAGAAAAGTTGGTCTAATGCATTTACGAATAAAAATTATATAAACATAATCTATCTTATCTTATACTAGCTGTCCCACGCGGCTTCGCTCCCGTCAACTGGCTACCTACCAAGCTAGCCCACCTACTCTAAATACGTTGCGTCTCAAAAATAATAAATTTTCCCCGTTTTTGGAACATTTTTCATTGATGCTCCGCTCCTATTGGTCGTAGCGTGATGTTATATAGCCTATAACCTTCCTCGATAAATGGACTACCCAACACAAAAAGAATTTTTCAATTCCAACCAGTAGTTCCTGAGATTAGCGCGTTCAAACAAACAAACAAACAAACAAACAAACTCTTCAGCTTTATAATATTAGTATAGATATCTATAAAAGCGAAAGGTGACTGACTGACTCACTGACTGACTGATCAATCAACGCACAGCCAAAACTGCTACGCCTAGAAGCATTAAATTTGGCAGAAAGGTTCCTCAAGTGACGTAAGTGTGCACTAAGAAAGGATTTTTGGAAATGCCACCCCTAAGGGGGTTGAAAGTTTGTATGAAAAATCTAACTCCTTCGGCCAAAATTCTTGAAACTTAGCAAAAATTGTATTATTTGTAAATAATAAAGATTGACATTATTAGTTTTTCGAAACTACCCCAAAATGATGATTTAGGGGATGTTGAAGTTAGTATGAAAAAATCAGATTTCTTGGGTCAATAAACTTGAAACTTGCTACAAATACTGACCTATATTAATAATAAAGGTTGTTATTATTATTATTTGAAACTCCCCAAAAGACGATTAAGGGGTGTTAAAGCTTTATTGAAGAATCTTATTACTTCAGTTAATAAACATGAAACTTGACATAAATAAACAATAAAGGCTTTCATTTTTAGTTTTTCGAAACTACCCCCAAAAGATGATTTAGGGGGTGTTAATTGTTTTGCAGAAGCTTATATCTTGGGTTAATAAGCATGAAACTTGACATAAACACCAACCTCAATAAACAATAAAGGTTTCGTTATTAGTTTTTTGCAACTACCCCCAAAAGACGATTGAGGGGTTATTACAGTGTTTTTGAAGAATCTTATTTATTGGGTTAAAACATTTGAAAGTTGACATAAATACCATCCTAAGTAAACAATAAAGGTTGTCATTATTAGTTTTACTTATCAACTCCCAAAATACGATTTAGGGGGTGATAAAGTGTTTTTAAAGAATCTTATTTCTTGGGTTAATAAATTTGAAACTTGGCACAAATACCAACCTAAGGAAACAATAAAGGTTGTCATTATAAGTTTTTCGAAACTAACTTAAGCTAAGAATCTTACTGGATAAGGTTTCGTTTTTGAAGTGGGGTTCTAGAGGAGCACTAAGGCGCAATTTTGCGGCCATTCAACCTTTAAGGAGCTTTAAAGGGTAAAAATTAGTTTGTATGTAAAATCAAATTCCTTGGGGATAAGGTTGATACTCAAATTTTACATAAAACATTTTTAAAACTCTCTCCCAGATAGGGTTAGGGGTATTAAAGTTTTTTTTGAGGAATCTCACTGCGCAATCTGACTAACATAAACGATAAATAAAAAACACTTTTTAACAAAAAATACAACCGACTTCAAAATAAAAACACTACAAAGTGAAAAATAACTTCAATTTCGGAAATCGGTGTTATTGTTTTGGTTTCTTCGTTTTTTGACACCGAGTTCCGAAATTGAAGTTATTTTTCAATTTGTAGTGTTTTTTTATTTTGAAGTCGGTTGTATTTTTTGTTAAAAAGTTTTTTATTTTTCACTTTTTAGTTGTGGTACATTATGGACCATTTCTCCAAAGTGAAGCCAGAATAGATTAACCCAGAAGCTGAAACTTAAACAAAAACGGTGGAATTAGAGTATAACAGGGTGAACTGTTCACAGCTGCGTACCCCTTTACAGCGTGCTAAAGTGATGTTATATTATGAAACAAGAAACAGACTTCCAATTACAGCTATCCCGAGTGATTTGCCGTAATTTATTGAAGAGTTCTGATGTATATCTCCGAAGTTCTTCATCAGATCTTGATGAAATTAAATGGGACCACATGACAAGCACCAGCTTTCAAATGAAAAAAGATTCATCAAAATCGGTCCACCCAGTAAAAAGTTATGAGGTAACACACACAAAAAAAAAACATACAGCCGAATTGAAAACCTCCTCCTTTTTGAGAAGTCGGTTAAAAAGAGAAGAAAAGAGTGAATAACTTAGGTTTTCAAAACTCGACCCTCAACGGGGCAAAAAGGGGTTGATAAGTTTTTAGGGGAGGATTTTACTTTGTGGCGGTAACCTAAAATGTATTATTCTTTAAGTCAAATAACGAATCGTCCCAATCCAATAAACCCTGTATATCTGCGATACCCAGTTTTATTGTTATAATAATGGCTAATTTTTGGTCGCCTTCACTAACTGCATATAAGAAAATCATTTATAGCATAAACGAAATCACGCGAACGAAGTCGCGGGCGGAGTGCTAGTCTTCTATAAGTATGTAGCTATTTAAACAAAACCATAGTAGACTAACCCCTACAATTGTCCCAGTTGACCATGTCCATAAAAGATATAGAAACTGCAATCAGCTATCGTAAAAATAAGACCATAAGCCGTCGCAATAGGGGTGATAATAGTCCAATCAAACGACGCCTGGTTTTACAGCGAGCCGGCAAACTTAAGCTGTAAATGCATCTTTATGAAATGTTGCTACATACAGATTCACTTGCCTTCTACTCAGGTAATTGTTATTTCCTTGCAGGCATACAAAACTTAACATCCTTTCACATAGGATAGGATAGATGGACCCCTTTTTCGTACTTAGACTCGCATTTGGACCGTTGTGCGTGCAGGTCTCCTCTCTGTAAGAAAGAATGCGCCATAATCCACTACGCGGGCCCAGTGCTTCATGTCTTCAAATTTTTGGTTCTAAGATATGCTGGTTTCCTCTCGATGTTTTCCTTCACCGTTTTGAAGCAGTGGTGATGAAATAATTTACACTAAGTTAAGCGCCTGCCTGGGTTCGAACCCACGACCTACAACTTGTAAGTCGCAGCCATTACCACTGGGCCACCACTGCTCTCATCCTTTCACATAACATAATGCCGGTATAATGATTTAGCAGAGTACCCATAACACACTACCTACATACTCCTTGTCACTTATGACAACACTTATGTATGTCATCTATTAAAATTTATGTCGCATTTTGCGGTTAAGGATTACTAATTCAATTTCGAATAAACCCAGGTTAAACAAAAGAAAATAAAGTAAATGAAAGCAAATCATTAATGGCTATCCATCAACATTTTTTGTAATCGTGGGCAGGACTCGTTTTATTAGCACAGTTCTGAAAAAAGGTTGCAGCAAGATAATATTTCGTTTTAATAGTCCGGTGACTCGAGGGATTTTTGTTCTGTTTGCAGCTATTATACTACCTATACTATACTACCTACAAGTAAATATAAAGTATTACTTAAAACCAACCAATACATCATTTTAAAATATTATTTCTTGCTCAGCTTTTAATACAACTGCCTGCTGGACGAAAAATGTAATGGATGCCATTTTCAACGAAAGGCAAATAATAAAAAAAAGCTGAAAATCATTTATTCGCAGCGTTAACCACCAGTAATCTGTTGCGTTATTATTACTCTTTAAACTTAAAAAATAAAAACAAACAAACTTCCAAAACAAAACACTACAAAGCGAAAACTAACTTTCTTTTCCGACGTCGGTGTCTTTGGCACTTATTGTTTTCCGTTTTTCGACACCGACTTCAGAAAAGAAAGCTATTTTTCGCTTTTCTTTATTTAACTGGTCACCAGTGGCCATCTGTGTGGTCTTGTTCGTCAGTTCCACTTCACCAAATGATACTTTCTGAGTGGAAACTCAGAAAGTATCATTTGGTGGAACACTGGCCAAGTGACATGTAAATTTTGTGCTCCGTATTTAAAAATTTGATTTAATTAGTATTTATGTGAAATTAGGGTGTAATTTTAAGTAAAAATACAACAAAACGGCATAAATACTCAGGATTATTGTTTTCCTGCCGAAGTAACTAGTTAAATAAGAGTTTTGCCCGGCTGTCGACCGGTAACCTATCAAACAGCTGACGACCGAACTACGGAATTACATGGGGAGTATTGTTCACTTAAGTTTTATAATTATAGCACACAATTTTCACTTTAACTTTCTAACACGCTCTCCTTTAGATTTAACGTAACATTTTTGCTGATTTAGCACTCTGTTGTGCATATAAATCGTTTCGTTGACAGCGTAGAAAACGAAACAAAACCAACATTCAAGTCCAGTTATTTAGTTCTATTAATTGATTCTTATCTTTCAATAACGAGCTTTTACGATTTTTTGCATAATTAAACTATAAAACTGCAATAAATCGTACATTCATATTTTGGGCACCATACCCACATTAAATAAAAATTAAAGCTGTAAGGTAATCAAAAGTAAAAAACACAATAATAGTTAGCTTTTCAAGCCAATTCAGCAGCCCACCTCGTTTTGCTACATAATTTTTTATTATTAATAATAATATACGAATACTTATTTCTTTTGTTTTTTTAATTTCTGTCCTCCATTTTCAACTTTTCTACTTTTTTTTAGTGTCCACCACTCTATGACTTCGTTGATCCCAAGGACCATCTATCTGCCGCTCGGTCATGAATTGCAGAGGCCTGTATAGAAGGCTTTCAATCAGCTACGTACCCAAGTAGGCCGATGTAAATATAATTTGGCAAAATGGAGGATATTGAGCCGTCGGACATCCGGTGCGAATGTGATGCCCCTGTACAGACTATATCCCACTTGCTGGAGTGTCCCAGCTGTCCATTCACTTGTACCCTGGATGACCTGTACAGTGCTTTTGACGTTGCAATACGCGTGGCCACCTACTGGGCCCAATCAATTTAATTTACTGACGAATCGAAAATAAGAAGAAGATCAGCGATATAAATGAGAGGGCTTAAACAAAGTGATATTTGATCAGCGATAATGATTCACAAAAATACTCAAGTTTATAAGACCTTAAGATTTTGACAGAGGTTTCGGCCGTGTGAATGTCTATAATTTTCCCAAAGGAACATACTCCCGAAATAAAGTAGGTATTTTGTGTCCTAAACCGGGACAGAGAGAATTTGAAGTAGAGTATTACAGATATGGTTAATTGTGAAAACAAAACACTAAACCACAGTGATTCAGGTGCAAGTATCATAGGTTCAATAAATATTATTTGAACTCGTGAACTTTTGGTATGGGTGGTGTGTGTGTTGTGTATAAGTCATAGTAATAGGGACCAATTATTCCATTCGCAGTCGAGCAATATCACGGTAGCACCTGCCACTTTCACCATGAAGTTCTTTGTTGTGTTTGTCGTGATGGTCGCGTTACTCGCCGCGCTGTGTTGGGCGCAACCGATTGTCAGTACCCGAGCAACCAGACACTTCAGTTAATATACGGGTTAAGAGACAATATATCACTATGGATGGAATTCCAATATGCCAGAAAATCAAGTTATTGGTTATTCTAATATTATAAAGAGGAAAGATTTGTATTTTTGTATGTAACGAATAAACTTAAAATCTACTGGACCGATTTCTTTCACCGTTAGGAAGTTACGCTATCCCCAGGTGACATAGGCTACTTTAATCCCTGTATTCACACGGGAACGGGAACAACGCGGGAGAAACCGCGAGGCGTCCGCTAGAAGGTAATCGATGTCAACTGTTACGAAAACAAAATATATCGTTTATTCAGATTTTATTTTGTTTTGATGTATTAGAAATGACGCTCCACTATTATGGAAAGCCGAAGGTCACATTTTATCCGGTAAAAAGCACGGTTTATTGTGACTCAAACCGCGAGAGCGTACCGCGGCAAAGGGCAGTCATGAATAATAAAGGTTGTGTAATTTTGCATACATATTTCTCCTACTCCTGTCCGATGATGTAGGTACGAGTATACCCGTCGTCTAGATCTTATGGTTAACTCCACATAGACGCAGGTTATAGTGGTGGGCAGTTCTAGGATGGTTTCAAGAATCGACTGGACGACTCTTCCCTAGGTTTTTTTCGATAACTCAGTTATTAAGTTCTGCGAGAAAGTTTAAAACTTTGTTGATAGGAACTTCTGTTGGATTACCCACCTGCAGAAGGATAGCCGCATGCTATTTGCATCTGCTGCATCTTTGAGGAGATTGCGTAATTTTCATCCGACTGGCACCAGGATTGCGCTTGCACAACCTCTTCTTCTACCCATCCATGATTATGCTGATGCCAGCTATCTTGACCTTACTCAAAAACAACTCGATAAACTAGACCGGCTTCAAAATTTTTGTATTAGTTTCATATTCCGTTTGAGAAAATATGACCATGTTTCTGAATTCCGTGTGAAGCTCAAGTCGTTGCCAATTCGCCTTCATCGGAATGGTCATATTCTTTCCCATATATATAATGTTCTCTTTATCTTTATCTCACGAAACTTATTCAGGTTCTCTACGATTCCAACACAAAGTTTCTTAGGTCATCAGTTAACTTACAACTTCAAATCCCAACACATTCCACGAGTTTTCTCGATAAATCCTTTACTGTCCATGCTCATCGTCTGTGAAATGCGTTGCCAGACCCAATCAAACGCGCCCAATCGTTGCTTGTGTTCAAAAGACTCGTGAAGGAGCATTACCTGTCGCTGTGTTTATGAATTGCCTTTATAATTTAGTATGTATGGTATACATAGCATATGTATGTATCTGCGTATCTTTTACAATATATTATTTTTTCATTGATATGGTCACGCCAATAACAGCCCCACTTAGTCATCATCATCATCATTTCAGCCGAAAGACGTCCACTGCTGGACATAGGCCTCCCCCAGGCGTCGACACATTGACCGATCCCGTGTTTCTCGCATCCAGCGCCTTCCCGCAACCTTAACCAGGGCATCAGTCCACCTAGTGGGAGACTTTCCAGCGTATCGTCTTCCGGTTCGCGGTCGCCATTCCAGAACTTTTCGGGCTCCATCGGCCATCCGTTCTGCGAGCAATGTGCCCTGCCCACTGCCACTTAAGTTTGGCAATTCTTCGGGCTATGTCGGTAACTTTGGTTCTCCTGCGGATATCATCATTTCTAACGTGATCACGCAAAGAAATTCCGAGCATAGCCCTCTCCATAGCCCTTTGGGTGACTTTGAGCTTTCTGATAAGGCTCATTGTGAGCGACCACGTCTCGGTCCCATAGGTTATCACTGGCAACACACACTGGTCATAGACTTTTGTCTTGAGACACTGCGGTAAATTGGACGAGAAGATACCACGCAACTTCCCGAACGCCGCCCAGCCGAGTCGGATTCGACGGTTGACCCCTTTCTCGAAATTGGACCTACCCAACTGGACCACTTAGTGTCCATCAATTACGAGTACTGTCCATACCTGTGTGCTTATTCCGAGTTTTTTAACGTAGTCACTCGTGGTAACGTAAGATTACTGACGGTGCTTATCAAGTTTCAATACAAATTGATGTTTACGTTAACGCGATTGAGCGTGAATAAAAACTCTCACTAAGGCTGGTTGCCCGGAAGAGATCGCGGTATGCGATAAGGCCGCTCATTGCATGTGTTTTATTTTTACGTTTCCTTTATAAATGTAACTTATGGTGTACAATAGAGAATATATTAATAAACAAATAGATCATAGTCATATTAATCACTATTAAATTAAATAGAAATATTGTAACCCTCTAAATCCTCTGTATGGTTTTTGTGAGCGCATACCTGAGTCCCGTCTTATCGGGAAAGAAGTATAGGTAGCACATATGACCTAAAGGGAATACCCATGGAATAACAATAGTTCATTTATTTAAGATTATTTCTTACTTTTAATTATTCTTTAACTTGCTACTAGCCTTAGCTTCTCTGCCTGGACTGCCAATCTTGGGGAAAAGACCTTCCCCCGTTCCTTCAATTGCCCACTATGTTGTGCTATTAAATAGCAATATTTTTTTTTCGCGTTTGTTATATTTCCATTTTCAATCGGCTGTCTTCACTTAGGTTATTTCACTATTTTTATATTACGATAAAGTAGAAACGCAGCACATATCATTTTAGTCCAGGAAATAAAAAATCTGAGTGTAGGCATCTCTACCATTTAACCAGGGGTAGTGACGAAATAACATGTCAAGTACATCGTTTTAGCCGCGGAAAGCAAAACTAAAAGTAGAAGAAGAATAAGAAACAGACTGCAAATACATTGAAATACACTGCAAAGCGAGCCTTAAGGCGGTGCAATAGGAGCTAGTTTTCGTAAGTGTGTAGAAAAAATATTAAACTAACAGTAAGTATATCTTTTCCAGACGGGGCCGGAGGATTTTCCTTCTGCAGATGCTGATCGTATGCTTCGTTCCCCACGTGGCGCTGCTCATCCAGAACTGCTCCAACATGGCGCAGCTTTCACAGACGCTAGACTCCTCATTATATCTGGATACTGAGGTAAGCTGGCACCTGAGCTAGACAGACAAGAAAAGCAAAACGTATACGCGTATTCAATACAGTAAATTAATCTGAGTCGTACCACACTAAACATTAAGCGAATAATTTGTAAACAAGTTTTGATTTAGGCGCAGAAGGCCTAATTCTAAAAATGGCAACAGAGTCGCAAAAGGACTAGTTCTCAAAATGGCAAATTCTCTGAATAGCCAATTCTCTAACTAAAAGCCTAATTCTCTGAATGGCACATTTGCTACAATTGGGACTATTATATTTCTATTATATATAAATAAAAGATTTCTTAATATACCTATGTATTTGTTTAATCATTGAGTTGAAATTGTAAGATTTTATAATGCATAAGAATAAATAATAATAGTGACGGTACTGACAAAAACAAGTAGTTGTTAAAATTAAAGAATTTAACTGCCGCTCTCAGAGACATTCTACGGTTACTGAAGCTGAGCGCTGTAAACTGAGCTGAGCTGGGTAACTGTTTATATATCTGAGTAAGACTAGTTAGACTAATCAAAAACATTTTGAAAACTTTAAATCAAAGGATCAAACGAGAGTGATAAAAATAACTTAAAGGACATGGACAGATTTTGTATGGGCGTCGGCATAGTTATCAAATATAATTTACAACAATGATTCTTGCTGTTTTATATTCGTGAATATGAGCACATACAATTGCCATAAATAAAAAAACTCCAGGAACTCGTCACAACAACAGACTAGACGAAAACAGTTTCATTAAACCTATTATTCAGATTGTTGCAATAAGTGTACAGATAATGATATCGCTATTAAAAAAACGCCAGGCGCTTTAAATTAGCACACAGTTGTGAGAATACAGATATCTGATATGGTTTTAGCATTATTTATATATTATATTCTTTATTGTACACAACGAAAATATATATACAGGAAAAAAAACATAAAAGCAAGTGTACAATGGGCGGTCTTATCGCACAGGGCAATCTCAATACTAGTTATTTAAACAAAGTAATGGACTGCTAAGCTGTATGATTAGCATGTTATTAAACTAAGTCTGGTTGCGGTTGGGCTTCAAAAACTGTGGAATTATTAGCAAAGAATAGCCTTGAAGTTTTTGAAGACATAGACAAAAATATCAAGTCTGACACATCGTCTGTCAAACACGTTGCGTTCCGTTATAAGTATTTTATTTTGCAAGAAAAAAAAATTAACTAATGTATCAAAATATAAAAAAAAAACATGCAAACAATATCAATACACAATAACAAGACAGTTTCAGTTTCAGTATAGGGTATGATGGGACTGTCATACGCATGGCGGTTATAAAAGTCCCTAATTAAATAAAGAAAGAAAAAAATAAAATAAAATAAGTCAGTTTCGTGTGAATAAAATGTTCCTAATAAGAGAACTTGTCGTACAATTCACGTCTAATAACTTACGTGCGTGGTGAGGAACGTCCAATAATATATTTTTTATCTTTCTTTATGGTCTATTATGACAAGAAGGTGACACATGGTACTTTAATTCGTCTTGCACTACTTTTTTATTTTGATATAAATACGTCAAGTTCAGAGAGGTAAAAAACTGTATAGTAATTCATTTTTCATGTACTTTCTGCCCAAGTCCTTTAGTTTGGTGTTTTAACTGATCTGACATCGTTATTATAGTAAACATTTATGAACTGAATAAATTAAAATATACAAATTGTAAACTTTATAAGCAAGAAATATACATAATCACATCATCATCATCATTTCAGCCGAAAGACGTCCACTGCTGGACATTGGCCTCCCCCAGGCGTTGCCACATTGACCGATCCCGTGCGTCTCGCAACCAGCGCCTTCCCGCAACCTTAACCAGGTCATCAATCAACCTAGTGGGAGGCCTTCCAACGTATCGTCTTCCGGTTCGCGGTCGCTATTCCAGAACTTTTCGGCCCCATCGGCCATCCATTCTGCGATCAATGTGCCCTGCCCACTGCCACTTAAGTTTGGCAATTCTTCGGGCTATGTCGGTAACTTTAGTTCTCCTGCGGATATAATCATTTCTGACGTGATCACGCAAGGATATTCCGAGCATAGCCCTCTCCATTGCCCTTTGGGTGACTTTGAGCTTTCTGATAAGGCCCATTGTGAGCGACCGCATCTCGGTCCTATAGGTGATCACTGGCAACACACACTGGTCATAGACTTTTGTCTTGAGACACTGCGGTAAATTGGACGAGAAGATACCACGCAACTTCCCGAACGCCGCCCAGCCGAGTCGGATTCGACGGTTGACCTCTTCCTCGAAATTGGATCTACCCAACTGTACCGTTTGATAGTAGACATATTCATCTACAACTTCGAGATTAGAGTCTCCGACCTTGATAGGAGTGGGTGTTACATGGGCATTCACCATGATCTTGGTTTTGTCCATGTTCATTTTAAGACCCACTCTTTCGGAAGCTCTACTGAGGTCATCGAGCATTTTACTGAGGCTCTCCATGGTCTCAGCCATGGCCACTATGTCGTCGGCAAACCGAAGGTGAGTAATGTACTCGCCATTAACGTTGATGCCCAGCCCCCTCCAGTCCAGAACCTTGAAGACATCCTCCAGTGCAGCAGTGAACAGTTTCGGAGAAATGAAGTCTCCCTGTCTCACGCCGCGCTGGAGAAGGATTGGTTTCGAGGTTTGATCCTGAAGACGGACTGACATGGTGGCGTTTTTGTATAAACACTTCAATACCTAAATGTACCGGTAATCGATCTGGCACCGTTGGAGAGACTGCAGTAAAGCCCAAGTCTCGATCGAATCGAAGGCTTTCTCTTAGTCCACAAACGCTAAACAAAGAGGCGGGTTATACTCTTCGGTCTTCTGTATAACCTGCCGCAGCGTATGTATGTGGTCTATGGTGCTAAAGCCTTTTCGGAATCCGGCTTGTTCGGGGGGCTGGAAATCGTCGAAACTGCGCGCGAGACGATTCGTGATGACTCTTGAAAACAACTTGTAGACATGGCTAAGAAGTGAGATGGGCCTATAGTTCTTCAACCGGGCATTACCGCCCTTCTTGAAGAAGAGTACCACCACACCCCTGCACCATGCCTGTGGCGTTTTTCCCTCGAGTATGACGGAATCAAACAGCTTCTGAAGGGCCCTAAGGACCGGTTTTCCACCCGCCTTCAAGAGTTCGGCCTTAATTCCATCATCACCCGGCGCCTTGTTGTTTTTGAGCTGTTTCAGAGCCATCATAATCTCGTACAGGCTGACGTGGGTCGTTTGCTAGACTCGCAACGGGCTTGCTGATCAATATGTACAACTACCCATAGAATGTCTCGATCTCCCTGAGAAGCTCCGGTTTGGCGGATACGATCCTGCCATCGTCGGTCTTCAGTTTCGTGAGTTGGCTCTGCCCAATAGCCAGATCCCTTGAAAACACCTTGGAGCCTTTATTTCGCTCGATCGCGTCTTTAATACGCTCGGTATTGAAGCGGCGGAAGTCTCTTTTCAAGGGTTTAGAGATCTGTCTATTGAGCTGCCGGTATTTGCACGCCTCATCTGAAGACTGCAGGATCATATCACGCCTCTCCTTCATAAGCTTGAGGGTAGGATCAGAGAGCTTTTTGTTTCTATCTGTACGACGGGTCTTGAAAACTTAGACCCGACCGTATGGACAGCTTCCACGAACCCGTTGCTGTATTCATCCACGGAGCTCCATAGGCACTCGAAACGATTCTGGAGTTCGAGCTGAAAGCTCTCGGGGTTTTGGACGTGGATCTGTGCTGAACTGAGCGTGGACTTCATCAGTCGAGATCTTTTAAGCTTAATATTAATGTTCAATGTGCCTCTTACCATGCGGTGATCGCTCCCGGTTTTTACCGAATTGATCACAGAGACATCATTGAACATTTGCTTCTTGCTTGACATGTTGAAGTCGATCTCATTTTTTGTTGCACCATCGGGGCTCTGCCAGGTCTACTTCCTGTGTTCACGCTTTTTGAAGGAGGAGTTCATCATATAGAGGCCCTCCTTCTCCATAAAACTGGATAGTAGGTGACCCCGGTGGTTCCGTCGTCCTACTCCAAATTGTCCCACTTGCAGCTCATCCTCGTCTCGTTTGCCCAGTTTCGCGTTGAAGTCCCCCATGACAACGGTGAAGTGAGTTTTGAAACCATACATGGCTCTGGAGATATCCTCATACATGGTCTCAACCTTATCGTCGGGGTGTGCCGAGGTTGGGGCGTAGACCTTTATGACCTTCATCGAATATCTTGAGGATATTCTGAGTATAAGGTATGCCACCCTGGTCGACACACTTTCGATCTTCACCACGTTGTTCACAAGGGACTTGTGGACGATAAACCCGACACCACCCTGGGATTGCCGGTCACTCTCTCGGAAATAGAGCAGGTTACCGGATTTGAGGATTATCGAGTCCTCCACCTATCTTCGGACTTCAGATAACCCTATAATACTCCATCGCAAACTACTCAATTCGTCTTCGAGCTCGGTGACCTTCTTGTCGGTCCGAAGTGTGCGCGTGCGTGTTGTACGTTGCCAGGTCCAGTCGTTGGTGATTGTTGGGGTACCCGGATCTCGTCCGAAGATTCTTAGCACCCTTTGCCATGCCGTAGCCTCGACCGCTACCGTAGTCGAGGGTAGGCAAGCTGCCGGGTACTAGGGGCCATTTTTTATTTGTGCTTTTCATTGGTGGTATTTACATAATCACATCAAATGTGTCTTTTACACTCCGTCATGGCCTACATACGTACGAGCTCTCAACAAAAAACAAAATATACATGGTAAATATCCCGAAACAAATATTAATTCTCATGATTGTGACCATGTCAGCTTAAAAACTTATATTTTAAAACAATTTTTCAATTGCGTGTAAACTCCTTGCTTGAACTTTCATGACCTGTGTGCTGTGCTATAAATTAAATAGTAGATTATGCACCGAGGGGCTAAAGTTGTGTCTTATGTCACGGGCGTCATATTGAATCTCGAGCGCAATGAAGGATTCGGGATTTAACTCACGAGCAAAGCGAGGGAGTTAAAACAAGAATTCTGAATGCAGCGAGGGATTCAAGCTAGCCCAAGGCAAAGACACCTTCAGCCCAGAGGAGGATACTCTACTTTTTACACCTACTGTGAGAAAATAATAGCCATAGTACGAAAAACAAAGTATTTATTAAATAAACAAACAGTAAGAATACCATATTTAGAACTAGTTAGTTATATGCACTTACATATTAATTGAAGTTAATGGTAACATTTGAGACACAGTTGTGCAAAGATAAAGTTAAGTTTTTATCTGGTACGTTTATAGATGTTGAAGATAAAGTTAAGTTTTTATTTGGTACGTTTATAGATGTTGATGTGGAATTTATTTGAGTATTGCTCGTCAATGCTTCAGAATCATGTATTTGCAGAGGAGCATTTTGGGTGGTGAAAGTTGGTGAAGGTGGTGCATGAGGCTCAGGGAAAGATGGAATGTGATGGTGTGATGTTGAAGGTTGTGGTGAAAAAGAATCAGATGACGTTTTTAAAGTGATGCTGTTACCAATTTGACAGCTTATTTTACTTTTGTTTTGTACAGAATTTTCAATGTAGACCTCCGCTACTGTATCCTATTTCCAGCCACCATGGCGTTTTATTTGGGTTATATCTGCTCCCGCATCCGCCAACAGTGTAGCCGACGTTCGACGAAAACAATGACCCGTATAGAGCTCGATATTTGGTAATCCTAAGTATTTGGCAATTTCCTTCGGCATGGCACTTATTTTGTTCTTCCCAATCACTTGACGGGTGCATTTTCCACTACTGAACGCTAAAAAAAATCGGTTAGTGTTTATGTTAGGAGGCCGCAAAGCTTGATACTTTTCCACAACCTTTACATATGCTCCGCGGATGACAAATGACCTTTCCCTTTTGGTTTTAGTGTCTGGCAACTTAATCAATAACAACTCTTCTGAGTGTTTTTCTATATCTTGGACAAGCCCCATTCACTCCAATAATTAAAGCCACCTGTAACAAAAATAAAAATAAATTTTACTAACAACATACGTAAATTCAATAAGTATACATAAGCGTTCTCGTTGCTATTTGCTACCATGCTGTATTTTATTTAGTTAAAAATAAAATGATGTACTTACTTTTACGGCAAGACAACTATGATCAGGAGGTTCATTTAAAAAAGTTTCAACATTCAAAGGTGTGAAAACTTTCGATTTCTTTGATTGGTGACTTTCCGATTTCCTCTTTAGAAATGCTAATAGCTTAGCGTATGTCTTGATGTCTGTATTGTGTTTCATGCTTATTGTTGACCTAAGCATTGAATAAGTACACCATAGGCTACTTGACTTCTGAGTACAAGATAAATGCTGAAAATACACTAATAGAACTGGTTCCGAAATGGACTTGACGCCTTTCGTACTTTTTCATTTTTGGAAATTGTCGTAGGCTTTTATATAAGTTTCCTTTGACTTTTCCGGCAGTAAATCATTATTAGCTTCGGTTGTAATGAATTCAGGAGTACAATCACTTTCATCACTTGACATTTTATAATACTTTGTTGATAAATTTAAAGTTTAAATGCCAAAAGTTCGCGCCTTTATTGCGTCTACCAATAAGTAGCCAAGACACGATCAATAGGATTTTCAAAAAAAAAAAGTCTCTTCTACGGTTTTGTCGTGTGTGTCTATTGATATCACTCTCATGGAAGTGGCGTTTGTGTAAACTAAGCTTTATACAGGGTTGGTAGAATGGTTTTGGATGATTGGCTGTATGCATTTTGAATTTAGAACGTCATTGGAGACGCTCGTGAAAATAGAGTATTTTTTGCCACAGCAATCTTTGCGCAGTTTACATAAAATAAATTAACTAATGTTACAGCCAATTACTATTACGGCGCGGTACGGTATTTGTTATTATTAATGCCAGTTTTAATGTTATTCCATTCCTTTTAAAAAATGGTTCGTAGTTATCTAATTATTCTTACAATATTATGTCTTCGAAAACATGGCAACGATATGAGAAGCAGTCGTTATGATTTTGTAGGAAATCGAGAATATCATCCACGTGTAGTAAGGGTATCGAGAATAGCTTTACTCTTTCTGGCACCAAAGGGTGTTTGTTAGTATTATACTGCCAATTTAGCTGAGCATGTGAGATTCCAAATTCAAATCACATTATTGACCAGCGGGTCATAATGAAATCCAGTACAACATTATTGACCGGCTGTGCCCCCGGCCACTAATGACTCACTTTAGGTTAAGGTTGCTTGACATATAATTTGACATTTTCGAGCAGGTGGTGTGAAAAAAATATTACTTACCGCCCTTGGGTTTCATGACAAAAAAAAGCTCAAGGGTTTTATATGGGGCATTACGGCCAAGTTAATCTGTATGTTTAGATACTTTTTACGTGCAAGTGTGATGAAAAGTAAATTACGCACGAAGATATTTCCTAATTTACTTGTTTGTGAAAAAATAATAATACCGTAGGCAGGTTTTGTTTCATACTTTTGTTGTTTCCTGTTGACGAAGCATAGGTGAATAAGTATTAGGTTAATGAAGCTAGCCTTTAGCCTTTAATAACGAGCAATTGTTTACAATAATATTACAAATCTTATATATATAAAAATGAATACCTATTTCCCTTGGCTAGACCGATTTCACTAATTCTTTTTTTGTTGTGTTTGTTATTGATGGGAGAAAGTTCTTATGAAAAAAAGATGGTACCTACATAGGTAGTGTAGGTAGGGTAGGGTAGGTAGCGTAGGTAGGGTAGAGTAGGTAGGGTAGGTAGGGTAGAGTAGGTAGGGTAGGTAGGATGGGGTTTTTTTTTTTTTTTTTTTTTTTTTTTTATGGCGCCTACCTCTCCGCGCTTTTGGCGGAGTCTGCGAGCTAATAGTTCCCCGGACATAATCCGAGACTATGGAGACTTATCTTTATTTCTAGGTACTATAAACTTTCTTATTTCACTATTACATATTTTACTTACTACTACATGATAAGTTTTCAAATTTTTAAAACTAATACATACATAATTACAAATCTATTATTATTTTATGTTAATCTACTGTTATCCTCTTTTTTTAGATCTATTTACTAATGCTACCTGTTATATATGATATATATAATTTCGAGCATAATTATGCACCTATTTATTGTTGTGAATCGTTTTTTCCGCTATTTTCTTACAGTATTCTAAAAATTCTGTTCTGTATTTTATACCTTTAATTAATTTATTTAGATTTTCAATATTTACTTCTATTCCCAGTCTTTGCTCTATCTCGTACCTCTCGAGGCCATAGGCCGGGCAGTCAGTCAGTAAATGGGTCACCGTCTCGTCTTTGTCAGGGTCACATGCGCATGATGGGCTTCCCTTACACTTGAATCTGTGCAGGTATTCGGAAAACCCACCATGGCCAGTCAAAATCTGTGTAATTACACCTGTCGGTTGAATTTTTCTGACAAGCCCATAAGCGTCAATTGCATCCGGAAAAAACAATTTTGTGGTCGCGGCTGTGTCGCCCATCTTGTACCGCCGGTTCCATTCGTCAAGCGAATCCTTTCGGATTTGCCGCTTGACGAATGAAACCGGACACTGGTCGTAATCCGGCCTTCTCTTCAGTTTGAGCGCCGCATCCTTAGCCAACTGGTCGGCTCTCTCATTCCCTTCCAGTCCCGCATGGGCCTTGATCCAGAACAAGTGTATATCTTTGCCCTGGGATCTGGGTAGGATGGGGTAGGGTAGGGTAGGTAGGGTAGGGTAGGTAAGGTAGGGCAGGTAGGGTAGGGTAGGTTGGGTAGGGTAGGGTAGGTTAGGTAGGGTAGAGTAGGTAGGGTAGGGTAGGGTAGGAAGGGTAGGTAGGGTAGGGAAGGTAGGGTAGCTGAATGTTTGGTGTTTTTATGGCAAAACAAAGTTTGCCGGGTCAGCTAGTTAATTAATAAATACTCATAATACAACCAAATTGGATTTTCCTGCCATTGTTTAAGGTAAATGAATAAAATATTAGATACGTAGGCATATTATACATTAATTATGGAACTCTCCGTTATCATTTTACTTGCTATTTGTGTATAATATTATTAATTTTGATTAAATAGGATATTTAAAGTACAAAAGGTGTATAATTTCATTTATAGTTAGAGTTTGTAAGTATTATTGCTTGTTATTATTGCATTACATAGTACTTTATCTTATGCCGGCTGTACACTCTCGCGCGAGAGCCTGAGGATATGCTGTACATGGAGTTTCTTAACAAAATAATTCATGACTGAGCTCACTACTGAGATCAATGTACATCATCCTCGCGGCGTCTCGTGCGAGAGTGTACAGCCGGCATTAGACATCACAGACATTAGTAACAGTAAACATCGAGAGTAAACATAGTCTATTTAATGCCTGTGTCTTCTCTGTATGGCCTTTGTAAATTGAGTTAATATGGGTATCTGGTTAATATAAGTAGAAGATTATATAATGGTACAGCGTTTTTCTATTTCTCGACGGCAGGTTGGTCTTAGTAGATGGAAATGCATGTTGTTTCTGTGTGCGTAACCTCGGGAGCGCTCAGTATCGCTTGATCAAACAGAAACAATGTGTATGTGCATTTACACACGTGACTAAGACCAATGCGCCATTGTGAGATAGAACAACACTGTATATATCATTATAGAAGCTATACTTATATTTGCCAGTCATCATCATCTTCATCATTTCAGCTGAAAGACGTCCACTGCTGGACATAGGCTTACCCCAAGCGTCGCCACATTGCGCGGTCCCGTGCGACTCGCATACAGAGGATCCCCGCATCCTTCACCAGGTCATCGGCCCACTTGTTGGGAGGCCTTCCAACGCAACGTCTTCCGGTTCGCGGGCGGCCAGTAAAAAGCAGATACCCATATTTAACCCCTTGAATGCCTGAAACGTGAATCCACGCGAGACACAATGCGCCGTCGTAAGATAGAACAACTGTACCTACATACATTTATTTTAGCTTGTTATTTTTTTGTTTCTCCAGGTTAACACAATATTGTCAATGGGGGATCTCATCATCAGTCTTCAAGATGAAAGACATATCATCAGCGATTACCTGCTCAAATCATCACCAATCGACGTGTAAGTTGATTTTTGTTTTTAAACCAGTATTAGATAGAGGTAGTTAATGTTGTTTTTTTGTTTATATGTGTGAAAAACCTCTGGATATTACAGAAATGGAATCATTGATACAAAACTAAACTCTCGCGGCAGGCTCAGGCTTTTTTTATACCTCATGCAGGTATAAAAAAAGCCTGTTGCACAGTTTTTGAAGGATAGATTCCGGAAGTTAGGCCGCGGAAAAAAGTTAACAAAGTCTTTATTAAAACAGTACGTGTCTCAGATCATCTTTAAGGTTAAGCAAAGCTGCCCGAGGTCAATCCGTAGATGGGTGACCTTCCATTACGTACCAAGACTCCTCAATGCCTCGGAAAGTAAGTCAAGCCCTTGGTCCCAGCGTTCATTTAAAGATCTCTGTCAGTCAGCATTCAGCTGTTTGAGTTGAAACCTAAAAATAAAACTCCAGTCTTGTTGTTGTTATTTTGAGGTTGACTCAGTAATCAGTAAAATATTTTTTCCTGTAGGTGGACATGTGGTCCGAAAACCCATTAAATATTTTTTCAAGTTTTTCCTCAAATTTAATAGCTGGAAGAAAAACATGAAAAAAATGGGAACAACAAAATTGTATTAATTAGACTAGCTTTTGCCCGCGACTTCGTTCGCGTGGAATAGTGACTTCCGGCAGATTTTTGGTTTTACCCACATAGTTCCCGATCTCGAGGGATCTCTTCAAAAATGAAATGTGGAAGATATTCTAGGGAACTCCTCGGCCGATACCCAACCAAATGCGTGTAACGAAACCATAGCGCGATCTATTTCGATCCCAACGCCATCTATCGAGCATAGTGACAACTCGGATTATTTATCTATACTTCGTTCGGGCATTTTCTTTGTACTAAAAGTTTTATTATATTGATATTATTTTTTCATACCTTTTTACTATTTATTTACTTTTTTCCGATGAATTAAAACAATAACATGAACCGAACTCGTGTAACGATCGACACCATTGCGCGATCACCAACTCGACATATAGTACTAATAGAATTATCTATACTCCGTTAGAGCATTTTCTTTGTACTAAAAGCTGTATTATATTATATTTTTATACCTTTTTACTATTTATTTACATTTTTCCGATGAATTTTCAGTACTGAATTGATGCCTGCTCTTGACCAATAGATGGCGCTGTATGTCCGGAATAAATTTTATTTTATTTTTTGTAATAAAAACTATCCTATGTCCATTCTCAAGTTCCAAACTATGTCTGTACCAAATTTCACACAAATCGGTTCAGTAGTTTAGGCGTTAAGCAAAGACAGACAGACAGACAGACAGACAGACAGACAGAAAGACAGACAGACAGAGTTACTTTCGCATTTATAATATTAGTTTGGATGTAACCTATTAAATTAATATAGCGCGTCATAGTACTCGTACATAGTAAACTTATCCGCATTGTTATGTGTCACAATGAAGCCATGCATCACGGGAATGCACTCTGATTTCCACGCTAATGATTTCATGTTTTGGTGTGTACTCTAAAAATAATGGTAGGTTACAATTTGATATTACAGGTATGTTTACTTCTTGGTACAATCGATATGGAACATGCGAATACTGAAGTTGAATAACATATAAATAAACTAACTTTATCGATCTCACTTCCTGCCTACGACTGTGGTAGGTTGACGTGATACAACTATAGACAAAATCAAATAACTTGGCATAAGTTTTGACAACAAATTAAATACAGTACGCATTTAGATGTCGCAGGTGTAGAAAGATTTGTTAGTGATAGTCTGTTGAGAAGTGACCATAATCTACAGACCTCTCTTTTTTTAACTGACTTGAAAAGAGGACGTTCTGAATTCGACTGTTTTTTTTTAATGTGTATTACCTCAGAACTTTTTACTAGGTGAATCGATTTTGATATTTTTTTTATTTGAAAACTGTTGCACATCATATGGGACCATGTCAAATTTATCAAGATCTGATGAAGAACTTCGGAAATATACAACAGAACTCTTCAATAAATGACGGCAAATCTCTCAGGATTGCTGCAACCGCATGTCTGTTTATTGTTTACACCAGTTCATAACATAACATCACACCGCGCCGGTAAGCTATGAATCCCTTCAGAGCAGATGTGTACATTCTAATTTTACCAGTTGTGTTGAAGTTTCATCTTATTCGAATAATCTCTTCTGGTATAACTGTGGACATTATAAATAAATAAAAGTATGTACCACAACTAAAAAGTGGAAAAATTAATCATTTTTTACAAAAAATATACAACCGACTTCCAAATACTAACAAATTCCAACTGGCTAGACAACTAGACAGACGAGAAAGATGAATGTGTTGTCTAACCCGTTAATATAAACACGATCCGTTGAAGAAACATGTAGGTCGTATCAATAAAAGTACCTGGTAGACCGAGCTATACTCGGGTGAAAATACTGAGAAAACGAATTTTTCCATATACGAGACGTAGATCGATTTTCCGCCCCCAAAAATCCCTATATAGCAAAATTTCTGAAAATTTCCGTTTTTGAGAACGTGATTACAAATATATGCAACAAATATAAACCCATCCTCCCGGTTGAAATTTTTATATTTGGTAATTTCGATAGCTTACCTCACTAGTCTAGGGATATAGTGGCGTTCTGTCGAAATGACCTGAGGGTTATGTAAGTCAATCCAGTGGTTCAATCCTAATTCCAAGAGATGTTGAGCTATGGCCGATTTTTGTGTGTCATTATGATTCGGGAGGATGGGTTTCAACTGTCGAGAGCTTGGAATCCAGTGGTCCAGCTGTGTAAACCCCGAAAAAGTGCCGTAAAAAGTTCGCTAGCGGACACAGTGAGTTTCGTGTGTCGGGGACAGTATCGAGTTGTGAGTGACAATGGTAGCGGTACCGAGTGCAAAAAACGAACAAGAAAGAGGGTAGACCGTTTTGTCTCCTCATAAACACCCACCCGCAATGACTTCAGTTTATCCGTGATCATGGTGCTTGCAACAGCACCGAAATATCGGAAACTCGCTACAAACAGTAAACATGGTAAATATCCCGCTTATAATGTTAATATTAGTGTTAGTGACCATGACAGTTTAAAAACTTTTATTCTCAAGTTATTGACTCCCCTCGGCTCACTATCCCTCAATTAAATTAACAGTTGTAGCTTCTTATTTATTTCCGTAGTCATGGCGATTGAGTCCAGTGGGTTGAGATAAGTTCCAATACGATTCAGAATATGGATATACGGGGACTTCCCTTTTTCGCTACTAAAGCATATTTAGTATGTGGTCTGCTTTATATTGTAAATTTATTGAAAGTGTCTTAATGTATAAGTATCGCACCTATACAATGATGTTATATACCAAAATCTCATTGCATCTATATGTGTATTAAAACGATGGATTACTTAACATGATCAATGTCTGACCTGATTAATATGATTTTCTCACTTTCTCCATCGAGATTTATGAAATATCTTTAACTATAACAAAACTGGGTATCTGTGTGTGTACTTAAACATATATCTATTAGATTTTTATACCCACAAGAAAAGAAGACGTACTTTAATAGCGACTTTGAACAAACAACCCTGTAAGGTTAGTCAGACAAACAAAAATATTTGTCTTACTAATATTATTCCAAGTACCGAAAGTTTGAATGTTGTTGACAGATTCAAATGTTTATGCTAAAAACAAAATAATAAGGAAAAAGTAGATACTCGTATTTAGCACGTTATTCATACCGGGAAACTTTAGTTGAGCTGAAATAAGTTTACTACTCATAACTTGAAGATATACCTAACCAACAAGCATAAGATGTGTCTGTAAAAACGGGCGAACCTGGATTGAATAATGGAGGAAATTTAAAAAAGAAAAAGGAAAAAACAGGATTGTATAATGTATACATCATTCTTTTTACACTTGCAACTAAGTATAAGTAGGTATAAACGATAAATAGCCGTAGGTACTGTTATAAAAAAACATTGTTTTTAGTTATCTAATAAATTCGAATATTTTTGAGCCATGATTTGTGGCCGGTCGATGTCCCGCAAAAACTAAATAGTCTAAACTAATATTACCAATTGATAGTACTTTTATAGGTGGTAATATCTCGCCATACTGATCTGATAATTAATGATAATGAACTAAGAATTCTGAATATAAATGTGGATGGATGGAGAAATGGATGCACAGTGTAAAGATTGATATGAATGAAAAGGGAGTCTGTGAAAGAGTGCTGATTGACCGGACGGTATGAAAGAAAACGTGTTGTGGCGCCCCCAAGTAACATGGGACAAGGGCAAGAAAATGATTGGATGATGGCTTATCTGACAATATAATAGTAGTTTATGAAACTGTCGCATAATCGCCTACGGCTCGGTTTTTAAACACACACTCATGTTTTAATAACTAGTTATGTGCAGTTTCATACACTATTTTATCTACACTCATAAATTTGGATTGAACCTACTAAATACCTCATTTTGCATTTTCCATGCCATAAAATCGTGATAGCATTTGTCATATACTTTTCTCGACTTTGCTGGTAATAAATTAAGAGTAATTTCCTTCGCCGCATCTAAAATATCGGGCGGATTCAAATTTTCTTCACTTTCACTGATATCAGACATTTTTAAACAATAATTTAAATAACTCATGAAATTCAGTACAGCAAAACTTGCAAAACGTATGAATGGCGCCAAAACCCAGCACATCACCGCATTAACCGCGCATGCGCTAAGGCTTAGCACGCACTGCGATCATTATTCGCGCGATTTTTTTGCGCCCATTCTGCGACCTATGGAATTGTATGAAGTTGTTCGCATTGCGGTAAAGAAATCGTGCGGAAATAATACCGCAAGCAATCCATGTTTTGCCACAGAATCCACCTTGCCACGGCGCGAATTTTATTCGCCCGAATATTTTGAGCTCTATGAACAGGTAGAAGGAAACAAAATTCGCGCGAATAAAAATCGCAGTGCGTGCTAAGTCTAAAGCGGGCATTGTCATAGACAATTTAAATTTGGAATCAAATCTTTTTATAGTAGGTTCTATAAAATGGCATTACAAAAAAAATATTGATGGAAACTCCTTAGTGATTAACTTCTTGGATTTGTCCTGTATCGTAATAGAAAAAAAATGTTTTATAGCATTATTTTGTTAGAGAAATAGTGTAATAATACGATTCTATTTTTAAATTTCGGTATAATGTTTATAAAGTAAGCCAATATAAACTCGTTTTGAATTTTATAATTCGAATATTACGGTATGAGAGTAGATAAATTATTTTATCTACTCTCATATCGTAATATTTGAATAATATAATAATAATATATTACGGTATGAGAGTAGATAAATTCTTAGTAGATTTCTTCTTTCTAAATAACTTCATACAATTCCATAGGTCGCAGAATGGGCGGAAAAAAATCGCGCGAATAAAGATCGCAGTGCATGCTAAGCCTTAGCGCATGCGCGGTTAATGCGGTGATGTGCTGGGTTTTGGCGCCTTTCATAAGTTTTGCAAGTTTTGCTGTACTGAATTGCATGAATTATTTAAATTATTGTTTAAAAATGTCTGCTAACAGTGAATGTGAATAAAATTTGATTCCGCCCGATATTTTAGATGCGGCGAAGGAAATTACTCTTAGATTAGATTAGATTAAAACGGGCTGGTGTCCGCAACTCCATGTCAAAGCGCGTATTTTGCGTACGGTGGTAATAAATTACTCTTTTTTCATAATTAGGAGAAGGTGCCGGCTGCCACCTGACGCCAAGGTTGTGACCCTCCTGGAGGGCTTGGGTGCCGCCGGTGACCATTGGTTCCTCCGCCGCCATCCCTACTGAGTTCTCCAACCTGAGAACTCAGTACACCAGTGGTCTTTCCTCCAGATATCCCGGAGTAGCCCGCTGGCGAGGTTTTTTGACGAAGTGCCCTTCTTCGGCCTTGTGGTCCGCGGGAGATATTTTATTTTTGGTTTGCCGCACTATAAAAGTTTGCCAAACCACCGGGATTTCCCCTATCCGCCACCTGGGGACGCGTTCTCTAGGGAGTGAGGCTACCCCGAGAAAAGCAACACCAACAACAACCTAAGCAGCAACTAACTGAACATAAGAGAGGTAGAGGACGACCTCCGGCTACGTGGTGGACTAGCATGACGTAACTGCTATCGGAGGAAAAATTGCCCGACCCGACAACCCAGGACAGATTGTCCTGGCGCCAGAAAATTAGGAGAGCCGACCCCACCTAAAGTGGGATTGTGCTAGAAGAAGAGGTAATAAATTACTCTTAATTTATTACCAGCAACGTCGAGAAAAGTATATGACAAATGCTATCACGATTTTTGGCATGGAAAATGCAAAAAAAGGCTACTTCGTTTTCGGAAAATGTGCCATTGGCCTATTTTCAGGAATTGTCTGAAAAATTCAAGTGTTCCTCATTATGGTCTAAATACTCAATGTTAAAGAGTACATTATGCATTTATAACGAAATCAATATGTCCAAATATTCTAAATTAATTGCGTTCTTGAAAAGAAAGTCCCAAGGATTTAAAGGGAAGAAAGCCAAGACGTTTTCAACTGAACAATTGAATAGATTTATAAATGAAGCTCCTGGACGCGAACATCTTTTCACGAAGATACGTATAAATTATAAATAGATTTTTGGTTATATTAAAGTGAAAGTCTTACAAACGTTTGTTGTTCTTGGGTTTACATTTAAATTCATAATTTTAATTTCATTTGTTCCAGATTGCACTAATTGCGGTATCATGGGTGCCTGTCGGAGACAGGAACTTTACAATATGCATTTTCAGGACGTTGAAGTTTATGAAAATACAATATTAGTGACAATTCGTGATACAAAAAATAAAAAAGACCGCTCTTTTAGTATCACAGGAAAATATAATTACTTTTGTAAAGAATACATAGCACAATCCTTGTAAGAATCCCTGTTTCTTTTTAAATTATCAACGTGGAAAATGCACTCAACAGAGAGTTGGCATCAATAAATTTGGAACTGTAGGTAAGACTATAGCCGATTACCTACAACTTCCGAACTCAGAGCAGTATACTGTCTATTGCTTTAGAAGAACTTCGGCAACCCTGTTAGTTGACGCTGGTGGGGATATTACAACATTGAAGCGTCATGGCGTATGGAAATCGACTGCTGTGGCAGAAAGTTACATAGATGATTCTATGACTAACAAAATCTTAGTTTCAAATTCCATTCTAAACACCATAGAAAACAAAAATAACGAAATTAATATTAACTTTCCAATAGCCCCGACAGCAAGTACGAGCACATCTATTGCCAATGCCTGACCAGCAGTACATAATATACAATTTCATAATTGCAACATACAAAACTTGAATAATTATTATAAGCAATAAACTATTTCTTACTCTTTTGACTTTCATTTAGTAGGTTCAAATTCCATTGTATGAGTGTAGATAAAGTAGTGTATGAAACTGCACATAACTAGGTATCAAAACATACGTGCGATACTTTTAAAAACCGAGCCGTAGGCGAGGTTTTTAAACACACACTCATGTTTTAATACCCCTCATTATGCAACAGTTTTATAAACTACTATTACCAATAGATAGTGCCACTATCTACCATTGTTATAGTCCTTGTGGGATAAAGCATGGATAAAAGTTGCAGAAAGGCCAGGTGCAGTACTCATAGCCGGCGTGCGTGTATGACTAGATGTATAAACGTGAGTAAAGTAAAAGAAGTTTGCAAGGATATCGTAGCAGATGGGAAAAAAAATATTCGAAAAATCAAAACACCCGACTGCTTGAAAAGCGAACTAAAAAGACGTAAACAAGTAAAAGCTCATGCTGTGCAGTCGGAGGATACATATTCGTGAGCTAGCTGACTAGATGTATCCTCCGACTGCACAGCATGATCTTTTTCTTGTTCACGTCTTTTTAGTTCGCTTTTCAAGCAATCGGGTGTTTTGTTTTTTTTATTAATTTTTTTATTTAACTTTTACGAATAAATGTTAACTAAAAAAATTAATAAGAGTACTTATTAATTTTTTTAGTTAACATGTTTTCGAATTAGGTACATTTAAACATATAGGTGATATATATTTTGATATCCCACACAAAGGGATCAAATGAAAAAAAAAGTTGGGCCCCACAATATGGCGCCCAAAACCCGCCAGTTTTTTATTTGAATGTAGCCAGTGACACTCGCAGGGTTAAGACGCATCGATTGACGTATGAATCATCAAAATCGGCCAACGCGTTTGGTCTCTGGAACGCCATATAGGAACAAACATACATACATACATAGACTGATAAACATATTACCCTCCTTCGACAGGCGAAGAAACGGCGTGAGTTCATGAAAAAATAATGATAAATTATTTCTTTCGTTTTCAGAAACATTCTACAAAGAGCTTTCGTGACGATTGATGACCAGTTCACCAGTGTTCCTGACATTCAGGATCATTTGATGACATTATAGTAAGTTAAGTATACCTCCCTTCTTATTGGCTTGAGTAATGCTTGAATCAGCATATATTGTGAAATTAAGCCTAACCCTTTGGACGCTTAATTCGCAGATTTAATTGTAAAACAATGGCACCAAGTGACAAATGTTATACCTTTTATCACTGTAACGTAAACTGAGTAGGTACCTTAAATCTGAGTCATATACGTACATTCATACATAATTAAGCCATCCTTTGATTAATTTGTGCTATGTAGCGTTTGAAAATAAAACTATACAACCTGACGACCTGAAAACGAAGTAATCGACTGTCTGAATAAGTAGTCGAAGAAAAAGAAATTAGTGTAAGATTGACTGATATATCATTGTTAAATTTTAATGTACTTCATAAAGATAGCCATCACGAAAATAAGTAGTAGAATAGTTGTAAGTATGTGTTGAGGGCACGCGATCCCTCGTTTTTGCCCTAGCAAATCATGCCCTAAAACCTTGGTTAATCTCCGCTTGGATTTATTATCGTAACCGAAATTCTGTCGGGGAGATTATACAAAAACCACAGTATTGATTATTCTTTATCAAAGTGAAATTGTTTTCCTCTTAGTTATATATTGTATTCTTGAAAATAAATATATAGTATGTGGTAATGCACGTTTCAGCCTGAACCTATAAGCTGAAGCATTTGAAGATTTGGATCATCAGGATCAATTGAAAAAAAAAACAAACACGCGACTTGTTACTGATATATATAACCACGTACGCCAATAATTATATATGTAATAGGAAAAATAATAGGTCCGTCTCTTATCACAACAATTTGATCACTAAGACTCAATACATACCTAATTAATTAAATTATGTACATTGACGAGTTTTAAAACGTTACACGTTTCTCCGCAAGATTCCTCCAAAAGTGTTGTTAAAAATTGTGTGCTGTGACGAATATAGTACCAACATTGGAAATTATATTATTATGAATTACTAGTAAAAATCTTTTAAAGTTGAAATTGAAGAGAAAACAATTTCATATAAAAATCACTTTTGTATTTTGCGTAAATGTGAGGTGTTTATGCTCGTGATTGAGTATAACTAATTCAAGAATAGGCAATAGTATTTAAAAAAAAATTGTTAGAATTGATTACAGAGTCTTCAAAACTTAATGTTTTTTAATAAATTGAGTCAATAATAAATAATTAGAAGGTTCATCATTTAGACTGCCATTAATATCAACCAAAGGATATTTATATCTTGGATATTACGGGCACTGACCTCTAATATACAAATACGCTGGACTAAATATACTATATGAAATGACAGTTGATTTTTGTGCTGATTCAAAGCTAGTGCTCGAGCGCCTCAGAAACTAAAATTGACACATTTAGAGATGGGTTAATACCGATATTTCTCAAGATTAGGTGATACTAATATATTCGCCTGGAAATATTATAATATTCATCATCATCTTATTGCCGTTGTCCCATATACTCCTCAAAATTTTAAGGATAAGTTGTTAGTCTTTCCCCGTATTTAAAGCTCACTGATCTGACAGTCATGCGCTATAACTTTACTAGAACGCTTTCCACTAGTTTATAGCTTGCAATCTGACTGAAAATATTTTTATATTATTTTATCTTCGTGAAATTTTCCCCGTAATTAACAAAGTTTTCTAATGATATTGGAGGGTGAGCACTAGTAGTTAATATTCATGCACGGTTAAGGTATCGATTGCGCATCTGTGCCATCCCAAATGACTCAACCAAATGGAGTCGTTAGCTTCCTATTATTCACAGATCCCTATAAAGTACGTGATAGCACGGAAAGCACGACAGCATACCTAATAAGGAAGACAGCAGACATTTTGTGGAGAAAAATGCAAAAAATAATAGCGTATTAGATAAGAATGCGGTTAATATTCTATTATTAAAATGTTGATAACCAACACATTTTCAATAACGTACGTTCCGAACTTATACGGAGAATCTCTCAACGATGAATCACCATGTAAAATTAAGTTTGAATATAGGGTGGTCTATTCGAATATAACTTTATGGGAATGCTAAAAACATGTTTCTGTTAAATATAACATTATAAAATAGTTACCTACTTGGACTTTTATGTGAATTACGGAATTAAACATCTATTTTGCGTCATCGTGAACTGAAAAACTAATTTGTTGTCGACTCTAAAATAACTCAGTCTTTTAATCCTTATAGGATATCCTAGTTATCTTTAAGCATAAAGAGCATCTTTAAGCAGAGTTATCTTTAAGCAGGGTGGCTTGTTGTATAAGTATGCATCATACGAAGACTCAAAACATAATGCACTTTCATGGCACAAATTTTATTAAAAAGTTAAAAATTATGTTTTGAATATAATATATCTATAATACCTACAAGGAAATAACTAGTTATATAGTTATTATTTAATATCCATTATTTTTATTAAAAAGCCTCGCAGACATGCGTGATGCGAAATTGCGGCTAAATTCTAATATGTAGAGCAATTTTCATGGAAAATAGTAGCTTTTACTTACATTGCTATTTCCACAAAGATATGCGGCAAAAAAAACCGTACCTGTACAAATAAAAATGAAAGTGCCTCCTCTTTTACATGCAGCCATTTTAGGGAGGACCTTATGAATATCAAGTGAGTATTATCCCATTGTATCAAGCCAACTGACCTTGTATTACTATGTAAAGTACGTCTTTCTGGGACTTGAAAACAGTTCCTGTTAGGAAAACAAATTTTCAACGGCGTAAACAGAAATATTATAGGAACCTGCTGCAGAAAGTATACCTAGGATAACGGCAAGGAAAGGTATACGAGAAATGTTATAAAGAATAACAAAATACAAGTAACAATTTTCATACATTGAAGGATTGTTTTTCAGAACAGAGTGTAAGGTAATTGGAGAGGTCGTGTCACACAAAGTAATGTTTCGTTTTCTTTGACTAATAAAAACCCTTCCGGAGCAACTGGACAGATTCTCAGCCGGACAGTTTCTCAGGTGGACAGATTAGCAACTGGACAGAACGTGTACAGTCCATGGCATTATTAAAGTGGATGGGTAGAAAACATGGACGTTATGAAAAAGTGGTTAAGATAGGAAAGTGAACGACTTGCTTCAGAGGGCAAGGGCTAACTCTTTTTAAGCTTCGATTTGAAAAACTAGGCCCAACAAAATTGCACCAAAACCGTTTTACCAGCATTTCTCGCTACATGTTGACATAACCTAGGGTAGCGATTGTGTTAACTTTGTAGTACCAATACTGTTAAATTTAGGACTACTAACGCTATAGGGTTGACACATTTTGTTTCTACAGTTATTAAAAAAGGAATCGAAAATCAGCGATACCAAAATAAATAAAAATTTCTATCACTTTGAGGAAACAAAAAGTCGGTCAAAACAAATTTCGTTTGATAAGCAGATACAAAATATATTATCGGAGTGCGTAAACGAAAAAATGTCAGTCTATTCTATATAGTGTTCTATGTTAGAACGCCTACGGTCATTAAAATTATCTCAATATTAGTTTTCTCCCCGTAATCAGAAGTTACAAATTATAAGACAGGTATTATTCTAATGTCGGCCTTTTTGTTATAGATTTTCCTTAAATAAACACTTTTTAGTTTTTATACTTGTTTCATAGTTTATAAACCTATTTTTTCGCGAGTATACTCTGTCCAGTTGCTACTGGACAGATGTCCAGCTGCGAATCTGTCCAGCTGAGAATCTGTCCAGATGCGAATCTGTTGAGTTGCGAATCTGTCCAGTTGCTTCCGAGATTTTACTTTTTTTTTGGAAGTCAGTGACTTTGGTATTACTTTTTTGTTTTTGACACCAATTGCCGAAAAAAATAAATTTCGCTTTGTAATGTTTTGATTTTGAAGTCGGTTTAATTTATTTATTTAAACTTCATGTACAATGGTGATACATAGGCGGACTTAATGCAGCAAGGCATTCTCTACCAGTCAACCTTTGGGTTAAAAAGGACACAACAGGTGGTTTGAGTACAAAATGAAAATAAAAAATGAACAATAATTTAAGTCTGATATTAATAAACAATCTAACTAATAAAATACATAAATAATTTCTAAAACAATAGACTAATAAATATCATGTTCTAAATGAAAACAGAAATTTAAACATAATAACTAAGACGAAGACCGAGCTATGTAAGAGAGGACAAGTATAGGACAAGTGATTCTACGCTTAAATGAAAATATACTCTCAGCTTTTTTATGTCAAGGGGAAGGACGTTCCAGAGTTTTATAGTAGAGACAGCGTAAGAATTAGATATAAACCCAGTGCGGTGAGAAGGAATTTGGAGAAGTAAGTTTTTGAACGCTCGAAGGTTAAGATCGTGAGAACTGCCCAACACTTTAAAATATTGTTTTAAATAATCAGGAGTACAAGGATCGTTCATGATGTTGAAGAGCATGCAAAGGGATCTTAGGGATCTCCTCTGACGGATAGGCAGCCATTTAAGCTGAGAACGGAAGGAAGAAATGTGATCATATTTACGAAGCCCGAAAATAACGCAAATACAGTTGTTAAGAAGTCGATCCATTTTGTTAAGAAGTTCTTGGGATAGATCAGAGTAACAAACATCAGCATATTCGATTATAGGCAATACAAGAGCTTGAACCAAGGTTGTTTTAGTGCTGGACGGAAGAAAATGTTTCAATCTATAGAGACACCGCAGTGAGAAAGTGACTCTCTGGCTGATCTGAGCGACCTGCTTATTCCAGCTTAACTTGTCATCAATGTATAGGCCTAAGTCTTTAACGTGAGGCGAGAGCAGGATAACAGTATTGCCGAAAATAAGCGGCATTAGAAGGCTAGTGTCCAAGGTTCGTAGAAAATACGAACTACCAATAAGGATAGCCTGACATTTACTGACATTGACAGTAACGCCAAATCTGCTAGACCAGTCAGCGATTGCTTGAAGATCAGCATTCAACAGTGAGATGCAGTTATCCAGATTGAGAATGTCAGATTGCGCGTAGAGCTGCAGGTCATCAGCATACAAATGGTAGGAGCATTTGAGAATAGTTGTGATAGAGTTAATAAATAAAGAAAATAAGAGTGGACAGATTATACCGCCTTGTGGGACGCCTGTTTCTAGAGTGCGCCAATCAGAGAATTTCTGATCAGCACGTACCGCCTGCTGGCGACCACGAAGATATGATAAAAACCAATCCCGTGCCAACGAAGAAACCCCAATTTGAGACAGAATGGCCAAGATAATATCGTGATCGACGGTATTAAATGCATTGGAGAAATTTATTAAAACCAACACCGTCTTCATCGAACTCTCCAAGCCGTCTCCTGACGTCTTCAGTAACTTTAAGCAAGGCTGTGGCTGTACTATGGCCGGGCCGAAAACCAGATTGGAAAGGGAACAATAGGTTATTCCGGGACACGAAGGAGGATATTTGGTTCAGAGCAACTGCTTCCAGGATCTTAGATAGGAAAGGGAGAATGGAGATTGGTCTGTAGTGATTAGATAAGGTGGGGTTGGAAATTTTTGGAAGAGGAATAATGAATGCCTTACGCCAGGTTGTAGGAAACTCACCAGCCTGCAGAGAGAAGTTGATGATGTTGTGATAATGGGAAGGATACTTTTAAAAATGAGGGACAACATGGATCTGCTCACTCCATCACAGCCGAAAGCCTTGGACTTAATTGCATTGAACGTTTTGTTGATGGTTTCATTGAGCGTCGGTCACCGCGGAAAAAGAAAAAGATTCTGGAGTTACAATTGGCACGGAAGTAATATCACGTATAGTATTATTCTTAATAACAGCCGTGAGCATTGCTGACGATGAAAAGTGATTATTCAAATCATTCAGAGACATATGAGATGATACAGTATGAGAGGATGATGTCGTGATTCCAATTGATTTGAGAAACTTCCATATGTCAGCCGGTGAAGAATTAAGGACATTTTCACAAATGTATCGGCGTTTTGAAGCTCTTACCATCTGATTACAGCGGTTTCTAGCCAACTTGTACAGGTTCCAGTTCTCCTCACTGCGATCCCTTCTATATCGCCGAAAAGCCCTGTCACACCATCTCATCGCCAAACGAACTCCAGGGCTAATGCATGGAGCCGGAGGGCGCTTAACGGACAGCCCTGATTGGCGCATGCGCATCGAAAAGCTGAAGCACGGACCTGTGGAACAAATCCACTTTCTCATTCACAGTTGATGCTTGAGCAACATCGACCCAATCAATAGCTTTGGAATCAACATTGAGTTTGTCCCTGTTCAACCTCGCAAAATTCCGAAGAAACATAATGGCAGGCCGCTGTTTAGGTGGCTTAATTTTGTACGACAGGTAAATCAAATCATGTCTAGATAGCCCAAGGGGCCGCAATCTGGCCATGGTTAGCAACTAGATTCTCGGAAGATGCAAGCATGAGATCAAGCTAGGTATCGCTTGAGTCAGGATTAAAATGAGTCGGATTGAGCGTGAGAAGTGACAGACTCATCGATTCCAGGATTGCTCTCAATCTGCGCGATCTTAAGTTATCCTTCGAGAGGTCGGTGTTGAAATCGCCCATGACTGTGAGATGTTTGTACTCCGAGGAAAAAGAGATTCGAGAATAGCGAAATAATCAATAGTAGGTGGGCAGTAAACTACTCAAAGAACGGCCTTAACCCCTTTGATATCAATTTCAAGGACTAAGAATTCAGGATTGCCGCTATATGTTGTCGGAGAAGATGATAGAATTTTGAAGGGGATTTCACTGCGCAAGACACCATCCGAGTCAGGATCCGATCATTGCGAATTAAGATAAAACCGGGTAAGCTATAATGTTTAGAGGGAAGTTCGGGCTTGAGCCAACTTTCCGACACCAGGACAGCGTGTAACGCCACTTCACAAAATAAATAAAATAAAGCATCTCAGAGTGGTGTTGAGGGATACTCTGAGCGTTCACATGACATACATTAAAACAGTTATTAAAACGCTGGCACTCACCATTTAAGACACTGTTACGAGTAACTGAGAGAGAATCGTTTAAAGAAGAAAAAGACGTAGAGGAATTACGGCAAGAATGAAACGAGTCATTGTCAGACTAATCATTATAAAGCGTAAATAAATAGATATATAATAGATAAAATTATATAGATAATAGGAATGTGAAGATAAAATTCACATAATAGTTGCATAACCTGCCGGCAGATTGTTCACAGACAAAATTATACATAATTACTAATGCGTGCATCCAAACGCAGACGTAATTCGCAAGAAGTAAAAATAGGGCATAGAAAAGATTTATATAAAATAAAAAAAATGACTATGACAGGTGACTCTGACAGCACTTGTCAACAAAAACAAAATCAACAAAATATGGTGCCGGTACACCGAACAAAAAACAGTTATGTTTTATTGTGCGTGCTTATCGTATTTATACGAATATAACAAGCTCACTGTTACATAATAAAAGATTCACTTAACCAAAATATTCGCTTTATTCAGCTTGAAACACAAATTAATATATAATGACAAGTGTCAATAATGCTATGCATATTTATAAAGAAGTAGACAGTATAAAGCAACGAGATTATGCGCAAAGAGTTACACTACACTCACACAGAAAACAAAGTGGATGAAATAAAGACTGTAAACATCCAATACATAAATCGTACAATAAATATTATTTCTTCTTTGTTATCCGCCTTGAGCGAGATGAAGACTGTGCCGACGCGAGTTTAGAGCCAACATTGGGAACCAGAAGAACTCTTGTTCCAGCGATTTACCATGCTCCGCTCGAAGCGCGACGACCTCCTCCACACTGATCACCCGGCGCCGCTTGCCGACAGGAAGCTTTACGTTGATGTTGCCGTCCCTGGTCCACACGTTCGTCACACCGAAGAGCTTGCGAGCTGTTATAAACGTAGAATGCCGCTGTCGAGTAAGAAATTCAGACACCACATAAGGAGATCCCTTCAGTTTCGTCTTGGTTCTCCAGATCTCGCTTCTGACAGTGGAGTCCGCGCACCGGAGTAGGATTGGTCTAGCATGACCTTCCAAAGCAGCACCTAGTCTGTGGCATACAGTCAGCGACGAGTGGACCAGATCTGTTAAGCCGAGCTTAGTCTGCAGAATGGTCGCCACGGTTTCAGAAACTTTCTCACCTGGATTTTCAGGAACGCCGCCAAGCAACAGAAACTTTTCTGACATATGAATGCTACTGCCCACACAATATATGCTTAGTGGTAAGCAAAATATTTATAATCCGTATTAATTTATAATAATTTTATCTTTTAAATAGTATAAAATACTAATTAAAAGATAAAATTATTCAGAGCGTATGTGTATTATTTTTATTCACCTACCCACAAAAAATCCGGCTCCGCATGTTTGGCGAACAATGGCAAACAGCAACCACAAAACAACAATCACGAACATGTGGATGGGTGTTTGTTTGTGTTTGCCTGTTTTTGTTTGTGTTCGCCCGTGTTCGGCATCAGTGTCGGTTTTTATGCACAAATCAAAGGGTGCTTGACAAACGTGTTTGCGATGTATACAAAGGCTTGTTCAGTTCAGCAGTACGCGTGAGCTTGCGGGCGGCGGACGGAGTTAATAGTGTTGGTCAAATTCAAGTTGGTCGAATCGTGACATTTTGTACATCCTAATCTAAATTGTAAGGAAAAATATCTGATTGGTCTGAGGACACAACACTAACATTCATAGAGGCATATCAAAATGAACAGTGTAATTGGAAACCAATAGATGTTAACCATAAAAACAGAAATAAGGTGAACGATGCGTGGACGCGCCTTAGTGCTATTATGCGCAGAAGTTAAAAGGGTTTCATGATCTTCCTGCCGCTGTCCCATGTTACTTGGGGTCAGCGCATCACGTTTTCTTCTTCCATACCGTCCTGTCCCCCGTCACGCCATCACTGACCCCCCTGATCCACCTTTTCTTTGGCCTTTCCTTCTCTCTCCATCCATCCACATTTATATTCATAAGTTATTTATTAATCAATAATAAATAACTTATAAAAAACTTATTAAGATAATAAAAACATGTATACAATAGAATTAATTGTGTACGGAAACGGCCGCATTAGTCAGACTGTATCGCAGCTATTAACTCCAGAAGGGAGACGATAACGTTCCAACATTATTTGAAAGAAAATAAATTACCAACAAAAAATTATTAATATTAAAAATCAATACAAATTCAAATCAAAATTCCACTAAAAATACAAATTAAATCCTATTAAGAATTAAAATAAAAAAAAAAAAATTACATAAAACAAAATTAAAATTAAAATCATAAATAAAATTTGAATAGAATTATAAATTAAAATTATTTTTTTTTAAAGTAAAATGAAAATCAAGCACAACACCAAAAGAAGAAAAATATTTGATTTAAGCCATTCAATAAAAATTTAACTAAAACGCAAACATAACAATTATTAAAAATCAAAGACAAAGTAAAAACTCAAAACAAAACTAATAATTATTAAAGTATTAAAATGAAATACAGATCAATCCTTCAATAAATTAATATAAGATAGACATATGTATGCGTGGGTATGTTAAAGAGGATCTGAGTATGAAGTAAGAGTGTGTGGATGAGAGAGATCTGAGTGTGAGTGAGAGTAAAAGTGTGCGAATTACAGAGTGTGTGTGCGTAATGTATGTAGTGAGTGAGTACACGAAATATCAGTGAGTTTGTTGGTGGAAGAGTGGGGACTATGAACCTTAAGAAGATTTTCAGTCTCCTCATATGTGCGACTTTGTAGTTACGTAGAGACTTGGGTTTTGCATTTTCGTAGCGGAAGAGGGTAAATATTTATTTCCTTATTTATTTTATTGTAGAGCATTGAGCTTAAATGGAGAAAATGGCGACCTGCCGGTACAGTCCTCCGTGGTAATATTTTGCAGACCTTATCAGACCTACGTTTATTTTTGGTTAGTTGAACATCAAATGTTACACATGCTTCTTAAGAATAACCTGCCTCACAAAAAGTTGTCGGACCGTGAGCAGATTGCAGAGTCTGTATAGCTCAAAAGTGAGATAGCGAATAGGTTTAGAAAACATTATCTTTGAGACGGATCTTTGAGCTCTTTCTAGGCGTAGCATTGAAGTTTTTGCCAATCCACCACAAGCTGGGATACAATAACCCAGAATAGACTGAACAAGACCAAAGTAGACCGATTTCAGAGTGTCTAGATTTGCAATTCATCTCAAATATCAACAATATCTTAATATCAACAATATCTTATGTTGTATCAATATATTCAATATCTTTCGGACCCTACTAACTGTAGCTGCAACTTGCTCGTGCCAGCTTAGGACAAGCTATGCCAAGATACTTAAGGTTTCGCGTTTGTGCAAATTTACTAGTGACTAGTGAGCCCGAATTGAAAAAGATGCTGGGGGCAGAGAAGTTACCTTCGATCCAAATGCAACAAAATTAGTTTTCTTAACATTTAGAGTGAAAATGTTACTGACTAACCAGCTCATGACTCGTCTGAGGGCTGTCTCAGCATTAGCATTTACCTCCAACCAGTCTGTACCTTCGACGAGAAGAGCTGTATCTTCAGCATACGTCACTATTTTGCACTTAGGATTTGTTAGTTTACAAAGGTCATTGATGTAGGCAAGAAAGAGAGTTGGTCCAAGGAAACTGCCCTGTGGAACTCCAAAATTAAAGCTCTCCTCCTTACTAACATGTCCATCAATAATAACGCACTGTGAGCGATCACTGAGATAACTCCTAAACATGTCTAAAGCAACACCTCTCTCCCCAACCGCCTGTAGCTTATTCATCAGCTTAGGGATCGAAACCGTATCGAAGGCTTTGGATAGGTCCAAGAAGATCCCAACTGTTTTAATCTTACAGTCTATGTTAGGAAAAGTAGTTGGTCCAATAGATCCATGATGGCATCCTCTGTAGACCTTCCAGGCCTAAAGCCGTATTGATTTCTGGCAAATATATCATTTTTGTTAAGAATTCGTATCAATCTTTTATTTAAGACCTTTTCAAATATCTTTGAAATAGAACTCAACACTGATATAGGCCTGTAATTATTCACACATGGGGTGGCCATACATAAAAAAGGAGCTATAGACAATATCTTTCTTAAAAACCTTAGGAAATATGCCAGTACTCAAGCCAAGATTATAAACTCAGGTTATGACAGGTATAAGTACACATTTGGCAGCCTTTAGAATGCCAGCTGGGATGCCATCTCATCCCACTACACAGTTACTTCGGGAAAACTCTTTTAATAAAATGCGTTTTATCCCTCCTCATAACATGACCATACCAGGACAAACGGTCTCCTTTCAACTTCCTTTAATATACTCATTTCTCACCTTATCCATTCTCGTCACTCCGCACATCCATCTTAACATTCTTATCTCTGCTACATGCAATCTTTTTCATCCATCTTTTTTACAGCCCAACATTCTGATCCATATAGTACGACAGGTCATCATGGACTTGTAAATTTTAAGTTGTTCCAGTAACCGGTCGCCATTTCATCCATCCCGAGTTGACCCAGTGCGTTACATCTCAGTCTACCTCACCATCCCCTTGGACAAGCGGCCCTAGGACCCACCGGAAGTCGGAACACATTGGTATGGGTGTTCCAGCGTGAGCTATAGGCGGACGGAACTGGAGAGACGGCCATAATTGCAGAACAAGTATTCTGTTTTAGTTATGCTCAATTTCAAGCCAACACTCTCCAGTCTGTGCCACCACACCTCCAATCTGCTCTGGACCTCTAGGCCACTGTCAGCAACCAGCACAATGCCATTGGCAAAAGGCATACACCAGGGTGCCTCTTCCTGTATGTTCGATGTCAGAGCGTCCATTATCATCAGGAAAAGGTAAGGACTGAGAGCCGACCCTTGGTGCAAGCCGTGCGAGAGAATTTATCTTACTATCATAGTTAAGACCGACTCTTGAATTAAAGAACCCTAGGTTGTAGCTATATTAGCTATCAGAAAACACCAGAATCCGGCAGGGAAAGCGAAAGGATAATTAAAAATATAAGTTATGTGCTTCGTTTTCATTACTCAATGTACTGTATGTGTTGCATACTTGTTATTGTTAACGACTAATCATTCGAACAGCTCAAAATTTAAAGTTGTGTTTGTAATGGTTAGTGGGAAATTACAGGACATGAGGTTTCTGACGTAACCACTTTTTTGTTTTTGTTTTTCGATGCCCCTTACCAATTACTCTAAAGATTTATAGGATCGAAATAAACCTAAATATTTATATGAACCCAATAAACTTTATAGTGCCTACGAGTGCTCATGACCAAAATTTTTGTCTCATCGTTTTACCCCCAAAACCACATTCAATCGAAAGATCCAAATATATCCGGTTTTGGCCGAAAAACAATGAGACAAAAATTATTTATTTTGATTACAAATGTACTTATTTCAGCAATTTTCCGTGTCACTTCTTAGCTGACCACATTTTCAAATTTCATAATCATAAAATTACAGGGGTGTTTTATAGCAATCTGTCCGATCTTGTAGAATGAAGTTGAACGATTGATTTTAGATACCGATTACATAATTTCCAGACACTATTAGCGTCACACGTACCCAGGAGACAATTTGAGAAAATTAAAAATAAGCCGAAAAAGATCCCATAGCAAACCGTTTCATGATTTTAAGTGAACATTAAACAATGTCAATTGTCTAGAGTTTTATCAAGGAATTTAATCTAACTCCCAAGAAATATATCAAGTAGTTAATACAAGTCTGGAAGCACACAGGGTACGAACTTAAATCGCTTATACGCAATGCGGGACAAACCATGCCAGCGGTGCGTATATTACAAAAACTTTATGAATGAATCTACGTTTTATTACAAGCTTGATGATTTACGTATTTAGTTTGTTTTAGTATCAACATTTCATAGAGGTCATAATTATTGTTTATATTTTTGTGAAAAGTAATCTCTGTCAGGTATTTTCGATCACGATCATTTCTTTACCATACCCTACCTACAAATTTGTAAAACTATTTATTTGAATAAGAATTAATACGAAAATAACCAAATTTTGCTTCTACCAGCGATCTACTTAAATTTTAGAATACAAAAGCTGCTATTGACACTTAACTATGATAGTGAGATATATTCTCTCGCAGCCTTTTTTGATTTAATGAGGACTTTAAGCATGTAGTATATATTTTTTATGTATCATCAATAGTTTTCTCAGCGTGCATCCCATGTTACTCGGGATTAATATAGCTTTCCACAGGTGATATAATTTTTAAAATCGGTCCAGTAGTTTTGGAACTTATTCGGTACAAACAAACAAACACACAAACAAACAAAAAAATGTTTCCTCTTTATAATATTGGTATAGATATATATATATATATTTATTTATTTTGGTTTTTATCAAAGCTTGTTCGGACTTTCCTGTAAGTGGCAATTAGAATGTGATAGTGTGGCAGTTTTTTACTCGAACCTCTAAAACAAGAATATAAGCCCATTTCTAGCACAAACATTGCTAAGTTGGAGGATTTCAAAAATTCTAGGAATCTAAAATCAGTAGAAGAGTTTGAAAAAAGCTTTTTCAAACAAAAATTAACCGATTTCCAAAGCAAAAACTACAAAGTGCAAAATAACTCTTACTTCGACAATCGGTGTTTCGGGTTTTGTACATGCCTTTAACATTTTTAACCCCTGACAGAAAAAGAGGGGTGCATATTTGTTTTAATGCGATCGATTTTTATCGGTGTGATATAAATCGAATCGCGTTGACTCTTCATGAAGGTCACTAAGTTTCACAGAAACTTTTTACCTATTAGGTTTGTGTCGTTAGGATTCTCATAGAAACATCTTATCTTGTATCCAGATTGATCTCTTCTTTTTGGTTTTATTAGACTCTACTATTAAGAAACCTTTTTCTGTGAGATTTATAGAAGGATAGCGTTGATCTTATTGTAAACAATAAAACTTAAATTTCGAGACTGATCTTTCGACTCAGCCTGTCTCAATTAAATTGCCAGTTAAATTGTTATTGTTGACATTAACGTCTTCGAAATATCAGCTTTAACTTTTTTTTTGGAAACTGCGTTTATTGGAGTTGAGGATTTTATTTTGAATTATCTTAAAGTACCTATGAATGTAAGAGTAATTTTTTTTAAAACGAATATCAATTTTTGTAGTATCCTTAAAGTATTTCTATATTATTGCAGGAATTTAAAGGCGGCAGCGTTCAAGAGAACGAGAGTATACGAAGAAATTAATACATTATTGCTGTTGAATGTGGCAAAGAATGTCAAAACTACCACGTCGTCATTATGGAGGTAAGAGTACGTACTTTTTTTCTTTATTACACTTGTTTAAAACGTGCTTGAGCCAATACTATCTATTGCAAGCCGCTGTGCTAGTCATAAATTATGTAACTGGAATGCACGACTGAAATGAAATAGTATATTTTGCAATTAGTGTATAAAGGACGGATTTAAAGCGAGGGCCATAAATGAATCACCAGAAAGTGAAAGATTCTAATGACTGATGTATCGAGTATTTTTTGCGCAATGAAGTTGTATAGCATTAAGATGGAGTTCGAATATATTGATGTGTTCTAAATTCAAACACTAATATATTGATTAAAAGTATTTTTTATTCACTGTTTTCAATAAACATCTGTTCCTCGCGGCTTCGCTTCCGTGGCTTATCACATAAGCACCGTGCATATTTTTTGGGTTATAAGTAGCCAGTAAGGCATCGTACTAGGTTTTTATAAGTGAAAAGATATTTTGTAATCGAATAAGTAGTACTTTCAGAGATTATCTTTTACAAACAGACAAACAATTTTCCTTCTTTATAAAAAATGTTTACATGAATAGAATTATGACCAAAAACATAACGGTTTAGGGTCAATGTGATAATAACAACAAAAATGCGTTTGGTTATGATGGTCGAAGTATTCCAGGTCTTGTCAAACCTAGGCGCTTCCACTCACTCGCCTTGTGAGTCACCTGTCAGTCAACCTTAAATGCAAGAGTCATTTAGTTAAAGGGGGACCTGAAATTCCTAAGTATTAATAAACAAACCACGACGGAGTGCTTTCTTGAACAACCATTTTGTTTTGTATTACTTCCGAGACAAACATTGTTAACAACATAAAATTAGGTAACGATCCAATTCCAATGAAATTCTTTTGTCTATAATTCGTATTGGTAATAATATAATTGGGTTTATACAGTTTACGTGTGTTATGTCAGTTTTTCGTGGAATTAGCTTGTTTGTGCCTCCTCATTACTACTCAAGCTGTTGTTACCAATATAACCATTAATATTGTTGTGTAGGTTCTTCCCCTACGGCCAATTACTCATTACTAAATGTTTTAATAGGTTATGAATCAGTAAGTTTGACTTGAAAGTTAATCGCAATAACGGCTGTTGCACTCTAACGTGTTGGCAGAAACTACACGCTGCGAAACCTTTTATTGAGTATTTAGATTAGTAGTAACTTTCCTGAAAGATAAATTAAAACTCATCCTGATAAATACTTTTATGAAGTATAGATTCCATAAAAAAAACATAACATGTAAAAACAAAAGTCTCGCGGCGCAGTTCTTCTACCGCAAAATTTAGTGAGATCATGTGTAAAACCAAGTCGGATAATTTATTCAGTATTTACCTTATTAATTAGGTTACAAATTAACCAACTTGAAAACGTTTTACATTAGAAGAACACAATAATGACGTCCCTTTATGTAAAAGTAAAACCAAGTCAGTTAATGTGTTTTTTTGTAACCTAATTAAAACGGTAAATCATTTATTTTTGTACGCAGTCCTCCTTTGTTTCTTTTCGGGTACTATTTCCTGTGTGCCAGCCACGGCCCATGTTACATTAGGTAGTCCATGTAAGAAGCACAGTTGAAACACACAACTACAGTTTGTTTATGAAATGAAAATACTAACCTAACCTTACTAAATTTAGTCTGCTATAAGATCGTTAAGATCACAATCTCATCACTTGCCTTCGACATACTGCGCCGACTCATAAGTGTGGTATAGGTATTTAAATATACGAAAGGAGACATCGTGTATGACTAACTATACCTACCTATATTCACTATTTACCTACTTAAGCAATGTAGGTGACGAAAAATTTTAAGAATTGTAAAAGTAACTTTGTAATCCCATATGTAGGATGACTATTTATTTAGGATTTCAAAATTACTTATGCAGTTTGTATATCTAGGATGGAAATTGCGAGAGGTTTTAGTATTGCCTTGCTTTATAGGCTAAACACTAATTATGTTCAAAATTTGAAGCTCGTGAGTCTATTGGAGTACCTTAGAATTTTGATGATTTGTGAGTGAGTCAGTAAGTTAGTCAGTGACGAAATTAAGGAATTTTGACTTGCAATAATTCCTAAACTACAAGTTCAAATTGAATGTATTTCGGGATTATACCTAGTTATATTATTTTCTTTTAGTCACTGAATTTTTAATTCAGGCTTCTAACTTTATCAATAACGAAATTACAGGGGTGTCGAAAATGTCCTGAATGGCTTCGAGAAAAGGATGGTACGGCTGTGACTTTGTTTGCTCGACTTGTTAGGGGTACTACGGTGCCCCCAGCTTACTATCTGTGGGCACCGTAGTACCTACCCCTAGTTACGTATTATGTAACTGATCAATACTTTGGACATACTGATTTTGAATGGCTTTTGATATACAAAACGGCCTGCTTATCCGAAAACTTTATTATTGGATGGTTTAAGGTCCCATAAAGTGTTATTCGGGGAGGGTCACATTGTTACCCATGTGGCCTCGTGCGTGAAAACCACAACGTGTTACAGTGACGTTACATAATGTATGAAACCTGTTATGTATGTATTGCTCGAATGTGTCATTAGAGTAACTTTTTTTTTTTTTTTTTTTCTATTGTAGGCTCGCGCTTGACCACTATTAACTAATTTCTACTAACTTAGGACATTTCGACGAATAAAGTTATAGGAAGAATTTAATTTGTTTCTCATATTACTAAAATATTTTTGTCAGCGAACAGAAAAGCTTAGTTATAAAAGCTTAAATTATGCCTACACTGCTTATAAGAGCTTCAACCAATTATTCAAGGAATCCAACCACAGCCGTGACTGGGTTGCGCCACATTACAATAAACTAATTAATTTAATTGAGTAATGCCTTTCTTCTTCCATGTATTATTACTTATTTACTTACAATCACAAACCACTTGACCGTACCTTCACCTATTGAGATAATATGTACTCGTATAAGTACATTATTACCTCAATGCCTTCACCCAAGGATCTAGTCAAGTGACATTCGTGTCAGTCATGGCAATGTCAAAATGCAAAAAAACATTTCGAAGGCCTGTAACCAGAGAGTTTGTAATACAACAGATAACGTATTTACGACGAAAAAGAAACTGTCAATTCTTTCGTTCTTGCTTATAGAAAAACCCTATGAAATAAAAAGAGACAAACATAGACAAACGCTACCATCCTGAACGTCAAAGAGATAACTTTTTAGTCACTGTTGTAATCCATTGGTTAGTAGCTGTAATTAAATGTTTTCGCTGCTTTCACACCTTTGTTTCGTTTATATCAGGGAGAATTGTATTGTTTAATTATCTGCATGAACCATGTCGTATGTGGCTATCGGTTGCAAGAGTAGAATGAGTGTATTAACAGAACATAATCAAAGGATATCTTTTCACAGGTGAGTTATCGAGTAGCATACTGAAATTATTGTGCAGGAAATACATTTCATAGGCTGTCCGGAATAAAGGAATCCTAGTTCTAAATACGTCGAGGACGGCATCATTTAAACCATTCTATTTAGTGAAATAATTAACTTTTATGCGTTCGCTGATAGAGCTTTGACAGTTTACGTACTTACGTTCTGATGTTAGAGATGTGGCAAAAGTCACAAGAAAGATTTATCGTTACTGTATTTTTATTTTACTTACTTTAATTTATTTCATAAAGTTTATTTGCCATTTGTTAATATTAATCTAATATTGATTGTGCACAGGTTTCCTAAGATAACTTATTTAAGAAATAAGTGGATCAAGAATATAAAACGAGCTAACTGGACAACTTCACCATATTCTTGCTCGTGTTCACTGCATTTTAATGAATCACGTTATCGCTATCCCTTGATAAACATGATTCATCCTGTGGCGGTAGCTTCATATAAACCCAAAAGCCCCAGCATGCCTTACTGAAATGCTCGATAGAGAATCAATATCAAACCTGAACTATTTAAAAGTTCGCGCGCTTAATTATTATCAAAATAACACAAAGCAATGCCACACTACAACACATCGCGATTGTTCGCGCCCGCCCAGAGTTTCGCATTTGCAGTTGCAGCATCTACATATAGCTAACTCGCTTACACGCACCGGCTTTTGCCGGGCTTTCAAATACTATCTCTGTCTCTTTCGCACTTATAGCGATGTGCCGTATAAAGAGTTAGAAACTTGTGCGTCTACAAATAGATCAGTTTGAAAGATTTAAGCCGTGCATGCCTATGAAGTTGCACGCGTATGCGTGACCTTGTCACCTTGCCAACTCTGCAGTGTTGCCGTTTTAGTGACGTTGTGAGATCTTGGAGATTTTAACGAGTTTGGAGACTTTTTTTAAGATTTAGCAACAATAAAAACTAGCGACTTTTGAAAATAACGAAATTAAATATTTAAGCAATATCTTAAAAATAAAAAAATTGCGACATCTAGCTAGATTTTTCATATACCTGGCGACGTTTTTTTGCCAAATGACAACACTGCAACGACCCGAGTGCAACTCACTTCAGTTCATATCTCTTAGTAGTCTGTGCTTCAGTTTCATTTGCTTGAGTGGGAAAAGTTTTGTTGTTAAAGTTTCTTGTGTGTTTTCTTAGATTTTCTCAGTGATACAATTGTTTTGGTGACTTACCTACAACAACGGAGGTAATTGTACCTTGTGAGGATTTAAAATACGTTCAAGTTTTGATTGGCGAAGATAAGGTAAAATCTTTAAACTTTGCTCAGAAAAAACAGTTAATTTCTGTGTATTTCTCAGACTAGTAAATCGCTTAAACGAAAATTTTATAGATCAGTGTATAAAACTAGTTGGACTGTTGGCTGTTCGCACACTAATAAGTTGTATTGCTGGTGCTACATATTTTTTTCGAATGAAGATTCCGTTTGGAATACATCTGGTTATAATGATTTAAATAACATATCTGGCACCATTAAAAGGCACGCAAATTCCCATAAACACCTGTATGCAATGGTTTCTTTCGGTAATTTTGGTAAACAACAAATTGAGACATCTATATCACGCCAGTTATCGGAGGAAATTTCAAAATATAACACGCGCGTTGATAACAACCGTAGTGATATCGTCACTAGAAAGAAAAAATTACTAAAGCGCCAAAAGTGCACTTTACAGGAGAGCGATGTAAACTTTTTTTTTATAATAAATCTGACACAACTTTTTTTCGAGTATTCCAATTTAATTACGCTGAAGGCAAAAAAACATTGATAAATTATTATCTATGTTTTAAAGTTGAGATATTGTCTATTATTACTGTATTTCCGAAGATAGTGTCGCTTTAGTATAAATGCTCTGACCACTTAGTAAGACAAAAATACTTAAGTTCATAAAAATATTCAGGTACAGTAAAGCATAAACACAATGCACGTACATCCATTGAAATTTGGGAACGCCAAAACGACTAACATGCATTAAAGACTAATACAATCTTAGTCATTATTACTTATACGTAATAATTAAGTGTAAAGATCTAAAACAATTTGACTTATTGCCATGTAGTCGTATATTTTCTAAATCCTCATTTTATCAATTAATCTAAATCTCAATAAATAAATCAAAGTCAGGCTAGTTACACTATTAAATTTATAACTCAAGAACGGCTGGAATGATTTTGATGATCTATGATATGTTGGATATTTTTCCATCGCGAATAATAGTATTTTTTTTGTTGTGGTAGTACTACTGTAGTGTAGTGTAGGGTAGGGTAAGGCAGCTAAGCGTACCGTAGAGTAGCATAGCGTACGGAAGCGTAGCGTAGTGTAGCGTAACGTAGTGCAGGGTATGGTATCATAGTGTAGTGTAGTAATTTATATTCTGAGGTGGTATGAAGTTCGCCGAGTCAGCTAGTTATTGTATACTTACTGAACAATTGTAGTAATTGCAGCAAAAACAAGGAAAATAAACTTATGTTCTGCACGGTAAATCAACTTTTATTGAAGCTTGACAAATTATTATCATAACCAACTAATCAATTAAGGTTTTGTAATTTTTCTTGTTTTTTGTCTTTGACGTCGGTATCTTGCAGCGTATCCTGGACATTCAAAGCATTAGGCATACCTTTGTACTCATCGTGGAATATGTAAGGTATGACTTTCGATGAACACAATTTTCACAAATCCTGGTATTTCTCATTTGAAATCTTAAGTTCCACTTTTTTACCCGTTCTAGGTATATTTTCAGTTGGGCTATCAGCTGCCATTGTGTATTTAACAGCTACATTCTGTGGGTCCTATTTTCTAAATATAGCTGTACGTACCTGTAAAATAAATGAGAATTGAGATTGTGTTGGAGGTATTTCAGAAGATTTTATCATTAAAGATGTGCTCGCTTGAACATCATCCTTCTGAGTAAGAGATGTTTGCATTCGATATGACGACATCCCTGCTTGAGTGTGCTTTTCTGATTATACAATATGCGCCTGTAATAAATGTATGTCTTGACTAAGAGATATGTCCGTGTGTATAACATAGTCTATCTGTGAGATTGATGCCTGTATCGGTAGTATGCCTTGTTCAAGGGAATTCCCTGCTTGAGCGTGGTCTTCAGTTTGAGAGATTGATGTTTCTGATTGCTGTATGTCTTGGCCAGTAGATATACTTGCTAGAATGTGATAGTCTTTATCTGAGACTAGAGGACGCCTCGCGGTTTCACCCGCGTAGTTCCCGTTCCCGTGGGAATACAGGGATAAAAAGTAGCCTATGTCACCCGGGGATAGAGTAGCTTCCCAACGGTGAAAGAATTTTTGAAATCGGTTCAGTAGTTTTGGAGTCTATTCGGTACAAACAAACAAACAAACAAACAAAACAATCTTTCCTTTTTATAATATTGGTATAGATTGAGGCCTGTAATGGAAGTAAGTCTTGTCCAAGGGAATTCCCTGCTTGAGCGTGGTCTTCAATTTGAGAGATTGATTTTTCTGATTGCTTTATATCTTGGTCAGTAGATATACTTGCTGGAATGTGATAGGCTATCTCTGAGATTGAGGCCTGTAATGGAAGTATGTCTTGTCCAAGGGAATTCCCTGCTTGAGCGTGGTCTTTTGTTAGAGATGTTAATGTTTTTATGCCTTGGCCAGTGGATGTCATTGCTTAAATATGATAGTCTATCTGTGAGATTGATTTCGGTAAAGGATTCACTGCAGCGGGATATTGTATTTGAAACATTGACATCTGCGATTGATGTATATCTGGACCAAGATGTGTGTCTAGTTCTTGCATTATACATGTAAGAAACAAAAAGTGATAACTTTTCTTAACTATTAAATGATAAATGATTTTATTTCTGTAAGTTGGTTTGTACAAACACTTTTACATGTCGAACATATTTTTAAAACTAGATGAGGTCGGCGTTTCCTATCTGACTACTCTGAGAAGAAAGGCCGAAACAAACTCAGAGGTCACAGTCTCTTTTAAAGTCCTGACAAAATCTTGATTAGATCATGTGAAGACCATGTAGACTGATGTCTGAAATGGTCTTTTGAGGAAAGAACCAGCCAGATTGAGTGGACCTGTCCAGTCAGTGCACGCATTTGTCAATAACCGAGCAGCTCAACTCAGAATTTAAGGAGCTCAACGATTCGACGAACAATACCAAAGAAAGGACATTCGGGTAGGCCGCATAAACTACTCAAACTGCCAGACCATGATTAAAAACTAAGATAAATTTAAATAAAAACAAAAAAAAAAAAATATCCACATAGTCTTCACATTCACAATAATTAAAATAAAATAATATAATACTTTAAAAAGTAAATATTCTTGTCATTGCAAGAAAACCAAAAAAATAAAAAAAATATTTATAATAACAAAATGCATAGTGCAAAATATAATAAAAAAAACAAAATTAATTGGAGCAGCTCAATCCCAAGCCTTTTTGTCCTCAATGTAATCTTTTGTTGTATAAAACGCTTTCTGGCACAACTTACGTTTAATGAAAGACTTGAATTTATTAAGACTTAGATCTTGCACGTGGCTTGGAAGCTTATTATAAAAGCGTACACATTGACATCTAAACGAGCCACCTATTTTCTTGAGCCTTGTTGTAGGTACTACAAATTTGTGTTTGTTCCTAGTATTTATGTTATGGATATCACTGTATTTTTTAAACAATTTTATATTTTTATGGGCATATAAAAGATTTTCATAAATATACTGAGAAGGCACAGTCATTACATTAATCTCCTTAAATTTCTCTCTGAGAGAGTGTCTCGGGCTTAATTTATAAATTGATCGAACAGCTCTTTTCTGCAAAACAAAGATAGTCTGGATGTCGGCGGCATTTCCCCACAACAGAATACCGTATGACATTACACTATGAAAATAACTAAAGTATACTAAACGGGCTGTCTCTATGTCAGTTAAATTACGAATTTTTCTAACAGCATATGCTGCGGAGCTTAGCTTCTTTGACAATTTATCTATATGTGGGCCCCACTGAAGCTTAGCATCCAAAGTTAAGCCTAAGAATACTGTGCTATTTTCAGGATTCAATTCTTCGCCCTTTATCAACACATCGGTTTTCACCTGCCTAACGTGAGGTAGGGTAAACTTAATGCATTTGGTTTTTTTTTCATTAAGAAGTAAATTATTAACATTGAACCAGTGAACTACTTTTGAGATCGCGCTATTTACATCGTCAGTAACCAGCTGCTGACGTTTAAGTTTAAACAAAAGTGAAGTATCATCCGCAAACAACACTATATCATGGTTATCCTTTATGAGGTAAGGCAAGTCATTAATATAAATAAGAAACAAGAAAGGACCAAGAATCGAGCCCTGCGGGACTCCCATTGTTACCATAGATCCAGGAGATCTTTTTCCATTAACGTCAACGGTCTGAATCCTATTACTCAAATATGAAGTAAGAAGATCCAGAGCGCTGTTCCGGATCCCGTAGTGGCGGAGTTTCCTGATTAGCGTTTCATGAAAAACACAATCAAATGCCTTGGACAAATCACAAAAGATTCCCAAGGCATCGCACTTATCTTCCCATGCATTATAAATATGTCCTAAAAGCTCAACACCGGCATCAGTAGTTGAACGACCCCTTGTAAAACCGAACTGTTTGGTATGTAATAATTTATGTTTATTAAAAAATCTTTGCAATTGCTCTAAAATTAATTTCTCAAATATTTTGCTAAACGTAGCCACATTACGCTAAACTGCGTGGCTTTTTTTTTCCTGGGATAAGAGCATGAAAATGATACAGCCTGTAAGCTACCTCCATTACAATCTTTATCCATAGAGAACCAAATTCAAGCACACATACACACACACACACCAACACAAACACCAAGTAGGTCTCACAATGGCATTATCCTGATGAAATCTAATAGGTACCTACTTATAATAATAATGTCCTCCTGGCTGAATTTCGGTCACGGTGACCAACGGTGAGTAGCTATCTGCACAAGTCTGCGCGCAAACACTGGTGCATTCTCCATTCCACTCTCATAGTCCGATGGGACGGCAATCCGACACGACTGAAGAAAGAACAGGCGTACGGCTGACGGCTTTACGTGCTGTCTGTGTCAGATACAGATCAGTGATAATTAATTTTAAAATACGCACATAACTTACGAAAAGTCAGAGGTGCGTGAACTGGGCACAGATTACTAAATAGTTACTTCGTCTCTGGGTTCGTACCAGAGTCCTCTGACTTGCCAGTCAACGTATCACTAAGCTATCACTGAATAAAAAAACTTTTTGCAAAAAAATACTACTACTGGTGTCTTTCGTAAGTACCATTTTTTTGCGTTATGGACACCGACTTCAAAAAATTAAGTTATTTTTCACTTTGTGGTTTTGTATTTGGAAGTCGGTAGTATTCTTTTGCAAAAAGTTTTTTTATTTTTCACTTTTTAGTTGTACGTACCTAATAGGCAAGTTAGTAAGGGAACTATTTCGCCAGAATAGATTTCATGAAACTTGCACATAACCGGTGAAATGAGAGGTCTGCTTACCCCTTAAGAGCGAACTGGCGTGATGTTATGTTATTTATTTATTTATTAAAACTTTATGCACAAGTACAAAGGCGGACTTAATGCCTTAGGCATTTTCTACCAGTCGACCTTAGGGTGGTGCAGAGATAAAATAAGGCAGGTGCAACTAAATTAAGGGATAAATTGAGAAAAAAAACATATATAAAAAATACATACAAATATATACTTAGATACATACATACAAAAACAATGCTATAGAGAAACCGAAACCAACAAATCAATTCTGTGATGATTCTGCAAACTTCTTGCGAATGAAATGTTATAAACAACAAACAGACTTGCGATTGCAGCAATCCCGAGAGATTTGCTGTTATTTATTGAAGAGTTCTGTTGTATATCTCCGAAGTTCTTCATCAGATCTTCACCAAATTAAAATGGGACCAATTTCGGAACATACTTTTTCAAACAAAAAAATAATTTTCAAAATCGGTCCACAATTGACGGAGTAATCGGTGAACATACACAAAAAAAAAAAAAAAAAAACAACTTGAAGTCGAACATAGAACCTCCTCCTTTTTGGGAAATCGGTTAAAAATAGGTACTTATAATCTTGATGCTTACTTGTATTTATTGTTTTGTTTGTTTTTTTACATGGATGCGATAATTTACAGAGGGTATCGGATTCAGATTCAATTTCATGATCGTTCTCGTCATCAGTCAATATTCTTCGGGCGACATGTAGCTTTTTTCTCGGACTTGCGTTTCTGAGACCCACTTTTGTATATTTTCTAAAAAATGAGTGTCTATGATTTTTCATGATGTCCTTCGAACTATTTTGTAAATGTGTAAAATTTTAATCGAAATAGTAGATGACACCAACCAATATCAATCTAACTCTTATGAACCTAACTCGTACCTAAAGTTCAATCAAAATAAAGTAACTATCATTCAATCAGCAACGCCATTCAAATAATCGTTTTCTATTACTATGATTGACTTGTGTTTATTACTGTTTATAGAATAAAGTGAATGGGTACCTATACCTACATAAACACTTTGTAAGGTAATTGTTAAACCACGAAAGATTTCCAATAAGGGCATTTGTTTACAAATATTTAATAATGAGCTGAATGTAAATAACTTTCTTTTCCGAAGTCTGTCTTTGGTACCTACCTATTGTTTTACGTTTTTGGACACCTTCTTCGGAAAATAAAGTTATTTTACGCTTTGTTGTGCTTTGTTTTGGAAGTCAGATAGATTTTTTTGTTAAAAAGTTTTGGGTTGGGATTGGTTTGGAATTTCTCTGGGATGCCATCATCACGATGGTCCTGGTTTCTGGTACCACCCTTGGGATATCTCCTTTCCAACAAAAAAAGAATAATCAAAGTCGGTATACAGGGTGTTTGGAAGGGAGCTGTACATACGCCTAGGGTAGAAACTAGGGATAGTCTGCTACCTACCCCCGCCCATTATATTGACCTTGGCCTCAAGGTTTTTTTTTAATTTATTTTTATTTTTTATTTGACTTTTTTGTGATTTTTTGACTAAAACTACCTGTAGCTCAAAATCTATCCATGGGACCGGTCGGCTAATGGTCTTGTTTTAATCGTTAGAGTCTTAGGGTCCTGCAAAAAATTATTTTACACCAGAAAATTGTGGAGAAGAAAAGTTATGGGGCCTGAAGTACCATAGTAAGGTAAAGAAATAATTTTAAGGGCAACTTTCTATGGGGTTTAAAAAAAACTAACAGGGTTGGAGTTCTTCTGATTTTTTTAAAACATCCTCAGTCCATGCCCTTTCTAACGATATGCTAAAAGTGTATTTATCACTTTTAGTTTTAAAGTTATTAATTAATTTCCGCAACTAGGGCACTTTTACCACCACGAGTCGACATTTGTAAGACAAATGTAATTTCCAGAATTTAAACCAGTTTGGCCTACAGTTGGCAAATTTGTTGTCTCACTCTTACACGAGAGCAACATGTAAGAGACAAAACATGTCATGTCATGTCTCTTTCGCTCTTGGGTCGACGGGGCCGGGCAGGTAACTCGTTGGGGTCTTTGTTAGTCAGTCGAGATTTACCCATCTTAGCTAACTTACGTACTTGCCGTTACGACGCTCCACTGTTTTCGTTAATTTTGTTGAGTTTGTTATTACTTCGTTTTTGTTAAGTTTTGTTATTTGTTACCTTGTTGTTGGCAAAATGGCTGGATTTACCAGTGAAGAGTACACCGACATGCTGGTGGTGTATGGAATGGCTGATTGCAATGGGCGCGAGGCACGGAGGATTTATCAAGAACGGTATCCTAACCGGCGAGTGCCTAACCACCAAACGTTTGGCTCAACTTATCGGCGTCTGCGAGAAACCGGAAATTTAAATTTCCGGGAACCAGCCGTGAACAGATTTCAACCAAATTTGGCTGCGGAAGAACGCATATTGGCTGAATTTGAGGAAGATCCGACCAGAAGCGTAAGAACCGTAGCCCGGACGCTTGGTTTAAGCGTGTGGAAAGTCTGGTCGGTTCTTCGCGAAAATGGACGTCATCCTTTCCACTACACCCCTGTTCAAGGTAATTTTTTACATAAAGTTTTTGTTTTTAGCTCTTATGTAATGAACTAGCATGTGAATTTCATAGGCAATTTTTAAATTAACATGAGCATGTGTGTGAGAGAGAGAGAGAAATGGAAAGACAGAGATAGCAATCAATGTTACATAGCTACTAATTCATAAGGAAACCGATAACGTTGATATTTTTATTGTTTTAGGCTTAGAGGATAACGACTATGCAAGAAGGGTGGAGTTTTGCCGCCACTTGCTCCATACGGACGTGGAAGATATTAATTTTTTACGGAGTATTCTCTGGACTGACGAGTCCAAGTTTGACAAGGAAGGAATTGTAAATTACCACAATCTCCATCACTGGGCACCCAGAGATCAAAACCCGAGAGTCAAGAGGCACAGAGGTTTTCAACGAAGGTTCTCCGTGAACGTATGGGCAGGCGTCATCGGTAATCGGTTGATAGGGCCGCACTTTTTGCCAGACAACCTAAACGGGCAAAACTACTTAGATTTCCTCGAAAACGATTTGCCTGATTTAGCGGAAGAAGTGTTTGACGAAGATCGGCCCATAGTCTTCCAGCACGACGGCTGTCCTGCTCATTGGAGCCTAGCAGTGAGGGAGCTTCTGGACAACTGCTTTCCTAATTCTTGGATTGGTCGGGGTGGGCCAATTCCCTGGCCCCCAAGGTCGCCTGACCTTACCCCACTCGACTTCTACGTCTGGGGAAGGGCGAAAGAGTTGGTGTACGCAGAAGAAGTACCAACAAGGGAGGTTCTAATTAACAGGATCCACGCCGCCGCATTCGATACAATGCGCGAGGAACTGCTGCTTAGAACGGTGACCGTGGAGATGAGGAAGAGGTGCCGAGCATGTTTACAGGTCAATGGTCATCAATTTGAACAAAATTTGTAATTAATTAAAATTAGTAATTAATTAAAATTTGTAATTTAATGACATTAGTCATTACCAAATTTTTTGTTTCATTTGCCATCCTTTTACGATCGAACACATTTAATTTTCATTAGTTGAAATTTTTGCTTGAAGTGCCCTAGTTGCGGAAATTAATTAATAACTTTAAAACTAAAAGTGATAATTACACTTTTAGCATATCGTTAGAAAGGGCACGGACTGAGGATGTTTTAAAAAAATCAGAAGAACTCCAACCCTGTTAGTTTTTTTTTAAACCCCATAGAAAGTTGCCCTTAAAATTATTTCTTTACCTTACTACGGTACTTCAGGCCCCATAACTTTTCTTCTCCACAATTTTCTGGTGTAAAATAATTTTTTGCAGGACCCTAAGACTCTAACGATTAAAACAAGACCATTAGCCGACCGGTCCCATGGATAGATTTTGAGCTACAGGTAGTTTTAGTCAAAAAATCATAAAAAAGTCAAATAAAAAATAATAATAAATTAAAAAAAAACCTTGAGGCCAAGGTCAATATAATGGGCGGGGGTAGGTAGCAGACTATCCCTAGTTTCTACCCTAGGCGTATGTACAGCTCCCTTCCAAACACCCTGTATAACCAACGAAGTTATCCGCGAAAAGAAATAAAAAAAAATACACACACAAATACACATGAGAAACCTCCTCCTTTTTTGAAGTCGGTTAAAAAAACGTGAAATGTAATGGAAAGGATGTATAAGTAGATACCTATTAATAAAATGAATAGTAATGTTTAATATTCACAGTTTGTTTACAAAGTAAAAGTTTAGTTTCATTGAGCGTGGTACAAAGAATTAGAAATAATAAAGTGTACTTACGTAGCTATACAGTAAATCACAAAATACTTCGATTATCTGTCACTGATATGCCAAAAAACACACGCCAGTCAGTTGCAACTGCGCGAAAATGACTAAAGTGCCAATGACTGTGCGCAACGCTCCAAACGTATGATTCTAAATGTACCTACCATAACAAAATCGCTAGAAAAATACAGCTGCAATAGACTTAACTGTCAATTTATCATAATTTTACTACTGGTTTCAATACTAACGTACCACCACAGTTTTGTGGAGTAAAATAATTATAACTAAAATACTTTTTCATCAAATAAATAAAACGTCAAATACACTTAATACTCACATAATAATGTAGATATTTATAGCAAAGTTACTAAAAAGATGTACATTCAAAAATCTAGTAGGGCAAAGGTACTAAAGCGTTATTAAATCCATCAATTTCACGTTAAGCAAATTTACTAAGCTACCCATTTATTACAATTTGCGTTAAGTAATAAGTATTTAAACATCATCAATTAACCGATTTACGCATTTTGGGTTTCTAATCAAGGGTCAGCAAGCAGATGCCAGTAAGGAAAAAAACTAACCGACAATAACAATAAAAATCATGTAAATTCCTTTAGGTAAGTAAAAGAGACGTATCGCAAAAAAAGAAAAATGTCACTGCTAAAGCGACACTAACTTTTTAAATAATGATCAAATTGCTACAAGACCGAGACCAATCTGTAGTGAAAATAAAAACTTATTCAACCATATATAAAACTCATTTTAGCTAAAATGGCGCTTTAGTACTTTTGCCTTTACGGTGACGATATGTTTATTATATTCAATCTAGCACTAGCATGCCTTCAGTAAGCTTTTGTTACCTCATTTACCGCACGACAAGCAAGAGTGAAATTGAAGAAAGAAGAGGAAAGAAGAAGATGGATGAATTAACTTTTAATTTATTGTACCTAACCAGTAGTTTATGAGAAAATTGCCAGTAGTTTATAAAGACTTCTTAAAAAAAAACTTCATAATATTTGAACTTGAAGTTGTAATTAAAGTATTGAAATTCCGGTTGATCCTGAAGTGCAGCGACGTGTTGCAATGTACTATTCCACAAGAGAGACCATGGACGCATACTTATTAACGCGGAGTGACCGTGAGAAAATCTCAAAATTATTTAAACCAGATATCGTCAGTATGTCTGGGAGGAACTTTTATCCAAATGGCAATGTAGCTGGGATAATTCCATCAAGGGCCGACACCTCAACCAATTCTTTTCACTGGTTCGCGAGCGGCTGGCCAGGACGTCGCTGGAGGTGGATCACTGTGTTGACCAATTTCTCGTAGGACATGGTAACTTTAAAAGTAAATTATTTTCCTTCAAGCTCGTTGCCTCGCCTTTATGTCAATGTTTTAGATCTGACTGCGATTATGTACAATCTGCAAATCATATATTATAGGAGTGTATTCTTTGGCATAATGAACGCAATATCATGTTGGATAATGTACAGGCTGCGTCTGGAGTTATTTACTATACGGACCTTGTGGCAACTAGAACAAATTTCCGTGGGTTCAAGCGTTTTTGCCACACCTATATTAGAATAAATTATAACAGCTCACAATGTTAGGACCCATTAATATTAATGATAATTTTTATCCGTGGGCTGGGCAACTGGGCTTAACCCAGTTGTAAACGGCCTTGTTTGTTCTGTCTTCTGCTTGATATGGAGGGAAGTGGGAATTTGTATGTTTTCCTACTCCTCCGTTATTATTTTCTAATTCATTTCATTGTGGGATCCAAGACAGTTAAATTCATTCTCCAGGACTTCGTCGAACTTCATTGCCTCGGCGCTTTTCTAGGGGTCGCCATTGTTGATTCTGGCTTTCAGGATTTGCGGTGATTTAGGAATAGTGCGGTGAGATTGTCACAAGAACAACCGCTACAGAGAACATAACACAAAAGTGAACAAAAAAAAATGGATAGTAGAACCTTAACACAGGTGATTACTGATATCACTGGCTTGATAATGGCACAGGAAAACCAAGTAATAGTTATATACTGTGATTCAGCTTTGAAACGTAATTTTAATGAAAGAAAACGTAATTTAATGTTTTTGGGTGAATGGAAAAAAAGATTATAAAGAAAAATCATAAGAAGAACTGAAAAATTTACAGCCTTTCTCAACCTTATACCTCTCCGACAAGGCATTATTTTCTCTTAGATATACTAAAAACAAATATGGAAACAGATTACGAATGCAATGCGATTTGAGATTACAACTTAGAAGTTACGTCAACCCAAATATCACCAATATAATTGCAAAAAATCAGCACCAACAACCTACACATTAGAGTAATGTATTTGTTATGTTTTTTTTTTGGTATTTTTCGTGGTCCGAAGTTTACTGCTGGACTTTTTTATATATAAGAAAAAGGTTAGGAAACTATGCTTTACGCAGAATATTCGTTGTGTTAGGTTCTTATGATCAATTGACATCTAAATGATTATTATTTTCAGACAGCTGTCCGCATGCTCCGACCTCCTGAGATCAAGAGAAGAGCTGTCGCTAGCCCTGACGTCACATTCGTATTACACAAAAGAAGAGCAGATGGACACACTAGTTATAAGTAGTATACAGACACACATAGACTCGGGCAGAGATAGTTTGAAGTCTACGATACAATATTTGGAAACGGAGGAAATTGTTAAAGAAGTCAAAGAATTGAATGATGTGTTGATATTGTGAGTATTCTGTCTATTTATATAAATGGAAATCAATAGCTGAATAATTTAAACGTACTTCAGAACATACAACCGCTGCCACCGCTAGCCGTTCTGAAGTGGCTAACTCTTTTTTTGTTGTGTTTATAAATGTCAGGACAATGTTTTTACTAAGGGAAAACAGAAAAAAAAGTTTTTTCTTTTATTTTCTTCGTAAACCCGTGCGACGCCGAGAGATAAGAATTTGTCATGCCAATTTATCGCCAGTTTGAAGATTCGTTTGTTGGCGGTTAGAACAAGATTGCTATTAAGTTTTAAAAAGTCGCGTGTTTCGTTTCAACCAATCAGAAAACCAAAAGCTAACCAACGTCAGAAAAAGGATTTCCTAATATTAGTTATCGTTATATTTTACATATATTTAGATCCCCGGAAGGTATTCTAGTAATTTTTGACTTATATATGAAGAAGTAGAACTTTATTGACGTGGGAGGTAGCTCTATATTAAAAAAGAAGATTAAAAATATTTTTTTAAAACAAGCTTTTTTCGTATTCTTCACAGCAAACCGTTTTATTTGATACCCATATCATGTCAGTGCACAAAAAATAACTATTCGACTATCTTGGGCCGTCCGTTATATTGAATTTAGAATGACGTCACTTAGCTAACCATGCATTGTCATCGAAACTAAACGTGTATGCAAAATTTCATCTTCATCGGTGAAGAATAACTGCTGTAAAATTCAGTTTCAAGATTTGACCCGAACACAATTACCCACATACATACATTTCAAGATAAATAATAGCTATTTATGCAACTGTTACGTTATGGATGGTCTTTTAATACGAGTGCCATTTTTCGGTACAAGCGTAGCGCGTACCGAAATAGGTGGGCACGAGTTATTAAAATACCAATAACGTACAGTTGCATACAAGATTTTATCTACGAAGGAAGGAATAAAACACAGATATAGACAAATAAGTATTTCAGGAATTGTTTTTCTGTATTTCATTTCTCATATACATGTCTTGATTTTTCTGGTAGTAACTTATTTGTAGCCGCAACTGCTCTATTCGTTATAGCTGGTGGAGTATTTTAACACTTTTCACTTGATGTTGAAGACATTTTTAATAAAATTTGGAATTAAATTTCACTCAGAATTTTTTTTCATGCGTCCACTTTTTTTTATTTAGTCTTTATTAGGTATAAGGCAAAGATCTTGTAGCCGCAACAGCCAAATAGTATACGATACTTTTGTTCTAAACTTGTTCCATTTTTAAAAACATAATTTATTTTGTCTCGATTTCGAAGTAATTATTATAGGTAATATTTATCTACTTCGGTTTCGTTATATTCGAATTACAAAATTGACAGCGGTTTCATTATGATACCCATAACGACATTGGGTTGCATTATGCGAATCGTCATAAATTCTAAAACACAAGCAAAGACATTCTGAACACAGCCAGGTACCTATAATAATATTTCGAAATCGAGACAATGTAAATGATGTTTTTAAAAATGGAACAAATTTAGAACAAAAGTATCGTATACTATTTGGACGTTGCGGCTACAAGATCTTTGCCTTATACCTAATAAAGAATAAATAAAATAAAAAATTGGACGCGCGAAAAATGTTCTAAGTGAAATTTTATTTCAAATTTTATTAAAAATGTCTTCAACATCAAGTGAAAAGTGTGAAAATACTCCATCAGATATAACAAATAGAGCAGTTGCGGCTACAAATAATTTACGACCAGAAAAATCAAGACATGTAAGAGAAATGAAATACTTAAACACACTCCCTGAAATACTTATTTGTCTATATCTGTGTTTTATTCCTTCCTTCGTATATAAAATCTTGTATGCAACTGTACGTTATTGGTATTTTAATAACTCGTGCCCACCTATGTCGGTACGCGCTACGCTTGTACCGAAAAATGGCACTCGTATTAAAAGACCGTCCATAACGTAACAGTTGCATAAATAGCTATTAAAAACATAAATAGGTACAAAAACTGTTAAAACCATGAAAACCACATGCTAGTGGGAATTCCCGAGAGTTAAAACTTTACAGGTTTAAGGTAATAATATTCTCTTACCTACACCGAATAGTTTTACATTAAGTATTTAAGGTAATATAGTTTAATAAATACAAATTTAAATAGGTACAAATTTAGATACATACTTTAGGTTTAAAGCTCAGTAAAATATGTAACGTATCTACGTTATAGGTATAAGTTATAGTCATAGTCATTTATTCACGAACAATAAATATGTATCTGAACAATAACACAAAAAAAAAATAATCTCAAAAGCAAAAACCATTAATTTTACAATTCAATTCAATTACATACATTTCATATATTACAGCATAATAAAAATAAAATATAATATTATATTATTTTTAAATGTTTATAAGTTTTTTTTTATTTTAAAAAATGTACTAAATAAGAAAGAAGATAAAGGATAAAAATATTATTAGAAATTAGATCCACAAACAATAACCGTTCATTTTACATTTTAAATAATTCAATACATACGTTACATAGATATCATAATCACTAAAAATCCAATAATAATATTAAGCACTACAATTTATCAATGGCATACAGACATTTGTCCAATAGGAATTCCTTTAATTTTCTTGTAAAAGAACTACTAGTGTGTGTGAGAGAGAGAGCAGAGCTCTCAAAGTTTAACATGCGGATGATATTGCAGCATCTATTGCCTTTAGTTCAGGTTTTAAATTTAGCGATTCGTCAATTCGCATACCTAAAAAATTAACTTCACTGACGAGCACGATTTTGTATTCATTCATTCTCTATGTCATCTTTATTTCGGAATCCCAGGAAGGTACTTCTGCTAAATTTCTAGTAGGTAGGTATATGAAGGTACTAAGTTAGAAGTTAAATATTTTGGCTTCTGTAGGCTTAAACGTCAATTTGTATTGAACGTGGATAAGCGCCACCGTCTGATGACAGCAAGGGGAAACCTCTTTTTTGCAGGCAAACAGTCGCTTAGAAATAGGGTCTGGGCAAACTAACTAGCTTCATTTGTCTGACTAAAGCTTCGGTCTCACGATCGGAAAGCACCACTCCGCTGACGCATATGCGATGGAACAAAAAATAATTCTAGACGTTTTTACGCTCCGAGGCCGTAGTGCGAGTTTTTTAACCTACTTGATCGATAAACGTAAAAGTTATCTTATTTCACATAGTGTAGTGTATTATTAAAAGAGAATGATTTCAGATGATGATTTCAATACAAATTGGACCACGAATAAAATCTCGGAATAAGCCCACTGAACTAGATACAAAAGTTAACCGCATTTTTGAAAATTCGAAAGGCCCTATAAATGGTTTAATTCAAAACAATACTTTGAACTTAATTATGATCATCATCATATCAGCCGAACGAGGTCTACTGCTGGATATAGGCCTCCTCCAAGCGTCACCACATTGACCGGTCCCGTGCGGTGCGGACTTTGAAGAAATTAAAATTAGAAATATTATCTTAACTAGCTTTTTCCCGCGCCTTTGGTCCCGTGGCCATAGTGTTAGGATCAGATCAGAGATGACCTTTTAAAAATATATAAAGAAACAATTTTAGCTCTTTATAATTGTGTATAAGTTATCCACTTTATAATAATATATTTAATTTCAGCTTCGAGGAGCTTAAGCAGACAATAGTGAATCAACCTAGAATTGAACCTACAGCTGCTAACATCAGCCGATATATATACACAGATGTAGATTGGTCTACGTACCTACACAGGATGAGAGTAGTTCAGAAAGACCTGTGGGTCATAGTGGGGTAAGTACATCGTACTATGTATTTCTTTTAACATAATTATCATACTCTCGATTGGGGCGCGAACCCACATTTGCTCTGAATATTGACTTACTTATCAGTTGATTTATGAATCGTAAATTTTGTTCAAGATAATCTTAACATTATTGACGTGGATGGTAATGTGGGATAGTGATATTAATGAAAACTTAAACTGCATATGTAATCGGATTTTTGAAAAATGAATATTTCGAGCCAGGAATCAGACTTCCCAGAATTTAATCCTTATTAGCGATGCTACCGGATGTTGTAAATAACACAGCGTGTGTTTTTTGCCAAAATCAACGGGTTGGATGCCTGGCTAGGAGTACTTATAAAATTTCTTAAAATCGATGCAGTTTTAGTTTTTAGCATAATTGGGCCCGAGGCTCCTTTGAATGTTTGATAATCTTGTGGTGTATCTCTCCAGGTCGTCGGGCAGCGCGGTGGTGTGGGTAGCGCGCCGCACGCTGGGCATTGGCGTCGCTATCTTGGCACTGGTGTTGCTCGCCTCACCAGTCATGCTCCTGCTACTGCAACACATTGCCTACACCATACAGGTACGATAGGTGTTAGCATGGCCTACGAAACCTTATGGCTACAATATGACGCTGTCGACTATTATGGACAACACAGATTCAATGCATGCAGGCATGGACTGTGAAAGCCAACTTTATTGCAACTGATTAATTACATTCGTGTGGTTGACTGCTGGCTTTAACCTTTTGAGCGCCAATCTTCCAGTCTTCCAATCCCATCGGGGTATCAAAATAAAGGGTTTTAAGAGGTGATTTCAAAACCATATAACACTTATATGTTTGAATGTACTTAATTATACATACTTACTTATACGTACATATATAATTACTTGAAAAAAAAAAAACAATCTGGACTGTTATATTGAAAACTCTGTGTCACAATGTCTTTTCTTGAGGTTCGAGTAGGCACATACATATTTAAGCTCACCATACGTGCTACCGCCACCTGAAGCTGAGAGCTGTTATTAAAACGTGAGACTTGTGGTCAGTTGTCGAAACAAGCGGATTTGGACCTAATTTGAGTATACCCGATTCGTCACTGTTACCTTTTCAGTTAAACAGAATTTTAGCTGCGTGCTGCATTAAAAAGTAGTTACATTATACGTACCATGTCCACACATACTCACACAACGATATTATGTAAAAGCAGTTATTTATTAACTATTTGTAATTCAGTATTAGTAGAAACACTTAGTACCTCAACGAGCAAATTAAAGAACTGATTTGAATATGATTGTCATGTTTTATTTCCTACCATTTTATCTTACAGATAGATAATTAGGAAAAAAATACCTACACAAAAGTATAAATATCTCAAAGCGATTCCATCTATATTCTGGTTTTTAATTTCGTAAACTAAACTCACTTTTGGGGGGTTGTCACTTTATCGTTACATAAGAATAGTATCATATCCTGACTATCCTGAGTGATCGACAGTTGATCGAAAATCGAAGTAGATCGAAAATGGAACTATTTCACGGCAAAAAATACATTTTTTAAGAAAATAAAGGCCGTTATTTAGTTTCTACTCATTAATGTCAGTATTCGTTTTATCAATCGCATTTGTTGATTTCATATTTAACACAATTAAAGTTTATGTACTATGCGTATGAATACTGTTATATTTAAATATATTACGTTTTTATTCATAAAACATTTGTTTACACCAATTAGTAAAATTTAATTGAGGAGTCATGTCACTACGATTCGATGAATCACTTATGATTGAGCCTTACCTACAAAACTATGCTCCGCGCTTGCAACATTTAAAAAAAACATGTGGTCGTTGGCAGCTGTCAGTTTTATTTCTATACTAGATATAAAATAATATTCTTATATAATACATAAATTCAAGACATCATTTCACTCACATTATCTGAGGCAACATTAAACGCTACTTTATGGAATAAATTAAAAACTTGACTCCTACCGGAAGGACTGGCTCGCGATGTCAAACGTTTGTGGAAACGAGAGAGGGTGGCCTTTGTCTAGCCCTACAGTCTGCCCTGTAGCACCCAAAGACCTTATACTTCTTACTACTAGACTGTGCACTATGGCGCAAAAACCGGTCCGAGCGAGAGGGCTCCCTTTGGTGTGTCTCTTTCTAATGAAGTGACCATGACCACACGGGACAAATTGATTGTAAAAACGACATTTTAAGTATTCCGATATATTGATGCTAGCTAACAGCGCTACCTAAACCTACCTAATTTATAGTTAATAAAAAAAAAAAAAAAAATTTTTGCTATCTACATCACTAACCGTATGGTGTCGGGCGTAAAGAATTTCACCATCCCATGTTTGCCCGTGGATGTCGTAAGAGGCGACTAAGGGAAAAACCAGAGAATGGGCAGCGGCGTTCTCTGTGCATTTGTAACAACCATACTGCGATCGCCAACCCGCCTGCAAAGCACTCCCCATGAATAGCACAAATAAAACATAGCCCCTATTGCCCGCCAGCCCTGTACCTTCGATTACGGTAGAGCCGAGGTTACGGTATGGCAAGGAGTGCTAAGAATCCCGGACGAGATCCGGCTATCCCAACAAATACCGACGACTAGACCTGGCAACGTACAACACGCGCACACTCCGGACCGACGAAAATATCACCGAATTCGAAGAAGAATTGAGCAGTTTACGATGGAGTATTAAAGGGTTATCTGAAGTTCGAAGAGAGTCCTCCCCAACTCAATAATCCTCAAATCCCAAGTCTCTTCAAGTTTCATTCTTCAATACCACATATTGATTGGAACAAAAAGCTCTTATCCTACTCTCAAGCTCATGAAGGAGAGGCGTTAGATGACCCTGCAGTCTTCTGACGGTGCTTTGAAATACCGGCAGCTAAATATACCTCAAAGGATCTCTATGAGTTCACATATATTCCAGTTGGGTAGACAGTTGAGAAATAAAACTACAGCAATTGTATTCCACTAGGAATTAATTTGCAAATAATATTAACAGCCGCTGAATTTCACTCGAATAAAGTCCGCCAAAAAATCCGCAAACCACCATCCTACATTTAGTATTACCAGGCCGAAACATTTAAAAGTACTACTCTTACTCAGTATTAATGATAATTTTTAAAAATTCAACGAATTGATTAAATATAGGAACAGTAGAAATATTTATATTCTTTTCTAGAAATATTTAAATATGTGTCAAAGTCTATGAATTGTTTGTTTTGGTATAACATAAAAGAAACATATAAAATTTTCTACCATTTCTACCAAACCCAATGATTAGTTGTGCTAGCAATAGGTCAGACAAGGACACACTACCAGCGGAAACCCTCTCGCCAGGACCGCTTTTGGTTAGCTACCGCTTATAAGGAAATAGCTAACCTAGGTGTATGATGATAGATTTCATTTTAGCTAAACAAAAAATTTTGGTACACAGTCTAGTAGTAAGAAATACGTATAAGGTCTTTGGTAGCACCAGCTAGTATTGTGATTGTTAGACGACATTACTACTTTATAAGCCCAATTTTATATAATAAAATAAATGGGCTTTTGAACATTTACCCACTTACTTCACGTGAGTGTAAATCAATTACACATAAATGGCTCAGTTCCCTGACTTATGAAGAGCTTGAACATCTTGTAAAAATCTCGCCGGCGAAGATTGAATATCGTTCTGATGGCTCGTTTTTGCAGAACAAAAATTGACTGAATATCTGCAGCCCAACCCATAGTAATATACCAAAATACATTATACTATGAAAGTAACTAAAATAGACCAGCCTCGCGGTATCTACGAGTATATCAGTAAATTAACGATTTTTTCTAACATCATAAGCTGCCGTACTTAACCGCCCCGCAAGTGATATTAAATGAGGTACCCATTGTAACCTTGAATCTAGCGTGATCGCCAGGCAAACCTAGTTTAAAATTTTACACACTTAGTTTTTTTAGCATTAAAAACTAAATGATTAGCAGTGAACCAATTTAGAACTTGCTAACAATTCATTATTTCCTCGGCAACGTTACTCGTACGTCTATTTATCTTAAAAATCAAAGAATTGTTATTACACCATGTTTAGTTTGTTTTTCAATAGATGGGGTAAATTTTGCAAATTCAGAATTTGAAATGATAATTATCATGAGACAATTCATCTTCTAGGTCCCTAACTTTACCTAAAGCCTTCTCATATAGATCACTGCAATTATGGAAACTGTCCGTGACTACCCGCAGTTGGTTGAAAATGGAGGACAGAAAATAACAAAAAAACAAGAGAAATAAGTATTAGTATATTATTATTCCATTTATTCATTTTATATACATATTTTTACATTTTTAAATATTATTCTATAAAAAAATAAAATAAAAAAACATTTAAAATACAAAAATAGTAGCCCACCGGTATCGGGAACAGGGTCCAAGCTACCGGTGGTCAGGGCTCCTGAGAGAGGAACCTCCTAACGATACGCGCCGTGTCCAGGAGTACCGCTTTCTAGATCAAGCCCTTGATCCAGCTGCCCAACGAGAGCCTCCTAAGGTGTTGGTCGAGGCTCTTGGCTATTATGCCATTGGCCGTAACGACTATCGGCACAATGATCGCTGTATTCACGTTACACATGTCGACAACCTCGCGAGCCAGATCAAGATACTTGCTTTTCTTATCTCTCAGCCTTCACGAGGTTCTTGTCATGTGGGACCGCTATATCAACAATCATTGCGCGACGCTCAAGTCGGTCTATCACCACTATGTCAGGCTTATTGGCAACAATAGTCCTGTCAGTGATGATAGACCGATCCCAACACAACGTGACATTGCCATTTTCGAGAACTGGGTCGGGCACATACTTATAGTAAGGCACTTCCGACTCCACAAGATTGTATTTAAGAGCAAGTTGCTGATGGATTATTCTGGCTACAAGGTTGTGTCTATGCAAATAGTCTCCGTTAGCCAGACTAGAACAACTGGAGATAATGTGACGGATTGATTCACCCGGCCGGTGACATGCCCGACAGATGTCAACCGTGCCGTCCTTCACAATGTATTTCTGGTAGTTGTTCGTCATCATAACTTCGTCCATAATCGCAAAGATAAAACCTTCGGTTTCCCCGAAAAGGTCACCAAATCGCAGCCAGGCCACGGACGCTAAAAGATCTACATCGGGCCCATGTAGGACCCGAAAGAAGCGTCCGTGAAGCTCCTTGCTCTGCCATACATATAGTAGTATATTATTATTAATAATAAAAAATATGTAGCGAAATGAGGTGGGCTGCTGAATTGGTTTGAAAAGCTAACTATTTTGTGTTTTTTACTTTTGATTGCCTTACAGCTATAATTTTTATTTAATGTTGGTATGGTGCCCAAAATATGAATGTATGATTTATTGCAGTTTTATAGTTTAATTATGAAAAAAATCATAAACGTTTGTTATTGAAAGTTAAGAATCAATTAATAGAACTAAATAACTGGACTTGAATGTTGGTTTTGTTTCGTTTTCTACGCTGTCAACGAAACGATTTACATGCACTACAGAGTGCTAAATCAGCAATTTTTTTACGTTTAATCTAAAGGAGAGCCTGTTAGAAAGTTAATGTGAAAATTGTGTGCTATAATTATAAAACCTAAGTGAACAATACTCCCCATATAATTTCGTAGTTCGGTCGACCGGTAACCTATCGGGTTACCGGTCGACAGCAGGGCAAAACTCTTATGGAAAACAATAATCCTGAGTATTTATTCCGTTTTGTTGTATTTTTACTTATAATTACATCCTAATTTCACATAAGTACTGATTAAATTTAATTTTAAAATACGTAGCACAAATTTGACATGTCACTTGGCCAGTGTTACCAGAAAAAAAAATATATATATATACTTAATAAATATTGTAATATTAATTTAATTGGAATCATCCGTAAAGGGCACGTGTGTTACATGTACCTACCTAGAAACTGTTGGTCGCTGAAAATAAAAATATTGTAAATTTTATTAGGGTAAAATCGTTGTTATTATCCAATATAGCTGATCGCATGAGGTCTCTTTCATTTCAGACGTTCACCCACTCAATCGAGCAGAGCACACAGAAGCTGGTAGCAGAGAAACAGAAGAGTGATCTGTTGTTATCCAGAATGCTGCCTCTACCTGTGTTGAGGAGATTACGGGCACAGAGAGCGGTGCCAGCCGAAGCCTTCGACGCCGTCACGATATTCTTCAGCGATATCGTTGGGTTCACCAACATATCGGCCAGTAGTACTCCCATGGAGGTGATAAACATGCTCAATATGCTGTACAGGTCCGTTGGCTAAACCACGTTCCATCAATCTTGTAATTGTTAAATCAAAGACGATTAACTGAATCCTACTTCACTTCTTCTTTTCGAGTCGATGATACTTCTATGATCTACTTGACTTCAGTAAAATACCACTTTATTTGCGGCATGCGGTAGGTTCTTCTTTGGCATTGATGTAGCTCGTAACAGCTTATTCTATAGAAGCTTAGGTAATATTTGTCTTTTTTATGAAGAGCCTAAATAGGTCGATATATTTAATTCCATAATTTTCTACCCTAAAAAGGTGAGATCATACAGAAATACGGTTTAGGAGAAAGCAAATTTTAAATAAAAATTATAGGTTTAGAAAACTGTGAACAAAGATATATTGAATAGGGTTAGAATTTTTTTTTAGGCTGAAAAATCTTCGCTCGTATATCGAAAATCAGATTCCAAAATTCTTTCATTTTACAGTCATTAAGCTAACTTTTAGAAATAACCGATATTGGTTGCACTAAATGTGGGCACCATATTTTGATGAATGATAGCGGTTTTGAAATTGTCCCTGAACCCATTGAGGTAATAATGTAGTACGTAGTACATATTATAATATCTGAATGCTGAAACCTTGGTTCATTGTTACCCAGTACATTGTTTGAAAGCAGCAACAAAAAATTAACTTTCTTAATGTATCTTTATTTGGCCGATAAAATCCTTAAATGACGTTTTCAGTAAATTTAATTTTATAAACGGAAATATCGAATTTAATCAAATTCCATTATAAAAAATAATCTGAATCTAATCGGTCGTCAAATTATTACATGGTTACGAATGGTGTTATGACATAATTTAAACATGTCAAAACCATAGACAAGTGACATTATATCATCGAAAGCGTCACCATGTCGATTGGAAAAAAGAAAAAATGAATAGGAATGCCAAGCACTATCGAAATGTCACGTAATCAATCCCTTTCATTTTGGCATTTCAACCATCGCTTTCGCTAATATGCTTTGTCTAGAGCCTCTAATATAGCCGTTATTGTGCTGACAAGTCAAGGATCATTAATTATTAAACTTAAACGTATGTAATATTCATAAAGTTAGGTTACAAAATTGCGGCCCTTACTGCCGCGTTATTGCCGTAAAATGGCATTGAGATAATATGTACTAGAGAAGCTATCCTAAGTAAAGTACATGCTCCATTTTGACAAGAGTTTAAACTAAACTTCGCTGCAGCGCTGAAACACTAATTAGCCGTTTTACAAAACAGTATAAACACGCAGCGCTAGAGCGCTTCTAAGGTATAGTTTTCTCGCGATCAAAAAGTCGGAAGCGCCATGATTTTCATGGCGCTTACGCGTTTCGTTCAACGTTCTGCAACAACTTGTCACTCATATAGACTAAACTGCTGACTGACTTCAGAAGCGGTACCTACATAGCTTTATACCTAACAAGCTTCATTAGAATTCACACATTTTTACAAAAAAAAAATTAGTTGAAATACCCTTAGTAAAGTAATAATTAATTTAATATTATATTTATGTACTTCTATTTTGGGACATTCCCACAGCACTATTCCCAAATCACTGCAACTCCTGAAAGCCAGAATCAATAATGGCGACAACCAGAAAAGCACCGAGGCAATGAAGCTCGACGAAGTCCCAGAGAACGAATTTAACTGTCTTGGATCCCGCAACGAAATTAATCAGAAAAGAATAGTGGAGGAGTAGGAAAAAAATAAAATTTCCAGTTCCCTCCATATCAAGTAGGAGACAGAACAAACAAGGTCAATAGGCACAAAGGGTCATTTACAACTGGGATAAGCCCAGTTGCCTGGCACCACGGATAAAAATTAGCATTAATATTAATGGGTCCTAACATTGTGAGGTGTTACTCGTATATTTGATTCCAATAATAAATAGGTATGGCAAAAACGCTTGAACGCACGGAAATTTGTTCTAATTACCACAGGATCCGTATAGTAAACATCTTCTGATGCAGCCTGTACATTATTCAACATAGTATTGCTTTCATTCTGCCAAAGAATACACTCCCATAAGATATGATGTGCAGATTGTACATATTCGCAGTCAGATGTAGAATACTAACATAAAGGCGAGGCAACGAGCTCGAAGGAAAATTATTTACTTTTAAAGTTACCATGCCCTGTGAGAAACTGGGCAACACAGTGATCCACCTCCAGCCACGTCCTGGCCAGTCGTACGCGAACAGATGGAAAGAACTGGTGGCCCTTGATGGAATTATCCCACCTACATAGCCTTTCGGATAAAAGTTCCTCCCAGACGTCAATATGTGGTTCAAATAATCTAGAGATTTTCTCACGGTCATTCCACGTCCATGGTTTCTCGTGCTGAATAGTACATTGCAGCACATCGTTCAAGCAAGTACCGGTAAGGTCTCAGTAATAACCGTTTGTTTTGCATAAGAATATCAAAGCTAAACGCTGACTTTGAAGTAATTTACGTCGTCCCATTATTTAGGTACTAGCTGTCCCCCGTGACTTCGCTCCCATCAACTGTATACCTACATACCCTGCCCTACCCTAGACACCTACCCACCTATCATAACTACCAATTTGTTAAACTATTTATTTGAATAACCACAGTCAGTTCCTTTCTGAATATACTTAAAATTGTTAATTTCCGCTATAAAAACCAAAGTCAGCTAATTCTACCTACACTTGTTACACAAATTGTCACATCTTATTTTTTAGTCTATATGAGAAATGACGCAACATGGCGTCCACCAAATATTTCAATTTAAAAATGATTTTCTAGTTACTCATTGACGAAAAGTTATTCGTTTGCATTTCGCCGTATTAGTTGAATTATAAGTGCAATATCTTAAAACACACGACAGCATATTTAATGCGTTTGAACGTTTTTTCGTTTAAAAACAAACAATGACATAGGCGCTCAAGATCTAGCAAGCAACTGAGTGAAGTGCGGCCAGCCGACCCCACATGAACTGAACACAGCAGTGATGTGTGGTGACTTCTCTAGTGCGTAGTACATTATTACCTCAATGTAAAATGGTTACTTTCTAAAGCAATTTTCCTTAGCAAGAGCTAGGTTTGAAAATTTATAATATACTGAGGAATAAATGGTGTTTTGATAACTCGGTTTGACTGGACTAGCAACAGGAAGCAAGGGAAATAATTAACAGGATACATTAAATAATGTAACACGGGGATAGGTACCTACTGACATTGTTGCGGTTTTAAAACAATGTAGGTAGTAGGTAATTAGAACTGGGAGAGAATTTACTTGTAATTACTACTGTATGACAAGTAAATTTACAGTAATTACAATTTCAGGGATAATTCCAAAACCACTATCATTCAATATTGTATTATAAGAAATACGTTGGTGCATTAATACGATTGATGTTTCCGCTCGTGCGTGGCATTGTTCACATCATGGCTTTAATCAACCATTTTTTTATTTTTCATTTATTGCTTTATACATTTAATAGCAAACTGATTTGACTTATACAGGCTGGGCAAAAAATCGGGTCAGTGCCAACTCAACCCGATTTGACTCAACCCGAAGAATAATACCTGCAAATTTCTGTTTTGGTAGGCGTAAAAACGTCGATGTACAGTCAGGCAGAAAAGTGTTGATTTAACGCTTGCATCACAGAGAAAGTTAAATTTAAATAAGTTTGGATAAACAAATAAAAAATTAAACAAGTAAGTACTTATGCTTATGCATTTTTTGAAGTATCTGGTTCGCACTGTGGAGATTGTGCACTGTGTATTTGTACACTGTCAGAATTGCAAACTAATTTTACTTGACCACTGCACTTCAGTCCCGTTGTTTTATTAACACAGGCCCACACTGTGAAATCTTTATTTTTTCGATGCAGCCGGTATACATGACCGACGTGTATAAACTTTGGCCACGTTGATTGGAAATTACTTATAATTTTTACGCACTCTGCCCTGAGAAAGCCCTTCACCTGCCATTGTGAATGACAAACTAACCATACATACTTTACTTTCTTATCATACCCTACACAATTTTATTTTTGCTGTGCTAAAAAAAGTTTGAACTATACCGTAATGAGCCGCTTCGTCTATTGTTTCCAGAAAACCGGTTTAAGCTATCTTTATTAACCTACATTGTTAAACGAAATCTCTGAGTAACAGGATAAATAATGTATCATAACAAAATATTAAATATTCTATGCATAATAAATTAAAGTTATTTAGAATTCAGTATCTTTTTGCCTGACTGTACAAATGGCACTGAATTGGTAGTAACAATCTGGTATTATTCTTCGGGATGAGTCGAATCGGGTTGAGTTGGAACTTACCCAAAAAATCGTGGCTCACACGAAACAGGCTGATAGTAAGGGAAAAAAAGAGCAAAATTTTTTCTTTATGACCTACTGCAAATATTGTCCAATTTTTGCAGTAGTAGTCCAGTCTGTATATCTAACATTTCCGGTTTAGTAATCAGGGTATCCTGTGACAACTGCTACGCTTCTCTACTGGGTGTACGGGAAAGGTGCGATCATATTTTAAAGGCTGCTTCTGCCCATGTATATTCCAAGAAAGCTGCTTTCTCCAAGATAGTCATAGCCAATTCCAAAAAAATTGGTCATGTGATGCTGCCGTTCCGTTATAACTTTCTTCCATTTTGTCCTGCTGCCCCTTGTCATGTGTCTTCTTCGTCGCTATTTCAACTGTCTTATTTACTTTACTATGTCATAGTAAATTAACCACTTAATCAATGACAAAGCTGAATTATGTTCAAATGCTCTAGACCAAGTGTTAATCTATCAGTGATGTCGATTGTCGAAATGTAAGAGATTGATAAAGTGACATTTCAATAGCGTTTTAAAACCCCACACATTCTTGACATTTTATCATTCGTTACTGTCGCTTTCACAGCCTCTATTCGTCACTTTCTGCGTATGTGGGCGCTAGAACAAATCCTTATCGGGAACAGCGATTGGTTAATGGAAAGCGCATTTCAATCCCATACATATTCGTCAAACGTTATCGCTGATGAAATGAAACTTTGTCGAATCTCTAGACTCTAGAGGATCTTGTCTGCGATATAGGTACTTACTGCAGGATACCAGCTATGCTGAAAAGTTTACGTAGCTAGTTTGTGTAGATTACATTTTCTTTCTTTCTTTTCTTTAAGTAATACCTACTTTAAATTTTATTGTGTTAGGTTAGGTGACTTCCACGTTATCTGCACGGTACATTTGCGGACGTGAATCGCTGTGAATGTTACCGGCTAGGTACAATTTCATACAAATCGACTTTATACCTATGTTCGTACGTGGGGCACCATTGTGTGAATATCAGACACGCGTCATCGTTAGAAACTACATTAGGGAAAACTACTTAATTAATCATTAATTAAAGCAAATTTATCGTCCTAATGTGTAAAATATGCCAAATTAAGTTACCTCTTTCGTTGTTTGAACAACTCATCTAGACTATAGTCCCTACTAATTCTAGCCATAGTAACAACAAGGCAAGTGTGAAAAAGGAAGAGGGGAGGTTCATGCCCATACAGGCTAACGAATAAAAGTCAAAACCAGTAATTGAGCGGCCTATTTTCGGCAGAGGTCTAGTTTTTTTGGAGTAATTTTTGGCAGTCGCCAGATTTAGGGAAAACTGAAACTTTACAAAACTCAATTTGACGATTTTCAAACCCGTTTGATTTAAGGAACACCCATAATTTCTTCGTCAGATTTGCCTATTTATATTAATAAAATGGAACGAGTAGATCTGAGACTTTTCAGATATATTTTTAGTGTTCCCTCAGCAAGCCGCATGTACTCAGATATCAAATTATCGCTCTGAATATATAAACCCAGCACATAAACCCAGACAGCTCCCCTTTTGTCATTGAGAATACAACGGTGGGTAGGAGAATAAAACTCCAAGTTAAGTTTTCTCGCAGCAAACCAGCAAACGAATTAAAATATTAGTTCCCAGTAGCCAGCTGTTTTAATAACACATTACAATATAACAAGCCGCAAAATACAGAGAGAGAAATGATGTAAGATGAAAGAGTGTAATATATGTTGCAATAATATCCAATGGTGTAATATAATGAGTGTTGGTATGTTTGTGCAGGTTATTTGACGAGAAGATTACTCACTATGATGTCTACAAGGTAGAGACTATCGGCGACGCTTACATGGTCGTGTCGGGGCTGCCGCAGAGGAACGGTAAGCTAACAAGATCATCTTCTTCCTCTTGGAACAGTTCATGCCGTAGAAAAATATGAGTCGGTCTCCGGACCGGGACCTCTTCAGGCCTGTCTAAGCTACGGATAACCTCTCGCTTCCGGTAGTGATTCAGTCATTGGTCGGAATAGAGAGTGCGTGGGGCGCCGCATTTTCCTTCTGCTAGGAAGTGATGGTAGCAAAGGAGGCGGCGGCGGAAAGGCAGTGGGAGAATACATCCTCACTCCCTATTCGTAGTAGAAGCACTGGACAGTGGAAGGCGCGAAATGATCTTCAGCCGCCGTATAAATAAACACATTTTGATCGAAATAATACTGTTATAACACAAAAAATGACCCACCGACCGTCTAGTCTAGGTGCTGATTACTATACAGACTATGATACAGTTAACACTAGTTTAGGGGCTAGGGGGATTTACTTTGGTATAATGTGACCTGCATGTAGACCTTCTTATACTTGGGAAGTCCGTTGCCGTCTGTTTTACATTTAAACCAAGCTAATCCAGCTAATAGTAGTTAGTCTGTGTCTTCTGATAGTCACAACCTGGGATCTTCTAGTTTTTAGCCGTGTTTCACCGTGACCACAACTTCGCTTACCGAGGAGAGATAGTGATTAAATGTGATCCAATAAATAAATAAAAAATGCTACCTACATTGTTTGTTGTACTTCATGTTCTGAATAAACATGTTTTAGTTATTTCCCAGGCAACCGGCACGCGTCTGAGATAGCGGACATGTCCCTATCGCTACTGCGCAGTCTGGAGGGTGCGTGTGTGCCGCACCGGCCGGGCGCGCCGCTCATGATCCGCGCCGGCGTCAACACGGGCCCGTGCGTGGCGGGCGTGGTGGGCACCACCATGCCGCGCTACTGCCTGTTCGGAGACACCATCAACACTGCTAGCCGCATGGAGAGCACTGGCGAAGGTACGCATCCACTTCCCCATAATCATTCACTAGTCGTCATCTCAGAAGTCACCTCTGTAGTAATGCTTCGTTGGTTTCGCGGTCGGCAGTGCAACTACTAAGCATGGGACAAAGAATCGACTCTAATATTGTCAGAATTTATAAATATGTAATTTATTAATTATCTATATTTCCCACGTCGATGGGTAGTCACCACTGAGATTGGCCGCCGTGGCAGAAAAACGTCCTGGAAGAAAAAACTGTTGCCGAGAAAATAACAATGTGCTGAAAAACGATACCAACTTCCGAAACGTTAGTTTTTTGCTCCTTATTAGTGTTTTGCTTTAGAAGCTGGTTTATTTTTTAGCGGCTTCACTGTGAAAATGATTTTATTTCTCTCTTTTTAGTTTAAGTAGGTACCTTATCACAAAAAAAATTGCAGGTTCTAAAGTACTTTTTTTGAAGTCGGCAATTAATAGTCACACCTTTTATAGCCTTATCATCTTTCACACAGTCCATCCGTCGTTTCTTTGGTCATCAACCTGACCATTATTTCAGCCCAACATGCCTCCTAAATCCTTCGCATCCAGCGGATCCCGAGCCATCCACATTATGATACCTATCCTTAAAATTACTTGTGTAAAAGAATCCTACCGAACTTGCTGTTTATTCTAAAGTTAAAAAAGTGACACTATATATAACTATAAATACATAACTACTTATTAAACTATGATTTCTTCCACAGCTATGAAAATCCACATTTCATATACAACGAAACTAGCACTCGACGAGATTGGGAACTATGAGTTCGAGACGAGAGGTCCCGTCAATGTTGCGGTAAGAATACCTACCATTTTATCTCTCCAGCCCCGTGTCAAAACAATAATGCTTCGACTGTGAAGAAGGGACATATGTATACAAGTCATATGCATCTGTCTCTAAAACACACTGTAAATAACCAACCTTGCTCTAAGAGGTTATGGTCACCCACCTGATCTGATGCCCCTTAAAGAAGCATAGTTTTTTTTGACGCTAGACCCCGTTTGTATTATATTCAACATTATAACGTTTTCAATGAAAACCACCTTAAAATTGCGAAAAATAATAAACTGTTTAATGCGTTACGAATGTTGTATTCACAAACTAAAATCGACAAAATCATTTGTTCAAAATTAGATCTTACCTTAAGTTTGCCGTATAGAATTAGTTCCCTGAATTTGATCCTTATTTGCGGCACTACACTACCAGATGGTGTAATAATACAGCATGTTTGTTTTAAATTAATAGGGTTCTATTCCTGGTAAAGATAATTTATTTTTCAACAGTCCAATGATGCAGTATTAGTTTTCATTAAAAACGGGCCCGTGAAAACTTTAAGTGAAATTCACTATTTCTCATAGTTTAGGATTTGGCCATCCTTTCCACTTGAACACTACAAAATCTATGTTTTCGAAATATCAGAATATTATGTATACCTACATATTATTCTGATATTTCGAAAACATTACTGTGCTGCAACCGTGCAATATAGTCTTTTCGTCTAAGTTGGTGTCGTATACCGTTACCGTTGTTTACCATTTCCAAATTCTGAGCATGGTCCATTTGATGGGATTCTTATGTGTGGTCTTCATGTATGTACTCCTAGTGTTTGGTATGCAGGGCAAGGGTTGCATGGAGACGTACTGGCTGGTGGGCAAGGTGGGCGGCTTCCGCAGCGAGAGCCCCCGCGGCCCCCAGCTGCAAGACTACCACAATAACCTCATGGAGTTGCTCATTCGGTCCTAACTATTATAATAATACAGTGAAACTTGAAATAAAATTTATTTCTTGTTTGTTTTGTTTGATTTAGTATCGTTTTCAGCCTCCTTAACATGTAAGTTTAAAAGGATTGGTTTATAGGGCTTAACATACTAAAAGGATAGGCATAAGACAATAAACTATAAAATACCAGACAATGACCTGCACTAAGAATTGCCATAACTATCGATCCTGCGAGAGGAGAAAAGAACCTACAAAAGTGTGATGCTATTACTTTCATAGAAAACCTAAATCTTACTAATATTATAATAGCTAATTTATGCAACTGTTACGTTATGGACAGTCTTTTTTCGGTACAAGCGTAGCGCGTACTGAAATAGGTGGGCACGAGTTATTAAAAGTCCAATAACGTACAGTTGCATACTAGCTATTTATGCAACTGTTACGTTACGGTCGGTACCGAAATAGGTGGGCACGAGTTATTAAAAGACCAATAACGTACAGTTTCATACAAGATTTTATCTACGAAGGAAGGAATAAAACACAGATATAGACAAATAAGTATTTCAGGAACTGTGTATTTCATTTCTCATATTATTATACATGTCTTGATTTTTCTGGTAGTAAATTATTTGTAGCCGCAACTGCTCTATTTGTTATATCTGGTGGTGTATTTTCAATATCACTTGATGTTGAAGACATTTTTAATAAAATTTGGAATAAAATTTCACTCAGAATTTTTTTCCCGCGACCACTTTTTATTTTATTTTTTTATTTAGTCTTTATTAGGTATAAGGCAAAGATCTTGTAGCCGCAGCAGCCAAATAGTATACGATACTTTTGTTCTAAAGTTGTTCCATTTTTAAAAACATCATTTACATTGTCTCGATTTCGAAGTAATATTATAGGTACCTGGCTGTATGTTCAGAATGTATTTGCTTGTGTTTTAGAATTTATGACGATTCGCATAATGCAATCCGATGTCGTTATGGGTATCATAATGAAACCGCTGTCAATTTTATAATTCGAATATAACGAAACCGAAGTAGATAAAAGATTTTATCTACGAAGGAAGGATTAAAACACAGATATAGACAAATAAGTATTTTTAATATCAACTTAACTACAAACTGACTATTGTTTATTTATATGTAGATTTTGTATTGTAAAATTATTAAAATAAACAGGAATTGCAGAATTACAGGCTGAACTTGTAGATGGGCCTGGAGACATGTATTGCGGTACATTTATGTTAACTTTGTTTAATGTATTTTCTATAGAATTAAATATTGTATTTGACACCTTTACTTTATTTTGGATAGATTCATTAACATATCCCTCAGCTACAGCCGTGGACGTCCACCCTCCATGGCGTTTCAAACTGGTAATATCACCTCCAGCATCTACTAAGATAGTGGCAGAGCTCCGGCGGAAACAATGGCCCGTGTATAAATGGGTATTGGGAAGTTCTAAATACATTGCAATTTCTTTACCCAAACGGCCAAATTTATTAATGCCAACCCGTTGTCGTGTGCATTTTCCACGCTGTTATAGTAACAGTTCGCGTAGTTTTTGTTTTTGAATTAGGAATAGTAACGATAAGAGTTGATTCCAAATGTTTCACATTTTGAAATTCCAGCTGATGTAGCTCAGCACGACGACAGGCTCCCATCAATCCAATAATGAATGCAACCTACAAATTAAAACATAGTGTTATTACCGATTTTTTTAAGAGAACCATTCTTAAAATTTTAAGTTTACAAACTACTTTCTTACCTTCATGAACAGATATTTAGTAGGTGCTTCATTCAGGAACATTCTTATTTGGTCTGGTGTGAATGTTTGCGATTTTTTCGCTTTATAAGGATTAATATAAATAATGATAATACTTTGAAAGGTCAATTTGGTGTTTGTTGAGCATGTTCCTTAACATAGAGTAGCGCTTCCAAAGCGAGGATGGTTTAAAGTTTTTTGAGATTTCCTCAAAATATACCAACAAGACGTTTTCATAATATGATGTGCTTGGAATATTGTTACGTTCCCGCCATATCACGAAATCTTCATAACATTTTTCTCATATACATGTCTTGATTTTTCTGGTAGTAAATTATATGTAGCCACAACTGCTCAATTTGTTATATTTGGTGGAGTATTTTCAATATCACTTGATGTTGAAGACATTTTTAATAAAATTTCCACTTTATTTTTTAGTTAGTCTTTATTAGGTATAAGGCAAAGATCTTGTAGCCGCAACAGCCAAATAGTATACGATACCTTTGTTCCAAACTTGTTCCATTTTTAAAAACATCATTTACACTGTCTCGATTTCGAAGTAATATTATAGGTACTTGGCTATATGTTCAGAATGTCTTTGCTTGTGTTTTAGAATTTATGACGATTCGCATAATGCCACCCGATATCGTTATGGGTATCATAATGAAACCGCTGTCAATTTTGTAATTCGAATATAACGAAGTAGATATATGTGTATGTTTGTTACTGAATGAAATTTTGCAGTGAGATAGATTATAGTCTGAAATAGCACATAGGCTACTTTTCATCCCGGTATAATGTTCCCTTAGGATAAGAAAACAATTTTCACGCGGGCGAAGCCGCTGGCAGAAGCTAGTAATACCCATTATAAATTCGAAGCTCTGTCTGTTACCTTATCACGCTTAACCCCTTGAGTGGCTGAAACGTGGATACACGCGAGACGTGGGGAGGCCACGCCAAAAATCGACGGCCCATAATGGAAAGTTTATCCAATTGGGGTACAATACCATACTCAACAATATCTTACTTGAACAATATTATCCTACCCACACAATAATATTATAACCCATTTTATAGGGAAAAAACTTAACAATTGGCAACCCTTCCAAACACACATGGATAAAAATGTGGCTTCACTTTTGATGTTCGCGGCGCGCCGTCTATCTATTTTTGTTGCTCTGAGTATCTATAATATAAAAATAGACTATTAAAAAAAAATTAAAACAACTTCAAGATAGACATTACTGTGATTGATATTATTAAGGTGTAAAAAATTACATTTTCCTTCGTTTGTTTGGTGCCTATTTAATGATTCATCTATTGAAAAAATGAATTAAAATTGCAAATAATTACTGCGACTCTTTATATACGCACACATTCCGCTCTGAGCAGTCGAGAAGTGAGCACGCCAGCTCCTGTTACTCTCACCATGAAGTTGTTTGTTATGTTTGTCGTGATGGTCGCATTACTCGCCGCGCTGTGTTCGGCCCGACCAATTGACAGTTCAGCTTCCGAGCAAACAGACACTTCAGTTAATATACGAGTTAAAAGACAAAGTTCCATTGAAGTAGGAAAACGTTGCAAACTGTGCCCAGGAAATCAAATTAATTATTATTCGCATTGCATGACCTGTGATTTGTAAGTACAATGGTTTTTATGTAGTTTTATTTTGTATCGCCCGCCGGCTAATGAGTGAAATATTCTTTTTTTTATTTATAGTTATTAAATATTTTCTAAGCTGTTTTTCTAAGCTGTTTGGAAAATTTGAATTAAGAATCTGCTTGAGATTTTTATGAATGATTTTAGATTGTTATTTGTGTTTTATTGTTATTGTTTTTAGTCATTATTAAACTAATAAATTAAATATAAGCCGAACACGGCTTAAATAGGTTGACAAGTGGACTTTCGAAACTTGCAAAAAATATTCAAAATTGGCGTCTGGATTATCGTTTTTTTTTTCATTCATGTCATCCAGACAATTTGAAATTTCTGCTAGTAGGCTTGTCAACCTATTCACACCAATTGCGGAAATGATGGCTACTCCGCTGTAGGTATGTCATGTAACTGTCTTTGTTTGGCGACGACGTAAAATTTGTAGCTTTGACTGTATTTAAAAAAATAAAGATATATATCAAAAACAGTAATAAAAAGACTAAAACTTTAAAATAAACCACTTCTAAACTATGATAATAAAGTTAATTAGCCTTTAATTTTAATATATAGTTTTACAAAAACAATATTCTAAATGGTATTATTTATGTTTTAGTTACCTGGATCTCACGGGAGCAGATGATTGTCCAAAATGTGATCAATAATAATTATAAGAGCTCTGCAAACTGACGGATTCTGACCCAGGCTGCGTTTACAAGTCTCCAAAAACAAAGAATGGAAATAAATCTTTATTGTTAGATTTATGAAAATGGTGATTTTATTTAAATATAATTATGTAAAACCACTCCTCATGGAGTTAGACTGTACTTTTTATAATTAATAACTTCGTATAAGCGATCAAACTTTTCGATGCGTTTAATGCTGCTTTACGGTACTATAGAATTCACAGACAGGTTATCACGAAGGACGGATAGGAAGATATATAGTTCGTGAAAAGGAAGCTGCGGAGGCCACATCGTATCGTGCTGTTACGCTATTTAAATTGATAGCTTTAACCGTTCAGCCATTACAACATAACATGGTCAGGTCAAAACATAGTTTAAATTACTTCAACAAAATTTCTTTTAAATAAGCTGAGAAAAACAGGTGACTCACACGTTTTTAAATTATTTTATTCTTCTAAACTGGGAAAATATACTTCTACCGAATAATTAGGTATGCGACCATTAGCCGATGAAGAACTCTGCAGCAACATATTGGCTGCTCTTGCGATTATCAAAGTAATTATTACAAACGGTAACATTTTTCAGGAGGAACAGAAATTACAAAAACGCTTAATTAAAGCGTACCTATCCCTATAAAACTTGAAATTAGTCTCTAAAATTTGTAAATTAAATAGGATCAACTGATATGGAGCAGTATTTACTGAGTTTGATTTTAATTCTGTTTTAAATTTATGTTTATGAAATTGCAAAAAAACGGCTAAATTAGTTTTACCACTCAATGCCAAAGTATCAGAGTGAGTAGTGATTTATTGGGCATTCTATTCCACCTTTCGCTTCCTACGGCTCACTTTGTTCGCCTTCGTCGCTTTCGGTGGAATAGAACGCCCAATAATATAAATGAAATACTCGTTTGGTTACGAATGGAACGAAAAGTTTATCGATGGCTTACCTCAAATTCAATCCTCGGATTATTTAATTATACTCACCAGCTTAAATCAACTATAAAGCTTTATACGTTAACATAATCAGGTGTATATTGAAATGAACCAGTAACCTAATATTCAGGACAGATTGTCTCATTTCTCTCCACATACTTAAGGATGGTGCAATGCCGCTTAGGATAACACACATACCCGTTTCGTGACCAGATTGGCTCAAGGAAATCTGAACTTTAGGATACCGCATACATTAAACTAAATTTAGGACAGATTGTCTCATGTCTATCCACAAAAGTAAAATAGGGCACACCCTTAGGCCCACACACATTTTTTTTCTGTGACCAGTTTGGTTTGAGGACATCAAAATTTAAATTTAACACATTACTATGATACAACCTTTTACATCAATATGTAACAATCAAGTGGTAAGCGTGGTCATACGGATTACAGATACTCGATCCTTGCCATGCATGCATAAAGCTAAGGCGCGGATACACGTGTCAACGGCAACCGGATTAGAAACGTCTCTCACAATATTTATTCTAGCGTACAGACTGTGTGTAAATCCGTTGCTGTAGACTCCGTTTACGGTATCCGTACCCGGTTGCTACGTAGATGTAAATCCAACGTTTTTAGTGAGACAACTATGCTCACAAATTTACTTTCAACGCCAAGCGAATTCAAAAAATCTATAATATGCACTAACCTACAATAATTAATTTGACTGTTGTTAGTTTCACCTCTCACATAAACTTAATTGTGAAGAAAAATATTCTCAACAAACCATGCTCAGAATGGCTTTAATATGGTGTCTAATTGGCTCAAAAATAATCTTCTCACACTGAATTCAGATAAAACCAAATACATTTTATTTACACTGAGGAATACTAACACACCGCTTACTAACCTAAATATTTACGGGCATAACTGTAACACGTACGCTGACACTGCATGTTCTTGCCCCACTTTAGTTAAAGCTGACAATTTGAAATATCTAGGTATCACTATTGATTCCAATCTAAATTTCCGTAAACATATCGAGTTACTATGTACTAGAGTGCGCAAATTAATATATGTTTTTAAGAATTTACGTAACATAGCTGACTTTAAATTAATTAAGCAGATTTATTTAGCGTTGTGTCAATCCATTCTTACCTACTGTACTAATTCAATTTTACTCCCCCTAGAACGTGCTCAAAGAGCAATTCTAAAGATTGCTACCCACTCGCTAAGTCCCTTCAGGACACGGCAGTCAGAAGGAGTCGGGAGCAGGGTGGTTGGCCTTGGTAGATAGCCTAGCCAACCCCTGTCTCTGCCCCACAGCGATTCACCTGGCACGGTCGGGTGTCTCAACCCCGGCGTGCCAGACTTTCGGTACACAGGAGGAGGGTGGCCCACCTTCGGTGGGTTCACCGGTACCCTAGGACCACTGCCACCCAATAAGATTGGTGGCAGGATATCAAGCTTAGGGCTCACCAGGAACACACCTCCCAGTCTAACCCGGCTGGGAGGGTAGGCTTTCACACACCCCGGGCACACCCACCCGGGGAAGACCTGTAACGATGCCTTCAGCACAGGTGCAGGCGGCTATCAAGCTTGTTAGAGAAAGGCTTACCCAAGATTGCCAATTTCGATATATATGGTAATCCCATGTGCATAATTATAGATCCCGTCCGATTCGGACCCGACCGAGACCGAGGCCCCTGAACCTAGCACGGCCCCCGTGCCATGTGTGGAAAAGGACTCGCCAAGGTCACCCTCCCCACCCGTCAGGTCCACTTCCGGGCCTAGATCACCCACCCTTTCCCAGGGTGAGGTACAGGTAGTCAAACCCATTTCACCCCTTTCTGAGAGAGATCGCAGCCCTCTCAAGTCCCAACCTTCGGCCGTCGAGCCTAATTCACGTGTCAAATCATGGAGAGACCCCCCCTCTGCTAGCGAGTACAGAAAGTACAAAGAGCGCATAGCTTCCCTCCATAAGTCCTCTAAAAAGTCCAAGTCCAAGTCCAAATCGTGGGCTGAGGACGAATGCGATTCCCCTATGGAAGAAGCAACCAATCTTAGCACTGATGACGAATGGGAAGCTTTAGCTGACCAGGGTGAATCAGTCGCTGACCCAGACAAACCCGATATGTCAGAGGATTACGATACCGTGTCCTTTTCCGACTCCTCCGATCACGACTCTTACAAAAATTCTGGAGGTAAGAGGAAAAAGAGGAAGAATCCCTCTCATGCTACCAAGGCCAAAAGGCGGTAGCTTTAACCTCTTCCCAGACAGTTCTGCCGCCGGCCTTGCCCGACAGGCAACCCTCCCCCGCCACCGCTAGTCCTTCTCAGCGGATAAACCGCTCGCCCAGCCCCGTGGTCACAATAAGTACCACACAGAAGAACAATGCACGGAGCCTCCCAGCTGCGTGCTTTGTGGCCAAGTCGGGCACCCGGCTAATTACCGTGGTTGCCCAAAAGCCCCAAAGATAGCGCCTAAAATGACCAAGCGCAACGACGCGCGCCAAGCGCGCGTATCCCCTACCTCCCAACTTCCCCCCAGACTAGCCCCTCAGAGGACTTCACCCTGGGGTAAGCTGAACCACCAAAGTGTGGCCCCTCAGTCTTACTCCCAGCCAATTCCAGCGCTGATGGCCACTCCCATTGCTCACCATTGCTGATGCCCCCCGCTGCCCCTATGACCGCACAAAGCCAGAAGGTGGCTTCCACCACCCCTGCCGCTAAGTGCCTGCCCCCTGCCGCCCCCTCAGGGCGAAAGTCATATTTGAGCGTTGCTGAAAACATAATCAGCGCGTATTCCATATTTATGTCCCCTCAAGCCTGTGCTCTGGATGTAGAAATCCGGAATGCAGGCTCTCTCAATCCCGTTGCATGCGCTCACCTCTTTTCGAGGTACGAGTCCATAACTAAGGAGCTCGATAGCCTTATCTACAAGGACGGTCAATGGGTTCGTAAATAGTACGAACTCTCTGTCCATACAAACTTAGATACAAATTCGTTCCGTCCTCGCCGCAGAGGCTCGTCGCGTAATCCTTTTCGATTCATATATGCCAGCCCGCGTGCTGAGCCATAGTTAAATGCCAGTTAGATATTTATTGGAGTTTCTTGTCCGTTCTTCTCCACGTAGGCTTTTCCGAACGGATGGTAGAATAACTTTATTAGATCCGGCCTTACCCTTTCCCCCCAGCGACGCCCTGAGCCGAGGTCCGACCCCAACTGGGGTAGCCCTTTACTGTCTGCCGCTTTAGGTTTAGTATTTTGAAGCCTGGCCGGAGGCTAAGAGATTAGTCTCCACAGGGTAGTCCGGTTAAGCATACGTCAATCACTTTGACAGTTTGCGAGACGCCACTAATAAAAAAATAAAAAAACAACTGTAAGACAAGTACTTAGAGTTTAAAATTGAAATAACCTATTTTCTTGCTGAATTAGTATTTTTTGTGTATATAAACGAATTAATTTTAATAAATAAATTACATTCGCTCCAGAATCTTCAAAGTGACAAGTAGTACTAGCGGTGCTTTAAAATCGACTTTCTAACATGTAAGTAAGTAATTTATAATTTTAAATATGTACCTAGTCATAATGCTCCGCTCCGGACCTGGTTTTGTTATTTGTAACAATTTATATGGTTATCATGTGTCAATACCTACCCTATTCCGATTTTAGATTTATGAATAGACATGAAATTGATTTTTACAATTGAACTTAGCAGATATCAGTGATACCGCGGAAAACGGATACATTCTTGAAGTTGATTTAATATATCCAAGGAATTTGCACATGGGACACAATGGCTTTCCTTTTTGTCCAGAAAAATGAAAAAAATGTTAATACCAAACTTGTACGATAAATATCACTATGTTATTCATTACGTATATTAAAAAAAATGTTTACAGTACGGTTTAGTATTGAGAAGGATCCATCGCGCTATTATATTTAAGCAAAGTTGTTATTTAAAACAATATATTGATATTAAGGGGCTGTATTCGAACAGTTGACAATCGACATCTGAGGTTCTAAGCCACGCCCACTGTCATTGACAGCTTAGGGGAAAACTTAAATTGGAGCGAAAAGTATTTGAAAATTAAATACACAAGGCCGACCACAGAGGCCCATATCATAAACGGACTCTTCCGATGGTTTTTTACAAAAATATAACCGCGCAAGTTCTTATTTCAAACTGGTTAGCATCTGACATCAGATCGTTCACTGTTATTTTGCCTATGAATGCAACCTTATTGCTACGAAAATAAAGATCACTAAAATAGGTAATCTGGCTAGTATCATACGAGTCTTTGCCGTGCAAATTGAATAAATATTATAATTATGTCTGCTTCTATGCGACTACCACATATAAGAACACAGTACGTTACATTTTTTTATATTGGTTTAATAGCTAGATAATTTTATTTATATTATTTTAATGAGTTTTACTATACTGAAATGGACTGTGCAATATTAAACTGGAAACTTTAAATTTGAATTGAGATTTGGTGCTTTCAGTAATCAATTTGATCATTATTTACAATAGGGAAGTCACATCAAATTGTAAAGACACCTTAAATTAGCAAATATCCAAAACTTACTAGGTTTGGAATTGTCTTTTTTAGGCATGTTTAAAATATGCAATAGAATGTATAACGCTATTAATATTATTTGTACAATTAGTAGGTTCATATTCCTTGTTTAGTATTCACTTGAAATCTTAATATATCATTTAGTTACTAATACAAGATGACTTTCCGCTATCCTGGAATATAATAATTACAAAGCACTTACTGGGTTTTGATGTACATCAGCCCTCTGTGGTGAGGACACGTGGTGCCGCTTTTCTGTATATTAGAGTTAAAAAACAAATAGACAGGGCGCAAAAAACACGGTCATGTAAACTTTATCTATCTATATTAAAAAAAAACCGGCCAAGTGCGAGTTGCACTCGCGCACAAAGGTTCCGTACCATTATCGCAAAAAACGGAAAAGAACACGTATGATGTATGGGAGCCCCACTTAAATATTGATTTTGTTCTGTTTTTAGTATTTGTTGTTATAGCGGTAACAGAAATACACCATCTGTAAAAAAAAAAATTGCCTTGCTATCACGGTTCATGAGATACAGCCTCGTGACAGACGGACAGACAGACAGGGAGATAGACGGAACCCTAGAAATGCTGTATGTCATTGTAAGCGTCTCACTAGAGAAAGGCTATTTGTTGCTATTGTTTGTTATATATCAATCAATCATTTATTTGCTATAAGTATTGGTACAGTGTAGGTGTTTAAAGATAATATAGAAAGAAAGAAAATGTTTATATGCGCCAGGCACAACGCATGCCATAAAAAAACCGGCTAAGTGCCGTACTTGTTAAATTGTGGTTTACGATTTATACGTATTTAAAAAAAACTACTTACTTGATCTCGTTCAAAACAATTTTCGGTGGAAGTTTACATGGTAATGTACATCATATATTTTTTTTAGTTTTATCATTCTCTTATTTTAGAAGTTTCAGGGTTTTACACATTTTACCACTTTGGAAGTGTCTCTCACGCAAACTATTCAGTTTAGAAAAAAATATATTAAAAACCGCAATATCATTTTTGAAGACCTATCCATAGATACCCCACACGTGCAGGTAGGATGGAAAAAAAATTGAGTTTCAGTTTTTTTCTATTTTTGTTTGAAAATCTTAATGCGGTTCACAGAATACACCTACTTACCAAGTTTCAACAGCATAGTTCTTATAGTTTCGTAAAAAAAGTGGCTGTGACATACGGACGGACAGACAGACAGACAGACATGACGAATCCATAAGGGTTCCGTTTTTTGCCTTTTGGCTAGGGAAACCTAAAAAGGAAAACATAAATACTAAAAACAGTGTATGCCTCACAACCACGTATATGTTACTGTGAAAGCCAAACTGTTGTTTCAGTTTAAAAAAAAAACTATGATGAAACTTATTATTTATCGGTAAAACAGATTTACTAAGTCTTACCGGTAAAAGTCTGAAAACATCATCATCATCCTACCTGTCCTTGTCCCATGTTACTTGGGGTCGGCGCAACACGTTTTCTTTTCTTCTTCCATATCGTTCTGTCCCGCACCACGCTATAATTGACTCCCTTTTCTTTAATATCACTCCTCACACAGTCCATCTATCTTTTCTTTGGCCATCCCCTCCCTCTTCATCCATCCCCAATTAAATTCATAAGAGTACACCTAAATCATTCCAGACATTCTTTTCCCGCACCGTCTAGAACCAGCCCTCACGGTACGCGTCCAAATCATCTCGGCACCTATTGCTGGGCCAGCCTCAACGGTGCGTTCCATCTTTAAGATTGTGGAGGCTTGCCTAGCGCTCAATTTGCATGCTACTAACGTGAACCGTAATGGAATTGGCCCATTTGAGCCGAACAGCCTGTTTACCCACGTCTATTATGCCCGTTTGGGAACACAGCGTGTTCCGTATTCGGTCTGTTCTTTTTACATCCAGAATGCTGCGTAAATCTTTGGCAATCCCCAAGTGTAAGTCTTTTTGTTTACTCTCCAGGGCGATCGGCGGATTTTTTGTTAATAAATAAGAATTGTCAGTGCCGATTTGGCAAAATGATAAGATCAATTAATAATTAGCTTAACAATAATAATAGACTAACAAACTATTATTGTAGCTCGTTATTGCAATTGGTATAGTTAATTGCGAGAAATACAGGACTGATCAATGTGGTGATTCTTGGTGAGCTTTATGTCCACATGTGGACGATTTTTGGTTGAAACGACGAAAAATGCCAAATTCGTGAGAAATAGATTATTATTTCTCACGAATTTGAAATTTTTTGGTCAGTTCTAGGTGCCGTATGTTAGAAAGAAACAAAGATTGAAACAAATGGATACGAAGAATTTTATTAGTTCTGTCATTTCGAAACACTGCCAGTGTGGTTGGTACGACAATTCCATGTTCTGTGTTTTTTGCTTCTATTGTTTTCACATGAACGAAGAAGGTTAAAATAGTATTCGACCTCACCTATATTTTAAATATTGTTAAATTCAAATTGAGATAACATTTGTTGTATTTTCAAAGAGGTTCAAATACTTTTTAGTTATGGACTTATTAAGTAAATTAAACGACGTGAGTCGTTTATAATACAACAAAAATATAGATGCCAGTGACAGCGGTAGTGCCAAAAAATAAAAATAATACAGTCTTTGACAATATTACTTGTGATTTCGTTAGTTCCAATTAAAGCCACCAGGCTACATGATCTGGCTGCTTTATACCTGATATTTTTTTGACAGATTGAATTGACGAGAAATAAATTGAATATTATTTTTGCTTTTTGCGGAAAAAAGCGACATACGTCCACCTAGCAACGCTGCGAAGCGGTCACTGTCGAATTGCACTGGATGGAAAGAGAAGCACGATGGAATTTGTATAGACTTTTTTACAAAACATAATAATATGAATTACTTAAAAATAATGAATGAAACTTCAATATATAAGACAATGAAGTTTTGCGTCCTTTTATGATACGTTATTGTTGTTAATTGTACAAATGTACGCTGGTCAGTATTACCGGAAAAATCTTTTGAAGATCACGGTAAGAGGTTACTTTGCCATTCAATTGTATCGAGGTTTTTGTGCGTAAACGTGTTTCGGCCACAACAAAGTTTTCGGAAATATGATCAAGATTAACATATCTTTTTTCCGCTGCCACATCTTCAATAGAATTGGCTAAAAAATGTTTAAAAGAAAGCCTATTTTGAGTATTCAGCCCCTTAACACTCAGTTACTTCAAAAAGCAGAGTCAACGTTTGAACAAGACTTTTTAAAATTATTGAACAATAGTATTTTCGGCAAGACCTTGGAAAATAATGAAAATCGAATAGAAGTAAAATTGGTGTGATTCAAACAATAAAACGAAAAAGACCACTTGTGCTGAGAAATTGATAGCTAGTCCATATTTTCATAGCGCTTCTGTTTTTTCTGATGATCTAGTGGCAATCCAAATGAAACCTGTGCGTATTAGAGTATTAGGTTTCGCAGTATTAGAATTATCTAAGACTCATATGTACGACTTTCACTACTCTATCATAAAACTTTTTTATGGTAACCGAATTGAATTTTGCTATACTGACACAGTCTTGTGTATGATGCACAGAGTGATGACGTTTATAAAGACCTCAAGCTCCATTTTCTAAAATATTTTGTTACCAGCAATTATGACTGTAACAATGACTATAACTTACCAATTATTAATAAGAAGTTCCAGGACTGTTTAAAGATGAAATGGGTGGCAACATTATCAAAGAATTCGTAGGACTGCGCTCAAAGCTTTATTGTATTAAAATGTTAAATAAAACAATTAAAAAGGCAAAAGGTACAAAAAAATGTATCACTATAAATTTTAATATGTTAGATTATAAAAATGTTTTGTACAATTGCAATGTTATTTGCAAAAAAAAATGTATTGGTCAATAAAAAATGAAATATTCACACATGACGTAAATAAAATAGCACTTTCAAGCAATGACGATAAACGATTGCTATCGTTTGATAAAGTTTCTACTTTAGCCTGGGGTAACGCAACTATATTTATGTAATGCATTACCACAATTGAAACGTAATTACAGTAGATACATTTTAACATGTATCTTATTGATTGTAAATAAAACTTGTGAAGTTTAAATGCAGAGTTAGATAATATTATGCAAGTACTAGACAGACACCTATTAATTTTACAGTACATTCACATTACATGTGTCTGGACCTCGCTTAATAAGCATGTAAAAATATATATTTCCTTGGTGTCCCAAATATTTGTTGCAAACTTACATTTAATTAGTAATATCAATATTAAATAATTTTAAACAATATAAAAAAATTAAATAGTTCAAGTAATAATAATATTTTAAATAAGGATAATTAGCGAAGGTCAGAATAGGTAGAGTATGATTATTATTCTAGAATTTCAGAAAGAGACATCATACAGTCTAGAAGTTTAGGAAAATATTCTCTGCCAATTCAGACCTGATAATTACTTACAGGTTACTATAGTTTTCTTTTATTTGTATTAATTAAGTAAATACTTAAATAAATCGTATTTTACTATCATAATTATATTTGTTTAATTTCCATTCCTGATGACAATGCGCATCGCGCTGCCTGGTATGAAATATAACACTAATCAGGTGCTCGCTCACGTCGCTTCATGCTGCACAGGACATAGTTGTTCGGACTTGTTGAAACATGAAATTTATTAAATACTATAGGTACATGCTTGTATTATTTAAAACATTAGTTTCATGTCCATTCCTGATTGGTGACAAAGAAACAGGTTCCAACTTGATAAAACATGTAAGGACCATTTTTGATGACAAAGCACTCATGGCTCGAAGTTTGCACGCGCGGTGTAGAATTTGACGTCGACCAGGTGCGCCTGCACGAGCTTGAACATGTTGAAACATGAAATTGAATCACAGCGTAAAGCTTTATGGAGTCTAATTACATATTAACCGCGTTCCACCTTAATATTATTGTGTAGAACATACATCAGAAAGCAGTCTGCTGGAGCGGTCATATCACGTCAAATAAAAACGAAACGAATTGTAAGTATTGTACAAGTACCCATCTACGTACAACTTTATTTCATCATTTTGTTTTATGGAATTATAATTAATTATTATTTCGATTGTTTCAGATCATTGATAATGGGTAATTCACCAGAAGTTATCGACTTCTCACAATACGCTCAAGGTTTTCCGACACCCAGTTTAAGCTGGCATATCCCAGATTTCCCAGAAAAACAAATACCTGTCAACAAGGAGCCTAGCGAAAGACAAGACTGTGGACCTGTCAACAAGAAGCCCAAAACAAGACGAGAGTGTCTAAAGCAGAAATCATCTCTGTCTACATGCCAATCATTCGTCATAAACAATGAGAAGAAAAAGGTTTACGACTGATCCAGGTACAAGTGTTGGATATCAGTGAACAACCAGAACCTGCAAGTGACAATCAGGACGTGGTAGTGTAAAGTACGCAGTATGTAGTAACTGAATCGGTGGAACATGTTATGGAGGAGACGCAATAGTTAATTAATAAAATATCAAAAAAGCTTGGTGGGGACAGTTGTTATTATTAACTGGTGTCATTATTCTGTAAGTGCCTACTTTATAAGTTATTGTGTAAGATTTTTTGTAATAATCAATAATAAATTATGTAAGTAATATTGTAGTTATTAAGGTATATTTATTTGTTTTCTTATTCTTTAGTCTTTATGCATCTTAGGTTTTTAAATTGTATAACTTTTGAATGTATAAATTATTAAAATATCAAATAATGTAAGTTTTATTTTAATTAACTTTTTACTTTTTATCCTGTACATAGTCTAAAAATATTATTGTTAAGTACAGGTCTTCTGGTCCCAAGCCAGGAGTTTGCTATAGCTAATTTATAACTCGTTATGTGGGTTACCCTGATTATTAAATAAAACGCTCTAAGGTAGATAAACATTTTTTTTTATTAACTCTTCAACACAATACTATTTAAAATAAATTAAATACATACATATTATTATCAACATACCATTTTTTAATACACACTGCATTATTTAATGCACAATTAGCTTTATGGTTCACACAATTAAAATCTGTTTTATTTTTACAAAACTTTTTTTTAATGTCGCGAAATTAGGACACCCGTTCTCGCCTATGTCAATCACTTCACAGTTTATGCATAAATCTTTAATCCACTTAATCTTTTCCAAACCCTTTGTTATAATTCTTTTATTTTTTAAATATGGTAAAATAACGTGTTGAAACTCTCTGTAGTCTATGAAGCCCTCACGCCAGAAAATTCCTCGATTTTTTTCTAACCATCGCACTTGTTTCTTTTCTTCTTTTGATAAGTAATAAAAGGAATACGGTGGTTTAACCAAGAACGTTTGAGTACGAGTATGATTCTGACTTACGATAGCCACTTATTTCACAATGAAATTATTAAATAAATCTTTAAATCCTTGGAGTTCGACAATGATGATGTCCGCGTTCATGATATCTTCTTCACAATGTTGCTTAATGGTTTGTTTTCAACAATACAAGCGTTGAGAATGAGACAGTATGCTGAAGTTTGATCTGGTATTTCCGAATTACTCTCAATTTCTACCCGCACATCCACAACAGGTCCAGTCTTTAGATTATCAGCTTGTCTAGAGCAATCGATTACAAACAGCGGTGTTAAATCTCTAAATTGTTTCTCGCTTAGTATGGGCTCCGAGCGACGTTCGTAATACGACTTGAAATCTGGTCTACGTCTCGAATATGGCAGTGATCGAATTGAGACATGTCAGAATGTGCATTGTTTTTTCTCTCTGTCTGTAGACCAATAATAATATATCTTGGTTTTTCTATTTGAGATGAAGTTTTGATAGACCAGGTATGTTTTCTAGTTTTAGGCAAAGCTGGATATTCGTACAGATCCCCATTTCTGTATATCATTTGAAGTGGGTGATCTTTTTCTAATACTTTTAACAAACCAATTTTTTCTTTGTCCGATACTTTAACATGCGGTACGCGCCATATGATTTTGTTGATCTGAGCATCATCTACTACTACGCCAGTATTAAGTTTTACAGTGTTCAAATTAGTGTTACTTCGTAACAATATCAGTTCATGTCTACTATTTATTACGACTTTTTTTTAAATCTTCTGCGAAACCGAGGATATTCCGAAGTGGTATAGACGCAGAAAATTTTCCTCCATCAAAATTTTTATGCCATCAATATTCCAGCCCCAGGCATTAGACATTTTTGATTCACTTTCGTTCATCGAAATGAGTGATTTCATAGTTTTTGTTATATCTGCATTTTTTATTTTATCAATCTCCACTCCATTTAGCTCATACCTAATGTCTTGGAACAAGTAGAGTAGAGCATTGTTCGTGAAATTGACACTAGTGGCTATAGTGTATAGTTCCTTCCAAATATAGGGTGCTAGCTGATGGTAATATGTACTCGTGTAAGTCCTGTTGGTAGATAGGTATGCGAATTTCATCGTTCCTGTTGAAACTTGTTACATAGGGCTTGTAGGAATGAAATTCGATTCCTTCTATCGTGTTATCTAATAGGAAAAAAGGCCAAGATGTTCATTTTAACAATCCGATCACTCTAAGGAATGCTTTATTGTCTTTAGTTAATTTTATTTTCTTCTTAGAGATAGGTCTTATTTGATAGGTAGCAGAACTGATATTTTTTACATGTTGAGACACATTTTTACTGTAGTCAATCATTTTTTTCTTCTAAGATGCAGATATGCCTGCACTTCTTCACCGCGTAAATTGATTAATCGTTTGTTTATATATAACAGTAAACTATGTATGCAGCTTATGTTGTTTTGATTGATTGATTTCTATGATCCTGTATCCAGGTGGCACATTAAGGGCAAATTCGTGAATAATATGACTTGGTTCACCGTTTACATAATTATGAACCGCTTACAATATCACATTCAATCCTGACAACGGTCTTATGTAGAAAGTTGACTGTAGACTGTGACACATGCAATTTATTTGCTTTCAAGATTTGTTAGTTAAATCCTAATAGTTTTCCAAAAGAGTCTTTTTTGATAAAATTAATGTCTTTTGTACAGAATATTGTAGTTGTTAAAGTATTATTATTGCACCGTAGTTGGATTGCTGCATCTTTCATTTCAGATTTTAAATAATCGCCGATATCTTGCAATTCATAAGTGCCATCCGGTATTTCAATAACTTCATTAAAGCCGTAATAGAACTTATTATTACTTTTTTCGATGTTTGGAATAGAATTAAATGTTGAAAAGTGTAATTAAAGCACACTCGAACTCTCCATCTAGTTGCAATGTATTAGGTTATTTCGTAGTTAACACTGACAAGTCTCCAGTTATCGACAAAATGAGTGACATCTTGCAAATTATTGAAATGAAAGAAAAGCATTTATTTTATAATACATTTTTATTCCAAAAAGTCCATAAATAATTTAGACACAAATGACCACAATTGCCTGCGTTGAATTATTGATATCTTGTATAATTATAAAACACGTTACAATTTTTTAAAATATTGCATCAATTCCATTGGCGGTTTTAAATTTCCATAGCTATTAAAGTATTCGCAAAGATTGTATACTTTAGCATAAGCTACCCAATGCGTTCCTTCGTTCTTAGAATCATCTAAATTAACGATACCACATTCAATGCGTTTCGGTTTCCGAGGTAGTCGATCCTTCATGTAGACCCCACGAAAATATGGGATGTCTCTTGAATACTTTCGAATGTCTACATTAGTTAGAGGCCGATTAGGTAGCATATTTTTCAGTTTTTTGGAGATGTTATAAACAATCATTTACTGCTTTTTTACGGCATAATGTATAAACCCTTGCCCAACACTAAAGCCTCCATAGCTTTATTATGTCGTTCTGTTTCTTGCAATTTTTTTTGCTCGCTTTGTAATTATTGACGGTTTTTCCAATGCCAATGGAATTAAAGGTAGAACTCCTCCAGTCTTTGGTATGGGTATTACTCGGGGTACTCGAATTCGATGATGAATGTTTGGAAATAACTTTTTGCGGCTAAGTAAGCTGCTTTTATTAAAGTCTTATTATCTTTGCGTTTGAGTTTCTTAATTTTTGATTTTATTTTTGAAACTAAGCTTTTAAATGTTTTAATGCGAGATCCAGAATTTAGTTTCGTTTTCATAACTTTGCTCACTAGCCAAGAGCTTAGCTTATCACCTTTCCCTGCATCTTTGGATGTAAGTCTTTGTTTAGCCATGTTGAGTAGTTGTAAATCGGCTTTGTGACGATTTGATGTCTGTATGGTTTGTATACGCAATGTCGTGTTGCATGCAAGCTTCGTCTAGCTTATTTACTCCTCGGTCACCTCGCGCTAAGCGTTTGCGAAGTTTGGTTCCTGGTCCGCAATAATTGTATCCTGCAAATGAACTTCGAATGGTAGATTATTAATTATCCTGTTAACTAGTCCACCTCCTTGCATTACTCAAATTATAATGATAGGATTTCAAATGAAAAATGGTTATATAATATATTAGTTCATTATTGCAGTTTTTTCAATCCAACTGTTTTCTGCACTGTTTAGACCTAACCATTTGACATACAATTTATTTCCTTTCTTTTTCAAAACCTTTTCTATCAAATAAACATCTGGATAATTCGATCTTTGCAGTTCTTATTCGTAAAACGCTCCTAATATGTTTTGCTTTCGTTGATCTTCTAGAATTCTATAAAACCTTACCAGTAACATATCACTATATTACTGGTAAGGTTTTATTTACCTTATTATAATAAATAATTCAGTTGACCAATTAGGAGTGTAACCTTTCTCAAAATTATGTTTGTATTTACTTATACGAACACAATCACCAACTTTGAATTTAGGCTTCCACTGAACTAAATCATGTTTGTAATTTTTTTTTATATTTTCTTTGATTAGTTGTTCGTTACCTTTATTAATATCTACCGGTTTAAATTGAATAGTGCGATGTTTTGTTATATCTCTTCAATGTATCTTCCAATGGTAGGCCTATCCACTTATAGTTTCCATTGAGACTAAAATATTTATATAAATTATTTTTTACAGTTCTAATCAGTCTCTCCACAATTGATGTTTTTTTAGTAGAAAACGATGAGTAGTGGTTAATGTTATGCTTTTTCATAAGCGTTTGAAAGGTGATGTTATAAAATTCTGTTCCCATATCAGTTTGTAAATTAACAGGTTTACGATGACTGTTAATCAATATGCTTTTTCTCATGCATTTCATGAGAAACATCAAGTTTATTTTTTGATTATAACGGCTCTGTCCAAGCATACTTTGAGAAGCAGTCAATTACAACTAATATTTAATTATGAATTTTATTATATTTTCTCAGGTTCTGCATATCCATTAGATCAGCTTGCCACAAGTCATCGATCCCCTTAAGAATGACAGTACGTCTAAGGAAATTTCTTCGTGCAGCTTTATGTATTTCATTTACTATTTGTTGTTTTGTCATTACTGAGATTTTCAAGTTATTTGTCTACCTCTGCTTTGGTATAAAACTTATCTTGCAAATGAGTTGAAACTTCAAGTACCTTTGCTTTTAAAGTACCTTAAACTATACCCTTTGCATCTTTTATCATTTGAGAACGCAATGTATCAATCAGATTATTAAATTCTTTATGCATATTAGCATTCAATAGATCTACATAATCCTTGTTCACAGCCAGATTATTTAATTCTTTTAACGGGTTAGCATTCAATCGATCTACATAATCCTTGTTCACAGCATTGTCTGCTTCTACTGGATATCTAATTCCTCTCAGTTTTGATGTTTTTAAATCAAAGTTTCCGTTTTCTGATTTTAATAATGCATTTTCATTAAACTCAAATAACTCTCATAAACGTATTCTTTTGTGAATGAAGTGTCCGAATTTGTCTACGTTCATGTTTAAGGTGTATTGTATCGAGAGCTTGATAGTAAAATAAACACATTTTAAAATATTTATTTGTTTATAACTTTACATTCATTATAGGCTGCGACTTACAAGTTGTAGGTCGTGGGTTCGAACCCAGGCAGGCGCTTTACTTTGTGTAAATTATTTTATCACCACTTCTCTCAAAAACGGTGAAGGAAAACATCGTGAGGAAACTGGCATGTCTTAGAACCAAAAATTCAAAGATATGTGACATCCACCAACCCGCACTGGGCCCGCGTGGTGGATTATGGCCCTTCCCCTCTCACAGAGAGGAGGCCTGTGTCCCAGCAGTGGGAATATTAATAGGCTGATGATGTGATGTGATGTGAACTTTACATTCACACAATTCTTCAATGATAGAAATAATGTCATTATCTAATCCTGTGTTGCCAGCATCTCTAGATGCAATTAAAATTTCAAACTTTCCACTAATTCATTAGGGTTATCGCAGTACACTAAATCAACGCTTTTCCGCCACTTTTTTAGTAACGGTAGACCCTTTCCTTGAACTGTATTCTTTAGTTGAAAAAGAGGTTTAATAACTTGCAAATATTTTTGTCCTTTATTACTTTTTACTGGCATACTTGGCTCATAGTCTCGACGATGTGCATTTGTGTCAAGTAACATCAACTTATAATTTTGCATATCACTATCTGTAACCAAGCTTAAGTCTACATCTTTCTTAAGCAACAACTTATTTAAACCAGGTGTATTTCGGTATTTACGTTCAGCCACGGTGATGTATTGATCGTTGATTGTTATGCAAGCAGAACCTAACATCAGTTGCCCCCGGTCTTTTCTTACTCCAAATGGGATATCTACCAACGCTTCCGAAGATACTGACCAGGATGACGTATCACAAGATTGATTACTTTCAACTACTGATTCATAAGAATGGTCACTGTTGATGTCGGATTCATATTTGTCTTCATCATCATTATTATCATTTCTTTCTGAGCTACCAGTTCCTTCTTTCTGCAAAGTTTCGTTAGTAAACGGAACATCAGCAAAATAATCACTAACACGCAGGAGAGGAGTTTGCTTAGCAGCATTAACAATTAAGTTAAGTGGTTCTGTTACAGGTTTGAAAACAGATTCCAGTGCTTGTTTATTATTAATCTCGGTATCTCTCATTTTTCGTACTTTTATCTTTACAGCTTCTGCCACATCAACAATTTGTCCTTTCAATGATTTTTCCATATTGGTAAATAGGTCGTAATTGATTTAGCGTCGTAAGGTGAATAATATTGTTAGAAAGGTAATAGCGTTATATACTATATGTATTCGTAGTCAAATTTACTTCTATAACATCCTTTGTGTTTTGAACAATCTTTATTAATTACAACATAATTGAAAGGTATACTCCATATTTTTGATCACATTTCACGAAATTCGATCCATGTCATGTCAGTGTTGACGTGTTCTTCATAAACATGTTTCATATTTCTTTTATCTTGCGTTGTCTCTTACTAACTGTTTAGGGATTTCACTATACGTCTGATTTAGATAAAAACAATCGATGAACTTGTGTCTCCCCATAGAAAAATAATCACGTATATTACTTGAGTTTTCACAAGCAACATCATCAAATACAATTACAGAATTCGGTTTTGCGGTCTGAACACTTAGTGCTTGCTCATTTTCATGATATTTCTGAAATGAAATGTCTGGTACTCGTTGCAAGACTTTTTCTAAAAAAAGATACTTAGGTTGTTGCAAGGTTTTCGAATAAACATAAACATTTTGAAATCTTAAACCATTCTCGTGTATAAGAAGACCAATTATTAAATTAGTTTTTCCACAATTTGACGGGCCGCAAATAATGAATCGTACTGATTTAGGTAATAATTCTCCATGGCAAAAACCAGTCTCCTGAGAATGAACACAAAGATTTTTTACATGTAATGATTGTGGTTGTTTTACAAATTTCATGGCAACTGGTTAAACGGTTATATTAATAATGAGTCAATTATTTTATTACACTGACATTTATAACTCATTGTCGCTAACTCGAACAAATGTACGAACAACATCACCATGGCTGTCCTTCATTATAAGATAGTGAGCGTTTTCTAAATGAGATTTCACCTAATCTTGCATCTGTCGCTGGAACAAATCTTCTGTGTGGTTTGTATAGTTGTCCTGGTGTTTTGATGAATCGTTATCTGAATTTTTCTGATCATTTTGCAAATCTGAATAAATATAATCTTGCGGCTTGAATTCTTGATTATAAGTTTACAAATGTCTTTTAAATCAGATTTCATTGCATTGTAGTTAACTTAGTTATTTGTATTTTGTTTCGTGATACAAAATTCAACCTTCTCACAACAATAGTAAGAATCGAATGTAGCGTTAAATTACTGCAAACAATTATTTATAAGTTTTCCACCCACAAACTTTGTAGATAAATTTATGTTATTGGACATTCTAGAAAACTTTTTGTTCCATTCGTAACCAAACGAGTTTCAAAAAGTGGAGCAGCGTCCAAATCACAAACGTTGTGGAATAGGCGTCGAACCAGTATTTTACTGCACTATGTAAGATTTCATTTATATTATTGGGCATTCTATTCCACCGAAAGCGACGAAGGCGAACAAAGTGAGCCGTAGGAAGCGATAGGTGGAATAGAATGCCCAATAAATCACTACTCTCATCATCATCATATCAGCCGAAAGACGTCCACTGCTGGACATAGGCCTACCCCAAGCGTCGCCACATTGACCAGTCCCGTGCGTCCCGCATCCAGCGGATCCCCGCAACCTTCACCAGGTCATCGGCCCACCTGGAGGGAGGCCTTCCAACGCAACGTCTTCCGGTTCGCGATCGCCTCGTTCATTTTAACTGTGTAAACTATAGCATATTAAAGACAGTCATTCATTGCCCAAGATCTATGACACGATGGATACGCGAACGTAAATAAAGTGGTTTTCTACCTTAGATCTGAAGAGTGGCTACGATACGATGTGGTCGAGATAGACCATCGAGATAAGGAAAAGACAGGATTCTCTATACGCAAAGGATCGTGGCAAGTCAACGCTATGCCATTTGGATTTAATAATGCTCCTGCAACCTTTGAGTATGGAGCGACTATTTACAGAATTAATTGGAGACGCCTGCCTAGTCTACTTGGACGGTGTAATCGTCGTTGGACGCACTTTTGAAGATCATCTCCGCAATCTGGAACAAGTGGTGTTGAAGATACGACGCGTTGTTCAGGCGACAAGACAACTTTTTGGTACGTGTGGTTTCCTAAGAAGGTATTAACATGGACCCGGATAAGATCGTTGTCATCCCGGAGGGTCGGCCAGTCCCGGAGACAAAACGCAAGTCAAGGCATTTCTCGGTTTTGTGCTTCTACTGTCGACGGTTTGCGAAGAATATGAATTGCTAGATCTCTACTGCTGGAATGCAACTTGAAGTCATCGCATTGCAGAAGTTGAAGGAGCATCCTATATTATTTATTATGTGGGAGTTGCGTCTGCCAACAAACTGTCCGACAGTTTGGCAGAAGTAAAATCTTTTTGTATTAGTGCTATCTTTTGAGAATAAACATTTTTTTTTTTCAATAGATATTTTGTATGGTGCCAAAACACTATTTTTGTCATAAAAATTTAAGTTTTTTATTTAATAAAAAAATTGCAGTATGCAAAGGGAAGGGCCTTTTATGTTCTTTTTTATTTATAAGATTGTCCTCATTCAACAAGGTTGTGATGAAAAATATAAATAAAACACTTTTAATTTTTCTTCTTGTGGCCTTTTATTTAAAATTTGAATGTACTTGTGAGAAATATTTTATATGCTAAAGGGACTTATGTGCTTCTAGTCCCCTTTGAGTTATAGTTACCACAAAGTAAAATGAACAAGTGGTAGGCAATTTAAATACGCATCGAAGGATATATGACACAAAAGCCTTGAAATTGAGAGTGCAAAAAAACAAACAAAAAATTAAATGTTTTTTTTAATTAGCTCTCCTGAAAAAATCTTAATTTCGACTTGTGGCACTTTAGTTTATAAGCAGCAATTTGTCCAATAGGAATTCCTTTAATTTTGTTTTAAAAGAACTAGTGTGAGAGAGAGAGAGCAGAGCTCTCAAAGTTTAACATGCGCATGATATTGCAGCATCTGCATTGCTATTGTTTAGGTTTCCGATTTAGCAATTCGTCACTTCGCATACCTAAAAAGTTAACTTTACTGACGAGCTCAATTTTGTATTCATTTAATGCAATCTCCATTTCATCTTTATTTCGGTATCCCAGGAAGATACTTCTGCAAAATTGCTAGCAGGTAGGTATACGAAGGTACTATGTTAGAAGTTAAATATTTTGGCTACAGAAGCCAAAATATTTAACTTCTTAACGGCTTAAACGTCAATTTGTATTGAACCTGGATAAAAACCACCGTCCGGTGGAAGGGGAAACCTCTTTTTGGCAGGCAAACAGTCGCTTAGAAATAGGGTCTGCGCAACTAACTATCTTCATTTTTCTGACTAAAGCTTCGGTCTCACGATCGGAAAGCACCACTCTGCTGACGCATATTGCGATGAAACGAAAATTGGCTATGTCGGTTACCCTGATTCTCTTGCGGATCTCTATATTTCTGATTCGATTACGCAAGGAAGCCCCGAGGCAAGAAAGCTCCATTGTCCTTTGCGTGACTCTAAGCTTTCTGACTTTGAGGAAATTAAAATTAAAATATTATATCAACTAGCTTTGTCCCGCGCCTCTGGTCCCGTGGCTATAGTTTTAGGATAAGATCAGAGATGACCTTTTACAAATAAATAAACAAAAAAATTTTGCTCTTTATAATTGTGAATAAAAATAAATAAATAAAATAATCGTTATTTCGGAAAAGTAACATCCATATGGGTTAGTGAGAAAACTTATACCTATGTTAGTACACTCTTAATTTAAAAAAAAAATACTTATTTAGTAACGAGGTTGTTGTTCCGAATGTATTTCAAAACAACATCCCCTAATAACGGAGTGTCGTACCTCCCGGCAATGGTTTTTAGGATGGAGTTGGAGCTAGCCCGCACTCTGCAGAGCAAAGAGGCAGATCTCTGCCTGACGATGGCAGGGAAATCATCGACGCGAGATTCCGCAAACATACCTGATGCACTGCAGAAACGGGGCAGCCCCAAAAACATCCTGTACCCATTATTATATTGGACCCGTAAGGCGCTGATAGCCCACTGAGTGTAGTTGGTCCACAGGCTGCACGTGTAAAATACTTGGCAATAAGCTTTAAAGAGTGTTTTATTTTTGCTGGCTTGCTACACCGTGCAAACCTGCGAGCCAACATGTTACAACGGACTGCCATCGCCCTACGTTCCGGCTGTCGGTGACATAGTGCCCCAAGTACTTGTACTGGTACACTCGCCCTAACTCATTCCCATTTAGTTTAATCGGGGGCACATAGTCCGGACATTTACCGCCGACAGCCTTAAAGACCAAGTACTCGCTCTTTCTGACATTGTAGATAAGGCCATGCTTATGAGCATAGCCCTCGCGGCATGTCAGAAGTTCTCTAAGCGCTCTAACCGTTGGGCTCAGCAGCACCATGTCGTCAGCATAACTGATGTTATTGACACTTACGTCATCAATGCGACATCCGATTTTCTAGCTGCTGGGCTCAACGATTAGATCGTTTATATAGATGTTAAACAATTTTGGTGATGTTATCCCTCCTTGTCTAACCCCACAGTCTAGCCCATACGACACAGATAGCCTATTGCCCCATCTCACACTGTTTGTCTGGTTGTGATACCAGTATTGGAAGATACGCAACAGCTCCGTTGGCACTCCCCTCTCCCGTAACTTCGCCCACATGACATCATAAGATACAAGGTCAAAGGCACGACAGAGATCCAAGAAGCAAGCATACACTGGTGTCCGACGTTTAGTGTAAGATTGCACCGTATGTCTAAGTCCGAGAATCGCACTTTCAGTGACAAGATTATTACGGAACCCAAACTGTGCATCGTGTAATTTTAAAAAGCTATCTAATCGTGCATCAAGCAGGCCGTCGAGCACCTTCGCGATAACAGTAGCCTGAGAGATGGGTCGATAGTTACACTTATCAGCAACGTCACCTGTTTTACTTTTAATAATAGGCACGACAATAGTTCGCATGAGATCACAGGGGAGGTACGAGTGACACATACATAATGAATAGAACATAGCGTGTACCCTAGCCATGTGAGAACCATCATATTGCAAGTGCTCAATGCTTAGACCGTCGTGACCCGGGGACTTCCCTCTCATCATCTCTGTTATGGTACTTGACACCTGCTTGGCCGAAAAACGAGCCGTCATCAAGAACTCGCAACGACGAGCCCAGCGGAGACTCCACTTTGAAGTGGTCCATAAACATGTTGGCGATGGTGTCCAGCTGGTCAGCACCCCCGACACTCACAGCAAAGCCAGGCCTAACATCAAACTTTTTAGTAGCCTTCCAAAACTTTTGAAAGTTGTTGGCTTTACGGTGCGAAGCTATAATATCAAGCTTAATTTGTTCTTGATGAGTCTGACACCACACAAGTTTGCTTTTAAACACCTTTCGTGTAAGGCACCTATCATTATAGACATCGGCAGAAGTTGGTTTGTTATGCCACAACCAAATCCGATACTTAAGCCTCGCCCTCGCGTGAGCCTCTCGCACGTGCTTATTCCACCCGACAACACGGCCAACATGTCTATGAGTCCGAGTTTCCACATGGTTCTGTACCGCGGCTTCCGACAAAATAGCAACAATATTGCGGTACATTTCGTTCAGAATTTGTCTGTGTTGAGTATTATTACAGTTTCTGTTACTGCACAGAACAAATTTCTGGGGGTAATCAATTAGCTTCAATTTACTTTTACATAGCTCATAGTACATGTTTATTTGATCGCTGTCCCTTTCCCCCCAAATTACTTTAAGTTTTTGTATAAGTTATCTACTTTATAATAATATATTTATTTTCAGCTTCGATGAGCTTAGGATCAGATCAGAGATGCCCTTTTAAAAATATATAAACTTAGCTCTTTATAATTGTGTATAAGTTATCCACTTTATAATAATATATTTATTTTCACCTTCGAGGAGCTTAAGCAGACAATAGTGAATCAACCTAGAATCGAACCTACAGCTGCTAACATCAGCCGATATTTATACACAGATGTAGATTGGTCTACGTACCTGCACAGGATGAGAGTAGTCCAGAAAGACCTGTGGGTCATAGTGGGGTGAGTACATCGTACTATGTATTTCTTTGAACATATCATACTCTCGATTGGGGCTCGAACCCACATTTGCTCTGAATATTGACATACTTACCAAGTACTTGCATCAGTTGATTTATAATTGTAAATATTCTTAAAGATAATCTGAACATTATTGTCGTGGATGGTAACATCTGGGGGGCTCTTAGAGTAAGGTAATTTTGAGATCGTTTAAGTGACAGATGTATACAAGTCATATACATCTATTCCTTACACACACTCAAAATAACCTTAATACCACAAGCCCTTAGAGCTTGTGGTAACCCCCCTGAAAAAAATAGCGAAATCCATTAAAAGGAGTAATGATTTTATTGAAAACTGCTTAAGGAATCGGATTTTTGAAAAATAATATTCCGAGCCAGCAATCAAACTTCCCAGAATTTGATCCTTATTAGCGATACTACCGGATGGTGTTAATAACACAGCGTGTGTTTTTCCAAAATTAACGGGTTTAATTCCTGGCTAGGAGTACTTATAAATTTGCCAAAATCGAGGCAATTTTAATTTTTAGCATAATTGGGCCCGAGGCTCCTTTAAGTGTTTGAAAATCGTGTGGTAACTCTCCAGGTCGTCGGGCAGCGCGGTGGTGTGGGTAGCGCGTCGCACGCTGGGCATCGGCGTCGCCATCTTGGCACTGGTGTTGCTCGCCTCACCAGTCATGCTGCTGCTACTGCAACACATTGCCTATACCATACAGGTAAGCATGGCCTACGAAAACCGACCTTATGGCTACGATATAACGCTGTCGACTATTACGGACAACACAGGTTCCATGCATGCATGCATGGACTGCGAAAACCAACTTTATTGCAACTGAATAATTTTATTTGTGCGGTTTACTGATGCACATTTTTACCGTAGATTATTTGCACTGTTAGATATTCGACCCTCAGCGCTGAGCTGAGTATTGAAAATCTGACAGGGGGTGACGATCGGCGTCGTCGCCATCTTAGCTCTGGTGATGTTAACCTCACTAGTCATGCTACTACTACTGTGACATTTTGCCTACACCATACAGGTACAATAGGTGTTAGCATGGTCTTCGAAAACCGACCTTATGGCTACGTCATAACGCTATTTAATAATATGGACAATACAGGTTCAATACATGTAGTCATAGATTGCGTAAACCGACTTTATTGCAACAGAATAATTTAATTTGTGCGGTTTACTGATGCACATTTTCACCGTAGGCAGGTAAAATCTGAGTCAACGGCTGAAGATTATTTACACTGTTAGATATTCAACCCTCAGCGCTGAGCCAAGTATTGAAAATCTGACAGTGGGTGACGATCGGCGTCGTCGCTATCTTAGCTCTGGTGATGTTAGCCTCACTAGTCATGCTACTACTACTGTGACATTTTGCCTACACCATACAGGTACAATAGGTTGTAGCAAGGTCTTGGAAAACCCACCTTATGGCTACGACATAACGCTGTTTAATAATATGGACAATACAGGTTCAATACATGCAGTCATGGATAGCGAAAACCGACTTTATTGCAACTGAATAATTACATTCGTGCGTTTGACTGATGGCCGTCTTCACTGGTGGTAGGATTCTCAACCCTCAGCGCTGAGCCGAGTATTGAAAATCCGAAAGTGGGTGACCGGCGTCGTCGCCATCTTAGCTCTGGTGATGTTAGCATCACTAATTCATGCTACTACTACTGCAACACATTGTCTAGATCATTCCACCGACCTTGGCTCTAGGAGATAAAACCGACCTTGACTCTAGGACAAGTCACATTCTATCAACGAAATCGTCGCCATGGCAAATGGAAAAATGACAAAATGTATGGGATTCTAAAGCGCTATCCTAATGTCACGTCACTTGATAAATCCCTTACATTTTAGCATTTCAATAATTGTCAATGACATGGGAATGCCGTTGAGTGATGCACGTTTTCACTAGTGGTGGAAACGGACATGACTGAAACAACCTACAGGTCCGATTCATGTAGGACTGCGGATACTGGCCTTATTACTACTATTTCATGGTGTTGCGGAACTTGTCGTGGCATTTAGTAAGATTTTTTCTACTGCAAGGAAAAACGTGCATAGATCTACAGCATTTTATAGCCGATTTAATTAATTAATATAGGATACTTGGAAAAACTAAAACAACGAACAAACTGGATCAACTAAGGTTTTTGTACTATTTCATCAAGATGAATTTCTATTCCGTGTTTTTTTTTTATAATCTATAGGCTCACGTTTGACCACCATCTCGCCTGATGTTAAGCGATGATGTGGTCTACGGTGAAGCACGCTTGCCGTAAAAAAATGTTTAATTTGTATGGTCTACCGCTATGAGCCCCATGTCTGTATGTGACAATTGTTTGAAAATTTACTAGGTTGTTCTTACGGTTAAAAACGCTACGATAATATTACTATTTATTTCAGAATAGTATTACGTCCAAACTAAAAAAAACGATAATTATTTGAAAAACCACAAAAATCATTTGAACCGGTGATAAGCGTCTACGACGACTACGGATGGCTACGATCGCTACGATTTTGCGTAGTACTTCGGTTTTTTTTAACGCTTACTGTTATTACCCGACTTCTCCGAAGCCCAAAAGGAGATTTATAAAACTGTTGGAAATCAATGCTTATTTTTCAACCGACTTTTTATAGGAAGAGGTTCTCAATTCGACTGTATGTTTTTGGATGTTTGTTACGCGATTTCTCTGCCAATTATGAACCGATTTTGATGATTATTTTTATTTGAAAGCTGGTGCTCATGTGGTTCCATTTAAATTTGAACCAGAACTGACGAGTTGTTTTTAAGTTATCCTTAATAATATGTATTTTAATGGTAATTTAAGGTACCAACACGAAAAAGAAACGTATTTTATTAGTATAACTTATTTATGTTAACGTATAAGTTATTTAAGTTATTTTTCTGAGTGAAATTTTGACATATGATTTTTTTAATGAAATGGGCACTTGACATGACCACAGGATAAGTCATTTATATATAATTTACACGTATGTAAAAAATGCGCAGGTATAATAATATGTATTTTAATGGTAATTTAAGGTACCAACACGAAAAAGAAACGTATTTTATTAGTATAACTTATTTATGTTAACGTATAAGTTATTTAAGTTATTTTTCTGAGTGAAATTTTGACATATGATTTTTTTAATGAAATGGGCCCTTAAAATGACCACAGGATAAGTCATTTATATATAATTTACACGTATGTAAAAATGCGCAGGTTTAGCTTTGCACCTTTACCTCTTAACTGTCCCTATTGCCGAATCGGATTAAAACAATGGTTATTTTTATTGTGTCTGCTAATTGACACTTGAATAAAATACGAATTTGCAATCAAGTCGACAACATTTCAAGTAAATTACCTATATAATTTTATTCATTATTCAAATCGTCTGTATATCATCGATGAGCATGACCGTTAAAGCCAGCAACCTGATTGCGAAATGAATTCGGCAAGCCAAAAGAGCAAAGAGTATCAAAAATCGACCAATCACATAGACGGAAATCCACATCTCGTCTTTCATCTCGCATGTGATTGGTCGATTTTTCATACAATTTGCTCTTTGCCTTGCGGAATTAAATACGCAATAAGATATTCCCTTGTGGCAAAGGTGATGCACCAATCGTTACAAAGCTTGACCGGCCTTTTGAAGCTTATCTAAGTAGACCTGTGATCTAAGGCTCTAGAATAAGTGATATTTTATCAGCGATAACGTAACGTGAGGCGTTTAGAAAGGATGGGGATGAGCCAAATCTCCCACAATCTCACGTGGGCTCAAATATCACGTAATTATTTTGCCACATAATGCAATAGAATGAATATTAACAACTTTATTTTCTATTTAAGTATTTTATTATTAGACTAGCTGTGCCCACGGCTTCGCTCCCATCAACTAAACAGTTGATGAAGTAGGGTAGGGTAAACACCCTACCCTACTTACCTACCTGCACAGAATATTATTTACTCCAGGGAGAAGAATATCGCCTTCATACAAAAAGAAGTAAAGACAGTTCTGCTGCGCGCCACCTAGTATCACTCCAGAACACCACACCGAAACAAAAACATAATAAAATACCTATTATGAATAAATCCTTTTTTCGAATTACAGGCAAATTATGAATAAATCCTTTTTTCCTACCTTTGTTGGTGGCTATTATTTTTAAAATGGGACCAACTTTGAGGTATAATCTTTCCAAAAAAAAGACTTTTTGAAACCGGACCACTCTATAAAAAGTTATGCGTGGTCATACATTTAATACAATATACATGTCGAATTGAGAACCTCATCCTCTTTTTTCGTCGGTTTTAAAATAATACAACATTGATTCCTATTTAACCATTTAATGCTGTGTAACAACGCCTAAGATTCAATCCACATTACGAAAGTCGGAGGTACCATCATTTTCATGGATCACAGTTTCTGAAAAAAAAAAAAAAATATTAGTCCTTTAAATAGGTTTTATGTTAATAAACATTGTATAAGTTGTCAACATTGCACAAGAGGATATTGACTGAAGGGACATTGTTGCATTCCAACCTCGACCTATATCTATTAAAATTAAATAATATTCGCTGGCAAGCACATCAGTTGAGAATTATAGCTTGGACAGATTTGGCTAACTTAAAATTTAAAAAGTTTGTACCTTATAGTCCGAATAGAGTTTTTAAGGGAAAAAAATGAAAAGTCCATCGAAAATTTGCATAAAGCTAGAAGTGCTCTCAGAAATGTTGACAGAATAACGTTAAACTTTTCTATAAACCTTTCTCTAAACAAAATTTTGCGACGATTGATAAGTCACCCGCTTGAAATTGTCGTGTCTTGTATATTTGAACCGCTCATATACCTCACCTACCACACTTTCTCAGGAATTTAATCACTAAAATCTCAAAGAAAGTAAACATCAAACAATAAACAGGATGTATGTGCTAAGATTTGCAGAGGTCACACATTGCCTAAAGTTTCCAAATCATATACAGTTTGCTGGTGTTTTGGTTTTGAAGTCACACATGTGGCCTCGTGAATGAGTTACATAATTAAAATGATAAGTGACACATTAATAACTAAATTACTGTGTAAAAAATTACAACTTGAATCTAAGCAGAAGGTTACACTTTCCTGCGTCTTTATTTGGAATTTATTACAAACTAGATCATGGAATAATATACGTTTCAAATGGTAAAAGATTTTTCCAAATATTGTGTAGTATTTCCAGTGATTACCCTCCCTAAGCATCCGAACAAACTCACAGAATTCAGGTTCTCTTTTTATAATGTTAGTTAGGATCACACTAGTGGTGGGTCGTTGTCGTATTTTTGACGGACGAGACGCAACCGTTTTCCTGACGACGAAAACGGTTGCAGAAAACGGTCTTCGTCGCAACTGGTTTGAAGACGTATTGGAGAACGAAATTTGAACGAACTTTCACCGTCGCAAGAACTATTTTGTGAACGAACGTGGAACGATAAAGGACGACGCGACGTCTGCGACGACCGACGTGTGTCGTAGTTGAATCAGTTCACTTTCGAATCTCGACTGTATTTTCTGAGGCGTAAAATAAAAAAATCGCACGTAGTTATTCGAAGACAGGTTTGTGCAACGAAGACTGCTTTATCCCAGGACGTAAAACGGTTGCACCGTCGCAGAACAAAAAACGGTCTTTAGAAACGGTTCGTCATCGCAACGCCCACCACTAGATCACACGGAATGAGATGAAACATTTTTAAGAAATGTTAACTGAGGAGTCTCTGGACCCTGGGAACCCCAGGAAGTCGGCTGCAGTAAAACCACGTCAATCGCGTAACAGATTTATTGAGAGACTGGCTCACCCATGCAAGGTTGTACATACCCACTTATTGCCTAGAATATATAATATAGAAATACCTACATCACACCTCCACACTTAAACTTCTAGTATATAACTAATACAGGAAGATATAAAACTAAACGTTACATTAACTTACACACTAACTTAACCTAATTATAACTAAACTTTTACCTTATGTACTATAATAATAATAACAATATATTCTTACATCTAATCGAACTCAAATCCATATCTAACTGGTTTCTTGCGCATACGGATGGGACGGTTCACGGGATCCGGGACGGTCGCGGCCGTCGGCGATAATTTACTGCCGACTGGTGGTGACGATGGTGCCCTACGGGTTGGTGAGGTCTTCGTGACTGCTGTATCCACCGCGTCACTCACTACTGGGCCGTCGCCCCCGGCTTCGCCCCTACTCGTCCCCTCCCGAACCCTTGGCTCCGATATACTTGGAGACAGCTGTTGCTGTTGCGGTTCAACGACATCCTCACTGACCTGTCCCTTGGACATTACGTCTGGGTACATTATACTTGAACGTCGAGTTCTATGCCTAATTTGATCGCTATGCCGTGTGAGAAGTCGACCATCATCGCTGTTTACTACATACCTACGTGAACCTTGTTGGTTTACTACTGTTCCTTTTAACCACTTGTCTTTGCTACCGTAGTTCCTGGCCCATATCGTATCACCAACGGTGTGTTGCAATGGTTCAGTGCCCGCACTCGTCGACTGCTGACACTGCACCCCTTCCACGCGGTCCTGACGCGCGCGGTCTGCGCGCAAAAGATCTAACCGAGAACGCAACGGCCTACGTTGTAACAGCATGGCGGGACTTTCCCCTGTAGTGCTTTGAATACTATTTCTATACGCTAGTAGGTATGTCTGTAAGGCTGTGTCGATGTCTACTGCCTCTCGGACTGCCTTTTTTATTGTTCGCTTACATAATTTGACGGCATTTTCTGCTGCCCCGTTTGAAGCTGGATGATATACTGGGGAATAGGACTGCTTTATACCGTTAAATTTTAAGAATTCTCCTAACTCCGTACTAGTAAATGGTGGGCCCTGGTCGGATACAACTTCCAAAGGCAAACCGAATCGCGCAAATAATGACCTCATAACCTTAATGACAGCCGAAGCATTTGTTTTATTCATTTCGAAAATTTCAATCCACTTTGTACTGGAATCTATGATTACGAAAAACGTTTTTCCCTGGTATGGGCCTAAAAAGTCTACATGTAATCTACTCCACGGCTGGGCTAAATACGGCCAACTACGTGGTGCAGCCTGCGGCGGCGCAGCTGCTTCCATCGCACATGTTTCGCAAGAGAGGCATGTCGATTCGATGTCTGCGTCTATATTAGGCCACCACACAAAACTTCGAGCCATCGACTTGGTCTTAACTATGCCCATGTGGCTAACATGGAGCTCTTTTAGTATTGTGTTCCGAAGAGTTGGTGGTACAACAATTCTATAGCCCCACATAATACAACCCCGTTCCACATATAATTCGTGTCGCCTATTATAGTACGGTTTCATCAATTCGTCTGTGCAATGCGACGGCCACCCTGACTGTACGCTCACCATCACTCTACTAAGCACCTGATCCCGCGCTGTTGCTAGACGTACATCATCATTCGTCACCGGCAAAAAACTTTCTGCAAAATTTAAATAGGTATATTCACGCCCGATTTTATTCTTAACTGTTGGTTGAGGCAGTCGCGATAATGCGTCGGCACAGTTTTTAGCAGACGCAACATATTCTATATCATACGAATAGCCTGTTAGTATTATTGCCCACCTTTGCAACCTGGATGCTGCCATAACCGGAATACCAACTTTATTTCCAAAAATGTATGTTAGGGGTTTGTGGTCTGTTCTTAAAGTAAACTTCCTACCATACAAGTACTGATGGAATTTTTTAACACCGTATATAATCGCTAATGCCTCCCTGTCAATTTGTGCATACGATCTCTCCGCGGAGTTAAGTGTGCGTGACGCGTATGCAATTGGGCGTTCGCCCTCCGGCGTGATGTGCGAGATGACGGCGCCTATTCCCGTGGCGCTAGCGTCTGTCGTCAGCACAAGCGGTAGCTCCAGGGTGTAATGCACAAGCACTTCACTCGTGCTCAGTGCCCGCTTAACCCGAGCAAAGGCTACCTCACAAGCATCGCTCCATACGTACTTCACCCCGGCACGCTACAAATTATACAATGGTGTAAGGATCGAACTTACATTTTTTATAAATTTACCATAATACATGACCATACCTATGAATGCTTTCAACTCCGTTACGTTCCTCGGTATCGGAGTTTTAACAATTGCTTCCACTTTATCTTTGCACGTGTGAACACCTTCCCTACTTATTACATACCCTAAATATTCGAGCGATTCCACAAAGAAAGAACATTTTTCTTTTTTTACTTTTAAGCCACTCGACTTCAGACGTTCAAAAACTTTATGTAGGCTACTTAAGTGTTGGGGTGTGTCCTTTCCCGTTATAATAATATCATCTAAAAAAACTCCTACGTGCGGTATATCTGCAAACAATTGTTCTAAACGTCGTTGAAATATTCCTGGGCTCGACGACAACCCATACACCAATCGTTTATACATGAAAAGCCCTTTATGTGTGTTTATTACCGCATATCTCCTAGTATCATCCAGTTCAAACTGTGCGTACGCCTGTGACAAATCGATTTTACTAAATCTTTCGCCCCCGTGCAACCGAGACAAAAGATCTTCTACCTTAGGTAATGGATAACGGTCGACTTCTAACACTTTATTCAAGGTTAGTTTAAAATCGGCGCAGACTCTAATGGTACCATCTTTCTTGACGACCGGCACGATTGGTGTTGCCCAGTCTGAGTGGTGGACGGGAGTGAGGATGTCGTCGCTCACCAGCTGTTCCAGTGCGCGCTCAACCAGCTCCCGCAGCGCGTACGCCAACGGGCGCGCGCGCAGGAAAATCGGTCGCGCGTCCTCGCGCACGCGGATGCTCACTTGTCCTCCCGTGAACCGCCCCAGGCCATCCGCAAACACCTCACAGTATCTGGAACTGAATTCCGAGAAATTAAAATCCAAATTCCGATTATTATTGACTTTATTATAATGCATAGTCGACACCGATATATTTAGCTCCGCTAACCATTGTCTACCTATTAAAACGGTTTTTCCATTGTCAATAACATATAAATCCAATATCTTTTCCGTATCATTATATTTAACAACGGGTTTAATAACACCTACAGGCCTAACTAGTTCACCCGTGTAATATCTTAAAACCAACTTAGTGGGTTTAATACTTAAACTGGAAAACTTTTCCTGATATAATTGGTAATTAATGCACGAGATTGCACTCCCCGTGTCACATTCCATTCTTAAGTCACAACCGTGCACACTTACATAAATCATAATAGGTTCACACTCTCCAAGTGATAAGCGATTAATAGGTACCATTACCTCGTCACTGTCGCTCTCCGTCGAGTAAGCGCCACACCTGTCGCCGCTGCCCTGCCAGTCTTCTTTTATGTTATTTAAGGAATTATTCTTGGTCAACCTCGGACACATCCTCTTCAAATGTCCCTCCTGGGTGCAAATTCTACACACATACAGTTTGAATTTACACGTATTCGAATTGTGTTTGCCTCCACAGACTTTGCATTCCTCATTTTTAGTGCCCGCTCGAAGTAAGTTGTAACCCGCTCCGCTTGTGGTACTTGGACCGCCGCCGCCGGATTGTCGTGAGTCACGCGTCGAGCGAGTGTTTCGCCTCGCGGCCGGCTAATAGCCGCCGCCGCCTCCCCACGCCCCGCGCCTTCCTCCGCCGCCCTCATGCCCGATCTTATGAACGGGTATGGACTCCGCATCCGCTGCACTGCCGCCGGTCTTTCTTCTCGTACCGTCTTCCACTATTGCCGCGTTTGTCTCAGCCGCCTCCATCGATAAGGCCAGCTTATACGCCCGGTCGATACTGATACTGTCGTCTTCAGTAAACAACTTCTGCCGAATGTCATCGTTTACTAAGCCGCACACAAATTGATCTCTCATATTTTCTTTTAAACTGTCCGCCGTAAAACAACAATCTTTACTCAGTCTTTTAAGCTCCGAGAAGTACGTCGCGATATTTTCACCAGGTTTTTGAATCCGTTGCCGAAATTTGAACCTCTCAGCGAGCATACACGGTTTAGGGTTTAAGTGTCCTTTCATTACCGCTATTAACTCCGAATAAGTCTTTGTGGATGGTTTAACGGGTGTGCATAAATTAACCATTAACTCATATGCACTATTACCAATGACAGTAATTAAAGTTGCGACTTTTAATTCACTTTTTACACTGTTGGCAATAAAGTATTGATCTAATCGATCCACATACGTGTCCCAATTGTCTTTCGTTAGGTCAAACGCACCGATCTTTCCAACCGCCATCTTAAGTCCGTTATTCAACTTCACACCGCACAGATCGTACACGAAAAAAAAAAAAATTTCCACAGCACCTTTAGAGTTTTCTGGTCGCAACATAAAATTTACACGCGTGAAATCACTTAATCGTCGCCACTGAGGGGTCTCTGGACCCTGGGAACCCCAGGAAGTCGGCTGCAGTAAAACCACGTCAATCGCGTAACAGATTTATTGAGAGACTGGCTCACCCATGCAAGGTTGTACATACCCACTTAATGCCTAGAATATATAATATAGAAATACCTACATCACAGTTATAAGTTTTATTTTTCAGACATTTTAGACACTGTTCTCTTTGTACCCCTTGTGACACTGCACTTGTTCAATGTAGTGGATGGAAGTAGCACATAGATTATTCTGTACATAAAAGTATTATACAAATTGTTTAGTAATAATTTGAATGGAATTATTATTATTTTGTGTACATATTTTGAGTTTTGGTTGTGTTTAAAAGAAATAATAAATAAACTCACTCCTTTCGTAAAACATGTATCCCCAACTCGAATGTGTCCAACAGGGCACTTCTTGGGGGTGCTAAACTTTCCAGGGTCGGCAAACCCTAACGTAATAAATGCGGAAAGCATAACAAACAACAACAGGTACCACTTCATATTCACGTGTTCACAATTTCACAGATAGCACCAGAATGACGACAGATGCGCTGCGATAATAATTTTATATTCAAAGTGTAGACATCGCTGCTTACATATCTACATATTATTAAGCTTCGAACGGGTTTCGCAAAGTACTCGTATTAGTTATAGGCCGGCCGCACACGTTCTTTTTCAGACTCGGAATGCCGGATGAACAATTCCGTTTCTCGGTATTCCGTAAGACTAGACGCAGACGTTAGGTTTTTGTTTTGAGTATTGCGCGGTTGAGTTTCGGACCGAACGACTGGTTTTTTCCACACACTTTATATGAAAAGTAACCTAACATGAGGCTAGACAAGTGACATTCTATCATCGCGTGGCGATGTCAATTCTTAAAAAGGCAAAATATTGTGGGATTGACAAGCGATATCGAAAATTCACATGATCAATCCCTTACATTTTGACTATCGCCTTCGCTGACGTCGAATGCCACTTATCTAGAGCCTCAGACAAACGAACGTGTGCGGTCTGCCTTATGTTATGTCAAGGTCGATAACCTGTTTGTTTAAAACTATTTGCTGAGAAGTTCGGACTAGAATAGCATTAAACTTGTTGTGATCGAATATTTGCTACGATTGGATTACATCTTTTCTATCGATATCATTAACACTTCAATGATAGCCTGAATAATAGAGCGTAGTTGGATTTTCACCTCTTGTCTTAGCACCGATGGTGGTGCCCTCTTCTCCGTCTTCTTCGTGTCGGCAATTCATTTTTCTAAAATTTCTTCGACAAGTAGGTATTTCCTCAGCCACCTCAATAGCTTTAGCACCTAGCTTTTTGAAAGGTCCCACTGCTTGAAAATTCAAAATTACATGTAAATGGTCTAATTGAAATAAATGATTCTAGTTTGAGTTGGACCATAAAAACCCATAAAAATTATAAAACATTAAAGTCTTTCCAGAAGAATTAATAAAAAGCTCTAGTTATAATATTATTATAAGTATGGTGGTTAGATAGACAGAAAGACGCTCTATTTTATAACACATGAGTGTGTACAACAACAACGAAGAAAGGAGGAATGAATGAAAAACTTTTTTACAAAAAAATACAATGAACTATTGTTTTTAACTTCTTGGTATTATGATAACTTATATTTTCGTTTATAAGTATTAGGTACAGATGAACCTAATGAAAACACCGCTGGCAATATAAAAAAAAACACGGATAAGTTTGCTGCATTTTTAATATTTGTTCTGTTTACTCTTTACTTACGTGGCGCTAACTGCTCGATCAGCTTTGCGTAATGTTGCGCTACCTTATTTTTAAAATGGCAGGTGGCTGTGAGCCGGCGAAGCGCAGGCCGCTAGACAAGGGATTGATGCAAAAGGAGCTTTAATTAATTGTCGGGAGAATATTATATTGATTTATCAAATACAAGCTCTTTCTATAATGTTTATTTTAACATTTATACGCCTCATGGCAAAATATAGAGAATTCACAAAAAAATTACATCTCAAACACCTGTGTACCTATGTTTACAAATAAATACTCTGAATATGTCGCTGAATCTCTCTGAATTTTCATTTTAACAGTTTTGTAGTCTCTAGGGAGCGGGCCTTTTAATTACTATTAGCTTCTTTTCTTTTTGGGTTTGGTTTGAAACCGATACGGTACCAAGCATTAAAGTTCCCCAACGTACCTTTTTTTACTTATGAACTATGAACGCAATAAAACCAAATAATAAGTTAAGTCATACCGCCACCCTGTTCATCAGATGCAACCGCAAAATGTAAATGGCAGTATAACAATATACAAGATTTGAAAAACTAGACCTAATAATGTCAGGTAAAACATCTCAGTTCCATTACTATAAAGGAAACTAGAATACATCATGATATTAGGTGATATCTTTATAACGTTATAGTCACTAGATGCTGTATGATCTCCATCCCTTCCTTATATTGGTACCTACAAGGCAATGGAAAATTCTGCCGCAAGTACAATAGTGTAAACAGAAGAGAAGTTGTCGTGACCAGATTCTGCTCACTGAAGTAAAGTATTAAGCACAATCATGTTCACATAATAATACCAGCCTGTAACTGTCCCACAAGTGAGGGCAAAGGTCTCTTCTCATATAGAGAAGGCATGAGCACTGATCACCACGTTTGCTCAATGCGGATAGGCGATTTCAGACACTCGTTCGACTAATATACCCCAGATCAGTCCCCCAGGCGATTACACTGCAGGGCTATTTGACTGTATGTCCAGGTTTCTTCACGATGTTTACCTTTCCCAATGATGTTAATGCGTTGTGGGAACATTCCTAAAAAACTACAGTGGCATCTATTTCCCCACATACGAACTAAAAGAAGACCTGACGTCAGACAAGTCTTACAACACGCAATCAGTTTTCCACACGATTTGAACGTATACAACAGGCCAAGACCAACCATTGAGCAGAGGTTACCATATTTTAATAGTAGTTTATGAAACTGTTGCATACTAAGGGGTATTAAAATATGAGTGTGTATCACACGAATGTTTTAATACCTAGTTATGTGCAGTTTCATACACTACTTTATCTACACTCATACATTGAGATTGAACCCACTAAATTACTTTTTTTGAATTTTCCATGCCATAAAGTTGTCATAGCATTTATCATATAATTTTCAAAGACGGTTTCTTGGGGACTTCTTCGGAAACCATGAAGGTGTACATCTGAGAACCGCCACCGGTCAGCACATAACCGTCCGAGGTGAGAAGGAGGTGGACTAATGTAAGGGAACAAAGTTTACAGCCACAATGTTATCGTGGCCGACATAGTGGACGACTGCATTCTGGGTTTGGACTTCATGCGAAAACATCACTGTGAGATCGATGTTTATCAAGGAGTATTGAAGTGTGGCTCAGAAAAAGTCTCATGGAAGGTGCATTATCAGGAAAGGTGTACTGCTTGGAGAAGGTTATTCTTCATCCAAGGTCAGAAACAACAGTTTGCCTACCAAGAAATTCTGGTCAGGAAAACCGATGTGTACTTATAGAAAGTTTAGATAACGATGCTTCATGGAAAATTGCACGCACATTGGTGAGGGGTACTAGTGTTTCATCGGTACGTGCATTCAACACAAGTGACCAGGACCTGATGCTCAAGAAAGGCACAATGTTAGGCACTTGTGAAGCAGTGGTTTGGATGCGTAGATGCCACGAACACCCTACCAACGCTAAAGTTCGAAGTGCAAGATTTGACGTGTCATCGCTTTTGAAGAACAGCCAGAAGAAGAAAAGAACAAGGCTGAGAATATGTTAAACAAGTTTACCGACATTTTCTCGACAAATGATGCCGACATATGAAAGACTGCGTTAGTTCAACACAGAATAAAAACAGGACATGAGGTACCAATCCGCCAGCGACCAAGACGTGTTCCAGTGACACGGGGACGTGAAGCGGATGACATGACCAAGGATGTGGTCAAAGACGGCGTGATTGAACCTTCATCTAGTCCATGGTGTTCACCGGTAGTATTGGTGAAAAAAAAAGTATGGCAGCATGCACTTCTGTGTAGACTATCGCCGACTAATTAACATCACGAAAAGGTACAGTTGTCCGTTGCCAAGAATCGATGACACGCTGGATACGCTATCGGGAATGAAGTGGTTTTCCACATTAGATCTAAAGAGTGGCTACTGGCATGCCGAGTTAGACCCTCGAGATAAGGAAAAGACAGCATTCTCTACAGGTAAAGGATTGTGGCAGTTCAACGTCATGACATTTCAGATGTGTAATGCCCCTGCCACTTTTGAGAGTTTGATGGAGCGGGTGCTTACTGGACTGATTGGAGATGCCAGCCTTGTCTACTTGGATGACATTATCATCGTGGGTCGGAACTTTGAAGATCATCTCCGCAATCTGGAACAAGTGCTGTCGAAGATACAAGGAGCCAATATAAAACTAAGACCGAAGAAGTGTGCATCATTCAGGCGCCAAGTGAACTGTTTTAAGACATGTGGTTTCCGAAGAAGGTATTCAAACTGACCCGGATAAGCTCGTTGCCGTCAAGGATTGGCCAGTTCCGGAGAACAAAACGTAAGTCAGTGAATTTCTCGGTTTGTGCTCCTACCATCGGTGGTTTGTGAAGAGCTTTGCTGACATTGTTCGATCTCTTCATAAGCTAACTGAAGACAAGATACAGTTCTGCTGGAATGAAAGCTGACGTAGCATTTCAGAAGCTGAAGGAATATCTGTGCAATGCACCCTTCCTAGGCTATCCTGAAAATGAAAATGAATTCATAGTTGACACAGATCCAATACTGGAATCGGCGGGGTGTTTTCTCAACAAAAAGGAGATCATGAGGTTGTAATTGCGTAGTTTAGCAAAGGCTTATCCAAATCAAAAAGGAACTACTTTATCACTCGAAGGGAGCTTCTAGCTGTAGTAAAAACATTGCAGCATTTCAATAAATATTGGTTGGGACGGCAATTTTTCTTGCGAACGGACCACGCTGCACTGAAATGGCTACTGCAATTTAAGAACCCAGAAGGACAGGTAGCAAGATGGATTGAGCTACTGCAAGAGTTTGATTTCGTAATTTAACATTATAGTGTAACTACGCACGGTAATGCGGATGCTATCTCGCGAAGACCCTGTCCAGACCAATTTAAACATTGCGCGAGACAAGAAGCTAAGCAGGTAACGCTAGTGCGGATTTTGAGGACGGATCTTACCGAAGAGTGGAAAGACAGAGACATAAAACCGATTCTTGAATGGAAGAAATCAGGTGCTTCTAGGCCTCACTGTAGTGATGTTGCAGCAACCAGTTCCATCACCAAGAGTTATTGGGCACAATGGGAAAGCTTGGTTATCCAGGATGGAGTTTTGTGCCGGAAATGGGAGAATGCTCGTGGTGACCAGTGTCATCTACAAATGTTCGTACCTAAAGTTAAGGTGCCAGAGGTCATACAGCTCTATCACAATGGATGTTCAGGGGGCACATGAGAGTTAAGAGGACTTTAATCAAGATCCGAGAACGATTTTACTGGATCCATTGTCGAGAGGACGTTGAGGAATGGTGCCGCAAATGCATAAGTTGTGCGGCTGTGAAAGGATCACAAACTCGAAGCAGAGGGGCACTACAGGTTTATAATGTTGGTGCACCGTGGGAACGTATAGCATTAGATGTTGCTGGGCTTTTTCCGGAAAGCCATAGCGGGATCAAGTACTTCTTGGTCGTCATGGAATACTTCACAAAATGGGCGGGAGTGTTTGCAATCCCTAATCAAGAAGCCAATACGGTGGCTCATAAGTTGGATCACGAAGTGTTTTGTCGGTCCGGGGTACCCTTGGCAATCCACAGTGACCAAGTTCGGAGCTTCGAGTCAGAAGTGTTCAAGGAGACGTGTCGTGTGATGGGTGCTCACAAAACCAGAACTACTGCTTATCATCCGCAATCAGACGGGATGGTTGGACGATTCAACCAATCGCTGGAGAGGTATCTGGCAAAGGTTGTGGAAAGCAGACAGAAGGATTGGGACAAATACATTCAACCATTTCTTCTGGCAAATCGGAGTGCTATTCATGAAAGCACAACAGTGACACCAGCTTTTGCTAATTTCGGAAGAGAACTTAGAGTACCTGCAGATCTAATCACCGGCATCCCACCTGAGTCTCCACGTAATGTAACAGATTATGCGAATGAACTACGAAACAGGATGAATGATGTTTATGAGCAAAATACAGACAGATGTCTGAGAGGATGAAGACTCGCTACGATCGGAAGGCGAACAATAAGGGCTTCGATGGAATAATGATGGATCTCTGGTATGGTTACATAACCCGGTACGCAGCAAACGAAAATCGCCTAAATTGCAAGCATAATGGGATAGACCATATCGAGTAGTTACCAAGATTAATGACGTCACCTACCGAATTCAAAAGGGACCCCGAGGTGCACCAAAGCTTGTTCATGTGGATCGGTTGACTGGTTATCATGGGTCTAACAATGCTCGGGACAAGCATGTCTAAGAGGGAGTCAATGTTACAAGATAGGGCAACACCATCTAATGACAAGCTTGGTACATTGCTTTTGGTAAAAAAAAAACCGACTGGTTAAAAGCGAACTAAAAAGACGTAAACAAGAAAAAATCATGCTGTGCAGTCGGAGGATACATATTCGCGAGCTGGCTGACCAAAACCAGATACATACATAGACTGATAAACACATTACCCTCCTTCGGCAGTCGGGTAATAAAGTGTGATTAATTGAAGTCTGCTGTTCAAATAATTTATCCCTGAACCCCAGCTCGTAACAATATGAAAGAGCGCTGTTTGCACATTCACAAACTTTTTTTAAGCCGCATAATTTTTGACTATTGACAAAAAATGCAAAACAAAATACCGTTCCCCATTCTTATCTTCGACTGATATATAACCCGATATAGCCCGAAGAATTATCAAACTTAAGTGACAGTGGGCAGGGCACATTGATCGCAGAACGGATGGCCGTTGGGGCCGAAAAGTTCTAGAGTGGCGACCGCGTACCGGAAGACGCAGCGTTGGAAGGCCTCCCTCTAGGTGGAACGACGACCTTGTTAAGGCTGCGGGCGTCCGCTGAATGTGAAACGCACAGGTCCGATCAGTGTGGCGACGCTGAGGCCTATCCCCAGCAGTGGACGTCTTATGGCTGAAATGATTTAATGCATAGAGAAAATCAAAAATTATTCTGTGATAGAAGTTTTAGTTAAGATTAAAGAATAATTAAAAGATGTCTCTAAATAGCACACTGTTTCAGAAACCATCAACAAAAAAAAACATTGGATCCACTATCGGTCAAGAGATGGCGCTGACCTAAAACTGCAATATTTTACACCGCAGTGTTAAAATTCTCTGACGAATATAGGCTTCGCTAATGTAAATTTAAAAATATTTTGCGTTTCAAAACCAAGATGTCCTCCTTCCTACCTACTCGCGGGTTGCTTTGGGTTAAAACAGTTGTAGTTTTTGGGAACTATTTAGATACTGCTGGATCAACGTAATCAATAGTACATTGTGTATAAAGGGCGGTAGGTAAGGAATTACGATCGAGGCTCTAGTAGAAGCCCGAAGTCGAAGATTGAGGGCTTTCTGAGTCGAGGTTCGTAATTCCCGTACCGCCCGTGTTACATACAATGTTTTTCATCACATTTGCGAGTAATAATTATGAATTATAGCTTTAATACACAAGTCAGCACAGCTGTTATTACGAAATACGTGAATTTTTTTTAAGCGGTTGGCGAATTTATGCCCACACCTCAGATTATACAGTGTTTCGTTCAGAAACTTTAAGGGCAAATAGTTACGTAGGTATACAGCCATGACGGAGTGTAAAAAGAATTAAATAATTTCGACGTTTTCATACTACAACTATTAAAATCGATTATTAAGAACATTAGTTGAGTATTTAAGTAACATGTAGCGAGATTGCAAAGAAATTCCTGTTTAGATAACATTTTAAGACAAATTTTCAATTGCGTGTAAACTCCTTGCTTGAACTTGCATGACCTGTGTGCTGTGCCATAAATTAAAAAAAATATTACTTACCGCCCTAGGGTTTCATGACAAAAAGAAAGCCCGAGGGTTTTGTATGGGGCATTACGGCCAAGTTAACCTGTATGTTTAGATACTTTTTACGTGCGAGTGTGATGAAAAAGATATTGCTGTATAAGTCACAAATTAGACGAATTTTAACCTAAGGAAAAAAGATATTAATAAATTATTAGCAGTTGGTAAACTGACCGCGACTTACGACGATGTATGGGGAGAACAATTTTCCAACGGCCACATTAATTTTTTTTCCTCAATCTTTCTTTGCTTTCGTTGTTTATGAACTTCAGTGATACAATCATCTAACATGTAACTGTGTAAGGTAAATAAACGAATTTTATTTATTTTATTGCATTACCAAATTATTTTGGTAAATGTAGCTGTTTGTACGGAACCCAGTGGAAGAGCAGTGGTGGCCTATTGGTAAAGGCCGCGACTTACAAGTTGTAGGTCTAGGGTTCAAACCCAGGCAGGCACTTTACTTTGTGTAAATTATTTCATTACCACTGCTCTCAAAACGGTAAAGGAAAACATCGTGAGGAAACGGGCAAGTTCTAGAACCAAAAATTCGAAGACATCCACCAACCCCCACTGGGCCCGTGTGGTGGATTACGGGCCATTCCCTCTTACAGAGTGTACCTTAATGAATCATTAAGGTGCATAGGTGTCAATAAATGTATTTATCTACTTCGGTTTCGTTATATTCGAATTACAAAATTGACAGCGGTTTCATTATGATACCCATAACGACATCGGGTTGCACTATGCGAATCGTCATAAATTCTAAAACACAAGCAAAGACATTCTGAACATACAGCCAGGTACCTATAATATTACTTCGAAATCGAGACAATGTAAATGATGTTTTTAAAAATGGAACAAGTTTAGAACAAAAGTATCGTATACTATTTGGCTGTTGCGGCGGCTACAAGATGTTTGCCTTATACCTAATAAAGAATAAATAATAAAGTGGACGCGCGAAAAATTTTCTGAGTGAAACTTATTTCAAATTCTATTAAAAATGTCTTCAACATCAAGTGAAAAGTGTTAAAATACTCCACCAGCTATAACGAATAGAGCAGTTGCGGCTACAAATAAGGTACTACCAGAAAAATCAAGATATGTAAGAGAAATGAAATACTTAAACACACTTCCTGAAATACTTATTTGTCTATATCTGTGTTTTATTCCTTCCTTCGTAGAAATAAAATCTTGTATGCAACTGTACGTTATTGGTCTTTTAATAACTCGTGCCCACCTATTTCGGTACGCGCTACGCTTGTACCGAAAAATGGCACTCGTATTAAAAGACCGTCCATAACGTAACAGTTGCATAAATAGCTATTAAGTTGTCACTGTTACTTTGAGTTTCTTTGTTTTTTTGTCGTTATGGTCGCGTTCATAGACTACTATTATGTCGCGTTACTCGCCGTGTTGTGTTCGGAGCAACCTGTTGACAGCTCAGCATCCGAGAAATTATTAAATCAGGAGGGTAAGTTTAAGCGAACCAAACCAATTTCTTAATACCAATTTGGGACACTTGTTTGTTTTGTCCAGCTCGCCCCACCATATACGGGGTTTGCTGCGATGCCTTCTGGCTATGTCAGGGCTTCACACAAACAGTAGTTTTAGAACGCAGTGTAGTGTTGCATATTATAGGTTTATTATTCGTTCGGATTTAGTCCAGCCTTCTAATTTGTGTATGGATTTTTCGCTTGGATGGCAAAAATTTGTTTGCTTCATGGGACCACGGCTATCTTCGAAGAATATTTTCTTGTTTCATAATTTGCAGATCGCGATATATAATTAATTATTTTTTAAATAACCGGTAATTAGCCAGGAGGGTGTTTTGCTCGTTTCGGTCCCTGAAGCGTCTCCAGAAGTTCCTGCCTTTTCCGACTAAAGTTACTCTTGCTCAGTCTCTCCTTCTTCCTCTTCTTGACTATGCTGATGTCAGCTTTCTTGATGCGACTGAGGCACTTCTTGATAAGCTCGAACGTCTACAGAGTTTGTGCATCCGTTTCATATTTGGCCTCCGAAAATACGACCATGTGTCGGCATTTCAGAGGCGGTTGAAATGGCTGCCTATTCGACAGCGCCGAGATGCTTACACTCTTTCATTACTCTTTTCTGTATTTCATAATCCTAATTCTGCTTTGTAAGATACGAGAACGCTTTGAGTATCTTGTTCCGAGAGGAAAACCCTGTCGTCTGTAATCATCTCTTCTCCTTCGTTTTCCTTCCCACTCTTCAAGTCGTTACGGTGGATCTTTTACTGTTCGCGCTGTGCGCCTCTGGAATAGTCTGCCACACTCTATACGGGATAGCCCTTCATTGGAGGTTTTCAAGAGCATAAAGGCATTTCATTAAGGCATATTTCCTATCAACATGACTCATTAATTTATGTATTTACAATTGTAATATTTTAGTTTTGTAATAATTAGGTATATATTATGTTTATGCATTGTGTGTTGCACACGTATTTGTTTAGTTTATTTAGTGAGTAAGTATTTAAAATTGTTACGAGTTTTTAATAAGCTTTTGTTGTGCACATGGATGTACTATCCTCAATAGCATATTTCTCTACGCAACTGAGGTTTGCTGTTAGAGAACCCAACTATGGGTTAAGCTCGCCTTTGTACATAAACTGTCCTATTGTATTTGTATGTTTTGTGTACAATAAAGAATAAGAATTAAGTTTTTTTTTTTTTTCAAGTCCGGCTTTTTGTCAGGACTTTACAGTTTTTGAAATGGTAACCTAGTTACATATAATAATAGGGTTTGTTAATTTGACGTCTAGAATCCGGAGCTTCACCTTTCAGGCACATTGGGGCATCTTGAGTTTACACTTTATGGTGTTTGTCCAACAAAAAGCCTGGGATCCATAAGTCAAAATAGGCAGACTACACCATGTCTATGATTTTTCTTTCATAACCTCTTTCATGGAACATAGCTCTTCAGTTCATCATAAAAATTCTTTGTTTTGTCTGAATTGGAATTATATTAATTGGTCCAAACTAGTTTATTTGTGTACCGTATTCATGGACATTTTAAAATCAGTACATTTGTCGCCCAAAAAAAACATTACACGTTAAGGGGACTTCACAGTACAGTCTCCTTTACCAAACTTTGATTGTTGAAAACAGGACATAATAATTCAAAAAAAAAATGTTTATTATATTTTTTTATAATATTGTTACGAGCTGGGGTTCAGGGATAAATTATTGAAACAGCAGACTTCAATTAATCACTGTTTATTGCAAAAAACACTTCTTAAACAATTCTATTACTTCGCACTATTTTCCACTTTGTATCGCTCTGTATCGCTTCTCAATCGAAACTGACTCACGACGAACCCGACCGCTCTTTATATAGCACGGAAGAAGTTTCTGTAACGTTCCATACTGTTCTAGATAATTCGAGAAACTTCCAGAACAATCGACTTTCGAACTCATTGTTCCCGAAGCGACTAGAAACATCCAGAATGTTCGGTTCGAACCTTCTGGAAATTCCATTCGACACGAGCTTTCGAGAACATTAGTTCCGCTATTCAATACTAGATGGCGCCACTAGTTACTACCTAGTTCTTCCTCTCGTTACTAGATGGCGTTGGCCTATCTTGTAACATTGCCTCCCTCTTAGACATGCTCGTCCCGAGCATTGTTAGACCCATGATAACGGGCCAACCGATCCACATGAACGACCTTTGATGCACCTCGGGGTCCCTTTTGAATTCGGTAGGTGACGTCATTGATCTTGGTAACTACGCGATAAGGTCCATCCCATTTTGCTTGTAATTTAGGTGATTTTCCTTTGCTCCGTGCCGGGTTATGTAACCATACAAGAGATCCTTCATCGAAGCCCTTATTGTTCGCTTTCCGATCGTAGCGGGTCTTCATCCTCTCAGACATCTGTTGACCTGTTTGTCTCATATGCTCATATACATCATCCATCCTGTTTCGTAACTCATTCACATAATCTGTTACATTGCGTGGAGACTCAGGCGGGATACCGGTGATTAGATCTGCAGGTAATCGTAGTTCTCTGCCGAAATTAGCAAAAGCTGGTGTTACCGTTGTAGTTTCATGAACTGCACTGAGATATGCCATGAGATATGGTTGAATGTGTTTGTCCCAATCCTTCTGTCTGTTTTCCACAACCTTTGCAAGATATCTCTCTAGTGACTGGTTGAATCGTTCAACCATCCCGTCTGATTGCGGATGATAAGCAGTAGTTCTGGTTTTGTGAGCACCCATCACACGACACGTCTCCTTGAACACTTCCGACTCGAAGTTCCGGCCTTGGTCACTGTAGATTTCCAAGGGTACCCCGAACCGACAAAACACTTCGTGAACTAACTTATCAGCCACCGTAGAGGCTTCCTGATTAGGGATTGCAAACACTTCCGGCCATTTTGTGAAATAGTCCATGACGACCAAGAAGTACTTGTTCCCGCTTTGGCTTTCTGGAAATGGTCCAGCAACATCTAATGCTATACGTTCCCACGGTGCACCAACATTGTAAACCTTTAGTGCCCCTCTGCTACGAGTTTGTGGTCCTTTCACAGCCGCACAACTTGTGCATTTGCGGCACCATTCCTCAACGTCCTCTCGACAATGGATCCAGTAAAATCGTTCTCGGATCTTGATTAAAGTCCTCTTAACTCCCATGTGACCCCCTGAACATCCATTGTGGTAGAGCTGTAGGATCTCTGGCACCTTAACTTTAGGTACGACCATTTGTAGATGACACTGGTCACCGCGAGCGTTCTCCCATTTCCTGCACAGAACTCCATCCTGGATAACCAAGCTTTCCCACTGTGCCCAATAACTCTTGGTGATGGAACTGGTTGCTGCGACATCACTCCAGTGAGGCCTAGGAGCACCTGATTTCTTCCATTCAAGGATCGGTTTTAGATCTCTGTCTTCTTGTTGAGCACTCTGCAAGGTTTCCTTCCACTCTTCGCTAAGATCCATCCCCAAAACCCGCACTAGCGTTACCTGCTTAGCTTCTTGTCTCGCACAATGTTTACATTGGTCTGGACACGGTCTTCGCGAGAGAGCATCAGCATTACCGTGCGACGTTCCGCTGTGATGTTGAATTACGAAATCAAACTCTTGCAGTAGCTCTATCCATCTTGTTACCTGTCCTTCTGGGTTCTTAAATTGCAGTAGCCATTTCAAAGTAGCGTGGTCCGTTCGCAGGAGGAATTTCCGCCCCAACAAATATTTATTGAAATGCTGCAATGACTTTACTACAGCTAGAAGCTCCCTTCGAGTGACACAGTAGTTCCTCTCAGGCTTGGATAAGGCTTTGCTGAAGTACGCAATTACAACCTCATGATCTCCTTTTCGTTGAGACAATACCCCGCCGATTCCAGTATTGCTGGCATCTGTGTCAACTATGAATTCATTTTCATTGTCAGGATAGCCTAGGATGGGTGCATTGCACAGATGTTCCTTTAGCTTCTGAAATGCAACGTCACAGCACTCATTCCAGCAGAACTGTATCTTGTCTTCAGTTAGCTTATGAAGAGGTCAGGCAATATCAGCAAAGCTCTTCACAAACCGCCGATAGTAGGAGCACAAACCGAGAAATGCCCTGACTTGCGTTTTGTTCTCCGGAACTGGCCAATCCTTAACGGCAACGAGCTTATCCGGGTCCGTTTGAATACCTTCTTCGGAAACCACGTGTCCTAAAAAGTTCACTTGCCGCCTGAACAACGCGCACTTCTTTGGACTTAGCTTTAGATTGGCTCCTCGTATCTTTGGCAGCACACGTTCCAAATTGCGGAGGTGATCTTCAAACGTCCGTCCCACGATTATAATGTCATCCAAGTAGACTAGGCAGGTGTCACCAATCAGCCCAGTAAGTACCCGCTCCATCAATCTCTCAAAGGTGGCAGGCGCATTACACAGTCCAAATGGCATAACGTTGAATTGCCACAATCCTTTGCCTGTAGAGAACGCTGTCTTTTCCTTATCTCGAGGGTCTAACTCAACCTGCCAGTAGCCACTCTTTCAGTCTAAGGTGGAAAACCAATTCATTCCCGATAGCGTATCCAGCGTGTCATCGATTCTTGGCAACGGATAACTGTCCTTCTTCGTGATGTCGTTTAGTCAGCGATAGTCTACACAGAAGCGCATGCTGCCGTCCTTCTTTTTCACCAATACTACCGGTGAACACCATGGACTGGATGAAGGTTCAATCACGCCGTCTTTCACCATACCCTTGATCATGTCGTCCACTTCCCGTTCCCGTGCCACTGGAACACGTCTTGGTCGCTGGCGGATTGGTACCTCATTTCCTGTATTTATTCTGTGTTGAACTAACGCAGTCTTCCCTATGTCGGCATCATTTGTCGAGAAAATGTCGGCGAACTTGTTTAACATCTTCTTAGCCTTGTTCTTTTCTTCTTCGGACAAGTTATTCTGGCTGTTCTTCAAAAGCGATGACACATCGAATCTTGCACTAACTTTGGTGTTGGTTGGGTGTTCGTGGCATCTACGCATCCAAACCACTCCGTCACAAGTGCCTAATAATGTGCCTTTCTTGAGCACCAGGTCCTGGTCACTTGTGTTGAGTGCACGTACCGATGAAACACTAGTACCTCTTACCAATGTGCGTGCAATTTTCCATGAAGCATCGTTATCTAAACCTTCTATAAGTACACATCGGTTTTCCTGACCAGAATTCCTTGGTAGACAAACTGGTATGAATGTTTCTGACCTTGGACGAAGAATAACCTTTTCTAAGCAGTACACTTTTCCCGATGCTGCACCTTCCATGAAGACTTCCTCTGAGCCACACTTTAATACACCTTGATAAACGTCGATCTCGCAGTGATGTTTTCGCATGAAGTCCAAACCCAGAATGCAGTCGTCCACTCTGTCGGCCACGATAACATTGTGGCGGTAAACTTTGTTTCCTAACTTCATGTCCACCTCCTTCTCACCTCGGACGGTTATGTGCTGACCGGTGGCTGTTCTCAGATGTACACCTTCATGGCTCCCGAAGAATTCCCCAAGAAACCGTCTAGCTAGTTGGAAACTGACAACTGTCCGAGAAGCTCCAGTATCCAGTGTCAGCTTGCATAGTGTTCTGTTAATTTCGTCCTCGATGATCAGGCTGTTTCCGTCACAGGATTGTGAGATCGACATCCTTGGGGCTCTTCCATAACCAGCCAGCACCCGCCCCTTAGTCCTGGCATCTACTCGTTTCCCTTCTGCTGTTGGCCAGCAGGGACGTCAGATGATCCTACCAATGGCGACTGCTTACTACCGTGGGGAGGCCTTCGCTTCGGGCAGCTCAATCGGATGTGGCCTCTCTCTCTGCAGCCATAGCATCGGGGTGAAGTTGCAACCTCCCTGATTCGGTGAGTTCGTTCGTCCCACCGTACTGCCTCCACCTCCAAAGCATGGGCTAGAGCATCCTTGAGGTCCTTGAAATGACCTAGCCTTACTGCAGCCCTAACCTCCAGGTCGCGGATCCCATCCGTGAACGCCTGTACGAGGTTCCCGTCGATCAGTACAGGTGACGACTGGTAAGCCTTCCGAACCAGCTTTTCCACCTCCAGAGCCCACTGCTGAAGAGTTTCACCAACCCGTTGCGACCGGTCTTTCAGTTGGGCTCGAAACACATGTTTCAGGTGCGCGTCGCCGTATCTAGCTTCTAATGCTTCCAGAAGCTTCTCGAAAGTGACGTCTTTTCCCAGCGCCTCTAACACAGTCAAGGCCTGGTCGCGAAGGCCCAAGGTTAGAGCAGTCAAGGCCTATTCTTTAGTCCATCCATTCGATTTCATCACGGCCTCAAACTGAATTTTGTAGGCGGACCATGACGAAGAGCCATCAAATGGTGGCACTTTAAAACCACGAGGCGAAGGTGCCACTACCGCAGCTGCCCCGATCCCATTCCCAGACTTGAGGCCACGTATTGACTTCTCCATTTCGACGATGCGGGTCTCATGTTGCTGAATCTGGTCCTTTACCTCTTTCATCTCCTTACCATTGCTCCGCGGAGGTCCTTAATCACCAAGAGCTGCTCCTCCTGACGGCGAGCTTGCTCTTCCATGTCGCGCTGCATCTGCTCCTCCATGCGGCGAGCTTGCTCCTCCTGACGGCGAGCCTGCTCCTCTTGACGGCGAGCTTGCTCCTCCTTGTCGCGCTGCAGTTGCTCTTCCAAGCGGTGAACCTGCTCCTCCTTGTCGCGCTGCAGCTGCTCTTCCAAGCGGCGAGCCTGCTCCTCCTGACGGCGAGCGTGTTCCTCCTTGTCGCGCTGCAGCTGCTCTTCCAAGCGGCGAGCCTGTTCCTCCTGACGGCGAGCCTGCTCCTGCATAAAAGCCATCAGAGCAGCGAGGTCAGGGGTCACCGGAGATTGAGCTGATGCTGCTGCCGCAGCGGAGTCTCGTTGTCCACTTGATGACGGTGAGGGAGCGTCTCCAAAGCGCCTCTGGTCTACGTCTTGCTGGCGCTGACTCCTGGTGCGCATCCCCTCCGTTTCTTCCTTCGGTAGAACCGGCATAATTTATCCCGCACTTCTGACACCAATTTGTTACGAGGTGGGGTTCAGGGATAAATTATTGAAACAGCAGACTTCAATTAATCACTGTTTATTGCAAAAACACTTCTTAAACAATTCTATTACTTCGCACTATTTTCCACTTTGATCGCTCTGTATCGCTTCTCAATCGAAACTGACACACGACGAACCCGACCGCTCTTTATATAGCACGGAAGAAGTTTCTGGAACGTTCCATACTGCTCTAGATAATTCGAGGAACTTCCAGAACAATCGACTTTCGAACTCATTGTTCCCGAAGCGACTAGAAACATCCAGAATGTTCGGTTCGAACCTTCTGGAAAATTCCATTCGACACGAGCTTTCGAGAACATTAGTTCCGCTATTCAATACTAGATGGCGCCACTAGTTACTACCTAGTTCTTCCTCTCGTTACTAGATGGCGTTGGCCTATCTTGTAACAATATTATATAACAAAAAGTTTTTTTAATTATTATGTTACGAAAACTATAACTTTTTAAACTTCACGTGGTCAGTCAACAAATTATTAACATTTCAAAATATGGAGTTATTATTATACAGGATATAAAATAACATAATATAAATATCGATATTTTAGAAGTCTAGGATGTATTTTATATATTATTTTTATTATTAATAGGCTCGCGCTTGACTACTATCTCACCTGATGGTAAGTGATGATGTGGTCGACGGTGTAGCACGCTTGCCTAGAAGTAACCTAGTATTATGTGTAGATAATTATGTTTGGATGTTAACCGACTTTGTTTTTCTTATTGTAATATTTTAGGTATTTCAATGCAAAGGGGGAAGACTTTTACCCAACATGAATGAAAGACGAAAAATGGTGGTGATCTTCACCATCTTCATCCACAACCTTAGTGCGCCTGTTGCAAGGATACCTTTATTTGTTTATGTGGATCTCCAAGCTCTTGCGCAAGTATCATCCAGGTTCCATCAGCGATGACAACGTTCAATGTTATAGTTTGTTTTGGTAATATAAATAATTATCTAAGTCGCTTTTTAGTTTGTGAATTGAAAAACATGTTAATAATTTATTCATTCATATTAATAATTCAAAATATGTATTTGAATAATTATTATAAAGTTCAAATTCAGTATCTACCTGAAGGCCAATTCTTGAACCAACTTATAAAAAAATCCAATTCAAGATCTCTTCTCGGTGACAATCAATGCCAATCACTTATTTAGAACAAATATTGAGACTGAGATTAGAATGCGAACGATACTTAAAAATAGAGTAATTAAATCTATTGAACACGTAATTATGCCACGATATCTTGTGAAAACACAAAGAGTATAAAGGGCTCTTACGATGATCCATGGTCTAAGAATTTAACGATATGCTACAAACACAGGTGTTTAACTGAAGTGGTTATCGTTTAGGTTTATTTATTATTGATCTAACTGTTTGTTAAAAAGTCCGGCAGACTTGTGGTTAGGGTAATATGCATATCTTGCTTTTATTGGCAACGTCACATTACTTGTTAAACTACAAGAACTACATATTCGGTTACGAAAACTTATTCGATAACATTTTTTTTTACAATTGTTTAGTGCCATACCTATGCAACTTTTATCTCAAAAGGCATGCACGGTCACTATGATATAAACCACGAGACCGCAACCGAGGAAAACATAGTTTATAATAATAAGCATAACAAAACATGAAAAGCAATTAAAACCACAGTAAAACCTTGTTGCTGTGCATGAATGGGCCTTATTAGAAATTTATCCTGTTTCTGTTTGATTCGTTCTTCTCAATATTTTATCAATACTTAATTATAATAAAGAATCGTATATTGTGACATTCTGCTCAGAGCAGTCGAGTAGTAAGCACAGCAGCACCTGTCACTGTCACCATGAAGTTCTTTGTTGTGTTTGTCGTGATGTTCGCGTTACTCACCGCGCTGTGTTCGGCGCAACCGGTAGAGAGCTCAGCATTCGAGCAACCAGACGCTTCAATTAACATACGGGTTAAGAGACAAAATATAATTAAGAATCAAAAACGATGCCCGTGCCAAAAAGGACATACTTGGCTAATTCATAAATGTGTCACCTGTGAACTGTAAGTAAAATTTATTTCACACATGCATTTATTTTGGATCGCAAGCAACAAGGGAAATTAAATTCTGTAGTAATAATTTTTAAAAATAAAAGTAATTTCGGCGCTCATCTGTGGCAGGAGGTATCAGATTTTGACGCAGGTCTATTATTCTTTTACTAATTACAACAGATGAAGTGATGTGAACATTTATATTTTTTTAAACTTAAGTTTAATAATAGAAAGTTTATGCCACTGAAAAAAATAAGAACAATCTTGTTGACGAAATATTATTTTTTTAAGTAGACCCCGTAGTTCTGAAAGTGACTTATATAATGTTGAATAAAAAGAAAATATCAAACTATAAAGTTAATGCTCTTTTTTACCCGACCGCCGAAGAGAGTCAATGTATGTATGTGTGTATGTTTGTTCCTATGTGGCCTTCTAGAGACCAAACTTGTTTTCCGATTTTGAAGATTCTTCCGTCAATCGATTCGTCTTAACCTTGCGAGTGTCACTGGCTAGGTTAAAATTGGAAAATAAAAAAATGGCAGATTTTGGGCGCCATATTGTGGGGCACCAAATTTTTATTTTTTTCCAAACCCACCATGTCGGGTATTAAATTAAAGAGTTTTAAGAGGAAATTTCAAAAATATATAACACTCATATGTTTAAAAATACATGATTCTAAAAAAAAAAATAACAAAAATATTATAAATAAATTAAGTCAATAAAAATACAACTGCTTAAGAAGCGAACTAAAAAGACATAATCATGCTGTGCAGTCGGAGGATACATCTGGTTTTCGTAAGCCAGCTCGCAAATATGTTACGTTTAAATATTTTCTTTTTTAGTTATTTCTTTCTATTTTAGATATATGGATCTGACGGGTGATGACGTTTGTCCAGCATGTTAAATATCAAATAATGATACCCAAACGGAGAAGCTCTGCCGACGATGGACAGATTACCCAGCCTGCGGTTATAAGTACCTAGAGTACTATCAAATGTTACAATGTATACACAATAATACAGTACAAGAGATGTGATGAACTATTTCTGAAGTTTTTGTCTATAATACTTCTAACTGAAATTTGAAATAAAACCTGGATGGAAATACGAAAATGGTGATTTTATTTATGAGAATACATATACTGTGTATAAAATACTTAATTAACTAAGACTACAAACTCATATACTTAAAACAAGAACTACTCAATAACTAAACCTAAAAATATACTAAACTATAAAACAAAAAAATCAAACCGAGTTCCAAAACAAAACACTACAAAGCGACTAAGGTTACTAAGACAGTCACCAGGCTGTATCTCATGAACCGTGATAGCTAGACAGTTGAAATTTTCAGAGATGATGTATTTCTGTTGCCGCTATGACAAAGATACTAAAAACATAATAAAAAATATTTGAGTGGGGTGGGGCTCCCATACAAGAAACGTGATATTTTTGCCGATTTTTGCGATAATGGTACGGAACTCTTCGTGCACTAGTCCGACTCGCACTTGGCCGGTTTTTTTTAGTTTTGGTATGTAACTCTCATGGCGATTCAAATAAGCCCAAATACGTTGTTGTTTTATTTCGGCGTTCCGGCTTTATCATCAGATCAGTTCGATGGTACCTTCGAATCTTATGAATCGAGAACCTCCTTTTTTTGAAGTCTGTTTTTCAGCTAGGCAGGCAGCAGGACGGACAGGAACTTTTCAAGGACTGGTTCGAGTTCGGTAGGCAGGTGAGCAGGCACCACGACGGACAAGCAGGCAAAACAGGGAGGTAACCAGGTAATCAAGTAGACAGGAAGGCAGGCAGCAAGGTATGAGAATGAGCTAGGCTGTGGCGTCTCAGGCAGACGGACAAGAAGGTGGGTTCAGAACCTGCGCGTGCTGCTGGCGGGCGTGCTGTGGCCGCGCGCAACGCTGTAAGCTTGATGGATGCAGCTCATGCATCACGTACCGGACTGGCTTTAATTAGCAGCAAAAATACATTTAAGAGTCCAGGCTATTGATTTATTGTTTTTAGAGATTATTTTACACTCATTCACAAATTCGGTGAATATGACAGTTAAGAGAGTATGCAGATTAGAAATACTCTTGGTAATCCTAAGCGGTGCATAGACTTTCGGCGTTCACTGCCAGAATCCAACTAAAAAACTGACACCGTTTTTCCACGTTCTGTGTCATATCTTCTGAATTTCAAATTCAAATCTCAATATTAATATATTTATTTATAATTCAAATAATATATACAATTGAATATTTCTAATCTTATGACTAATAACAAAACAAAAAAGCTTATTGCGCATCAAAAAATTCGTCCATAATCTCAATTAAGAAATTTACAGAGGGGGCAGTCTGTCGCTACCCTTATTATGAAAATTATAATGTGTAATCAGCTTTACCAAATAAAAGTGTCCGTGGTATGTTATGTCTATGGTTTAAGAAAATAAATTGGACAGACAAGAAAAAATGGCGGGAAACGATGAAGTGGAAAGGCGCGCTTTTTTAAATAATTATTTTGAAATTCAACTTCTTGTGTTTATTGTAATTTAATTCGGTAAATATTCGTCCTATTAGGTCTAATTTGGTGTATATATATGTGTACTTGAAGACATTAAAATGGGGAAAAAGAGGCGGAGGAAGGATGAGCTAGAAATTCCTCCGGATCTGAAGCAGCATTCGCAGGAATCTTCGGACTCTGACACGGCGCAGACCACGGTGTCGGCATACTCAGTTATTAAATTTAAAGATTCCACTGATAAGGAGCTTAAGGACAGTAAATATGCCATATATAAGGTAAAGGGGGTATACGCGTAAGTACAGTGAAGATACGAAGCAGGCAGAGTTAATCGTTTTTCTTAGTCATATGGACGAGAATAATTTTTTCAATGACAAAGGTCGTATGGCCCTTTCCAAGGGCATACGAGAACATGGAGTGTCTGGTGTGATGCACTTGCGCACAATCGACAAATATAAGGTCGGTGTCACATTCAGCTTACCAAATAACGCCAATATGTTTTTAAAAAACAAAAATGATTTGATCAGCTTTCTTTAAAAGCGTCTTTCCCTGCTGGTGACACAGAGGTTACTGGAGTCCTTACTTCAGTCCCTGTAGATATGTCTAATAAAGAGATATTTATAATGTCATACAGGTGAGGCATTTCATGCGCAGGGTCAGAGGTGATGAAGGTAGAATATCTTTTGCCCCTACGCAGACTGTTGCTGTGACATTTGAATCGACTATTTTGCCAACTTATATTTATTTGGACTCATGGCGTCATGAGGTGAACAAATATATCCCACCAGTGAAACAATGCCTTAAATGCCTGCGTTAGCTAAACTCTGTCGTAATACTGAAGTTTGTTCAATATGTACTGAACATCAAAATTTCAAAATGTGTGTTGTTGCCCCGAAGGATGCTAAGTGTGCAAATTGTAACGGCAATCATATTCCAATCTCTTCAGCATGTCCAATAAAAAATCAAAAGGAAGAAGAAAATTAAATTAAAACTAAAAATGCTACATATTCAGATCTTTTTAATGCAAACTCTTTCCCAGCTTTAACATCACGCAATCTGGACACTCAGAATAGTAATCTCATGTAATCAGATAAATTTATAAATACTTTAGTCGAAACACTCACAAAAATAATAAGCAATAAAGACGATCCTATTAATTCACTTTCTATTAAAGAAGCCATGACAACAACGTTCAGGGGGGTGACCACAAGCTCTTAGAGTAAGGTTATTTTGAGATCTAGTAAGGGACAGATGTATATGACGTGTATATATCTGTCACTTACTCGATCTCAAAATAACCTTACTCTAAGAGCTTGTGGTCACCCCCCTGTAATAAATTTTCTTCAACCTGTTGATGGATTTTTCAGAATTAAATATTGTACAGTGGAATGCTCAAAGTTTAAATAGTAATAAACATTTTTTTATCGATTTTCTTTATAGTCACAATATACATATAGCAATTATCCGTGAAACATGGCTTAAACCTCACCAAAATTTTAAAATAAAAAAATATAATATTGAGAGAAATGATACCGGTAACAAACATAACGGAGTTGCAATAATTATTCACAATGTCATTATAATAATAATATAGCCATTTAATCCCAAAAAAAAATCAAGTATTGTAAACTATATGACATTCCTTATTAACTAACTAATCTATTTCATGCCTTACGAAATCACCTTAAACAAACTTATTATTTATATTTATATTTCATATTTAAATTAACTATAAAAATCCAATAATTCATGATATCAAATAGTAATTACAAATTTTAGATTTCAATTTCATACATTTAATGACATAATTATTTACATTCATGATTTTGCATAGTATTTACAGATTCTATAAGTATTTTTATTTCATACATTTAATTATAAATATACATTTATTTCATTTATAATTCCTGAATTTAATAGGTAGTTACGAATTTATATTTAAATTTCATTATAAATTATCAATTAAAATTAACCATGTCATTTATTATTATAAATTACAATTATGACAAATAGGAGTGTGATATTATTTAATTAATAGAAATACAATTGATTATAACATTATAATTAAACTTTGATAAACAATATAAAGACCAGAAAAGATAATAAGCTTACTTTTTGGGTACCCAAGATTGGGCATAGGCCTCCTCCATGCATTTCCATAATTTTCTATTTTTCCCAAGCCTGGTCCAAGTGTGTCCCGCGACCCGCACCACATCGTCGCTCCAGCGGCGGCACGGACGGCCGCGGCGGCGTGTCTTGCCGCGCGGCCACCAGTGTAGCACACGCTCACTCCAGCGCCCGTCATCAGCGCGCGCCGCGTGACCTTCCCAACGCCATTTTAGCCGACAGGCTAATTCTGCTACGTCTATTAGCTTGGATTTCACTCTGATTTCATCGTTTCTAATTTTGTCTCTAAGTTTCACTCCTAACATACTTCGCTCGACGGCCCGCTGGAATACTTGAAGTATGTTAAGTGTTTCTTTTGTCAGTGCCCAAGTATGGCATCCGTAAAGCAATGTAGGAGACACGACAGTTTCAAATGCTCTTTTCTTTTGACTAATTGGGAGTTTAGATTTAATTATGTGTTTTAGGGACCAGTATCGTTTCCAGGCAAGCTTAATTCTGTGCTCTACTTCACCCGCAGTCTATTCCTTGAATGTGATGTTCTATCCCAAATAAACATTCTCTTCTACGTACTCTATCTCTTTAGATGATATTTTTACTGCTATTTTTTCTGCGTTGGTCATTTCACGAGTTTTCTCCAAATTCATATTTAGGCCACATTTTCTACTCTCCCTATCCAAAGTTTGCAGCATGTATTCCAAGTGTCTGTGGTTGTCGCAGATCAGCACAATATCATCTGCGAAGCGTAAATCGTTCAGTATTTCGCCATTAATGTTGATCCCTACCGAGTCCCAGCCTAAATTTCGGAAAATGGTTTCGAGGAGAGCAGTAAATAGGTTTGGGGATATCGGGTCGCCTTGCCTGACTCCACGTTGCACTTCGAAAGGTCTTCCTTGCCTCTCTAGTTTGACTTTGGCTTTACCCCTTTTATAAATTTCCTTGTGCGGGTCTCCTTGTTGATCTAGAGCCCTCCACAGAGCTAAGTGTCCTATCGAGTCAAAAGCGTTCGAATAGTCAACGAAAGCAATGTAGAGTCTCTTTCCAAATTCTTCGTACTTTTCGATGATTTGCGTCACAGCGAATATGTGGTCAATCGTAGAGTACCCCGGGCGGAAACCGGCCTGTTCTTTAGGCTGATTCAACTCTATAGTAGGCATGATTCGTCTGAGCAATACTTGCGTAAATAATCTGTACGTAGTTTGTAACAAGCTTATAGGCCTATAGTTAGCAATATCCTCCGGATTTCCTTTCTTGTACAGTAATGTGATGATTGAAGTCTCCCATTCCGTAGGTATGCTTTCATACGTCAAGATATTATTGAACAACCTCGTAACAATGGGAGAGAGCGGTTCGATCAGAGTCTTCAATATGTCGTTAGTAACCCCATCTTCTCCCGGGCTCTTTAAGGATTTTAGAGACGAAATAGCGTTACCTATTTCAGTTTCCATAAATATTGGCACCTCTATGTTTACCTCATCAGGTGTGTTAATTATGGTTTCATCAATTTCATCTCTACGTTGATACAAATCCTCGTAAAACTTCGTAGCAGTCTCTACTAGCTCTTTTCTATTGGAGGTAGATCGTCCATCCTTTGATTTTAAAGAAGGAATCCAGTTTCTCACATCATTTAAACGTTGTTGTCCTCTCTTCACTGAACTATTCATAGTTAGCTCTTCCTCAATTAGTTTAAGTCTATCTGTGTGTTTATTGTTCTTTATTTTTCTCTTAATTGTTTTATATAGTTTGCTAAGTTCCAGTTTTTCAGATTTTGTTTTATTTTTCTTTTCTTTTAGATGTGTTATTCGTTCAATGAGTTCAGCAAAATATCGTGGAATACCTGTTTTGGTTGAAGGTTTTCTACAGTTATTGTTTGATAATGTAACTACATTTTTAATGGTTTTTATCACTGAGAAGTATAATTTCTGTACATCTGCAGTATCATTCATAGAAACAGATGCCTCAATAAATTTAGTTTTGAGCGTTTCTTTTTCCAACGGTGTCAAGGCGCAGACTCTAGCTTTAAAGGATTTTCTGGGTTTTACTTGCGCCCTTATTGAGTATTTTGCTCGTATCATTCTATGGTCGGTAGGGTGCGATGTTCTTGTAATATTTATATCTCTTACCCTGTTTTTATTCGTTGTAATGAAGTAGTCAATTTCATTGTAGGTTTTACCGTCAGGGGAACACCAAGTCCATTTTTGTTTTTGTTTCTTTTTAAAATACGTATTCATAATATGGAGCTGGTGTTCTAAGCAAAACTCTGTAAGTAACTTTCCTCTTTTGTTCCTTTTGCCAACGTAGCAATAAGAGCCCATCACGTCTCTATCTTCAGTTTTGGCGGCGCCAATTTGGACATTAAAGTCGCCCATTATTATTGTGTTTGGCCCTGTATGGTACAAAGCCATCGTTAAATCCTAGTAGAATTTTTGTATATCTTCTTCTTTTGATTTTTCTGTCGGGCTGTAGATTTGAATAATGTTAATAAGGGTGTTATTTATGTCTATGTCGAGACGAGCTATACCATTACCTACTCTAAAATTGATACCTTCTTTGATAACTCATTGCAAAACATTTGTATTAAAATAAAAGTAAATAACAAGGAGATAAGCATAGTCAGTTTTTATAGTCATTTGAATTGTAATCCAGCATTCAGAAAAGAAAACCTTGATTTATTAATAAAATGTATTACTGGGCCAATATATATTTGCTGGTGACTTTAGCACTCACCACACGTCTTGGGGTTGTGGCTCAGATTCTGTACGAGGTCAAAAAATTTTGGACGTCATAGATAATAATGATTTGGTTCTGCTCAATATTGGTCATGCAACAACAGTTGGCTTTTTAACTTGGCGTCCTAACGCGCTGGATTTGATGCTAGTCTCTTCGTCTTTAGCTCTCAATTGTGAGTGGAACGTACATGATTGTCCTCTTGGTAGTAGTTATCACATTTCTATAGTCATTAAAGTAGTGATTAGTAATATTGACAATAGTAATACATACAGCAATTGTTCTAATGCTGAACATTTACCCATTTATCCAAATTATAAATTGGTGGATTGCCAAAGGTATAGTAGTAGTCTTGTTGATGAATTGTTGCATAATTTTAAAGTCGATAATTTAAATGGTATCTTAAATTTTGTAGCATTTTACATACAGCAGCTGTAAATTCTATTGAAAATAATAATAATTTGACTGGTAGGACTTTTGTCAATCATTCATGTCTTGTAAATAATTTTAAAAGACCTTTACTTCCTTGGTGGAATCAAAAATGCACAGAAGCCGTATTAAATTTAAAAAATGCATACATATATTTAAAAAATAATCCATCAGAAGAAAGTTATCTGCAATTCAAAAGGCTTCGAGCGGTTAAAAAACTTATTCTAAAATTCGGAAGACAAAAAAGTTGGTTTGCTCTTTGCGAAACATTCAATAGGACTACGCCATTATCTGTCATATGGAAATGTATGCGGAAGTATAATAAAACATTCAATTTTAATGCTGTTGTAGATGATGGATGGGTTTTAGATTTTCTTAAGAAATACACACCAGATTTCGCATCACAAGACTCAAAATCTTCATTCGCAACCAGTCCTATACCAGCAATAGTTTTCTTATTAGTCCTTTTTCATTGCAGGAATTAATATCAGCCATATCTTCCAGAAAATAAACTACTTATGGTCTTGATGGAATGCCATACATACTTTTAATAAAACTTAGCATTACTAGTTTAAAAATATTTTTACAACTTTTGTTTTTTTTTTGTTGATGTTATTTGATATCTGCCATCAGTCTTCATAGATTATAATCAGATGTGTTCACGGGTCAATGACTTGTAGAGTGCTTCCTCCAGTGACGACAGCTACTCTTCTTCTTCTGCAGCTACTCTTCTTCAGTACAACATAGCTACCATCTGTTGTGCAGCTTCATTATATCATGCCTTTTGAGGCGGTTGGAGTAATTTTGGCACATTAATTGGACTGCTAGTTCATTTGGGTGAAGAGACAGTCGCTGCTTGTATGTCGCCGCTGTTAATCGAATTTCTTCTTTAACTGTGGTAATTTATAACTGTTGGTGTATTTCATTGTTTGTGATGAACCAGTGAGCGTTGCTAATCGTTCTCAGTATGATCTTCTGCAGACGCTGAAGCATCGAGATGTTTGAATCACTGGCACTACCCCACAATTGTATGCCATACATCCTGACAGGCTTAAGAACAGTTTTATAGATAAGCAGTTTATTTTCTGTAGACAATTTACTGTTTTGACCAAGCAGCCAGTGTAGGAGTCTATACCGAATGTTGAGTTCCTCTCGTTTACACTTGATATGATTTTTCCACGTCAAGCGGCGGTCCAAATGCGTACCTAGGTACCTGACACTGTCCTCGTGCGGTAAAGTGGTGCCGCCTAGTTTTACAGGTGGGCAGTTACCCCTTCTCAGTGTAAAGGTGACATGCACAGACTTAGATGTACTGGCTTTGATTTTCCAAGTTTGGAGCCACTCATTGATCTTGTGAAGTCCCTGCTGTAAGGTATTTGATGCGGCAGCTGGATCATTGTTACAGGCCAGGATGGCGGTGTCGTCAGCGTATGTAGCTGTGGTTAAGCCTGATAATGTTGGAAGATCTGCCATATGTAGGGTATACAGTATGGGTCCCAAGATGGATCCTTGTGGTACGCCCGCTTTTATGTTGTAGAAACCAGAATTCGCACCCACCTCCTTCACTTAGAATATTCTGTCTGAGAGATATGATCTCATCAACATGTAAAAGCTACGTGGTAAGCTGCTCTTTATTTTGTACAGGAGACCATCGTGCCAAACCTTGTCAAATGCCTGTTGGATTTATAGGAATACAGATCGGGTATTATTTTGTTCTCTGTCAATATTGGTAAGATTCTTCGTAGAAGCACTTTCTCAAACAGCTTTGACAGGATTGACAGCAGGCTGATCGGTCTATACGAAGTTACTTCGGTCACTGGCTTGCCCATTTTGTGGATAATCAAAATTTGTGAGACTTTCCATATCTTGGGAAAATATTGCACTCTGAGAATTGCGTTGAACAAGATTGTTATATACCAAGGCTTTCTTGGGTAGTTCTATAAGAACTTCTTTGGTTAGTAAGTTTCGACTTACGAACCAAAGAAGTTCGGCTTCGGCTGGTGCTTTTTTGTCTTTTAGCTCCTTCTCTCACAGATATTGGTTTTGGGGGCATGGACATTTGATATGCCTGGTTCAAAGCTGCACTGACATTCGATTCGGACTCAAGATCGTCGGTCTCATTCGGGGTGAAAACACTGGACAGGTGTTCTGCAAATGCATTTGCCTTCTCCTGAGCTGTTCGAGCCCAATCATTATTAATTTTCTTTATGGGTGGTATTGCAATCTGTGGTCTGTCGTATGTTTTATGAATTTCCATAAAGAGTAGTTTGCAGATGGAGTAGCAGACAACACATCGTGCCAGTTGCGGATCAGATCTTTCAACTCCACAATTGTCCTATTCAATGCGGTTTTATCCGATCTGTTTCTACTCTGGTGCCAGATTCGACGTAGTCTTCGTTTTTCCAGTATCTTTGCTTTTATTTCTCGTGGATAATTCGTTGGGTGGTGTGTTGATTTAATAATTGGTGTATTGTTCCAGCAGGATACTTGTATTAGATTGCTAAGGTGTTTTGCGGTGACTTCAATATCTTCTGGTGTCTTTAATTTTACTTTTAGGTCGATCCCTCTCTCAATTTCCTCTCTAAATGAGGCCCAATCAGTCCGTTTGTTGTAAAGTGTTTCCAACTTTTCGTTTTCTATGAGCAGGGTACTGATGGTTTAAATAACTGGGTTGTGATCTGAATCCAAACATAATTCGGACTTGAGATAATGTTTGGAAAATCCCTTAATGATAAAAAAGTCTAAGAGGTCTGGAATATTCATGGGGTGTGAAGGCCAATAGGTAGGTTCACAGGTAGAAATAGCAGTGAGGTTCTTAGTATCTATGCTAGACTTGAGTTGTCTGCCTCTTGTGGTTTATTTTTTATTTATTATATACTTTACTAGCACTCTGCCCGCGACTTCGTTCGCGTGATTTCGTTTATGCTATAACTGATATTCTTAATTGCAGTTAGTGAAGGTGACCAAAAATTAGCTTTTATTATTATTTATTCTAGGCAAGCGTGCTTCATCGTCGACCACATCATCGCTTACCATCAGGTGAGATAGTGGTCAAACGCAAGCCTACCAATAAAAAAAATAAAAATATATGGGTATCGTAGATATACAGAGTTTATTGGATTGGGACGATTCGTTATTTGACTTAAAGAATAATAAATTTTAGGTTACCGCCACAAAGTAAAATCCTCCCCTAAAAACTTATCAACCCCTTTTTGCCCCGTTGGGGGTCGAGTTTTGAAAAACCTAAATATGCTATTCACTCTTTTCTTCTCTTTTTTATTTATTGTTTATGTTAGTCAGATAGCGCAGAGAGATTCCTCAAAAAAAAACTTTAAAACCCCTAACCCTATCTGGGAGAGTTTTAAAAATGTTTTATGTAAATTTTGAGTATCAACCTTATCCCCAAGGAATTTGATTTTACATACAAACTAATTTTTACCCTTTTCAGCTCCTTAAAGGTTGAATGGCCGCAAATTTGCGCCTTAGTGCTCCCCTAGAACCCCACGCCAAAAACGAAACCCTGTCCAGTAAGATTCTTACCTTGAGTTAGTTTCGAAAAACTTATAATGACAACCTTTATTGTATCCTTATGTTAGTATTTGCGCCATGTTTTAAATTTATTTTTTGAAGAAATCAGATTCTTCAAAAAAACCTTTTAACACCCTGTAAACCGTATTTTGGGAGTAGATAAGTAAAACTAATAATGACAACCTTTATTGTTTATTTAGGTTGGTATTTATGTCAAGTTTCATGTTTATTTACCCAAGAAATCAGATTCTTCCATACAAACTTCAACACCCCCTAAATCATCATTTGGGCATAGTTTCGAAAAATTAATAAAGACAACCTTTATCGTTTACTTAGGATGGTATTTATGACAACTTTCAAATGTATTAACCCAATAAAAAAGATTCTTCAAAAACACTGTTATACCCCCTAAATCGTCTTTTGGGGGTAGTTGCAAAAAACTAATAACGAAACCTTTATTGTTTATTGAGGTTGGTATTTATGCCAAGTTTCAAGCTTATTAACCGAAGATATAAGATTCTGCAAAACAATTAACATCCCCTAAACCATCTTTTGGGGGTAGTTTCGAAAAACTAAAAATGAAAGCCTTTATTGTTTATGTCAAGTTTCATGTTTATTAACTGAAGTAATAAGATTCTTCAAAAAAGATTTAACACCCCTTAATCGAATAATTACAACCTTTATTGTTTATTTAGGTTGGTATTTATGTCAAGTTTCATGTTCATTTACCCAAAAAATCAGATACTTCCATACAAGCTTCAACACCCCCTAAATCATCATTTGGGCATAGTTTCGAAAAATTAATAAAGACAACCTTTATTGTTTACTTAGGATGGTATTTATGACAACTTTCAAATGTATTAACCCAATAAAAAAGATTCTTCAAAAACACTGTTATACCCCCTAAATCGTCTTTTGGGGGTAGTTGCAAAAAACTAATAACGAAACCTTTATTGTTTATTGAGGTTGGTATTTATGCCAAGTTTCAAGCTTATTAACCGAAGATATAAGATTCTGCAAAACAATTAACATCCCCTAAACCATCTTTTGGGGGTAGTTTCGAAAAACTAAAAATGAAAGCCTTTATTGTTTATGTCAAGTTTCATGTTTATTAACTGAAGTAATAAGATTCTTCAAAAAAGATTTAACACCCCTTAATCGAATAATGACAACCTTTATTGTTTATTTAGGTTGGTATTTATGTCAAGTTTCATGTTCATTTACCCAAAAAATCAGATACTTCCATACAAACTTCAACACCCCCTAAATCATCATTTGGGGATAGTTTCGAAAAATTAATAAAGACAACCTTTATTGTTTACTTAGGATGGTATTTAAGTAATAAGATTCTTCAAAAAAGATTTAACACTCCAAGTTCAAGTGCAAGTTTCAAGTTTATTGACCCAAGAAATCAGATTTTCCATACAAACTTCAACACCCCCTAAATCGACTTTGGGGGTTGTTTCAAAAGACTAATAATAATAACCTTTATTGTTTATTGGGGTTAGTTTTATGTCAAGTTTCATGTTTATTAACCCAAGATTTAAGTTACTTAAAAAAAAATAACATCCCCTAAATCATGCTTTGGGGGTAGTTTCGAAAACTAACAAAGAAAGCCTTTATTATTCATTTAGGTTAGTATTTGTGGCAAGTTTCAAGTTTATTGACCCAAGAAATCAGATTTTTCCATACAAACTTCAACACCCCCTAAATCATCATTTGGGGGTAGTTTCGGAAAACTAATAATGTCAATCCTTATCATTTACTTAGAATACTATTTGTGCTAAGTTTCAAGAATTTTGGCAGAAGGAATTAGATTTTTCATACAAACTTTCAACCCCCTTTTTACCCCCTTAGGGGTGGAATTTCCAAAAATCCTTTCTTAGTGCACACTTACGTCACTTGAGGAACCTTTCTGCCAAATTTCATGCTTCTAGGCGTAGCAGTTTTGGCTGTGCGTTGATTGATCAGTCAGTCAGTCAGTCAGTGAGTCAGTCAGTCACCTTTCGCTTTTATATATATAGACTAGCACTCTGCCCGTGACTTCGTTCGCGTGATTTCGTTTATGCTATAAATGATATTCTTATATGCAGTTAGTGAAGGAAACCAAAAATTTTCTATTATTAAAACAATAAAAAATGGGTATCGTAGATATACAGGGTTTATTGCATTGGGACGATTCGTTATTTGACTTAAAGAATAATAAATTGTAGGTTACCGCCACAAAGTAAAATCCTCCCCTAAAAAATTATCAACCCCTTTTTGTCCCGTTGGGGGTCGAGTTTTGAAAACCTAAATATGCTATTCACTCTTTTCTTCTCTTTTTTATTTATCGTTTATGTTAGTCAGATAGCACAGTGAGATTCCTCAAAAAAAACTTTAATACCCCTAACCCTATCTGGGAGAAAGTTTTAAAAATGTTTTATGTAAATTTTGAGTATCAACCTTATCCTCAAGGAATTTGATTTTACATACAAACTAATTTTTACCCTTTTCAGCTCCTTAAAGGTTGAATGGCCGCAAAATTGCGCCTTAGTGCTCCCCTAGAACCCCACGTCAAAAACGAAACCCTGTCCAGTAAGATTCTTAGCTTGAGTTAGTTTTGAAAAACTTATAATGACAACCTTTATTGTATCCTTATGTTGGTATTTGCGCCAAGTTTCAAATTTATTTTTTTGAAGAAATAAGATTCTTCAAAAAAACTTCCCTTAACCGTATTTAAAACTAATAATGACAACCTTTATTGGTTATTTAGGTTGGTATTTATGTCAAGTTTCATGTTTATTTACCCAAGAAATCAGATTCTTCCATACAAACTTCAACACCCCCTAAATCATAATTTGGGCATAGTTTCGAAAAATTAATAAAGACGACCTTTATTGTTTACTTAGGATGGTATTTATGTCAACTTTCAAATGTATTAACCCAATAAATAAGATTCTTCAAAAACACTGTAATACCCCCTAAATCGTCTTTTGAGGGTAGTTGCAAAAAACTAATAACGACACCTTTATTGTTTATTGAGGTTGGTGTTTATGTCAAGTTTCATGCTTATTAACCGAAGATATAAGATTCTGCAAAACAATTAACATCCCCTAAATCATCTTTTGGGGATAGTTTCGAAAAACTAAAAATGAAAGCCTTTATTGTTTATGTCAAGTTTCATGTTTATTAACTGAAGTAATAAGATTCTACAAAAAAGATTTAACACCCCTTGATCGAATAATGACAACTTTTATTGTTTATTTAGGTTGGTATTTATGTCAAGTTTCATGTTCATTTACCCAAAAAATCAGATTCTTCCATACAAACTTCAACACCCCCTAAATCGACTTTGGGGGTTGTTTCAACCTCTATTGTTTATTGAGGTTGGTGTTTATGTCAAGTTTCATGCTAATTAACCGAAGACATAAGATTCTGCAAAAAAATAACATCCCCTAAATCATCTTTTGGGGGTAGTTTCAAATAATAACATTAACAACCTTTATTATTCATATAAGTTAGTATTTGTAGCAAACTTCAAGTTTATTGACCCAAGAAATCAGATATTTTCATACAAACTTCAACACCCCCTAAATCGACTTTGGGGGTTGTTTCAAAAGACTAATAATGATAACCTTTATTGTTTATTGAGGTTAGTATTTATGTCAAGTTTCATGTTTATTTACCCAAGAAATCAGATTCTTCTATACAAACTTCAACACCCCCTAAATCATCATTTGGCCACAGTTTCGAAAAATTAATAAAGACGACCTTTATTGTTTACTTAGGATGGTATTTATGTCAACTTTCAAATGTATTAACCCAATAAATAAGATTCTTCAAAAACACTGTAATACCCCCTAAATCGTCTTTTGAGGGTAGTTGCAAAAAACTAATAACGACACCTTTATTGTTTATTGAGGTTGGTGTTTATGTCAAGTTTCATGCTTATTAACCGAAGATATAAGATTCTGCAAAACAATTAACATCCCCTAAATCATCTTTTGGAGGTAGTTTCGAAAAACTAAAAATGATAGCCTTCATTGTTTATGTCAAGTTTCATGTTTATTAACTGAAGTGATACGATTCTTCAAAAAAGATTTAACACCCCTTAATCGAATAGTGACAACCTTTATTGTTTATTTAGGTTGGTGTTTATGTCAAGTTTCATGCTAATTAACCGAAGACATAAGATTCTGCAAAAAAAATTACATCCCCTAAATCATCTTTTGGGGGTAGTTTCAAATAATAACAATAACAACATTTATTATTCATATAAGTTAGTATTTGTAGCAAACTTCAGGTTTATTGACCCAAGAAATCAGATTTTTTCATACAAACTTCAACACCCCCTAAATCGACTTTGGGGGTTGTTTCAAAAGACTAATAATGATAACCTTTATTGTTTATTGAGGTTAGTATTTATGTCAAGTTTCTTGTTTATTAAAATATAAGATTCTTCAAAAAAATAACATCCCCTAAATCATGCTTTGGGGGTAGTTTCGAAAACTAACAATGAAATTCTTTATTGTTTATTTAGTTTGTTATTTATGTCAAGTTTCATGTTTATTGACCCAAGAAATCAGATTTTTTCATACAAACTTCAACACCCCCTAAATCATTATTTGGGGGTAGTTTCGAAATACTAATAATATCAATCTTTATCATTTATAAATAATAATATTCTAACTAAGTTTCAAGAATTTTGGCCGACGGAATTAGATTTTTCATACAAACTTTCAACCCCCTTTTTACCCCCTTGGGGGTGGAATTTCCAAAAATCCTTTCTTAGTGCACACTTACGTCACTTGAGGAACCTTTCTGCCAAATTTCATGCTTCTAGGCGTAGCAGTTTTGGCTGTGCGTTGATTGATCAGTCAGTCAGTCAGTCAGTGAGTCAGTCAGTCACCTTTCGCTTTTATATATATAGATAGATAGATAGATAGATTGTACACCACTGAAATAATTACAGGACAAAACATTTATAAAGATAAGTGTACAATGGGATGGGTGGTTGTTAGTATCGAACTTCCAATCGCCCCCAGAGATGAAGCGGTTTCCAAGAGAATGAAAGTAGGTGTGTTGAACATCGATTCGTCGATTTTATGTTTTGGTGGACAGTATATGGCTGAGACATTAAAACAACCGTGCACATCCTCAACTGCTACTGTCGTAGCTTGAAGAAAGTCTTATCTAAACTCTGGCATCAGGTGATGTTTGATTGATTGCCGAATGATGACTGCGCTTCTTCGCTTCTTGGGTGAGCAGTCCCATCTGGATGTTGCGTGACGTAGGTACGATAGCCGTTTAATCTAATGTTGGACGTTGCATTAGTACAGTGGGCTTCTGATACAAGGAAAATATCTAGTTTGTGTTCCTTTATAATGAGTTCAACGTCATGTTTGTTCGGTGCCAACCCGTTTGCGTTGAGAGTTCCAATTTTACGGCTACCTATTTTGGCAATTTTCTAAGAGGATTTTAATGAGACTCATAAGCGTACTCATTTGTTGGAGGATTGCTTCAAATTTATCTGTTTGTTTTAATAGGAGTTTTTCTATCATAGTAAGCGATTCGTGTGGGTCTGGTTTTTCTGGTGGTGCGTGCGTGGATTTTGTCACATTGACATAAGATTTATCTATTCTTCGTGCGCTTGACGGAAGAATTACGGTTTTCTCTTGATATTTTTCATTATCATTATTGTTGTTAGTCTGTGCATTTCGTTCGTTAGTGTGTTTCGGTTTTCTTTCATGTTGTAAGTTTGACCTCCGAGATAGAATCTCCAAATAAACTTCACAACCTTTCTAATTTGCTGGATGAGCTCCGTGACACAAGGCACATTGAGCTGGTGTATTTCGCTCTTTTTAGGACAATCAGAGGTTTTGTGCGCTTCTGCACATTTGACGCACCGGTACGGCCTCATGCAGTAATTTTTGGAATGACCGTATTGTTGGCACCTCTGACACTGTACAATTGTCCTTTTCCTTTTAGGATCCTCTATCATTACAGATTGGTGGTATATGTATTGTATGGCTTTAATTAATGCGTTGTTTGGTCCTGGTACAAAGTTTACAAAGAAAGTTGAGGTTGGTATCTTGTCGGGTCCATATTTGGCATTAACTATCTCACCCTGTTAAGGGTGAGATAATTAATGACAAATATTTCCGGTACTTTCCGGTACTTTCCGGTTCATATTTCCGGTACTTTCTAGTTCCTCCTTTATTGCACTAGGACTATCTGATGGTTTTTTCCTCTTGGGATTGCGCGCTTCGGGAATTCTCTGCCAACTTATTTCAGCACTCTCCAATGCTACATTCTTGTACACACAATTTGACACAGTGTGTTTCGGTTTTCTTTCATGTTGTAAGTTTGACCTCCGAGATAGAATCTCCAAATAAACTTCACAACCTTTCTAATTTGCTGGATGAGCTCCGTGACACAAGGCACATTGAGCTGGTGTATTTCGCTCTTTAATCAGTCAATCAGAGGTTTTATGCGCTTCTGCACATTTGACGCACCGGTAGGGCCTCATGCAGTAATTTTTGGAATGACCGTATTGTTGGCACCTCTGACACTGTACAATTGTCCTTTTCCTTTTAGGATCCTCTATCATTACAGATTGGTGGTATATGTATTGTATGTCTTTAATTAATGCGTTGTTTGGTCCTGGTACAAAGTTTACAAAGAAAATTGAGGTTGGTATCTTGTCGGGTCCATATTTGACATTAATTATCTCACCCTTAACAATATTTCCGGTACTTTCTAGTTCCTCCTTTATTGCGTTCATTGGAGTCGAATGATGGAGGTTTTTGATGACGACCCTAAAGCATCTTTCATCTTTTTTGTTAAAAGTATGGCCAATGAGGCCAGTTTTCCTTACCACGGCAATAAGATTTTGTAGACATCTACACTGGCACTTGTAATTCGTAACTGGTTTCTATTAACGATTTTGTAGGTGAATTGATTTTTGTCACTAACAGTGTCGAGCAGTTCTGTGAGCATATTAACATCATCTATTCCGTATAAGATTATTGGTGGAGACCTGCTTGGTTTTTTCACAGTTGGTGTATGATCTTCTTCTGTTAAATCTATTGGTAAGCTGTTGTATCGGTTGCTAGTTTGCAGTGTTTGTGGAGGACTATCTGATGGTTTTGTCCTCTTGGGATTGCGCGCTTCGGGAATTCTCTGCCAACTTATTTCAGCACTCTCCAATGCTACATTCTTAATCCCTTCTTCATGCACGTTACTTAGTGTATTGGAACGATTTTTGCTGAAGAGAACAGGGCGAAAGACTTGTTGAACAAGTTTCTTAGGCGAGACTTTGTTCTTGTGTTTTTTTTATCACTAGTGCAAGGTTGACCCTCATTTTCCGATTTAGATGAGTTGGAAATGTTTCTGCAACTCATTATAGTAGATATTATTTCACAATGGCAACACTTTTCCAAATGACATTTCGACATCTGACGTGATATTTAGAAATTGTAGGTGGATGGAGAAAAAAAAAATAATAATAATATAGATTGCAAGTATCAATCTTGTGCTTAATCACTGTTTTTGTTAATAATCACTGATTGCTTTTAGATACCAACAATTGTACACAGTAATCACTTAATAAGGTTCACTTTAATAATGTTTCTAAACACAAAATTGAAGTTTTATGCACTAGATCACTTTAACTCTCATACAGTATGACTATGCGTGTTGACAGTTGACAGTACTCTTGAATTATTTCGTCGGTGCTCCATGGACCAATTGATATTTGACCAATTGGTCTATGGGGCAAATTACAAGTTTCCATCGTCCAATTACCAACTGGACTATGGAGAATTGAGAAATGTTCCGCTGCCCAGTTTAATAGTATTGTAAAGCCTTGTCCATAAGCATGTCAAAATTACTTTTTTTTTAAATACAACTGACTTCCAAATAAAAACACTATAAATTGAAAAATTACTTCAATTTCGGAAATGGGTGTTCCTGTTTTCTGAACTGTTTTCGTTCCTTCGGGTTTTGACACCGCCTGCCGAAATTAAAGCTAATGTTTTTTTTTATATACTTTTCTCAAAAATGGTATGTAATATTGCCATAACATCTCTAAAAAGTCTCCAGAAAGTGAATTCTACCGGAGACTTATTCACAACTGTCCAGTAAGTAAGTATGTAATTTACTTACTGGACAGTAGTAGGGATAGGTCCGATATATCAAAACGTAACTTATATCGGATATGTGTTAGATATCATATCATATCAATATCAAAATAACCGATATTACAAAAACTATATCTAATATAACTGTACTACTAATACCGATATCTGAAAACCGAACCAAACCATTTACTTTTCAAAATCAATGACGAACAACGAACCAAAATAATTATGCCCGCGTTATAACCCTTAAATGCTCAAAAAACAGCTTATTGTCTGGAAAAGAATTATATATTTATTAAATCCGGAAAAAAAATCGTCAATTCTTCCCCGTGGGAGGCAAACGAGTTAATCCAAAAATGTATACATTGTCATTACATGGACGCCTTAATGACACATAAGTTTTCTGTGAAGTTGCCATTTCAAACAATTTACATACTTTCCTATCTTTTGAAGATTCTGTTTTAATTAACTTTAATTAGCTAACATAATATTATATTGTATTTATAATATTTTTGAATTCAGTTAGATGTGAACCAAAAAATACATCAAAGGCTTCTTTGAACCCAAAGTAGAGAAAACTGGTGTGAACTCAGGGTTATAATGTTATAATGGAACATAGTTTTGGTTAACGTCAAGTGTTCTCCATAGCCCAGTTGGTAATTGCACGATAGAAAAATGAAATTTTCTCCATAGACCAATTGGTCAAACTTCAATTGGTCTACGGAGCACCGACGAATTATTTTATGGGAATTTATTATGGCAAAATGATATTATACCTCTTAACTGGAAGGTGGATTGCCTTGTACCTGTTTTAAAACCAGATATGCCAAAAATGTGTCCTGATTCTTACCGCCCATTCTCACAGATAGGAATCCCTGGAAAAATAATAAATTGGTTAAAACAATTTCTTAGCAATAGGAAAATTTGTCTTTGTAAAATTTAACAGACACCTTTATGGTCCTAGACTATCGTCTAAAGGAGTTTGTCAAGGGGGCATTTTATCACCTTTAATATTTATATTGTATATACGAAGATTAAATTTAATTTTAGGGTCTCAGGTTAAAAACTTACAGTTTGCAGATGATTTAGTGGTTTATGCACCTGGGAAAAATTTATCACAAGTATTTGAAATAGTGAATGTTGCATTAATGTATCTATGTAAATATTTCTCTTACCTTGATCTTAGTGTCAACCCATTGAGGTCCAAAGTTCTTTTATTTGGTAAACATAATCATAATATGCCTGCTGTGCTGTACAATTATTGTGCATTACCCAGTTATTTAGATGTAAAATTTTTAAGAGTTATTTTTTCACATAATTTGTCCTGGAATAATTATATGAAACATATTATTAGCAAAACAAATAAAGCTTATACTATTTTGAGATCCTTGAGTGGTACTGTTGACGACCATCCTGACTGCCCACAACGCCATCTAGCGGCCGCGACCTGTACCAGCGCGCACATCGCGACAACAGCAGCGCAACCGACGCAGGATGCGGGGGCCGCGAGACGGCAGCGCACCACCTCTTGAGACCTCTTTTCCTCTTCTTTCATAATTCTTCGATACATAAACCTCTCGAAAACACGCATTGTCGGGATCTTCCTTGTAATTATCAAAAATTTAATAGTATTTTCAAGCCACGCATCGTGTCTCCATTTCATCTCGACAACCCTGACCCAAGCCACCACACACACGCAACAACATTTGGACCTTCGAGCCGAACAACCGAGAAGAAGCGGCGGCGGCGGCGTCACACAGCGGCACCTTCTGGAGTCCTGGAGGAGCAGCAACGCAGCAACGGTCAGGTCAATCGAAATATCCATAATCTAAATCCCTAAGCTGCAATTTGTGCTAATACCTAACTATAAATTCTAGTGCCTTATACTACATCGTAAAATCGTAAGTAGGTACCTACATACTTGACTTCTTCGACTTGGGTTAAATATTTTTTCTTTCTCTCTTTTCTTCCTCTTGCAAACCGTCATTATGGCAAAAAAGGGTGATGATTTGTCAGTGATTTAGTCAAAAAACGCGGGTATATTAAACGTAAAGTCACTTTGTTTTTAAAATACGTGCAATCGTTTACTTGTTCAGACCTCGAGATAGCGGACGTACAAAAAGCCGAGTTAGAGGAACGTTTCAGTACATACAAACTATTATTTGAACAATTCACAAAAATCCAAGATGAGTTGGTATTATTCTTGCCCGACACGCAGCTAGACGAAGAGCTACTGGATAGGGAAGAATTCGAAAACCGGTATTATTCCATTATAGGCAAGTGTAAATGCATCTTAAAATCAAATAATAGCAGTACTCCGACACATAACGAGCCGAGTCAAATTCGCGTTCCCAACAGTATGAAACTACCCACAATTACGTTTCCCAAATTCGACGTTACATCTATACCAATATTATAAAGATGAAAGATTTTTTTGTTTGTTTGTTTGTTTGTACCGAATAGGCTCCAAAACTACTGGACCGATTTCAAATATTCTTTTACCGTTGGGAAGCTACTCTATCCCCGGGTGACATAGGCTACTTTTTATCCCTGTATTCCCACGGGAACGAGAACTACGCGGGTGAAACCGCGAGGCGTTCTCTAGTATTACATATAAATTCGACGTTACATAGTGGCTCGAGTTTCGAGATACGTACTTATCCATGATACACAATTGCGAAAGTTTAGAAAATATTCAGAAGTTTGTATACATAAAAACAAGGTCAGGGCGTTGGAATTTACTGCAAATAATTATTTAGTGGCGTGGAGTTTATTACAAAATAGGTATAATAATGACGTGAATGCTATTCCATTCGTGCAACCGCTAAATAAGGATTCAGCTGTTTCTATTCGAAATCTAATCGATTTAATTCTTAGAAATATACGGGCGTTAAAAACATTAGGGGAACCCACCGAACACTGGGACACTCTAATTGTCATAATTGTCCCAAAGCTAGATTCCTCATCAGAATACGAATGGGAACGTCACAAAGGCACGATCTTGAAAGACAGAAAATTAAAGCTATCTGATATGATGACGTTCCTCCAAGATCGTGCTGATTTCTTAGAAGCGGTGGGTAAGCCTAACAAAAAACAAAAGGCAGACACTTCCAACACAAGGAAACTGTTAGTTTCACGAACACAATTAATATTCAAACCACTCAACTTATTCAAGATCAAGTTATTTATTTCATAACAAAAATTACATTTGTGTGGAAATATTAGCACGGTAGGTACATAAAAAGAAGCAACATAAGAAAAAATACAACACAAGCAACCTCGTTCCTCACCCATCATCGAAGTTACAACCAATATCCAAATAAAAAAATAAATAAAAATATACTAACCTTACAAACATTAATATTCATATTGATACAGAGCAAATTCCCTTGCAAAAATCTACAAAAATACATTCAATGTCAAATATTAAGTACAAAACAAAAAAAAAACACTTAAAGCAAAGTCAAAAGAGATCTAAAAAACTAGTTTTTAGGTCTTTGTCATTACAAAATTCGTCAATGCTATAATAGGCTCTATTAATTAACAAAACCCTAAGTTTACTTTTAAACATGTTCACATTCTGAATATTCTTTAATTCCGCTGGTAATTTGTTAAACAGATTGACAGACTGCACGCGTGACGAGTGTTTGACAACATTAAGCTTTGCCTGCAGAATAGTAGGAAGATCTTTTCTGCGAGTATCTACTCTAGTTTTTCTTTCTTCGTCTGTTTCAAACTCGTTTAAGTTTTTGTTTAAATGAGTAAGGAGAACTAAAATATAAAGACACGGTACCGTTAAAATTCTATGTTTACTAAAATACTCCTTACACGATTCTGTCTGTTTTAAACGAAGCATGGTTCTTAGTGCTCGCTTTTGTATAGTAAAGGCTGCCTTAATATTATATTTATAGCTATTTCACCAAAATTTAATGCTGTATCAAAGTGTAGATTCAACTAGAGACAAAATATCCCTCAGTGATCTGATCGCATAACACGAACTGCTTATTGTATTTGTAATTGAATCTAATTCCGGCTTCCAATTAAGCAAAGAATCTATTTGCGCCCCCAAAAATTTTTGCCTTTCTACTGTATCAATTTTCCTGCCAAAGGATTCTACGTTTATTAAAGCTTTGTTCCTAACTGTAGATCTAAATATCATACACTTTGTCTTAATTACATTCAATTTAAGATTATTCATAGAAAACCAACTTTCACAAGCAGCTATTAATACATTTAATTTTTTTATTGATTATGATCTAGCACCTAGGCAAGTCCTAGGCATGTTCTGGGCCCATAACCTATTGGATTAAATGTGTAATTATACGAACATCAGTGGTCTGGGAGTCAATTATAATCTTACGTCGTTCAATATTTTACATGCAAGTGACGAGGAGTACAACAAGAACATAAACAAGCCGTAATTATTTACGGCTTGTTTAGGCAGCAGCTCTCAGCTTCAGATGGCGGTAGCACGTTCCCCTTGTATGGTGACCTTAAATATTTATGTGCCTCATACTCAAACGTGTGCAAAGTATTTGACCTACTCGAACCTCAAGAGTAGTCATTGTGCCACAGAGTTTGTCTCATTATCATAACAGTCCAGTTTGATCATTTTTCCAAGTAATTATATGTCTGGTGTGTGGTTCTTAACATTATTTTAGAGGACAATCTTCTCCTTTGATTTCTTCGTACCTGCAAAAAAAAAAAAAAAATATGTAGAGCAAAAATGGCTTCAGGTGCGCCTCATTGTGACGGCGTTTGTAAAATGCTATAACAAAATTGTAAAAAAGAAAGTCTCATCGTACGGTATTGTCTGTTTGTCGGTTCGTCAGTCACAAGTGCTTCTTTCAAGAATCTGGTAATGCCATCGATGTATTAATTTAAGTTGGTACAAGGATTGCTAATAACGTAATCATCTGCTTAGCATGGTCTTAGCTATATTAAAGGCTTCCAGTGTAATCCAGTGTAACTGAGTGCTGGTTTCAGTATAGTCCACTGCCGGATATGGGCCACTTACTAAGCTTTTTACTTATCTATACCAATATTATAAAGAGGAAAGATTTTTTTGTTTGTTTGTACCGAATAGGCTCCAAAACTACTGGACCGATTTCAAAAATTCTTTCACCGTTGGGAAGCTACTCTATCCCCGGGTGGCATAGGCTACTTTTTATTCCCACTGAAACGGGAACTACGCGGGTGAAACCGCGAGGCATCCTCTAGTTTATTTATATAGGAATAACCAACAGTTACACATTTAAAACTTATGACTAATATTATAAGAACATGATACAAATGCGCAAATCACACCGTTATCCACATCATATAAAGTTAGTTTTGAGCAAACGATACAAAATAAAGAAACAAATTATTTTACATTCTGATAAATAACAATTGAAACTCGTGCTCATCTTACGAGACTGGATGTCGGACCGAACTTTCCGCTATCGTGTCGAGGGAGAACTCTCCTCCCCTCACCCCATACGAGCCGGAGTCCCCCAAGGCTGCGTATTATCCCCCATTGCATTCACGCTGTACACAAGCGATATCCCAAAAACCAAAGAGAGCCAGTTGGCACTATTCGCTGACGACACGGCCCTTTATTACACTGGCCGAAGACCCAATGCCATAGCCCTAAATCTCCAGAGAGCCGCCAACACACTGGCCAAGTGGTTTCGCCTCTGGAGAATAGAAGTCAATCCAGACAAAAGCCAGACTGTCCTCTTCTCGAGGCCTGACCGAAAATACAATAATAGATATAAAAACCCCCACCAAACCCATAACCATGTACGGCAAGCCGATCCCTTGGGAATGGCAAGCCAAATACCTAGGTGTCACCCTTGACAACCACCTCACTTTCGCCAAGCACATAAAGGCGGCGCGCTCGCGAGCCGCCTTCGCTATGGGCAGACTTCATGGGATGGTGAACGCAAGCAGCGGCTTGTCACTTAGGTGCAAGCTGCGCATTTTCACTGCGGTCATCCGTCCCATCATGACTTATGCATGCGGTGTCTTCGCAAACGCTAAGCCCCATCACATTCACAAGCTTCAGGTTATACAAAACCGATTCCTCCGAAAAATCACTGGAGCCCCCTGGTTCGCTCGGAACCAGGAACTCCATGTCGATCTCAGAATCCCCACAATACAGCAGTTTATGAAACGCATTACCATACGCTTTTTCGACTCTGCTGTCAACCATAGTAACCCCCTAATTAAAGCGGCCTCCCGCTACGAACTCTCCCAAATATCTAAAGTTCGCCGACCAAGGCTCACTCTCTCCACCCCCGATGACGCCACTACCCTGTTCCAAGAGAGCAACCCAAAGACCAGTACAATTCGCAAACAAAGACCGCCTTCGTTCCGCCCTCGCCGCCGAGGCCCCCCGCGACGTCCCCAACAAGATATACTAGCCAGCCCGTATAACGCTGGCCGTAGTTAAATTCTAATTAGTTAATTGGAGTTTCTTGTCCGTTCTTCTCCACGTAGGCTTTTTCCGAACGGATGGTAGAATCACTTTTACTAGATCCAGCCCTAGCTGTCCCCCCAGCGACGCCCTGAGCCGAGGTTCTACCCCACAGGGGGTAGCCCTTAGCGTGGTCGCTTAGTTTTAGTATTTTTGTGCCTGGCTGGAGGCTATATAGCTTAGTCTCCACAGGAAAGCCCGGTTAAGCAATAGCCGGTCACTCTGACCGAGTTGCGAGACGCCACATAGAAAGAAAAATAAAAAAGTGGGGCGATCAGTCGTTATCAGACGGTCGGCCTATGCGGTAGTGCATTGGCGAGTCAACTATTAATATTGATAAATGTGCACATTTTACATTAGACATACCCTACTACGTGAGCAACAAGTACATACATGAGGATCTAAATATCAGTACCGACAAACAAGAGATTGCTACACACAGTAAATGCTACCAAAGTAGAATATCAACACACTTCAACCAACTGGCCTCGAAGCTACAGTGTACGTATCTCATACAGCCGATTAAAGCGGCACGGTGTCCCTGCGCTGACAGCGAGATTTATATAGAAAAACATATATATATATATATAATATGAAGAGGTTTCCAAAAATTCCTTCTGCCGATGATGACATGAAATCCTGTTAATGTCAGGCGATTGGCTTATTGTGTCAACACATCGCCAAGATACAGAAGAGAAAAAAAAAATATAGTCAACACTTTTGAACTGAATAAATTAAAATATACAAATTGTAAACTTTTATAAGCAAGAAATATACATAATCTCATCAAAATATTTTAAATTATACATATACTCGTATATGTATCGACAACATTCAAAAAAAAAAATATCAAAACTATTTTGAAAGCTTTAAAATAACGGAACGAACAAAAGTATGGCCAGCGCTTATACTCCGTGAATGAAATAAATTCAAAATATACGAATATAATCATCCATAATGATAGGTAAGTAAATATTTATTATCATCACTATTCCCTCACATTAAAAAATATAAGTGTATAAAATAGAAATTTAGTGAAATGAACTTACTGTAGACGAATTATGTAATATCTATTGCCTTTTTTTGTTGATATTTTTTATCCTGTAGCGACTTTTGACTTAAAACTTAGTGAATAAGCTTCCCGATTTCATTCATACGATGAAATAAATAATATATATATCTGGTATATTCAAAAATATTTAATTTGATGAATAGGTACTCTCAATTGTAGAAAATGTGCCATTTTAATAATTAGTCGTTTAGAGAATTTGCCATACAGAGAATTAGGCTTTTTGGGAATTTGCCATTTTGAGAACTAGTCCTTTTGCGCCTAAATCTAATTTTTTAACACAGATTGTATTAAATACTATTTGTACTCACTTTCGCTGTCTAAATTTTTATATTCGTTACATTAGAATTGTGTCAATTTATATTTAAAAAAGACCAGCCAAGTGCGTGTCTGGCGGACTTCACACATTTAGGGTGCCGTATCAAATGTAGAATATAAGCCGTATGAATTTCAAATTAAAAATCTGATTTATCAATATATTGGTAACTAGCTGACCCCCGCGGCTTCACTCCCGTAAACTGGCTACCTACTTAATACCCTACCCTGCCTACCCTGCCTACCCTGCCTACCCTGCCTACCCTGCCTACCCTGCCTACCCTGCCTACCCCGCCTACCCTGCCTACTCTGCCCACCTTGCCTACCCTGCCTACCCTGCCTACCTTTTTATCTCTCATCAGTAGTTTTCTCAGCGCACGCTGTTTTTGTCTGTTTTAAAGAATGAATTTTATAGAACCATTTTGCTGCCTTGGGTTACATTATTGCAATTTTCATAAGGAACTCTCATCTTTTTTTTAATATTGTAGCCTAAGACACTTAGGAATGATGCAGCTTTCTACTGGTGAAAGAATTTTCAAAATCGGGTCAGTAAATCAGGAGATTACCCCTTACAACGTCACAAACTCACAAACTTCCCCTCTTTATAATATTAGTATAGATTGTTAGTAAACTATACGTAATACTCGTATTTAAGATTATCACCAAATTTTAAGTGTATCAGTTAGGAAGTTAAACAAATATTCGGCACGAAATTTTGTAAAAAAGCTGACTTTGGTGGCTTGTCATTCCTTTGTTATCCAATATGTTTTAAAAAGAAAATACCAGTATTTATCTGTTCAAAAAGTTCTACACAAAGATACCACACTCGATGAGGCAGGAATATAAAAAAAATACAAGGTTTATGGGTTTGGGTTAACAAGAAGCTTATACTGTCAAAATTTGTTGACTGTTGCTCCAACAGTTTGGCTGAAAAACCTGTATGACAGACGACGGACAGACGGACACGTGAATGACAGCAATGGGGCTCCGTTTGGACCCATCGGATACGGAACTCTAAAAAATGGTTCAATTTAAACATTTTATGGGCAAATCGCACTTGACCAAAAACATATTATGCCTAGAATGTTTCCATGAAAAAAAAATCTAACAATTTAACTTAACAGTTGATATTTTTGCCGTATCTCTTTTGGGTTCGGATTTCCTCTTGTCCCAGTTATCAAAATACTCCTGTATACTTTGTTTATCTGTTAAGCCTGCAATACATGTTGGCCGAGCTTAGAACAACGCGAGCCTATACAAATAGACACAAAGCAAGCGCTACTGTCTAGACGTTCGGCAAGTTTGACGAAAGCCAATGCGAATGGCCAATATAGACGAGTTTAGAGGAGTGCTTTGATGACGACGACGTCGAAATTATATCAGCCGCTGCTATTTATTTAATGAACGCTTACAATTATTATGTCAGTATATACCAGACTAAAGTTGTTAAAAAGAAAAAACAAAAAAAGAAGGTGGCATATTTTTAGGACACCAAATAACTGGTTCATTCCGGTAAAACTACAAAAACATAAATATATCATCATTCGTAGAACATTTTGTACGTGTGCCTACGAAGGACGACAACCGCATAATAGCGCGCGGACAAACATGTGAACACTATAGGCCGAGCGCGCGCGAGCGACTTTGATTTGTGCAGAAAAACCGACACCGCTCCGAAGTGAGGCAAGTGATCGCGAGCGACTGCAATTTGTGACAAACTACGTCAAATGAGGTCTATACACGTTGGCCCTTGTCTATACTCAACCAACTAGGCAAGTGACACCGAGCGATAGCAAGACTGATAGAGGTAAACCCCGCGAGATTGCTAGTAAAAACCCGATATTAGAGATTATTATAGAACATTTCTGACTTTTACCATCAAGACTGGTAAGTCTTAGGTTTTACTGGAAAATCATAGGATTAACCGTAGTTCGGGCAATCGTAATCGTTCGGGTAGCGTAGTAATCTAACATAATTTCAAAGAAAAATTTCATTGAAATAAAAAATACTGTCAATAAATCACCAAAAATGCAACCTTAAAATTAAGAGAAATTAACAAGAAACAGGTTTAGCCAGACAGACGTTCGTTTTTTAAACTCTTAAAAAAAAAACAAAAGAAAAATTCTAAATTACGCTGAAGAAGAACGCCATTAGTCGCTTGGTATATGATTTATTGAAGTTGGTGAAGATTTTATTTGATATTGTTTTTATTGTGAAAACAATAGATAATAAGCGACGCAATAATATAAAAATAAGTGTTAAATAGGTACGTAAAACTGTATTTTCTACTTTTCACTTTCATTGTTGTTCAACATAAAGTTGTTTATAGTAAATTACGCACGAAGATATTTCCTAATTTACTTGTTTGTGAAAAAATAATAATACCGTAGGTAGGTTTTGTTTCATGTTGATGAGGCATAGGTGAATAAGTTTTAGGTTAGTGAAGCTAGCCTTTAGCCTTTAATAACGAGCAATTGTTAACAATAATATTACAAATCTATATATATAAAAATGAATGCCTATTTCCCTTGGTCACGGCATCACGCGTGAACGGCTAGACCAATTTCATTAATTCTCTTTTTGTTGTGTTTGTTATTGATAGGAGAAGGTTCTTATGAAAAAAAAGATGGTACCTACATAGGTAGTGTAGGTAGGGTACGGTAGGTAGGGTAGGGTAGGTAGGGTAAGGTAGGTAGGGTAGGGTAGGTAGGGTAGTGTAGGTAGGGTAGGGTAAGTAGGGTAGGGTAGGTAGGGTAGGGTAGGGTAGGGTAGGGTACGGTAGGGTAGGGTAGATAGGGTAGCTGAATGTTTGGTGTTTTTATGGCAAAACAAAGTTTGCCGGGTCAGCTAGTTAATTAATAAATACTCATAATACAACCAAATAGGATTTTCCTGTCATTGTTTAAGGTAAATGAATAAAATATTAGATACGTAGGCATATTATACATTAATTATGGAACTCTCCGTTATCATTTTGCTTGCTATTTGTGGTTGTGATAGGTACATTATAACTGAAAGGAAAATAATATTATTAATTTTGATTAAATAGGACATTTAAAGTACAATAGGTGTATAATTTCATTTATAGTTAGAATTTGTAAGTATTATTGCTTGTTATTATTGCATTACATAGTACTTTATCTTATGCCGGCTGTACACTCCCGCGCGAGAGCCCGAGGATATGCTGTACTTTGAGTTTCTAAACAAAATACTTCATGACTGAGCTCACTACTGATATCAATGTACATCATCCTCGCGGCGTCTCGTGCGAGAGTGTACAGCCGGCATTAGATATCACAGACATTAGTAACAGTAAATATCGAGAGTAAACATAGTCTATTTAATGCCCGTGTCTTCTCTGTATGGCCTTTGTAAATTAAGTTAATATGGGTATCTGCTTTTACTGGTTAATTTAAGTAGAAGCTTCTATAATGGTACAGCGTTTTTCTATTTCGCGACGGCATGCAGGTTGGTCTTAGTAGATGGAAATGCATGTTGTTTCTGTGATACATGTGCGTAACCTCGGGAGCGCTCAGTATCGCTTGATCACACAGAAACAATGTGTATGTGCATTTACACACGTGACTAAGACCAATGCGCCATTGTGAGATAGAACAACACTGTACATATCATTTTAGAAGCTATACTTATATTTGCCAGTCATCATCATCTTCATCATTTCAGCTGAAAGACGTCCACTGCTGGACATAGGCTTTCCCCAAGCGTCACCACATTGACCGGTCCCGTGCGACTCGCATACAGCGGATCCACGCATCCTTCACCAGGTCATCGGTCCACTTGCTGGGAGGCCTTCCAACGCAACGTCTTCCGGTTCGCGGGCGGCCAGTAAAAAGCAGATACCCATATTTAACCCCTTGAATGCCTGAAACGTGAATCCACGCGAGACACAATGCGCCGTCGTAAGATAGAACAACTGTTCCTACATACATTTATTTTAGCTTGTTATTTTTGTTTCTCCAGGTTAACACAATATTGTCAATGGGGGATCTCATCATCAGTCTTCAAGATGAAAGACATATCATCAGCGATTACCTGCTCAAATCATCACCAATCGACGTGTAAGTTGTTTTTTGTTTTTAAACCAGTATTAGATAGAGGTAGGTAATGTTGTTTTTTTGTTTATATGTGTGCAAAATCTCTGGAAATTACAGAAACGGACTTACCGATACAAAACTAAACTCTCGCGGATGGCTCAAGCTTTTTTTATACCTGGTTGCACAGTTTTTGAAGTTTAGATTTCGGAAGTAAGCCATGGAAAAAAGTTAACCTAGTCTTTATTAAAAGAGTACGTGTCTCCGTATTAACAGGCACACTGGTCCATCTTTAAGGTTAAGCAAAGCTGCCCGAGGTCAATCCGTAGATGGGTGACCTTCCATTACGTACCAAGACTCCTCAATGCCTCGGCAAGTAAGTCAAGCCCTTGGTCCCAGCGTTCATTTAAAGATCTCTGTCAGCCAGCATTCAGCTGTTTAAGTTGAAACCTAAAAAGTAAACATATAAAATAAAACTCCAGTCTTGTTGTTGTTATTTTGAGGTTGACTCAGTTAGCAGTAAAATATTTTTTCCTGTAGGTGGACATGTGGTCCGAAAACCCATTAAATATTTTTTCAAGTTTTTCCTCAAATTGGCTGGAGGAAAAACATGAAAAAAATGGGAACAACACATTTGTATTAATTAGATGTAACCTATTAAATTTAATGAGTTTAATCTAATTATTTCATTTGAGTCGATACTATTTACGCACCGGAATAGGTAGTTCTCAAACATGCCTATTTTGCCTCATTTCTTGTATTAATGTAGTACATAGTAAACTTATCCGCATTGTTATGTGTCACAATGAAGCCATGCGTCACGGGAATGCTCTCTGATTTCCACGCTAATAATTTCATGTTTTGATGTGTACTCTAAAAATAATGGTAGGTTACAATTTGATATTACAGGTATGTTTACTTCTTGGTACAATCGATATGGAACATGCGAATACTGAAGTTGAATAACATATAAATAAACTAACTTTATCGATCTCACTTCCTGCCTACGACTGTGGTAGGTTGACGTGATACAACTATAGATGATACAACTTGGCATAAGTTTTGACAACAAATTAAATACAGTAAGCATTTAGATGTCGCAGGTGTAGAAAGATCTGTTAGTGAAAGTCTGTGGAGAAGTGACCATAATCTACAGATATCTCTTTTTTTAACTGACTTGAAAAGAGGACGTTCTGAATTCGACTGTATTTTTTTTAATGTGTGTTACCTCAGAACTTTTTACTAGGTGAATCGATTTTGATATTTTTTTTATTTGCAAACTGTTGCATTTCATATGGGACCTTGTCAAATTTATCAAGATCTGATGAAGAACTTCGGAAATATACAACAGAACTCTTCAATAAATGACGGCAATTCTCTCAGGATTGCTGCAATCGCATGTCTGTTTATTGTTTACATCAGTTCATAACATAACATCACACCGCGCCGGTAAGCTATGAATCCCTTCAGAGCAGATGATTGTGTACATTCTAATTTTACCAGTTGTGTTGAAGTTTCATCTTATTCGAATAATCTCTTCTGGTATAACTGTGGACATTATAAATAAGTATTTACCACAACTAAAAAGTGGAAAAAGTAATCATTTTTTACAAAAAATATACAACCGACTTCCAAATACTAATAAATTCCAACTGGCTAGACAACTAGACAGACGAGAACGATGAATGTGTTGTCTATCCCGTTAATATAAACACGATCCGTTGAAGAAACATGTAGGTCGTATCAATAAAAGTACCTAGTAGACCGAGCTATACTCGGGTGAAAATACTGAGAAAACGATTTTTTCCATATACGAGACGTAGATCGATTTTCCGCCCCCAAAAATCCCTATATTGCAATATTTCTGAAAATTTCCGTTTTTGAGAACGTGATTACAAATATATACAACAAATATTTATATTATATACGGATATTGCTAGTTTAATAGTATAGGATATAGCTGGATAAAAACATATAACAGTGATGTATATGTTTTTATTCAGCTATATCCTTTACTGCTTATCCATTTTTAGTTGTGTACATAGTATTTGCGTCATTTAGGTACTTCTGTTGTTTGCACAGTAATAATAAATACACAGCACGTTATGAAATATATAAGGAAGGAAGTATACTGAAGGTTTCTCACATTTATATTTTCCATCCCAGTTTTTTGTATTCAAAATTTCGAATGCATCGTCTATATCTTCGGAAGTCACCATAGCAGCGCTATTACGTCTATCTTATTTGCGACGGTTTCTGCAAATCTATTTTTCAACCTCTAAATTATGCCAATTAGGTACCTGTGTTGAAAGAAACTCAGTAATTCTTTTCTAACGAAACATACTGCTTTTAAAATAAGTATATGAAGTTATCCCGAGAAGAGATCAGATTCGATTTGTAGGTATGTTATGGAACTTTGAAGAAGTGTTTTACTGAGACTATTTCAGTAGAGTTGTACCAGCTTGTTTATTGCTAATAAGTTTCTGACCGCAATAAGCTGTAAGCTGTAGGCTGTAGGAGATTGCCCTGTGCGATAAGACCGCCCATTGTACACTTATCTTTATAAATGTTTTGTTCTGTAATTATTTAAGTGGTGTACAATAAAGTATATAATACATCAATAAATAAGTACCTACGAGTACCTACTAAGAAAACAAAAGCATCATAACTCATAACACAAATATATGTTTTTTTTAAGGTATACAAACCCGCATTTGACCACACCACGCATCATTTGCTGTATCTCACCAAATGATGCGTGGTGTGATCGACGATGCAGCAGGCTTGCCTTGAAGTAACCTGACTTAAAGACCTTGAAAATCTTTTATTCTCAACTTATTGACTCCCCTCGGCTCACTATCCCTCAATTAAATTAACAGTTGTAGCTTCTTATTTATTTCCGTAGTCATGGCGATTGGCTCCAGTGGGTTGAGAGAAGTTCCAAAACGACTCAGAATGTGGATATACGGGGACTTCCCTTTTTCGCTACTAAAGCATATTTAGTATGTGGTCTGCTTTATATTGTAAATTTATTGAAAGTGTCTTAATGTATAAGTATCGCACCTATACAATGATGTTATATACCAAAATCTCATTGCATCTATATGTGTATTAAAACGATGGATTACTTAACATGATCAATGTCTAACCTGATTAATATGATTTTCTCACTTTCTCCATCGAGATTCATGAAATATCTTTAACTATAACAAAACTGGGTATCTGTGTGTGTACTTAAACATATATCTATTAGATTTTTATACCCACAAGAAAAGAAGACGTACTATAATAGCGACTTTGAACAAACAACCCTGTAATGGTAGTCAGACAAACAAAAATATTTGTCTTAATAATATTATTCCAAGTACCGAAAGTTTGAATGTTGTTGACAGATTCAAATGTTTATGCTAAAAACAAAATAATAAGGAAAAAGTAGATACTTGTATTTAGCACGTTATTCATACCGGGAAACTTGAGTTGAGCTGAAATAAGTTTACTACTCATAACTTGAAGATATACCTAACCTACAAGCATAAGATGTGTCTGTAAAAACGGGTGAACCTGGATTGAATCATGGAGGAAATTTAAAAAAGAAACCGGAAAAACCGGAGTGTATAATGTATACATCATTATTTTTACACTTGCAACTAAGTATAAGTAGGTATAAACGATAAATAGCCGTAGGTACTGTTATAAAAAAACTTACATTGTTTTTAGTTATCTAATAAATTCGAATATTTTTGAGTCATGATTTGTGGCCGGTCGATGTCCCGCAAAAACTAAATAGTCTTAATTAATATTACCAATTGATAGTACTTTTGTAGGTGGTAATATCTCGCAATACTGATCTGATAATTAATGATAATGAACTAAGAATTCTGAATATAAATGTGGATGGATGGAGAAATGGATGCACTGTGTGAAGATTGATATGAATGAAAAGGGAGTCTGTGAAAGAGTGCTGATTGACCGGACGGTATGGAAGAAAAAGTGTTGTGGCGCCCCCAAGTAACATGGGATAAGGGCAAGAAAATGATTGGATGATGGCTTATCTGATAATACAAATTCTTTTACCAATAGATAGTGCCACTATCTACCATTGTTTTAATCCTTGTGGGATAAAGCATGGATAATAGTTGCCGAAAGGCCAGGCGCAGTACTTTTAGCCAGCGTTTGTGTATGACTAAAGTAAAAGAAGTTTGTAAGGCGTGAGCTCATGCTGTGCAGTCGGAGGATACATATTCGCGAGCTGGCTGACTAGATGTATCCTCCGACTACGAATTATCTATTATTTACAACGAGCATGATCTTTTTCTTGTTTTTTTTTAATTTATCACTTTTTATTTAACATTTTTTTCGAATTAGGTACATTTAAACATATAGGTGTTATATATTTTGATACCCCACACAATGGGATCGAATAAAAAAAATTTGGGCCCCACAATATGGCGCCCAAAACCCGCCATTTTTCATTTTTTTTATTTGAATGTTGCCAGTGACACTCTCAGGGTTAAGATGCACCGATTGACGTATGAATCATCAAAATCGGCCAACGTTTGGTCTCTGGAATGCCACATAGGAACAAACATATATACAAACATACATACATAGACTGATAAACATATTACCCTTCTTCGGCAGTCAGGTAAAAAGGCGTGAGTTCATGAAAAAATAATGATAAATTATTTCTTTCGTTTTCAGAAACATTCTACAAAGGGCTTTCGTGACGATTGATGACCAGTTCACCAGTGTTCCTGACATTCAGGATCATTTGATGACATTATAGTAAGTTAAGTATACCTCCCTTCTTATTGGCTTGAGTAATGCTTGAATCAGCATATATTGTGAAATTAAGCCTAACCCTTTGAACGCTTAATTCGCAGATATAATTGTAAAACAATGCCGCCAAGTGACAAATGTCACTTCGTTGCTCTCTCTACGTAGGTTCACGTTATACCTTTTATCACTGTAACGTAAACTGAGTAGGTACCTAAAAACTGAGTCATATACATATACGTACATTCATACATAATTTAGCCATCCTTTGATTAATTTGTGCTATGTAGCGTTTGAAAACAAAACTATACAACCTGACGACCTGAAAACGAAGTAATCGACTGTCTGAATAAGTAGTCGAAGAAAAAGAAATTAGTGTAAGATTGACTGATATATCATTGTTAAATTTTAATGTACTTCATAAAGATAGCCATCACGAAAATAATTAGTAGAATAGTTGTAAGTATGTGTTGAGGGCACGCGGTTCCTCGTTTTTGCCCTAGCAAATCATGCCCTAAAACCTTGGTTAATCTCCGCTTGGATTTATTATCGTAACCGAAATTCTGTCGTGGAGATTATACAAAAACCACAGTATTGATTATTCTTTATCAAAGTGAAATTGTTTTCCTCTTAGTTATAAATAATTAAAAGTATTCTTGAAAATAAATATATAGTATGTGGTAATGCACGTTTCAGCCTGAACATATAAGCTGAAGCATGCCAAGATTTGGATCATCAGGATCAATTGAAAAAAAAAACAAACACGCGACTTGTTACTGATATATATAACCACGTACGCCAATAATTATATATGTAATAGGAAAAATAGTAGGTCCGTCTCTTATCAAAACAATTTGATCACTAAGACTTAATACATACCTAATTAATTAAATTATGTACATTGACGAAATTAAAAACGTTACACGTTTCTCCGCAAGATTCCTCCAAAAGTGTTGATAAAAATTGTGTGCTGTGACGAATATAGTACCAACATTGGAAATTATATTATTATGAATTACCTACTAGTAAAAATCTTTTAAAGTTGAAATTGAAGGGAAAACAATTTCATATAAAAATCACTTTTGTATTTTGCGTAAATGTGAGGTGTTTATGCTCGTGATTGAGTATAACTATTTCAAGAATAGGCAATAGTATTAAAAAAAAAATATTAGAAATGATTACAGAGTCTTCAAAACTTAATGTTTTTTAATAATTTAAGTCAATAATAAATATTTAGTAGGTTCATCATTTAGAATAAATAGTCTGCCATTAATATCAACCGAAGGATATTTATATCTTGGATATTACAGGCACTGACCTCTAATATACAAGTACGCTGGACTAAATATATATATATGAAATGACAGTTGATTTTTGTGCTGATTCAAAGCTACCGCTCGAGCGCCTCAGGAACTAAAATTGACACATTTAGAGATGGGTTAATACCGATATTTCTCAAGATTAGGTGATACTAATATATTCGCCTGGAAATATTATAATATTCATCATCATCTTACTGCCGTTGTCCCATATACTCCTCAAAATTCTAAGGATAAGTTGTTAGTCTATCCCCGTATTTAAATTTTACTGATCTGACAGTCATGCGCTCTAACTTTACTAGAACGCTTTCCACTAGTTTACAGCTTGCAATCTGACTGGAAATATTTTTATATTATTTTATCTTTGTGAAATTTTCCCCGTAATTAACAAATTTTCTAATGATATCGGAGGGTGAGCACTAGTAGTTAATATTCATGCACGGTTAAGGTATCGATTGCGCATCTGTGCCATCCCAAATGACTCGACCAAATGAAGTCGTTAGCTTCCTATTATTCAGAGATCCCTATAAAGTACGTGATAGCACGGAAAGCACGGCAGCATACCTAATAAGGAAGACAGCAGACATTTTGTGGAGAAAAATGCAAAAAATAATAGCGTATTAGATAAGAATGCGGTTAATATTCTATTATTAAAATGTTGATAACCAACACATTTTCAATAACGTACGTTCCGAACTTATACGGAGAATCTCTCAACGATGAATCACCATGTAAAATTAAGTTTGAATATAGGGTGGTCTATTCGAATATAACTTTATGGGAATGCTAAAAACATGTTTCTGTTAAATATAGCATTATAAAATAGTTACCTACTTGGACTTTTATGTGAATTACGGAATTAAACATCTATTTTGCGTCATCGTGAACTGAAAAACTAATTGGTTGTCGACTCTAAAATAACTCAGTCTTTTAATCCTTGTAGGATATCCTAGTTACCTTTAAGCATAATGAGCATATATACAGGCTTGTTGTATAAGTATGCATCATACGAAGACGCAAAACATAATGCACTTTCATGGCACAAATTTTATTAAAAAGTTAAAAATCATGTTTTGAATATAATATATCTATAATACCTACAAGGAAATAACTACTTATATAGTTATTATTTAATATCCATTATTTTTATTAAAAAGCCTCGCAGACATGCGTGATGCGAAATTGCGGCTAAATTCTAATATGTAGAGCAATTTTCATGGAAAATAGTAGCTTTTACCTACATTGCTATTTCCACAAAGCTATGCGGCAAAAAAAACCGTACCTGTACAAATAAAAATGAAAGTGCCTCCTCTTTTACATGCAGCCATTTTAGGGAGGACCTTATGAATATCAAGTGAGTATTATCCCATTGTATCAAGCCAACTGACCTTGTATTCCTATGTAAAGTACGTCTTTCTGGGACTTGAAAACAGTTCCTGTTAGGAAAACAAATTTTCAACGGCGTAAACAGAAATATTATAGGAACCTGCTGCAGAGAGTATCCCTAGGATAACGGCAAGGAAAGGTATACGAGAAATGTTATAAAGAATAACAAAATTACAGTAACAGTTTTGATACATTGAAGGATTGTTTTTCAGAACAGAGTGTAAGGTAATTGGAGAGGTCGTGTCACACAAAGTAATATTTCGTTTTCTTTGACTAATAAAACATTTTACTTTTTTTAGTCTTAGTATTGTCAGTGTCTTTGGTATTACTTTTTTGTTTTTGACACCAATTGCCGAAAAGAAAATTATTTTTCGCTTTGTAATGTTTTGATTTGGAAGATGGTTTAATGTAATTTTTTTATTGCTTGTAGACAGTAGTATAAAAAATATTTCACCAATAGGTAACTTTACTATTGCTGAGTGCCATAGACGCCTTAAATGCAAATTGATGGGCATGTGCATTCTCCTTACCCTTACGCCGGCTCCGCATATTTGGCGAACAATGGCAAACAGCAAACACAAAACAACAAACACGAACATGTGGATGGGTGTTTGTTTGTGTTTGTCTGTTTTTGTTTGTGTTCGCCCGTGTTCGGCATCGGTGTCGGTTTTTATGCACAAATAAAAGGGTGCTTGACAAACGTTTTTGCGATGTATACAAACGCTTCTTCAGTTCAGCAGAAAGTTCGAAAAAAAATAAAATATAATAACTTATTAATATAATAAAAAATGTGTACAATATAATTAATTGTGTACGGAAACGGCCGCATTAGTGAGACTGTGTCGCAGCACCTCCAGAAGGGAGACGACAACGTTCCAACATTATTTGAAAGAAAATAAATACCAACAAAAATTAATTATCATTAAAAATCAATAAAATTTAAAAATCACAGTTACACTAAAAATACAAATTAAATCAAATTCCTATTAGGAATTAAAATCAAAAAAATAAAATTACATAAATAAAATTAAAATAAACTAATAATTAAAATCATACATAAAATTTGAATAGAATTACATATTAAAATTACAAAACAAAGTTAAATCAAAATCAAGCACAACACCCAAGAAACAAAAATATTTGATTTAAGCCATTCAAAAAAAAAATAACTAAAACGCAAATAAATACAAAAACAGTTATTAAAAATCAAAGACAAAGTAAAAATCAAAACAAAACTAATAATTATTGAAATATTATAATGAAATACAGATCAATCTTTCAATAAATTAATATAAGATAGACGTGTATGCGTGGGTATAATAAAGAGTATCTGAGTGTGAAGTAAGAGTGTGTGGGTGAGAGAGATCTGAGTGTGAGTAAAAGTGTGCGAATTACAGAGTGTGTGTGCGTAATGTATGTAGTGAGTGAGTAGACGAAATATCAGTGAGTTTGTTGGTGAAGGAGTCAAAACTATGACAGAACCTTAAGAAGATTTTCAGTCTCCTCATATGTGCGACTTTGTAGTTACGTAGAGACTTGGGTTTTGCATTCTCGTAGCGGAAGAGGGTAAATATTTATTTCCTTATTTATTTTATTGTAGAGCATTGTGCTTAAATGGAGAAAATGGCGGCCTGCCAGTACAGTCCTCTGTGGTAATGATTTGCAAACCCTATCAGACCTACGTTTATTTTTAGTTAGTTGGACATCAAATGACAGTTGCGCATGCTTCTTAAGAATAACCTGCCTCACAAAAAGTTGTCGGACCGTGAGCACATTGCAGAGTCTGTATAGCTCAAAAGTGGGATAGCGGATAGGTTTAGATAACAATACCTCTAAGACAGATCTTTGAGCTCTTTCTAGGCGTAGCATTGAAGTTTTTGCCAATCCACCCCAAACCGGGATACAATAACCCAGAATAGAATGAACAAGACCACAGTAGACCGATTTCAGAGTGTCTAGGTTTACAATTCATTTCAAATATCTAAAAACATACAACATCTTTCGGATCCTACCAACTGTAGCCGCAACTTGCTCGTGCCAGCTTAGGACTTAGTCAATTACTATGCCAAGATACTTGAAGTTTCGAGTTCGTGCTATTTACTACAGACACAGTCTCATTCCTGGCTAGGATTACACATGTGAGCCCGAATTGAAAAAGATGCTGGGGGCAGAGAAGTTACCTTCGATCCAAATGCAACAAAATTAGTGTTCTCAATATTTAGAGTTAAAAGGTTACTGACTAACCAGCTCATGACTCGTCTGAGGGCTGTCTCAGCATTAGCATTTACCTCTAATCAGTCTTTACCTTCGACGAGCAGAGCTGTATTATCAGCATACATCACTATTTTGCACTTAGTATTTGTTAGTTTACAAAGGTCATTTATGTAGGCAAGAAATAGAGTTGGGCCAAGGACACCGCCCTGTGGAACTCCAAAATTTAGGCTCTCCTCTTTACTGACATGTTCATCAATAATGACGCACTGTGAGCGATTACTGAGATAACTGCTAAAAATGTCTAAAGCAACACCTCTCACCCCAACCGCCTGTAGCTTATTCATCAGCTTAGGAATCGAAACCGTATCGAAGGCTTTGGTCCAAGAAGATCCCAACTGTTTTAATCTTACGGTCTATGTTAGGAACAGTAGGGTTCAAAAGATCCTTGATGGCATCCTCTGTAGACCTTCCAGGCCTAAAGCCGTATTGATTTTTGGCAAATATATCATTTTTGTTAAGGAATCGTATCAATCTTTTATTTAAGACCTTTTCAAATATCTTTGAAATAGAACTCAACACTCATATAGGCCTGTAATTATCAATATAGTCTTTAGCTCCTTTTTTATGTATGGAGTGGACAATAGCTTTCTTAAAAACCTTAGGAAATATCACTCGGCACTCAAGCCAAGATTACAAACTCGGGTTATGACAGGTATTAGTACACATTTGGCAGCCTTCAGAATGCCAGCCGGGATGCCATTCCATCCCACTGCACAGTTACTTCGGGAAAACTCTTCTAAAACATGCGTTTTATCCCTCCTCATCACATGACCATACCAGGACAAACGGTTTCCTTTCCACTTTTCTGTCACTGGCACCACTTTCAAACTTCCTCTAATATACTCATTTCTCACTTTATCCATTCTCGTCACTCCGCACATCCATCTTAACATTCTCATCTCTGTTACATGCAATCTCTTTTCATCCATCTTTTTCACAGCCCAACATTCTGATCCATATAATACGACAGGTCTAATCACGGACTTGTAAATTTTCCCTTTAACTTGAGAGATTAACTTGGAAAATTTGTGGATCGCAAGTTGTTCCAGTGACCGGTCGCCTTTTCATCCATCCCGAGTTGATCAAGTGCGTTACGTCTCAGTCTACCTCGCCATCCTCTTGGACAAGCGACCCTAGGACCCACCGGAAGTCGGAACACATTGGTATGGGTGTTCCAGCGTGAGCTATAGGCGGATGGAACTGGAGAGACGGCCACAATTGCAGAACAAGTATTCTGTTTTAGTTCTGCTTAATTTCAAGCCAACACTCTCCAGTCTGTGACTCCAATCTGCTCTGGACCTCTAGGCCACTCTCAGCAACCAGCACAATGCCATCGGAAAAAGGCATACACCAAGGTGCCTCTTCCTGTATGTCCGACGTCAGAGCGTCCATTATCATCAGGAAAAGGTAAGGACTGAGAGCCGACCCTTGGTGCAAACCGTGCGAGAGAATATATCTTACTATCATAGTTAAGACCGACTCTTGAATTAAAGAACCCTAGGTTGTAGCTATATTAGCTATCAGAAAACACCAGAATCCGGCAGGGAAAGCGAAAGGATAATTAAAAATATAAGTTATGTGCCCTCAATGCTTCGTTTTCATTACTCAATGTACTGTATGTGTTGCATACTTGTTATTGCTAACGATTAATCATTCGAACAGCTCAGAATGTAAAGTTGTGTTTGTAATGGTTAGTGGGAAATTACAGGACATGAGGTTTCTGACGTACTACTTTTTTGTTTTTGTTTTTCGATGCCCCTTACCAATTACTCTAAAGATTTATAGGATCGAAATAAACCTAAATATGTATATGAACCCAATAAACTTTATAGTACCTACGAGTGCTCATGACCAATATTTTTATCTCATCGTTTTACCCCCAACCACATTCAATCGAAAGATCCAAATCTATCCGGTTTTGGCCGAAAAACAATGAGACATAAAATATTTATTCTGATTACAAATGTACTAATTTCAGCAATTTTCCGTGTCACTTCTTAGCTGACCACATTTTCAAATTTCATAATCATAAAATTACAGGGGTGTTTCATAGCAATCTGTCCGATCTTGTAGAATGAAGTTGAACGATTGATTTTAGATACCGATTACATAATTTCCAGACACTATTAGCGTCACACGTACCCTAGAGACAATTTGAGAAAATTAAAAATAAGCCGAAAAAGATCCCATAGCAAACCGTTTCATGATTTTAAGTGAACATTAAACAATGTCAATTGTCTAGAGTTTTATCAAGGAATTTAATCTAACTCCCAAGAAATATATCACAGGAGACAATTTGAGAAAATTAAAAATAAGCCGAAAAAGATCCCATAGCAAACCGTTTCATGATTTTAAGTGAACATTAAACAATGTCAATTGTCTAGAGTTTTATCAAAGAATTTAATCTAACTCCCAAGAAATATATCAAGTAGTTAATACAAGTCTAGAAGCACACAGGGTACGAACTTAAATCGCTTATACGCAATGCGGGATAAACCATGCCAGCGGTGCGTATATTACAAAAACTTTATGAATTAATCTACGTTTTATTACAAGCTTGATGATTTACGTATTTAGTTTGTTTTAGTATCAAAATTTTATAGAGGTCATAATTATTGTTTATATTTTTGTGAAAAGTAATCTCTGTCAGGTATTTTCGATCACGATAATTTCTTTACCATACCCTACCTACAAATTTGTAAAACTATTTATTTGAATAAGAATTAATACGAAAATAACCAAATTTTGCTTCTACCAGCGATCTACTTAAATTTTAGAATACAAAAGCTGCTATTGACACTTAACTATGATAGTGAGATATATTCTCTCGCAGCCTTTTTTGATTTAATGAGGACTTTAAGCATGTAGTATATATTTTTTATGTATCATCAATAGTTTTCTCAGCGCACGCCAAATAATGAATGTTATAGGCAAAATATTGCTACTTTGGGTTACATTATTATAATTTTCATAAGAATCTCTGGTTTTTTGAAAATAATTTGTAGCCTATGTTACTCGGGATTAATATAGATTTCCACAGGTGAAATAATTTTTAAAATCGGTCCAGTAGTTTTGGAACTTATTCGGTACAAACAAACAAACACACAAACAAACAAAAAAATGTTTCCTCTTTATAATATTGGTATAGATATATATATATATATTTATTTATTTTGGTTTTTATCAAAGCTTGTTCGGACTTTCCTGTAAGTGGCAATTAGAATGTGAAAGTGTGGCAGTTTTTTACTCGAACCTCTAAACCAAGGATAACACAAACATTGCTAAGTTGGAGGATTTCAAAAATTCTAGGAATCTAAAATCAGTAGAAGAGTTTGAAAAAAGCTTTTCCAAACAAAAATAAACCGACTTCCAAAGCAAAAACTACAAATTGCAAAATAACTCTTACTTCGACAATCGGTGTTTCGGGTTTTGTACATACCTTTAACATTTTTAACCCCTGACGGAAAAAGAGGGGTGCATATTTGTTTTGATGCGATCGATTTTTATCGGTGTGATATAAATCGAATCGCGTTGACTCTTCATGAAGGTCACTAAGTTTTACAGAAACTTTTTACCTATTAGGTTTGTGTCGTTAGGATTCTCATAGAAACATCTTATCTTGTATCCAGATTGATCTCTTATTTTTGGTTTTATTAGACTCTGCTATTAAGAAACCTTTTTCTGTGAGATTTATAGAAGGATAGCGTTGATCTTATTGTTAACAATAAAACTTAAATTTCGAGACTGATCTTTCGACTCAGCCTGTCTCAATTAAATTGACAGTTAAATTGTTATTGTTGACATTAACGTCTTCGAAATATCAGCTTTAACTTTGTTTTGGAAACTGCGTTTATTGGAGTTGAGGATTTTATTTTGAATTATCTTAAAGTACCTATGAATGTAAGAGTATTTTTTTTTTAAACGAATATCAATTTTTGTAGTATCCTTAAAGTATTTCTATATTATTGCAGGAATTTAAAGGCGGCAGCGTTCAAGAGAACGAGAGTATACGAAGAAATTAATACATTATTGCTGTTGAATGTGGCAAAGAATGTCAAAACTACCACGTCGTCATTATGGAGGTAAGAGTACGTACTTTTTTCTTTATTACACTTGTTTAAAACATGCTTGAGCCAATACTATCTATTGCAAGCCGCTGTGCTAGTAATAAATTATGTAACTGGAATGTACGACTGAAATAAAATAGTATATTTTGCAATTAGTGTATAAAGGACGGATTTAAAGTGAGGGCCATAAATGAATCACCAGAAAGTGAAAGATTCTAATGACTGATGTATCGAGTATTTTTTGCGCAAAGAAGTTGTATAGCATTAAGATGGAGCTCGAATATATTGATGTGTTCTAAATTCAAACACCAATATATTGATTAAAAGTATTTTTTATTCACTGTTTTCAATAAACATCTGTTCCTCGCGGCTTCGCTTCCGTGGCTTATCACATAAGCACCGTGCATATTTTTTGGGTTATAAGTAGCCAGTAAGGCATCGTACTAGGTTTTTATAAGTGAAAAGATATTTTGTAATCGAATAAGTAGTACTTTCAGAGATTATCTTTTACAAACAGACAAACAATTTCCCTTCTTTATAAAAAATGTTTACATGAATAGAATTATGACCAAAAACAACGGTTTAGGGTCAATGTGATAATAACAACAAAAATGCGTTTGGTTATGATGGTCGAAGTATTCCAGGTCTTGTCAAACCTAGGCGCTTCCACTCACTCGCTTTGTGAGTCACCTGTCAGTCAACCTTAAATGCAAGAGTCATTTAGTTAAAGGGGGACCTGACATTCCTAAGTATTAATAAACAAACCACGACGGAGTGCTTTCTTGAACAACCATTTTGTTTTGTATTACTTCCGAGACAAACATTGTTAACAACATAAAATTAGGTAACGATCCAATTCCAATGAAATTCTTTTGTCTATAATTCGTATTGGTAATAATATAATTGGGTTTATACAGTTTACGTGTGTTATGTCAGTTTTTCGTGGAATTAGCTTGTTTGTGCCTCCTCATTACTACTCAAGCTGTTGTTACCAATATAACCATTAATATTGTTGTGTAGGTTCTTCCCCTACGGCCAATTACTCATTGCTAAATGTTTTAATAGGTTATGAATCAGTAAGTTTGACTTGAAAGTTAATCACAATAACGGCTGTTGCACTCTACGTTAGAGTTGGCAGAAACTACACGCTGCGAAACCTTTTATTGAGTCTAGATTAGTAGTAACTTTCCTGAAAGATAAATTAAAAGTCATCCTGATAAATACTTTTATGAAGTATAGATTCCATAAAAAACATAACATGTAAAAATAAAAGTCTCGCGGCGCAGTTCTTCTACCGCAAAATTTAGTGAGACCATATGTAAAACCAATTCGGATAATTTATTCAGTATTTACCTTATTAATTAGGTTACAAATTAACCAACTTGAAAACGTTTTACATTAGAAGAACACAATAATGACGCCCCTTTATGTAAAAGTAAAACCAAGTCAGTTAATGTGTTTTTTGTAACCTAATTAAAACGGTAAATCATTTATTTTTGTACGCAGTCCTCCTTTGTTTCTTTTCGGGTACTATTTCCTGTGTGCCAGCCACGGCCCATGTTACATTAGGTAGTCCATGTAAGAAGCACAGGTGAAACACACAACTACAGTTTGTTTATGAAATGAAAATACTAACCTAACCTTACTAAATTTAGTCTGCTATAAGATCGTTAAGATCACAATCTCATCACTTGCCTTCGACATACTGCGCCGACTCATAAGTGTGGTATAAGTATTTAAATATACTAAAGGAGACATCGTGTATGACTAACTATACCTACCTATATTCACTATTTACCTACTTAAGCAATGTAGGTGACGAAAATTTTTAAGAATTGTAAAAGTAACTTTGTAATCCCATATGTAGGATGACTATTTATATAGGATTTCAAAATTACTTATGCAGTTTGTATATCTAGGATGGAAATTGCGAGAGGTTTTAGTATTGCCTTGCTTTATAGGCTAAACACTAATTATGTTCAAAATTTGAAGCTCGTGTACTCTCTACTGGAGTACCTTAGAATTTTGATGATTTGTGAGTGTGTTAGTAAGTTAGTCAGTGACGAAATTAAGGAATTTTGGCTTTTGTCAAAAAATTCAATCTTTGACTTGCAATAATTCCTAAACTACAAGTTCAAATTGAATGTATTTCGGGATTATACCTAGTTATATTATTTTCTTTTAGTCACTGAATTTTTAATTCAGGCTTCTAACTTTATCAATAACGAAATTACAGGGGTGTCGAAAATGTCCTGAATGGCTTCGAGAAAAGGATGATACGGCTGTGACTTTGTTTGCTCGACTTGTTAGGGGTACTACAGTGCCCCCAGCTTACTATCTGGGGGCACCGTAGTACCTACCTCTAGTTACGTATTATGTAACTGATCAATACTTTGGACATATCGATTTTGAATGGCTTTTGATATACAAAACGGCCTGCTTATCCGAAAACTTTATTATTGGATGGTTTAAGGGCCCATATTAGGGGAGGGTCACATTGTTACCCATGTGGCCTCGTGCGTGAAAATCACAATGTGTTACAGTGACGTTACATAATGTATGAAACCTGTTATGTATGTATTGCTCGAATGTATCATTACCGTAACTTAGGACATTTCGACGAATAAAGTTATAGGATGAATATAATTTGTTTTTCATATAACTAAAATATTTCAAATATTTTTGTCAGCGAACAGAAAAGCTTAGTAATAAAAAATTTAATTATGACTACACTGCGTATAAGAGCTTCAACCAATTATTCAAGGAATCCAACCACAGCCGTGACTGGGTTGTGCCACATTACAATAAACTAATTAATTTAATTGAGTAATGCCTTTCTTCTACCATGTATTATTACTTATTTACTTACAATCGCAAACCACTTGACCGTACCTTCACCCATTGAGATAATATGTACTCGTAGTACATTATTACCTCAATGCCTTCACCCAAGGATCCAGTCAAGTGACATTCGTGTCAGTCATGGCAATGTCAAAATGCAAAAAAACATTTTGAATCGAAGGCCTGTAACCAGAGAGTTTGTAATTACTACAGATAACGTATTTACGACGAAAAAGAATGATGGTGTATTTCAATGATAAACACACAAGTAGACATTAATCAGCATATTTAATCATTTAAAAACTACAGACTGGCTTTTATTTTAAAGATGACATGTCGTGACAGCTTTTTGCCAGTGACAATATGAATAATATTGTACGGCCTCGATAGTGCTGTGTCCAGTACCTTCACTCCTCTTCACGGAGCTGTCGTGGCCATCAGGAGAGCCCTAGGCTGTTTCGTAAATTTACCAGCCGTGGGCCAGCTAGGGCTTTGGTCAGCAGGTCTGCCTCCATTTTGTCAGTTTGTAGATACTTGACCTCTATTGATCCTTCTTGGATGCAATTTCGAATAAAGTGCATCTTTAAATCGATGTGTTTTGACTTTGAGGTCACCATTGAATTTTGGCTTAGTTTGAGAGCTGCTTGTTTGTCATTTAGTATGACTAAGCGTCCGAAGTCTGCTTTCAAATCCCTGAACAGATTTTTACAAGTGGATGGCTTCTTTCGCGGCTTCGGTCAACGCAATGTATTCCGCTTCAACAGTCGACAAGGCAATGCTTTTCTGCTTTTTGGCCATCCAGCTTACAGCTGTTCCTGCATATTTAAAGCAGTACCCTGAAAATGATTTCCGATCGAGCTTACATGCGCCCCAATCCGCATCTGCCATACCGTACAAATCATCTTCTGTTTTCTTAAATGTCAAGCCGATACTCTTTGTCGACTTCAAATAACGAAGTACTCTCTTTGCACACTTGAAGTGCTCTTCGTTATAGCAGTCATTAAACTGTGACAAGTAACTTATGGCAAATGTTATGTCGGGTCGAGTTGCGACTGCCAGGTACATAAGCGTACCTATTAGATTTTTGTATGGAAGCTGGGAGCATTGGGATTTATCTTTTTCATTTCTGTTTAGTTTGAGACCAGGCTCCATGGGAGTAGATACTCCTTTACAATCTTCCATTCGAAATTTTTGGACAGTATCTTCAATAAACTTCTGTTGATTGATTTTAATCTCATCCTTCTTGTATATTACATCGATGCCGATAAGTCTTTTTGGTCTTCCTAAATCTTTCAATTCGAATTTGGAGTTTAGTAGGTCTTTGATTTCTTCAAGTTTTCTTGGACATGGTAGGCAATAAGTAGATGGTCGACATAGAGAACTATTATAATTTTGGCTCCTCTTTTCTCCAGTAGGTATACACATGGGTCAGCTTCTGATGCTGTGAAATCTATTTTTTTTAAGTTCTGTGTCGAGTTTCTTATACCACTGCCTCGCTGCCTGCTTGAGTCCATAGAGTGCTTTAATAAGGCAGCAAACCTTCTCCTTTGATATGCTCTTTATATCTTTTAGCATGTCTACTGTCTTATTATAGATGGTCAACTCCTCGTTTGTACTTTATTCAACCATGATTTCGGTCAGATAGTCTCCGAGATAGTCAGGGTATTTCATAAAAATATTTTCTTCGAGTTCACCATTCAGGTATGCGGTTGTGATGTCCATCTGGTTTAATTGTAACCCTTCTTTCACAGCTATGCCAATGATAGATCTGATGGAGCTTAGTTTGGCTACGGGAGCATATGTCTCGTTGTAGTCTATTCCTGGTCGTTGTGTGAAGCCCCTCGCAACAAGTCTGGATTTTCTTGTGACATTGTTGTGGGGTCCAACTTTGTTCTTTAAAACCATCTTATAGTCCACGACTTTCATATCTTTGTTTTTTTCTTTTATTTTCCACGTACCATTTTTAATGTGTGCTCTTATTTCGGCTTTGATGGCGTCATGCCAGTATTCTTCATTTTCAATTTCATCTGACATGTTGCAGATCTCGGTGAGTAAGTGACCTTCTTCAGTATCGCCTAATACAAAGTCCTTCGTCCATGTTGGTGGGTACCATGTTCTTTGTGGCCTCCCATTTTCTGGTATCTCTGCGATCTCTGAAGCATCGTCGAAGGTCTCTACTTCGTCAATTTCTTCTGGATTGCTAGGAATATGTGAAGGATTTTCATTTCTCTGCTCTGTAATTTCGATGTCTATCGGACGCATATTGTTTTGATTTATTGGTCTATTTTTCTGTCCAATTTCAGGTTTATTTGTGCAACGCTCCTCTTCATCCACAAGGCTTTCATATTTTAAATCTTTGTTTTCAAAGTACATTGTTTCTGTGACTTTGATGTCTCGGCTTATCACTACGTCATCATCTTCAGGTAGGTGTTTCAGTGTGTTCAGGAGTGGCTCTTCCCATTCCAGTGCACTGACCATGCTGGACGAGAGATGCGAAATCTTTCGATTGCGCTTAATCTCACCCAGCTGGTCCAAGGGGCTACGAGGGTGCCAGATGTAGATTCACATACAGCCAATTGCTTGGACCTTCTGCTGACAACTGATCCAGACCGATACTCAGTGTCGATATCATCACCTTTGGGTAGTTCCGACCACTGTCTGGTGAAATCTGTATCTGTCTACTCCCCGCCCGATCCCAGCCCAAGAGGCACCCGGCGGGTTTGGCGGTACAAGTCAGCAGATTGGGATGGTATGCGATCTTTTTTCGCTTGCTATCCTTGGCGGCCCACTTGCTTCTCTTCGGATGACCCATCGTCATGCGCTGACGCAGTGACAGATGTGTTGCGTCAGGGGATGGAGTACTACATTCCGTTCTCTGACGTAACGGTGTCCAACGTTGACCGTCCGTGGTTTGGTGCTGAGTGTGACCGCGCAAACGTGGTTAAACACAAGGCATACCTAGCATGGGTCGACGCTCGTGTGCGCAAGGCAAGTGACGTGAGTCAGAAGAAGAGAGCCTTCAACAGGGCTGCCAAGTCCTGCAAAAAAGCGATGCGAAGGGCACGATTTGACCATATTAGCAGAATCGGGGACAAACTTGCTTCACACCCTGCAGGTAGCAAGGCGTTTTGGTCCCTGGCTAAATCGGTTGAATCAAACTTCTGTCGCCCCTCACTACCACCACTGCTGAGGCCCGACGGTTCGCTGGCCCACTCCGCTGAGGACAAGGCTAACTTGTTTGCCTCCCTCTTTGCGGAATCTTCGCGTCTGAATACTGATGGCACGCGGCCCCCCCCTTCTGCTGTTCGATGTAAGACGAGTATGTCGGAAATTCGCATCCATCAGAGAGAGGTCTATAGGGTGCTGCGAAACCTTGACGTGAACAAGGCTAGTGGCCCGGACGGGATACCGGCAATTGTACTTAAAACTTGTGCGCCTGAATTGTCTCCGATCTTGACACGCCTTTATCGCCTTTCGATGGCGACTGGAAAAGTGCCGAAGGCTTGGAAGCAAGCTAACGTTCAACCCGTGCCCAAGAAGGGTAGTCGAGCGGACCCGGCCAACTACAGGCCCATATCAGTAACGTCCATCCTCTGTAAGAGTATGGAACGTGTATTGAATAAAAAGCTCCTGGCATACCTAGAAGACAACGGCCTCCTTAGTGACCGACAATACGGCTTCCGCCGAAACCGGTCAACTGGGGATCTTCTAGCGTATGCCATTCACATCTGGAGTGAGGCCATCGAGAAGCACGGGGAGGCGCTTGCTGTCTCCCTTGACATATCGAAGGCCTTTGACAGGGTCTGGCACGAGAGCCTTATAGGTAAGCTTCCTTCCTTCGGTCTGCCTAGTGGTCTGTGTGACTGGATTGCAGACTTCCTGAGGGATCGGTCCATCCGAGTGGTTATCGATGGTTGCTCGTCCGGTCAGTTAGGTATTAACGCCGGAGTCCCTCAGGGGTCAGTGCTCTCGGCAACATTGTTCTTGCTGCACATTAATGACCTGCTAAAACCCGGAACCTTTGGGTATGCAGACGACAGCACTGTTGCTGAGAGATACGTATCTGGCGCACGGGCTACTGGGCCTCAAGTCCGGTCTCTTCGGGAGGCTATGGTTGAGCGCTTGAACCTGTCTTTGGAGGCAGTCTCCGAATGGGGCAATGCAAATCTAGTCAGTTTCAATGCTGCTAAGACCCAGGCGTGTCTTTTTTCCGCAAAAAAGAGCCAATTCCACCCGGCTCCATCCTTCCGTGGTGTAACCGTGCCGATAACGGACCATCTCGAACTTCTTGGTGTTACGTTAACATCGACCCTCAATTTTGGTCCATTCATTGAGTCAAAGGCTCAATTGGCTGCAAAAAAGTTGGGGATCCTTGCGAAGGTGAGACGGTACTTCACGCCTGAACAGCTGCTCAACTTGTATAAAGCGCAAGTTCGGTCATGCATGGAGTACTGCTCTCACCTCTGGGATGGATCTGCCAAATACCAGCTAGATGCACTTGAGTCGATTGACAAACGGGCCAAAAGGCTTATTGGCAACGATGCACTGGTCGCCTCAAAGCTCCAGAGCCTCGAACATCGACGCCGAGTTGCCAGCCTGTCGGTTTTTTATCGGTTACATTTCGGGGAGTGCGCGACGGAACTGCACAATTTGATTCCGCCAAGCCCTTTCCATCATCGGACTACAAGACGTACGGCAATGTGCCATCGGTACATGGTGGATATCCCACCCATACGCACAAAGCGTTTTGAAAATACTTTCATTGTGCGTACAGCTAAGGAGTGGAACTCCCTGCCGGCGTCCTTGTTTCCTGATAGCTACAACCTAGGGGTCTTCAAGTCAAGAGTGAATAGGTTACTTCTAGGCAAGCGTGCTCCACCTTCGACCATATCATCGCTTAACATCAGGCGAGATAGTGGTCAAACGCGAGCCTATAACGAATAAAAAAAAAAAAAAAAAAAAAAAAAAAAAAAAAAAGGTACACTCTATAACCTTTTGAGGTCAACGAGTAGCCCATAAATACTCCCTCATTGGTTTTTGGTGTCAATTTGCCTTGTCTGTTCTTTTTCAGGACGAAAGTTTTCCTGCCAAAGACGTGAAGGTGATTGCCAGACGGTGTTCGTCCTGTCCATTTTGTGAACGGTATGTTGCCATTTAAAGCCTTTGAAGGGCTACGATTTATAAGGTAGTTAGCAGTAGATACTGCTTCTGCCCAGAGCTTTTTGGGAGCATTGGCTTCGATTAATTGGCATCTCGCTTTAACCAGTAACGATCTGTTCTTTCTCTCACTTATCCCGTTCTGCTGCGGGGTGTAGACTGTGGTCAATCTTCTTTGTATGCCATGTGATTTTAGAAAGTTGTCGAATTCTTTATTACGATATTCGGTCCCGTTATCTGATTCTAGATGTCTGATTTTCTTGTTAAGAAATATCTCGACTTCATTTTTATACGTTTTGAAAATTGTACACACATCACTTTTCTTTTTGATGAAATGTACATAGCAGTATCGGGTAAAATCATCGATAAACGTGACATAGTATCTTGAGCCTGCCAGTGGATCACACTCAAAAAGTCCACATACGTCGCTATGGATGATTTCTAGCGGTTCAGTTGAGTAGAGATCGACATGTCTTGGAAATGGTAATCTTGAAAGCTTACCCTTGATGCAGGTTTCGCAGGTTTCAAATTTTTCATTAACCAGGTTCAGTCCATACATAAGTTTGTCTGCAGCCATCTTCTTCAGATCCCTTTCGTTTATATGGCCCAGTTTACGGTGCCATTCCATGACTTCGCTATATTCTTTTGATGAGTAATTAGAAGTATTCTTTTCCTTAAATTCAAGATAGTACAGTCCCTCTTTTCTTTGTGCTGTCAGTGTTACTTCGCCGCTCTTCTCCACTATGTAAGCTTTGTCTTTTTCAAAGTTGACTTTGTTTCCTCTGTCTGTTATTTTGCCCACAGACAGTAAATTAACTGATACATCAGGAACCAATAGGGTCTCATTGAAGTTGTAACCTTCTTTGTCTGTGTTGACTGTTACTCTTCCTTTGCCTTTATCTTACTAATGTATTTGTTAGATGCCAACTTCAAGCTGCCATTTTCAGGAGTCAGGATGGAAAACATTGACTTGTTACCGCACATATGAGACGAGCAGCCACTGTCAAGACACCATACATCTTCATTGACGCTTGAATGTGCAGTACTCAGACAGATGTTGTAATTTCTGTTCTGACCTTTGGTTTTCTCATTTATAGTTTTCTTTTTGCCCCAACATGCCTCGGTTGTCCTTTCTTTTTACAGCTCTTGCAAAATGGTTTTTGTTTACCTTTCTTAAAATAGTATGCTTCAGAGCTTTCGGCTTGTTCACTACCATTCCTGGCCTGGTACTCTTTAAGGATTTTAATTTTCAGGTCGTCAGGATTGGGCAAAGTGTCTCTGGATTCTATGGCTATACGGAAGTTTTCAAATGACGTTGGCAAACTGTAGAGTAGCATTATGCTGAGCAATTCTGGCGGTATTTTTATTTCCATGTCGGCGAGCTTGTCTACAATATCTATAAAATTATTTAAGTGATCACGGATGTCTTCATCATTGGTCATTCGCTTCAGAACCAACTGCTTGAGCAAGGTCGCTTTCCTCGCAGGTCCGGTGCTTTGATACGTAGCTTTAAGTTTGTCCCATACGGCTTTTGATGACGTGCAGATCTTTATTTGTTTGAGTTCGGAAGGCGACAGCAAAAGTAAAATTTCAGCTCTTGCCTTTAAATCCTCCTTGTTGAACGCTAACTTCGCTGCAGCATCAGCGTTAGGGGGCATTGGTTTCTCGCCGCTTACGATATCCCAATAATCATTTTTAATTAGGATGGCCTGCGCTTGTAAACACCATGTGTCATAATTTGACTTGGTCAGCGGTTCTATATTTCGATAACTCGTCGATGCCATTTTGCGTAATATTTACTTACAGGGGTGCGAACCACGCTCTGCTACCAATTGATGGTGTATTTCAATGATAAACACACAAGTAAACATTAATCAGCATATTTAATAATGTAAAAACTACAGACTGGCTTTTATTTTAAAGATGACATGTCGTGACAGCTTTTTGCCAGCGACAATATGAATAATATTGTACGGTCTCGATAGTGCTGTGTCCAGTACCTTCAAAGAAACCGTCAATTCTTTCGTTCTTGCTTATGGTAAAACTCATGAAATAAAAAGAGACAAACATAGACAAACACTACCATCCTGAACGTCAAAGAGATAACTTTTTAGTCACTGTTGTAATCCATTGGTTAGTAGCAGTAATTAAATGTTTTCGCTGCTTTCACACCTTTGTTTCGTTTATATCAGGGAGAATTGTATTGTTTAATTGTCTGCATGAACCATGTCGTATGTGGCTATCGGTTGCAAGAGTAGAATGAGTGTATTAACAGAACATAATCAACGGATATCTTTCCACAGGTGAGTTATCGACTAGCATACTGAAATTATTGTGCAGGAAATACATTTCATAGGCTGTCCGTAATAAAGGAATCTAAGTTCTAAATACGTCGAGGACGTATAGTATCATTTGTACCATTCTATTTAGTGAAATAATTAACTTTTATGCGTTCGCTGATAGAGCTTTGACAGTTTACGTACTTACGTTCTGATGTTAGAGATGTGACAAAAGTCACAAGAAAGATTTATCGATACTGTATTTTTATTTTACTTACTTTAATTTATTTCATAAAGTTTATTTGCCATTTGTTAATATTAATCTAATATTGATTGTGCACAGGTTTCCTAAGATAACTTATTTAAGAAATAAGTGGATCAAGAATATAAAACGAGCTAACTGGACAACTTCACCATATTCTTGCTTGTGTTCACTGCATTTTAATGAATCACTTTATCGCTATCCCTGGATAAACATGATTCATCCATCTATCCATAGATGGGCTATGGATACAGGTTGATGAATCATGTTTATTTTCACATTTTACTTTTTTAAATTAGATTATTATATTCAAACCATTTTATTATTATTATTTTATTACTTTTATACACATACTCGTCTGTAAACTACTACTACTACTAATGCTTTTATAAGCATACTATATATCAGTATATTGATCAGTAGCTGTTTGAACAGTCGTACGACTGTACCAAAAACTGTCACTTTGATCTCGTGATCTACTTCGTTTTTGTGCAAGGTATGAATAAACATTATTATACAACGCGTATAATGCGCAGAAAAATTACGAAAGAGTGGAATTGTACTCTTACAATGTACAATGTGTTCACTCTTTGTACGAGTACACATAAACTTTTTAAATAATTATAAAGACTCCTTAAAAAACGTAGAATAAATTAGCCGCAGTCAGGGAAGATTCTTACAGATATTTCAAAATCAAAAAATATAAATACAATATCATTTATTTATTTGCAAACACGGGTACAAATATACATTGATGTTTTTTGCTTATATAAGTAATAAAGTTCTCCATGTTTATCCGTCACATGGGTATGCAAATAATGAAAAGTAACTGGGTACAAGATAACATTAAATAAAATATGTCAGCCATATGAAATAATATTTAAATGTCAGAATAAAAAAATCAATAGATAATTAAATTACACATAAATATAAATTAAGTTCGAAACAATTCAAATACCAATTCAAACACCTGTTCAAAATAATACATTACAGTCAGATTTAAAAATAATTCAAATCAAATAAGACTAGCATTGATTTTCCCTAACATAATAAATCGAATGTAGTATGCCGAGCATTTTTCATTTAAATAGTCATTAATATGATAGTAACACTTCGCAACTAAAAATTGACCAAAGGAGATGTTTCATTTTTGTATGGGACTCCGGCCATAACCTGTACCTTTTAGAAAAGCTGGAAAACTAACCCCTGAATAGAATAATGTAACATTTTTTCCATATTAGCAAACTATTTTTACGTAGGTACATTGTTATAAAATAAAAATGTTTGACGTTTATCGTGACAGTTAATTGACAGCCATGAGAGGTTTTATTTTGAAGTTTACGTAACCTAGAAAGTAACGTGACACTAACCTTCAGTTTCCCACCTTAAAATTATCACAGAATTAATGTGACAAGTTGTCAAGCACGCGTTATCTTCTGTGATTGGCTGTCGAAAAATCATTCAACTAATCACAGCAGATAACGCGTGCTTCACAATTTGTCACATTAATTCTGCGACAATTTTAAGGTGGGAAACTGAGGTCAGTCAAACAAAATGTCATTTTGACTTATTTTTTTAACGATGAAATCGTCACACTTGCCTTTATATTAGTCGTAAAAGATGTTAAGAAAATAATAGTAATTTTTACTAGTACAAGAACACTTACCTTTCATATTTAACATCTACGTTATTTATGCTTTGATTTGACATGTTTTCTGAACGAAATCAAAATGACAACTATGAGAGACGCCATGTTGAAGAGATTATGGCAATAATTGAAAACTATTACTTTTTGTATGCAAGAAGTCAGGCTTAAATTCATGAAATAATATTTTGCCTCAATTCGTAGGATTTTTTCCACTTTTTTGATAAATGCACATCTCATAGCCGAAAATGATACATCTCTTTTGTAAATCTCTCCTAAACTAAACTCGATAATATCGATATAAAAGTGGCACAGATCTAGTACTGATATATGTGTAATAGATAAGTATCAATAGCATCCTCGGTCACACTGGCATAGACAAAAGTATATCTATCTCTTTTTGCTTATGAAGTTATCTGTTAGTGCGAAAATGAATACCAATATTGAAATTGCGTCTTAAATACGTTACCTCTAGTAATTATAAACTCTCTGGCTGTAACAATATGCCATAGATTCTTAAAATTTTGCCAATCGCTATCGCGACGTTTTTGTTGAAAAAGTAACTTGTCAAAGTCTTCCGTTATCCATGGATCCTACGCCGTTTATTTAATGTGTAAGTAATTGGAGGTAATTGGGTACTGTATTTCTTTGAACTATTTGAAGATGAATCAGTGTGACTTTAGGCACGTAGGTAGTTGATATGATAAATCACGTCTTATACGTCAAACGGACCAATTGGGGTGTTCCCACCATCAGGTGACACTTCCTTTTCTGCTGAAATATTCGCGTCCTATTTATTTTTATAGACCCTGAATAAAAACGATTTGTTAATTTCATACATTAAAACAGTAATTTTTTCAATTTAATAGTGGTGTAAATAAATTACGAATGCCCAACCCGTTTATTTGAATACTAGCTGTCCCACGCGGCTTCGCTCCCGTCAACTGGCTACCTACCTACCCATCAACCCTACCTACTCTACATACATGATTGTTGTGTAATTAAACCGTTTACGCAGCGCACGCAACGGAAGCTCTCAAAAAGGAATAATTTTGCCCCTTTTTGCAACATTTTTCATTTATGCTCTGCTCCTGTTGGTCGTAGCGTGATGTTATATAGCCTATAACCTTCCTCAATAAATGGACTATCCAACACAAAAAGAATTTTTCTATTCCAACCAGTAGTTTCTGAGATTAGCGCGTTCAAACAAACAAACAAACAAACAAACTCTTCAGGTTTATAATATTAGTATAGATTATAATTCAGCTTGCACATTTTTTGCTCTGGGCTGCTTTGTAGCGCGTAATTATGTCCTTTATATACACTGCCCTACTTCTTATCAGTTCATCTTAAAAAAAGAGCTTCAAGGAGAATTTCTTACGTCGCCTGTATTGCTGTAAGGAGATGTAATACCAAATCTCGAACTTATTGTGTTACAGGTGTTACTTCACTCACCTTATCTCTGAAACAAAACTTGTCTTATTTACTTTTATTTACGTTATATTAACCCTGAGTGAATAATAGATAAAACAAATAAAGAAGCAATGCTAGGAACTCTTGAAGTAGTGTTGTGATTAGAAACTAGATTTAACGAAAAAATTACAAAAAGAGACAAACTCATACATCTATAGGATTTAATGTGCAAAATTATGAGACAGAATACATTATAGTGTTTCGATAACTTTTTTGAAGCTCTTCTACTGTCTAATATGTGCAGTTTTATGTTTACAAGCTTGTATTTACTTACACCTGTCCCGGTGCCTGTAATAAAATCTTGCAAGTTATATTTGACCCTTTTGCCCAGTGTCTGATTGGGCTGAAAATTTGCACACACGTTTTTTTCTCGTGATACTGTCAGTTAAATTTAAACGAGTGACTGTAAATAAAAGTTTTAAGTGACAAAAATAATGAATTTACATTATAGCATTACTAAGTGGGCGACTTGTTTGTGAGGGTAGGCGCTAGTGTGCAAGTGTTTAAAATCGGTTCCTTAAACATTATAAGTCAATTAATATTAAAACTCCATAAAAATACTTCAAAATCGCATAGATTGCAACTAGTTGAATGTGTCGAAGGATGTATTGTGGACAGAGAAATACATGAACTGTGAACGTCTTAAAGGAGTGATAAACAATCGGTGACAGTAAAACAGTTTCAGTGGCGGTACAGTGATTAAAAACAATCAAATCCCCGTGAAAATTGCGAAGAACATTATAGTGACAATTTTACTAACAATCTGTAGTGTTTATAGATATCTAATGAAATGTTTTAACCTGAAAACTGCAAATTATCGAAACAAAAGAACTCGAACAACCAGGTGGCAACTAGTAACATCTATTGGGATCGATAAGAACTAGTTAGAACGCACGGTAACTAGGAGCAACAAGACCGCCAACGTAGATAATAGTTGTGACGTAGATAATTTCGATCATAGAGGGAGTAACCAGTACCAAAACAAAAGATGGATGAGTTAAAAACATTAATTTTAGATATGAAAAATAATATCGACCAAAGGTTTACGTCAATAGAATCGCAAATATTACAGACAGAAGATCAAATTACCAGTAAAATTCAAACGATTATAGACCAGATGTTTGAATGTCTGAAGGAAGATTTTGAAAAAATACGTACACAACTTACGGACCAAGAAAAGAGACTATATCAACTGGAAAGGAATAGCGTCCAGAGAAATCTTGTATTCTTTGGTGGCACAGAAAATGAGAAGTCCTATTTTGATTTGGAAGAAATAATAATAAATATTATAAATAAAGATATACAGGTTTCATTGGGGGCATTGGATATACAGTCAATAAGAAGACTCGGTAAAAAGGGAGTAAACCTCGACCTATTTCTGTAGTATTTAGCACACTGGGCGTAAAAATTAAATGTTTACAAAACAAACATAATTTAAATGGAACTAATACATACATAACAGAAGAATTTGCAGAAAATATTTTGAAAGTAAGAAAAGATCTGAAATTTGCCTACATAAAATACGATAGACTTATAATTAAAGAGAAAACAAATTATAACAGCAACAAGAAAAGACCTCTATCTCAATCACCACCACAGCTATCCGCCCCTACCCCAAACCAAATGAATATTGCACATGAAAATATCAATGTTTCTCACAATACAGATACCTGGCGGAATAATCAAGCAAATAAAAAAATACAAGGCGAATAAAAACACAATGACAGCATATATTACACGCACCAGAGAAGAATGAAAATTAAAGGCCCCCTCCACCAAACAGGATTTTAACTTAGTACAAAATAAAATTAAAACCGCTCTCCCATCAATGGGTGGTCGCCGTGGGAGAAAGAGACCAAAACCCTCCATCTACAGCAGGAAACAAAAACAAAACACAAAGCTTATATATACTTACGTACAACGTCCGATCACTTGTAGACAGTACTAGAATAATACAATTAGAACACAGTTTAAAAAAGATAAAGTGGGACATAATAGGACTGGCAGAAATTAAAAAACCTGGTCAAAATTTAGAAGAAAATGTGGAATACATACTACTCTCTAATGGGGAAAAAGTGGAAGAAATGGTGTTGGATTCAATGTGAAAAAACAATTTGAAAATAATATACAAAATTTTATTACCTACACAGATAGAGTTGTACGATTAGACATGAAATTTAACAACCATCAATTAATAATAATTCAAGCTTACGCTCCAACTGAAAAAGCAGACATACAGGAAATTGAATCATTCTACAGCAACCTAAGACAAGCTGTACAAAACACATGCAGAAATACGTTTATTATTGGCGACTTTAACGCTAAAATTGGTATACCTCAAAAACACGAAGACTTAATCTCGGGCAAATATGGGTATGGAAAGAGAAACGAAAGAGGGCAAAAGTTAATAGATTTTTGTTGTGAAAATAAACTCGTCATAACAAACACAAAATTTAAAAAACACCCAAGCAATAATTGGACCTGGCAATCTCCCAACGGCAAAACTAAAAACGAAATAGATTTTATTCTGGCAAAAAATATGAGAATTGTTAAAGATGTTACCGTTGTAAATACCACATACTCATCGGATCACTGGCCATTTAGATGTGAAATAAAATTAGACGGAGTGTCCAAACCCAGTCGGAAAAATCTGACCAAACCCAAAACTACCATTTTCACACCCATAGAAAAAGTATGTCTAAAAAAGTACTTTAGAAAAAGAAGAAATTGAAGTCAGTAATAACTTAGAAGAATCATACAGCAACTTAGTAAACACAATAAATAAATGTGTTAGAAAACTCCCAAACCGAGATGCAAAAAAGAAACATGCTTGTTCACCGAAGACATATTAGAACTGATTAAGGAACGAGAACATCTGAAGAAATTACCTAATAGAACATTTGAACAAAGAAAGCGACTACGAATACTCTACAATCAAATAAAAAATAAACTAAAGAACAGACAAAAACAATACAGAATAAATACACTACGAGCTGAATTAGAACTGACAGGGTCAAGCAAAAGGGCATATAAAAAATTTAACAACTCAAATAAATGGATTATGGATTTGAAACAAATAAACTATAAATCAGTAACATCAAGACAAGAAATACTGGAAGAAGCCACAAAATTATATAGAGAGCTTTACAAAAATATTGATACAAAAACTACCCCCGAACCTCTTGACTTGGCGTATGACAAAGTCCCTATACCACACTTCATACAGTCAGAAGTAAGAACTGCCATAAATAAAATGAAGACAAACAAGAGCCTAGGAGAAGACCATATCACAAACAATATTATTAAAGCTTTTGATGATGCAATAGTACCCATTCTTACAAATCTCTTTAACCAAATTATGATACAACAACACATACCCACGCCATGGAAAACATGTAAAATCTCTCTTATATACAAAAAAGGAGACCCAAAGAATATAAATAACTATAGACCTATAAGCCTTCTCTCAAGCTTATACAAAACATTTACAACAGTACTCTTAAACAGAATATCAAAGCAAATAGATGAAATCCAATCTAGAGAACAAGCGGGCTTCAAGAAGAATTATTCAACTATAGACCGTATATTCACACTTACTCAAATAATGGAAAAATACATGGAATACGGGAAAACAATATATATAGCATTCATCGATTATAATAAAACTCCATAAAACATGAATCCCTCTGGACTGCTCTAGCTGAACAAGGAATCAACCAAAACTATTTAACTATAATATATAAAATCTACAAGGAATGCAATGCTCGAGTTAAATTGGAAAAAGAAGGCGAGGTATTCTATATTGAGAAAGGTGTAAGACAAGGTGACACTATATTGCCCAAAATATTTATATCTCTACTGGAACACATATTTAAAAAACTAACGTGGGACAAAAGTGGTATTAACATAAATGGCGAATATCTGTCACCCTTACGATTTGCAGACGATATAATCATACTTTCAGAAAGCCGTTTAGAATTACAAGAAATGATAATAGACCTAAATATAGAGAGTATGAAATGTGGACTGAAAATGAACTAAAACGAAAGCAATGACGAACGGAGAAGAAATACCACAAATTCTTGATAACCAACACGTCGAATACTTAGATAGCTATATCTATTTGGGACAAAATATATGTTTTACCGATAGGACTGTAAAAGAAATAAAACGAAGGATAACTATTGCATGGAAAAAATACTGGTCACTTAAATAAATATTTAAAGGAAATTTCTCAAACAGCATCAAGCAGAAACTATTTGAATCAAATATACTGCCAACTTTTTTATACGGGTGCCAAACTTGGACTACAACAGATGTAATGAAACAGAAATTAAGATCATTTCAACGAGCTGTAGAAAGAAGCATGCTTGGCTTGAAAATAAGCGATCGTATAAAGAGCAGCGTCATTAGGGCAAAGACCAAAGTTACTGATGTTTTGTATATGGCCGAGAACTGAAGTGGAACTGGGCGGGCCACATTGCGAGGACCATAGACAACAGGTGGAGCGAGCGCGTCCTGCACTGGTACCCACGAAACGGAAACAGACGCCGCGGCAGACCATTGCAACGATGGCGAGATGAGATCGTAGCACTGGCGTGGATAGAGTGGACCAGAACGGCCCAGAGTAGACTTAGATGGAAACAGATGGCGGAGGCCTTCGTCCAGAAATGGGTGACCCCTTAATAGGTTAAATTAAAATATATATATTTAATTGTAAATTATAGGGAAATAAAGGCTATTTTTATTTTATTTTATTTAAGTGGGCGACTGACTGCGAGTAAAGAGAAATCGACAGAACAGCAGCTTACAAACAATAATTTGAGTTACTTAAAATATAATATGAGAAGCTTCATAATATTTGAACTTGAAGTTGTAATTAAAGTATTGAAATTCCGATTGATCTTGAAGTGCAGCGATGTGTTGCAATGTACTATTCCACAAGAGAGACCATGGATGCATACTTATTAACGAGGAGTGACCGTGAGAAAATCTCAAAATTATTTAAATCAGATATCGTCAGTATGTCTGGGAGGAACTTTTATCCAAATGGTAATGTAGGTGGGATAATTCCATCAAGGGCTGACACCTCAACTAATTCTTTTCACTGGTTTGCGAGCGGCTGGCCAGGACGTCGCTGGAGGTGGATCACTGTGTTGACCAATTTCTCATAGGACATGGTAACTTTAAAAGTAAATTATTTTCCTTCAAGCTCGTTGCCTCGCCTTTATGTCAATGTTCTACATCTGACTGCGAATATGTACAATCTGCAAATCATATATTATAGGAGTGTATTCTTTGACAGAATTAACGCAATATTATGTTGGATAATGTACAGGCTGCGTCTGGAGTTATTTACTATACGGACCTTGTGGCAACTAGAACAAATTTCCGTGCGTTCAAGCGTTTTTGCCATACCTATATCATGGGGTATCAACTCATACAAATTATAATTAGTAAAAAAAAAAGATCATAGATGGCAGCATAAGTAACAAATGTGAAAGTAACAATCAATTAAAAATGTTTAACAGCAGATTCAGGCTGAAATAAGTTTAGTAAAAATCAAAACTTGCTTCTTTAATGTTAATTTATCCATTTACACGATTTAATCAGGTTTTTTGAACAAAAAAGATAAGTGAAGACTTTGTATGTTAAATTAGTTGAAAGAAGCTATCGACTTTTCGTTTTGTTTTGAGTTCTTTGCAATAGATGGCGTGTTTCACAATTTGTCCTAAACTATATATCCATCATAAGATTCATTTTGTAGGATAGTTATTATTTATTATAGGCGTAATTAAAAAGATATTATTTATTATAGGCGTAATTTCAAATATTAAAGTTTTGGTCTATTATTTAAAATCATTTTTTTGAAGCTTGTTTACACGTCGAATTAACTAGATACCTCGCTGGAACAGGACTCGTATCGCGCTAGGGCCTACTCAAATCGCACGGGTACTAAATAAGAGATAAGGCGACGCGTGTGCCGCTTGCCGTCCGAGTTTACGCGTCGCATAGTAGGTACAGTTTGATTCAAACTTAATAACGGCTCGAAACACTTCGTGAGCCACTACGCGCTAGCAATTTCATGTGACAGCGGGAGTGAGGGGTAGGGTAGGTACTGCCATGCTGCGTACCTAACTAAAGTATTAAAAGTAATCATTTTTGTAAAAACATCTTGTTCTTTATATATCTAAGTACCAACCTAAAATAAAAAACCTAATTTAAAAATCAAACACGACTGCTTAAAAAGCGAACTAAAAAGCTGTAAACAAGAAAATAACTAGCTTTGCAGTCGGAGGATACATATTCGCGAACTGCCTGATCCTCCGACAGCACGATTTTCACTTGTTTACAGCTTTTTAGTTCGCTTCCTTATTGATTTTTAAATTAGCTTTTTTTATTTACAACTTTTAGGTATTTTTTTTTTATAAATTGTTTTAAACATATACGTGGTATGTATTTTGTAATCACCACTAAAAGCACTTCATTTTGATACCCCACTCGACGGCTTACGAAGATAAAAAATTGCAACCTCTACAATATGGAGCCCAAAATCCGCCATTATTTTTTAATGGCACTTATCTGAGAATATTTGGGTGGCCAAGACCTATCTAACGATGTCTTAATTATAAAAATCCGTCAAGTGGTTTGAAAGATACGAGGTAATAAAGAATATTACACACATACTTACATACAAGATACGCGCGAAAAACATAACCCTTTCCTTACAGCCGGGTAAAAAAGGATAACCCTTATAGTGAATAATAATATGACATGAAGTAGGTACCTACTTCTTGTCATTCCGTTGCCGCGGAAGCAAGCTAACTACCTACATTTAATTCTGTAACAACGAATTCTATAGTTTTGATTGATTTGGAATATTCGTGAATATTGTGAAATTCGCTACACAATGCGAACACTTAGATTTAAGAAGTTACCGCGGTCTGAGCGGAGTCTGTCCCGAACCGAACATACCTAATGTTATTATTACGAATACGAAGTAAGCGCTCAAGGACAAGACAACTGGCAAATAACGTCTCTGAGTACCTACATGATACGATTCCTCGGTCAAATTGCCATATGATTTAGTATCTAGGCAAACTACTAGATGGCGTTAGAAGACCACAGTCTCGGGCTATTAAAGAGTCACTGGTGCTGCCGCCTGTTAAAAATATGGATAAAGAAAAAATAGCCCGACCAATAGCCCGACTTAAGGAGGTGACATTTCTTCGTATGGGATTGGGTATCTGTACTGTAGTATTATATTATCTTTGCCTATATTAAAATAAAATATAAGAGCTCACAATGTTAGGACTCATTAATATTAATGATAATTTTTATCCGTGGGCTGGGCAACTGGGCTTATCCCAGTTTTAAACGACCCTTTATGCCCATAAGCCTTGTTTGTTCTGTCTTCTGCTTGATATGGAGGGAAGTGGGAATTTGTATGTTTTCCTCCGTTATTATTTTCCGATTCATTTCAAAGTGGGATCCAAGACAGTTAAATTCATTCTCCAGGACTTCGTCGAGCTTCATTGCCTTGGTGCTTTTCTGAGGGTGGCCATTGTTGATTCTGGCTTTCAGGATTTGCAGTGATTTGGGAATAGTGCGGTGAGATTGTCACAAGAACAACCGCTACAGAGAACATACCACAAAAGTGTACAAAAAAATTTGGATAGTAGAACCTTAACACAGATGATTACTGATATCACTGGCTTGATAACGGCACTGGAAAACCAAGTAATAGTTATATACTGGGATTCAGCTTTGAAACGTAATTTCAATGAATCTAAAATGTAATATAATATTTTTGGGTGAATGGAAAAAAAGATTATAAAGAAAATCATAAAAAGAACTGAAAAATTTATAGCCTTTCTCAACCTTATACCTCTCTGACAAGGCATTATTTTCTCTTAGATATACTAAAAACAAACATAGAAACAGATTACGAATGCAATACGATTTGAGATTACAACTTAGTAGTTACGTCAACCCAAATATCACCAATATAATTGCAAAAAAATCAGCACCAACCTGCACATTAGAATAATGTATTTGTAATTTTTTTTTGGTATATTTCGTGGTCCGAAGTTTACTGCTGGACTTTTTTATATAGGTGTACTTGAAATTATGCTTGATTCCTAGGGTTTCGTGGACTGAAAAAGGTTACGAAACTATATGCTTTACGCAGAATATTCGTTGTGTTAGGTTCTTATGATCAATTGACATCTAAATGATTATTATTTTCAGACAGCTGTCCGCATGCTCCGACCTCCTGAGATCAAGAGAAGAGCTGTCGCTAGCCCTGACGTCACATTCGTATTACTCAAAAGAAGAACAGATGGACACACTAGTTATAAGTAGTATACAGACACACATAGACTCGGGCAGAGACAGTTTGAAGTCTACGATACAATATTTGGAAACGGAGGAAATTGTTAAAGAAGTCAAAGAATTGAACGATGTGTTGATCTTGTGAGTATTCTGTCTATTTATATAAATGGAAATCAATAGCTGAATGTATTTAAACGTACTAAAGAACATACATAAATATGATACAGAACATACATACAGGGTGTCCCAGAAATCGACGTCGAATCTCTATCGAATTAGAAACGGAGTTTAGCAAAGCTTTAGGTAAGCTAAAGTCATTTTAAGGAAGTATGGACATTTTGGGTAAAAACCGATACTATTTACAAAAAAAAAATTGACCGATTATTGAAAACGTAATCTAGCAAGTGTTACACCATTTTTGAATCCTTATTAAATGCGCCAATTTTTCATGTTACTTGCCAAACTAGCGTAGTAAATTTTTTTTTCAGTACAGTCAGTTAAAGTTGGGCGAAACAGTAAATTTGAATAAATTTTAGGCAAAAATCTACACAAGCATTATTCAAGATTACATAATAATAAAAAAATTAGATAAAATATGGGATTTGTAGCAATTGGAGTTAAAGAACCATTACAGGGATTGATTTTTTTAGTAAATTTTTAAAGTGAACATAATTTTTTAAAAACATGAGATAGATATTTTTTCGTATTTTTCTGAGAACTGTTATAACTTGGTCTATCACCCATTTACGGCTTGACGTCGATTTCTGGGACACCCTGTATACATAAATATGGATCAAGACATAAACTGGAAAACCCATGTCGATACTGTCTCGAAACGAATAAATAAGTTTGTATATGCGCTAAAAAAAATTAGGAATGTAACAAACGTCCAAACGGCAATAACATCATATCATGCATATGTTGAATCGGTGTTACGCTATGGATTGATTATGTGGGGCAATAGCACTGATTAAAATAGAGCATTTGTTGCACAAAAAAAAAATGCATTCGAGCAATATATGGGCTTCAATCCGACGATTCTTGTCGGCCGGTATTTCAGAAACTTGGTTTGTTACCGCTACCGTCTCTTTATATATATATGAGATATGTATGTTTGTGTGGAAGCATAAGGCATTATTTACAAAAGCAGACGATTTACATCCTCGAAACCGGCGCGATCCTCACAAGCTCGTACTGGATGTCATGCCAAGGCTTACTTAATTAATATAATAAAAGCTGTTTGTATATGTGTGTAGAAATATTTAATAAGATACCAAGCGACCTAAAAATTCTAAATACCAGATTATTTAAAAGTAAATTGTATAACTGGCTGTCTACTAATAGTTTTTATAGTGTAAAAGAGTTATTTGAAACAAAAAAAAAATGACTGAAAGTGAAGTGAAAGAAATCACGAAAAATTTGCACGTTTATAATGTTAAGCAAAAACATGTATGCTCTGTTTTTAATTTTGTACCATCTCCTATACCATGTTTTTATGAAAATAAATTTTATTCTATTCTATTCTACAGCCGCCGCCGCCGCTAGTCGTTCTGAAGTGGCTAACTCTTTTTTTTGTTATGTTTGTAAATGTCAGGACAATGATTTTACTAGGGAAAAACAGAAAAACAAAGGTTTTTCTTTTATTTTCTTCGTACACCCGTGCGACGCCGGGGTGGGTAGCTGGTTTTAGAGATAAGAATTTGTCAAGCCAATTTATCGCCAGTGAAATTCTAACAGTGCATAAATCAATTTTGTCGGTTTGAAGATTTGTTTGTTGGCGGTTAGAAGAAGATTGCTATTAGGTTTTAAAAGGTTGCGTGTTTCGTTTCAACCAATCAGAAAACCAAATGCTAACCAACGTCAGAAAAAGGATTTCCTAATATTAGTTATCGTTATTTCTTACATATATTTAGATCCCCGGAAGGTATTCTAGTAATTTTTGACTTATATATGAGGAAGTAGAACTTTATTGGCGTGGGAGGTAGTTCTATATTAAAAAAAGAAGATTAAAAATATTTTTTTAAAACAAGCTTTCTTTCGTATTCTTCACAGCAAACCGTTTTATTTGATACCCATATCATGTCAGTGCACAAAACATAACTATTCCACTATCTTGGGCCGTCCGCTATATTGAATTTAGAATGACGTCACTTAGCTAACCATGCATTGTCATCGAAACTAAACGTGTATGCAAAATTTCATCTTAATCGGTGAAGAATAACTGCTGTAAAATTCAGTTTCAAGATTTGACCCGAACAAAATTACCCACATACATACATTACAAGTTAAATAAAAGCTTTTGAAAACATAAATAGGTACAAATCTGTTAAAACCATAGAAACCACATGCAAGTGGGCATTCCCGAGAGTTAAAACTTTACAGGTTTAAGGTAATAATATCCTTTTGGTAGAAGGTAATAATAAGTTTTATATTAAGTATTTAAGGAAATATAGTTTAATAAATACAAAATTAAATAGGTACAAATTTAGATACATACTTTAGGTTTAAAGCTCAGTAAAATATGTAACGTATCTACGTAATAGGTATAAGTTATAGTCATAGTCATTTATTCACGAACAATAAATTTGTATCTGAACAATTACACAAAAAAAAGAAATTGTCTCAAAAGCAAAAACCATTAATTTTACAATTCAATTCAATTACATACATTCCATATAAAACAGCATAATAAAAATAAAATATAATATTATATTATTTTCTTTTACATTTTCAAATATAAAAAAAAAATATAAACATTTAAAAGAGTTATATACTATTTTAAATGTTTATATTTTTTTTTTAATATTTAAAAATGTACTAAATAAGAAAGAAGATATATAAAGGATAACAATATTATTAGAAATTAGATCCACAAACAACAAAACAAAACATACGTTACATAGATCATAATCACTAAAAAATCCAATAATAATATTAAGCACTACAGTTTGTCAATGGGATACAGACATTTGTCCAATAGGAATTCCTTTAATTTTCTTTTAAAATAACCACTAGTGTGTGTGAGAGACAGAGCGGAGCTCTCAAAGTTTAACATGCGGATGATATTGCAGCATCTATTGCCATCATCTATTATTGATAGTTCAGGTTTTAAATTTAGCAATTCGTCAATTTGCATACCCAAAAATTTAACTTCACTGAAGAGCTCGATTTTGTATTCATTCATTCTCTATGTCATCTTTATTTCGGAATCCCAGGAAGGTACTTCTGCAAAATTACTAGTAGGTAGGTATACGAAGGTACTAAGTTAGAAGTTAAATATATTGGCTTCTGTAGGCTTAAACGTCAATTTGTATTGGACCTGGATAAGCGCCACCGTCTGATGACAGCAAGGGGAAACCTCTTTTTTGCAGGCAAACAGTCGCTTAGAAATAGGGTCTGGGCAAACTAACTAGCTTCATTTGTCTGACTAAAGCTTCGGTCTCACGATCGGAAAGCACCACTCCGCTGACGCATATTGCGATGGAACAAAAAATAATTCTAGATGTTTTTACACTCCGACGCCGTAGTGCGAGTTTTTTAACCTACTTGATCGATAAACGTAAAAGTTATCTTATTTCCAGAGTGTAGTGTATTATTAAAAGAGGATGATTTCAGATGATGATTTCAATACAAATTGGACCACGAATAAAATCTCGGAATAAGCCCACTGAACTAGATACAAAAGCTATACCGCATTTTTGAAAATTCGAAAGGCCCTATAAATGGTTTAATTCGAAACAATACTTTGAACTTCATTATGATTATCATCATATCAGCCGAACGAGGTCTACTGCTGGATATAGGCCTCCCCCAAGCGTCACCACATTGACCGGTCCCGTGCGTCTCGCATCCAGCGGATTCCTGCTCTCACAGGTCATCGGTCCACCTGGTGGAAGGCCTTCCAACGCAGCGTCTTCCGGTTCGCTTTCGCCACTCCAGAACTTTTCGGCCCCATCGGCCATCCGTTCTATGAGCAATGTGCTCTGCCCACTGCCACTTAAGTTTGGCAATTCTTCTGGCTATGTCGGTTACCCTGGTTCTCTTGCGGATCTCCACATTTCTGATTCGATTACGCAAGGAAACCCCGAGGATAGCCCTCTCCATTGTCCTTTGGTTGACTCTAAGCTTTCTGACTTTGAAGAAATTAAAATTAGAAATATTATCTTAACTAGCTATTTCCCGCGCCTTTGGTCCCGTGGCCATAGTGTTAGGATCAGATCAGAGATGACCTTTTAAAAATATATAAAGAAACAATTTTAGCTCTTTATAATTGTGTACTTTATAATAATATATTTAATTTCAGCTTCGAGGAGCTTAAGCAGACAATAGTGAATCAACCTAGAATTGAACCTACAGCTGCTAACATCAGCCGATATATATACACAGATGTAGATTGGTCTACGTACCTGCACAGGATGAGAGTAGTTCAGAAAGACCTGTGGGTCATAGTGGGGTGAGTACATCGTACTATGTATTTCTTTTAACATAATTATCATACTCTCGATTGGGGCGCGAACCCACATTTGCTCTGAATATTGTCTTACTTACCAAGTACTTGCATCAGTTGATTTATAAATAGTAAATTTTGTTCAAGATAATCTTAACGTTATTGGCGTGTGATGTGGAGAGTAGTGATATTAATGAAAACTTAAACTGCATATGTAATCGGATTTTTGAAAAATGAGTATTTCGAGCCAGGAATCAGACTTCCCAGAATTTAATCCTTATTAGCGATGCTACCGGATAGTGTAAATAACACAGCGTGTGTTTTTTGCCAAAATCAACGGGTTGGATGCCTGGCTAGGAGTACTTATAAAATTTCCAAAAATCGATGCAGTTTTAGTTTTTAGCATTATTGGGCCCGAGGCTCCTTTGAATGTTTGATAATCGTGTGGTATCTCTCCAGGTCGTCGGGCAGTGCGGTGGTGTGGGTAGCGCGCCGCACGCTGGGCATTGGCGTCGCTATCTTGGCACTGGTGTTGCTCGCCTCACCAGTCATGCTCCTGCTACTGCAACACATTGCCTACACCATACAGGTACGATAGGTGTAAGCATGGCCTACGAAACCTTATGGCTACGATATGACGCTGTCGACTATTATGGACAACACAGATTCAATGCATGCAGGCATGGACTGTGAAAGCCAACTTTATTGCAACTGATTAATTACATTCGTGTGGTTGACTGCTGGCTTTAACCTTTTGAGCGCCAATCTTCCAGTCTTCCAATCCCATCGGGGTATCAAAATAAAGGGTTTTAAGAGGTGATTTCAAAAACATATAACACTTATATGTTTGAATGTACTTAATTATACATACTTACTTATACGTACATATATAATTACTTGAAAAAAAAAAACAATCTGGACTGTTATACTGAAAACTCTGTGTCCCAATGTCTTTTCTTGAGGTTCGAGTAGGCACATACATATTTAAGCTCACCATACGTGCTACCGCCACCTGAAGCTGAGAGCTGTTATTAAAACGTGAGACTTGTGGTCAGTTGTCGAAACAAGCGGATTTGGACCTAATTTGAGTATACCCGATTCGTCACTGTTACCTTTTCAGTTAAACAGAACTTTAGCTGCGTGCTGCACAAAAAAGTAGTTACATTATACGTACCATGTCCACACATACTCACTCAACGATATTATGTGAAAGCAGTTATTTATTAAATATTTGTAATTCAGTATTAGTAGAAACACTTAGTACCTCAACGAGCAAATTAAAGAACTGATTTGAATATGATTGTCATGTTTTATTTCCTACCATTTTATCTTACAGATAGATAATTAGGAAAAAAATACCTACACAAAAGTATAAATATCTCAAAGCGATTCCATCTATATTCTGGTTTTTAATTTCGTAAACTAAACTCACTTTTGGGGGGTTGTCACTTTATCGTTACATAAGAATAGTATCATATCCTGACTATCCTGAGTGATCGACAGTTGATCGAAAATCGAAGTAGATCGAAAATGGAACTATTTCACGGCAAAAAATACATTTTTAAAGAAAATAAAGGCCGTTATTTAGTTTCTACTCATTAATGTCAGAATTCGTTTTATCAATCGCATTTATTTTATTGTTGATTTCATATTTAACACAATTAAAGTTTATGAACTATGCGTATGAATACTGTTATATTTAAATATATTACGTTTTTATTCATAAAACATTTGTTTACACCAATTAGTAAAATTTAATTGAGGAGTCATGTCACTACGATTCGATGAATCACTTATGATTGAGCCTTACCTACAACACTATGCTCCGCGCTTGCAACATTTAAAAAAAACATTTTTATTTATTTTTTATTTATTTATTTCAACCTTATCACATACATCTTTACAGGATTACACCCAATACGATAAATGCGCTTAACTAGAGTAAACCTAATCTAAAACATAACAGTAGATATCTAAACTAATTTTATGTTAACTTGTTTACATAACAAATTTTATCTATAACTAATTTTAAACAATGCACTCCTTGTGAATTCACCCAGAGTACAGCAGAATAGGTCCGTCTCAATAGCCACAAGGTTGAGCGTGCGGAGTGCACGCGTCAGCGGCGCCTCTCTTAACAGGTTGGTTCGACTGCGCGGCTCAACTAGCAAGCTCGGCCGCCGCCGTCGCCAGACGTACCTGTCCGGAACATACAGACACACCTGTCCTAAAACCGTTGCATTATGCACCTTCCCTCTCAATATTTTGAAAATATATGAGGTGAGTGTCAGTTCCCTCCTAACCCTCAACTCATTGTATCCTACCATACCTAAAATAAATAAAGTAGGATACATTAAGGGATAAAATGGGTAAACACCGTAATACCTCATATACAAATATCTAATAAATTTGTTCTGTACCTTCTCCAGCATGAGACTATATTTAGCTTCATGTGGAGACCAGATGACTGCGTTACATTCTAGCTGGCTCCTAACCAATGCATTATATAAAGCTATAATGGCTTTCAAATTCGTGAACCCTCGGACCGTACGAAGCATAAAGCCTAAATTTCTATATGCTCTCTTGCAGCAACGCATAACGTGGTCACGAAATGTCAAGCTGGTGTTAAAGCTTACCCCAAGTCCTTGACTTCCGTGACCCGTGTCATAGGCAAGCCATCAATATGATAGCCATGCACGATGGGATTGTGTGCACGAGAAAAAGTTATTGTCACACATTTCGAAATATTGAACTGCAACAGATTTTCTCTGCTCCAGCTCACTACCCTGTCAATATCCCTTTGTAGCTTGTCACAGTCTTCGCTCCTTTCCACTGTGAGGGACAATTTGAGGTCGTCGGCAAACAACAAACAGTGAGCGTCTTGGACTACTTCTGGTAGGTCGTTAACCACCAGGAGGAACCCCAAAGGTCCAAGGTTACTGCCCTGACTCACTCCAGACCTCGTGAAATACGGATCTGACACGTGTCCCGCATATTCCACGTACTGTCGCCTATCTCTCAGATAGCTGGCATAAAACTGGAGCGAATGTGGGGTGAAACCAACACCAGCTAACTTTGCAAGCAACATGTCATTATCGACTAGGTCGAATGCTTTTCGAAAATCGAAGTAAGCAGCATCAATTTGCCCCCCACTATCCACTGCCGGCACCAGATGAGCCATGTGGCAGAGAAGATTACTGGTGGTACTCCTTCCCGGTCGAAAACCATGCTGAGCGTCTGAGAGCTGTGCGCTAACCTGTTGATAAATAATCTTGTGAATTGCAGTTTCCAGTACTTTAGCCGGCGTCGACAATACTGACACTGGCCTATACCCATCCACAGATTTTGCTGACCCTCCCTTAGGAACAGGAACAACGCGAGTCACTTTCCATCGCTCCGGGAACACGGCAGCTTCTAGACACTTGTTATAAATGTGAAGAAGCGGCTTAGCTAGCACTGACCGACAATCCTTAAAGATGTAAGGCGGAATGCCGTCAGGCCCTGCGGAACGTTTCGGCTTCAGGTCTCGAAGCGCGCAACATACGTCCACCAATTGCAATTGGTCTAAGTGCACTCGTGCCGCTCCGTTCCCACTACCTGCTTTCTCTATAGCCGCGTCTACATCCAACACAGGTGGCTCCGCCCTATAGACCGAGTAAAAATACTCCGCAAACTCCTCCGCACACCGTTGACCTGACAATACCTCACCATCCTTCAAGATCTCCTGCGGACTTCTCCCACCTCTCCTGGATTTTGCAAAATTCCACAAAGATTTAGGATCACTCATCATTTGACTCTGAACACGGCTACGATATTGTTCCTGTGCGACTACTATCATCTTTTTAATGTTAGTTCTATACCTAGCAAAAGCCTCGTAATCGACCCTCGACCCACTTGCCTTGTACCGTTTGTGTAGACGAGCCTTGCATTTTATGTCGCGAATTATTTCACTAGTGTACCACTCAGGATAAATGTACCCCGAGTTTACACTACTTCGCTTTTTTTTGGGGACGCAGTCATCTATAACAGAATTAACAACACTATAAAAATAATCCAAACCTGTCTCCGAGTCCAACTCATACAAAGGAGTCCAATCTATAGCTGCAATTAACGAATACATTGTCAAAAAGTCGGCTTTGTTAAAATATGAACATGTATAAACATGTGGTCGTTGGAAGCTATCAGGTTTATTTCTATACTAGATATAAAATAATATTCTTATATAATACATAAATTCAAGACATCATTTTACTCACATTATCTGAGGCAACATCAAACGCTACTTTATGGAATAAATTAAAAACTTGACTCCTACCGGAAGGACTGACTCGCGATGTCAGACGTTTGTGGAAACGAGAGAGGGTGGCCTTTGTCTAGCACCAGCTAGTATTGTGATTGTTAGACGACATTACTACTTTATAAGCCCAATTTTATATAATAACATAAATGGGCTTTTGAACATTTACCCACTTACTTCACATGAGTGTAAATCAATTACACATAAATGGCTCAGTTCCCTGACTCATGAAGAGCTTGAACATCTTGTAAAAACCTAAAAAAAAAAAAAAACTGTCACACTGCCTTCCAAATCACAAAAACAGACAAACATACATTTACCTACACATACTCACACATTCACTCACGCACATACACACTACACTTACACTCTCGCTCATGTACACACACTCATATGCAAAAGTGATATAATTAGTGCTTAAGATTATTTTATTTTTTGCATGTTTTATTGGTATATCCCAAATTGTTTGTATATTTTTTATATTGTTATTCTACATATTCTTACATACATATATGTTTTGTTGTTAATATGTATACCTTGGAACGCTGTCGTCTCCCCTCTGGGTGGTGGGCGCTAATGGCCGCGACACAGTATTCCAATAAATATATTTGATAATGTTTTCGTAAATATATTGACAAGGTACCGCCATGATGTTAATGTCCTTAAACAGTTCCCTTAGAGAATCTCGCTGGCGAAGATTGAATATCGCTCTGATGGCTCGTTTTTGCAGAACAACAATTGACTGCAATCTGCAGCCCAACCCATAGTAATATACCACAAGACATTATACTATGAAAGTAACTAAAATAGACCAGTCTCGTGGTATCTATATCAGTAAATTAACGATTTTTCTTACAACATAAGCTGTCGAACTTAACCGCCCCGCAAGTGATATTAAATGAGGTACCCATTGTAACCTTGAGTCTAGCGTGATCGCCAGGAAAACCGTTTTGTCGACGAATTCTAGCTTCTCGTTGTTTAATATAATGTCACAATCATAACTTTTGACATTCGGCAAGGCAAATTTTACACACTTAGTTTTTTTTTGCATTAAAAACTAAATGATTAGCAGTGAACCAATTTAGAACTTGCTGCAATGCATTATTTCCTCGGCAAAGTTACTCGTACGTCTATTTATCTTAAAAATCAAAGAAGTTTTATTACACCATGTTTAGTTTGTTTTTCAATAGATGGGGTAAATTTTGCAAATTCAGAATTTGATAATTATCATGAGACAATTCATCTTCTAGGTCCCTAGCTTTACCTAAAGCCTTCTCATATAGATCACTGCAATTATGGAAACTGTCCGTGACTACCCGCAGTTGGTTGAAAATGGAAGACAGAAAATAACAAAAAAACAAGAGAAATAAGTATTAGTATATTATTATTCCATTTATTCATTTTATATAAATATTTTTACATTTTTAAATATTATTCTATAAAAAAATAAAATAAAAAAACATTTAAAAATACAAAAATAGTAGCCCACCGGTATCGGGAACAGGGTCCAAGCTACCGGTGGTCAGGGCTCCTGAGAGAGGAACCTCCTAACGATACGCGCCGTGTCCAGGAGTACCGCTTTCTAGATCAAGCCCTTGATCCAGCTGCCCAACGAGAGCCTCCTAAGGTGTTGGTCGAGGCTCTTGGCTATTATGCCATTGGCCGTAACGACTATCGGCACAATGATCGCTGTATTCACGTTACACATGTCGACAACCTCGCGAGCCAGATCAAGATACTTGCTTTTCTTATCTCTCAGCCTTCACGAGGTTCTTGTCATGTGGGACCGCTATATCAACAATCATTGCGCGACGCTCAAGTCGGTCTATCACCACTATGTCAGGCTTATTGGCAACAATAGTCCTGTCAGTGATGATAGACCGATCCCAACACAACGTGACATTGCCATTTTCGAGAACTGGGTCGGGCACATACTTATAGTAAGGCACTTCCGACTCCACAAGATTGTATTTAAGAGCAAGTTGCTGATGGATTATCCTGGCTACAAGGTAGTGTCTATGCAAATAGTCTCCGTTAGCCAGACTAGAACAACTGGAGATAATGTGACGGATTGATTCACCCGGCCGGTGACATGCCCGACAGATGTCAACCGTGCCGTCCTTCACAATGTATTTCTGGTAGTTGTTCGTCATCATAACTTCGTCCATAATCGCAAAGATAAAACCTTCGGTTTCCCCGAAAAGGTCACCAAATCGCAGCCAGGCCACGGACGCTAAAAGATCTACATCGGGCCCATGTAGGACCCGAAAGAAGCGTCCGTGAAGCTCCTTGCTCTGCCATACATATAGTAGTATATTATTATTAATAATAAAAAATATGTAGCGAAATGAGGTGGGCTGCTGAATTGGTTTGAAAAGCTAACTATTTTGTGTTTTTTACTTTTGATTGCCTTACAGCTTTAATTTTTATTTAATGTTGGTATGGTGCCCAAAATATGAATGAATGATTTATTGCAGTTTTATAGTTTAATTATGAAAAAAATCATAAACGTTTGTTATTGAAAGTTAAGAATCAATTAATAGAACTAAATAACTGGACTTGAATGTTGGTTTTGTTTCGTTTTCTACGCTGTCAACGAAACGATTTACATGCACTACAGAGTGCTAAATCAGCAAAATTTTTACGTTTAATCTAAAGGAGAGCCTGTTAGAAAGTTAATGTGAAAATTGTGTGCTATAATTATAAAACCTAAGTGAACAATACTCCCCATATAATTTCGTAGTTCGGTCGACCGGTAACCGGGTAAATCGGGTTACCGGTCGACAGCAGGGCAAAACTCTTATGGAAAACAATAATCCTGAGTATTTATGCCGTTTTGTTGTATTTTTACTTATAATTACATCCTAATTTCACATAAGTACTGATTAAATTTAATTTTAAAATACGTAGCACAAATTTGACATGTCACTTGGCCAGTGTTACCAGAAAAAAATATATATATACATACTTAATAAATATTGTAATATTAATTTAATTGGAATCATCCGTAAAGGGCACGTGTGTTACATGTACCTACCTAGAAACTGTTGGTCGCTGAAAATAAAAATATTGTAAATTTTATTAGGGTAAAATCGTTGTTATTATCCAATATAGCTCATCGCATGAGGTCTCTTTCATTTCAGACGTTCACCCACTCAATCGAGCAGAGCACACAGAAGCTGGTAGCAGAGAAACAGAAGAGTGATCTGCTGTTATCCAGAATGCTGCCTCTACCTGTGTTGAGGAGATTACGGGCACAGAGAGCGGTGCCAGCCGAAGCCTTCGACGCCGTCACGATATTCTTCAGCGATATCGTTGGGTTCACCAACATATCGGCCAGTAGTACTCCCATGGAGGTGATAAACATGCTCAATATGCTGTACAGGTCCGTTGGCTAAACCACGTTCCATCAATCTTGTAATTGTTAAATCAAAGACGATTAACTGAATCCTACTTCACTTCTTCTTTTCGAGTCGATGATACTTCTATGATATACTTGACTTCAGTAAAATACCACTTTATTTGCGGCATGCGGTAGGTTCTTCTTTGGCATTGATGTAGCTCGTAACAGCTTATTCTATAGAAGCTTAGGTAATATTTGTCTTTTTTATGAAGAGTCTAAATAGGTCGATACATTTAATTCCATAATTTTCTCCACTAAAAAGGTGAGATCATACAGAAATACGGTTTAGGAGAAAGCAAATTTTAAATAAAAATTATAGGTTTAGAAAAATGTGAACAAAGATATATTGAATTGGGTTAGAAATTTTTTTTAGGCTGAAAAATCTTCGCTCGTATATCGAAAATCAGATTCCAAAATTCTTTCATTTTACAGTCATTAAGCTAACTTTTAGAAATAACCGATATTGGTTGCACTAAATGTTGACACCATATTTTGATGAATGATAGCGGTTTTGAAATTGTCCCTGAACCCATTGAGGTAATAATGTAGTACGTAGTACATATTATAATATCTCAATGCTGAAACCTTGGTTCATTGTTACCCAGTACATTGTTTGAAAGCAGCAACAAAAATTTAACTTTCTTAATGTATCTTTATTTGGCCGATAAAATCCTTAAATGACGTTTTCAGTAAATTTAATTTTATAAACGGAAATATCGAATTTAATCAAATTCCATTATAAAAAATAATCTGAATCTAATCGGTCGTCAAATTATTACATGGTTACGAATGGTGTTATGACATAATTGAAACATGTCAAAACCAAAGACAAGTGACATTCTATCATCGAAAGCGTCACCATATCGATTGGAAAAAAGTAAAAATTAATGGGAATGCCAAGCACTATCGAAATGTCACGTAATCAAACCCTTTCATTTTGGCTAACCATCGCTTTCGCTAATATGCTTTGTCTAGAGCCTCTAATATAGCCGTTATTGTGCTGAAAAGTCAAGGATCATTAATTATTAAACTTAAACGTATGTACTATTCATAAAGTTAGGTTACAAAATTGCGGCCCTCTGCCGCGTTATTGCCGTAAAACGGTTACTTTCTAAAGCAATTTTCCTTAGCAAGAGCTAGGTTTGAAAATTAATAATATACTGAGGAATAAATGGTGTTTTGTTAAATCGGTTTGACTGGCCTAGCAACAGGAAGCAAGGGAAATAATTAACAGGATACATTAAATAATGTAATACGGGGATAGGTACCTACTGACATTGTTGCGGTTTTAAAACAATGTAGGTAGTAGGTAATTAGAACTGGGAGAGAATTTACTTGTAATTACTACTGTATGACAAGTAAATTTACAGTAATTACAATTTCAGGGATAATTCCAAAACCACTATCATTCAATATTGTATTATAAGAAATACGTTGGTGCATTAATACGATTGATGTTTCCGCTCGTGCGTGGCATTGTTCACATCATGGCTTTAATCAACCATTTTTTTATTTTTCATTTATTGCTTTATACATTTAATAGCAAACTGATTTGACTTATACAGGCTGGGCAAAAAATCGGGTCAGTGCCAACTCAACCCGATTTGACTCAACCCGAAGAATAATACCTGCAAATTTCTGTTTTGGTAGGCGTAAAAACGTCGATGTACAGTCAGGCAGAAAAGTGTTGATTTAACGCTTGCATCACAGAGAAAGTTAAATTTAAATAAGTTTGGATAAACAAATAAAAATTTAAACAAGTAAGTACTTATGCTTATGCATTTTTTGAAGTATCTGGTTCGCACTGTGGAGATTGTGCACTGTGTATTTGTACACTGTCAGAATTGCAAACTAATTTTACTTGACCACTGCACTTCAGTCCCGTTGTTTTATTAACACAGGCCCACACTGTGAAATCTTTATTTTTTCGATGCAGCCGGTATACATGACCGACGTGTATAAACTTTGGCCACGTTGATTGGAAATTACTTATAATTTTTACGCACTCTGCCCTGAGAAACCCCTTCACCTGCCATTGTGAATGACAAACTAACCATACATACTTTACTTTCTTATCATACCCTACACAATTTTATTTTTGCTGTGCTAAAAAAAGTTTGAACTATACCGTAATGAGTCGCTTCGTCTATTGTTTCCAAAAAACCGGTTTAAGCTATCTTTATTAACCTACATTTTTAAACGAAATCTCTGAGTAACAGGATAAATAATGTATCATAACAAAATATTAAATATTCTATGCATAATAAATTAAAGTTATTTAGAATTCAGTATCTTTTTGCCTGACTGTACAAATGGCACTGAATTGGTAGTAACAATCTGGTATTATTCTTCGGGATGAGTCGAACCGGGTTGAGTTGGAACTTACCCAAAAAATCGTGGCTCACACGAAACAGGCTGATAGTAAGGGAAAAAAAGAGCAAATTTTTTTCTTTATGACCTACTGCAAATATTGTCCAATTTTTGCAGTAGTAGTCCAGTCTGTATATCTAACATTTCCGGTTTAGTAATCAGGGTATCCTGTGACAACGGCTACGCTTCTCTACTGGGTGTACGGGAAAGGTGCGATCATATTTTAAAGGCTGCTTCTGCCCATGTATATTCCAAGAAAGCTGCTTTCTCCAAGATAGTCATCGCCAATTCCAAAAAAATTGGTCATGTGATGCTGCCGTTCCGTTATAACTTTCTTCCATTTTGTCCTGCTGCCCCTTGTCATGTGTCTTGTTCATCGCTATTTCAACTGTCTTATTTACTTTACTATGTCATAGTAAATTAACCACTTAATCAATGACAAAGCTGAATTATGTTCAAATGCTCTAGACCAAGTGTTAATCTATCAGTGATGTCGATTGTCGAAATGTAAGAGATTGATAAAGTGACATTTCAATAGCGTTTTGAAATCCCACACATTCTTGACATTTTATCATTCGTTACTGTCGCTTTCACAGCCTCTATTCGTCACTTTCTGCGTATGTGGGCGCTAGAACAAATCCTTATCGGAAACAGCGATTGGTTAATGGAAAGCGCATTTCAATCCCATACATATTCGTCAAACGTTATCGCTGATGAAATGAAACTTTGTCGAATCTCTAGACTCTAGAGGATCTTGTCTGCGATATAGGTACTTACTGCAGGATACCAGCTATGCTGAAAAGTTTACGTAGCTAGTTTGTGTAGATTACATTTTCTTTCTTTCTTTTCTTTAAGTAATACCTACTTTAAATTTTATTGTGTTAGGTTAGGTGACTTCCACGTTATCTGTACGGTACATTTGCGGACGTGAATCGCTGTGAATGTTACCGGCTAGGTACAATTTCATACAAATCGACTTTATACCTATGTTCGTACGTGGGGCACCATTGTGTGAATATCAGACACGCGTCATCGTTAGAAACTACATTAGGGAAAACTACTTAATTAATCATTAATTAAAGCAAATTTATCGTCCTAATGTGTAAAATATGCCAAATTAAGTTACATCTTTCGTTGTTTGAACAACTCATCTAGACTATAGTCCCTACTAATTCTAGCCATAGTAACAACAAGGCAAGTGTGAAAAAGGAAGAGGGGAGGTTCATGCCCATACAGGCTAACGAATAAAAGTCAAAACCAGTAATTGAGCGGCCTATTTTCGGCAGAGGTCTAGTTTTTTTGGAGTAATTTTTGGCAGTCGCCAGATTTAGGGAAAACTGAAACTTTACAAAACTCAATTTGACGATTTTCAAACCCGTTTGATTTAAGGAACACCCATAATTTCTTCGTCAGATTTGCCTGTTTATATTAATAAAATGGAACGAGTAGTTTTTTTTTGGAAATCCCAAAGGGTTCCGATCTGAGACTTTTCAGATATATTTTTAGTGTTCCCTCAGCAAGCCGCATGTACTCAGATATCAAATTATCGCTCTGAATATATAAACCCAGCACATAAACCCAGACAGCTCCCCTTTTGTCATTGAGAATACAACGGTGGGTAGGAGAATAAAACTCCAAGTTAAGTTTTCTCGCAGCAAACCAGCAAACGAATTAAAATATTAGTTCCCAGTAGCCAGCTGTTTTAATAACACATTACAATATAACAAGCCGCAAAATACAGAGAAATGATGTAAGATGAAAGAGTGTAATATATGTTGCAATAATATCCAATGGTGTAATATAATGAGTGTTGGTATGTTTGTGCAGGTTATTTGACGAGAAGATTACTCACTATGATGTCTACAAGGTGGAGACTATCGGCGACGCTTACATGGTCGTGTCGGGGCTGCCGCAGAGGAACGGTAAGCTAACAAGATCATCTTCTTCCTCTTGGAACAGTTCATGCCGTAGAAAAATATGAGTCGGTCTCCGGACCGGGACCTCTTCAGGCTTGTCTATGCTGCGGATAACCTCTCGCTTCCGGTAGTGATTCAGTCATTGGTCGGAATAGAGAGCGCGTGGGACGCCGCATTTTCCTTCTGCTAGGAAGTGATGGTAGCAAAGGAGGCGGCGGCGGCGGAAAGGCAGTGGGAGAATACAAACTCACTCCCTATTCGTAGTAGAAGTACTGGACAGTGGAAGGCGCGAAATGATCTTCAGCCGGCGTATAAATAAACACATTTTGACCTAAATAATACTGTTATAACACCAAACAGTCTAGTCTAGGTACTGATTATTATACAGACAGACTATGATACAGTTAACACTATTTTAGGAGCTAGGGGGATTAACTTTGGTATAATGTGACCTGCATGTAGACCTTCTTATACTTGGGATGTCCGTTGCCGTCTGTTTTACATTTAAACCAAGCTAATCCAGCTAATAGTAGTTAGTCTGTGTCTTCTGATAGTCACAACCTGGGATCTTCTAGTTTTTAGTCGTGTTTCACCGTGACCACAACTTCGCTTACCAAGGAGAGATAGTGATTAAATGTGATCCAATAAATAAATAAAAAATGCTACCTACATTGTTTGTTGTACTTCATGTTCCGAATAAACATGTTTTAGTTATTTCCCAGGCAACCGGCACGCGTCTGAGATAGCGGACATGTCCCTATCGCTACTGCGCAGTCTGGAGGGTGCGTGTGTGCCGCACCGGCCGGGCGCGCCGCTCATGATTCGCGCCGGCGTCAACACGGGCCCGTGCGTGGCGGGCGTGGTGGGCACCACCATGCCGCGCTACTGCCTGTTCGGAGACACCATCAACACTGCTAGCCGCATGGAGAGCACTGGCGAAGGTACGCATCCACTTCCCCATAATCATTCACTAGTCGTCATCTCAGAAGTCACCTCTGTAGTAATGCTTCGTTGGTTTCGCGGTCGGCAGGGCAACTATAAGCATGGGACAAAGAATCAACTCTAATATTGTCAGAATTTATAAATATGTAATTTATTAATTATCTATATTTCCCACGTCGATGGGTAGTCACCACTGAGATTGGCCGCCGTGTCAGAAAAACGTCCTGGAAGAAAAAACTGTTGCCGAGAAAATAACAATGTGCTGAAAAACGATACCAACTTCCGAAACGTTAGTTTTTTGCACCTTATTAGTGTTTTGCTTTAGAAGCTGGTTTATTTTTTACCGGCTTCATTGTGAAAATGATTTTATTTCTCTCTTTTTAGTTTAAGTAGGTACCTTATCACAAAAAAAATTGCAGGTTCTAAAGTACTTTTTTTGAAGTCGGCAATTAATAGTCACACCTTTTATAGCCTTATCATCTTTCACACAGTCCATCCGTCGTTTCTTTGGTCATCAACCTGACCATTATTTCAGCCCAACATGCCTCCTAAATCCTTCGCATCCAGCGGATCCCGAGCCATCCACATTATGATACCTATCCTTAAAATTACTTGTGTAAAAGAATCCTACCGAACTTGCTGTTTATTCTAAAGTTAAAAAAGTGACACTATATATAACTATAAATACATAACTACTTATTAAACTATGATTTCTTCCACAGCTATGAAAATCCACATTTCATATACAACGAAACTAGCACTCGACGAGATTGGGAACTATGAGTTCGAGACGAGAGGTCCCGTCAATGTTGCGGTAAGAATACCTACCATTTTATCTCTCCAGCCCCGTGTCAAAACAATAATGCTTCGACTGTGAAGAAGGGACATATGTATACAAGTCATATGCATCTGTCCCTAAAACACACTGTAAATAACCAACCTTGCTCTAAGAGGTTATGGTCACCCACCTGATCTGATGCCCCTTAAAGAAGCATAGTTTTTTTTGACGCTAGACCCCGTTTGTATTATATTCAACATTATAACGTTTTCAATGAAAACCACCTTAAAATTGCGAAAAATAATAAACTGTTTAATGCGTTACGAATGTTGTATTCACAAACTAAAATCGACAAAATCATTTGTTCAAAATTAGATCTTACCTTAAGTTTGCCGTATAGAATTAGTTCCCTGAATTTGATCCTTATTTGCGGCACTACACTACCAGATGGTGTAATAATACAGCATGTTTGTTTTAAATTAATAGGGTTCTATTCCTGGTAAAGATAATTTATTTTTCAACAGTCCAATGATGCAGTATTAGTTTTCATTAAAAACGGGCCCGTGAAAACTTTAAGTGAAATTCACTATTTCTCATAGTTTAGGATTTGGCCATCCTTTCCACTTGAACACTATAAAATCTATGTTTTCGAAATATCAGAATATTATGTATACCTACATATTATTCTGATATTTCGAAAACATTACTGTGCTTCAACCGTGCAATATAGTCTTTTCGTCTAAGTTGGTGTCGTATACCGTTACCGTTGTTTACCATTTCCGAATTCTGAGCATGGTCCATTTGATGGGATTCTTATGTGTGGTCTTCATGTATGTACTCCTAGTGTTTGGTATGCAGGGCAAGGGTTGCATGGAGACGTACTGGCTGGTGGGCAAGGAGGGCGGCTTCCGCAGCGAGAGCCCCCGCGGCCCCCAGCTGCAAGACTACCACAATAACCTCATGGAGTTGCTCATTCGGTCCTAACTATTATAATAATACAGTGAAACTTGAAATAAAATTTATTTCTTGTTTGTTTTGTTTGATTTAGTATCGTTTTCAGCCTCCTTAACATGTAAGTTTAAAAGGATTGGTTTATAGGGCTTAACATACTAAAAGGATAGGCATAAGACAATAAACTATAAAATACCAGACAATGACCTGCACTAAGAATTGCCATAACTATCGATCCTGCGAGAGGAGAAAAGAACCTACAAAAGTGTGATGCTATTACTTTCATAGAAAACCTACATCTTACTAATATTATAATAGCTAATTTATGCAACTGTTACGTTATGGACAGTCTTTTTTCGGTACAAGCGTAGCGCGTACTGAAATAGGTGGGCACGAGTTATTAAAAGTCCAATAACGTACAGTTGCATACTAGCTATTTATGCAACTGTTACGTTATGGACGGTCTTTTAATACGAGTGCCATTTTTCGGTACAAGCGTAGCGCGTACCGAAATAGGTGGGCACGAGTTATTAAAAGACCAATAACGTACAGTTTCATACAAGATTTTATCTACGAAGGAAGGAATAAAACACAGATATAGACAAATAAGTATTTCAGGAACTGTGTATTTCATTTCTCATATACATGTCTTGATTTTTCTGGTAGTAAATTATTTGTAGCCGCAACTGCTCTATTTGTTATATCTGGTGGTGTATTTTCAATATCACTTGATGTTGAAGACATTTTTAATAAAATTTGGAATAAAATTTCACTCAGAAATTTTTTCCCGCGACCACTTTTTAATTTATTTTTTTATTTAGTCTTTATTAGGTATAAGGCAAAGATCTTGTAGCCGCAGCAGCCAAATAGTATACGATACTTTTGTTCTAAAGTTGTTCCATTTTTAAAAACATCATTTACATTGTCTCGATTTCGAAGTAATATTATAGGTACCTGGCTGTATGTTCAGAATATCTTTGCTTGTGTTTTAGAATTTATGACGATTCGCATAATGCAATCCGATGTCGTTATGGGTATCATAATGAAACCGCTGTCAATTTTATAATTCGAATATAACGAAACCGAAGTAGATAAAAGATTTTATCTACGAAGGAAGGATTAAAACACAGATATAGACAAATAAGTATTTTTAATATCAACTTAACTACAAACTGACTATTGTTTATTTATATGTAGATTTTGTATTGTAAAATTATTAAAATAAACAGGAATTGCAGAATTACAGGCTGAACTTGTAGATGGGCCTGGAGACATGTAATGCGGTACATTTATGTTAACTTTGTTTAATGTATTTTCTATAGAATTAAATATTGTATTTGACACCTTTACTTTATTTTGGATAGATTCATTAACATATCCCTCAGCTACAGCCGTGGACGTCCACCCTCCATGGCATTTCAAACTGGTAATATCACCTCCAGCATCTACTAAGATAGTGGCAGAGCTCCGGCGGAAACAATGGCCCGTGTATAAATGGGTATTGGGAAGTTCTAAATACATTGCAATTTCTTTACCCAAACGGCCAAATTTATTAATGCCAACCCGTTGTCGTGTGCATTTTCCACGCTGTTATAGTAACAGTTCGCGTAGTTTTTGTTTTTGAATTAGGAATAGTAACGATAAGAGTTGATTCCAACTGTTTCACATTTTGAAATTCCAGCTGATGTAGCTCAGCACGACGACAGGCTCCCATCAATCCAATAATGAATGCAACCTGCAAATTAAAACATAGAGTTATTACCGATTTTTTTAAGAGAACCATTCTTAAAATAATAAGTTTACAAACTACTTTCTTACCTTCATGAACAGATATTTAGTAGGTGCTTCATTCAGGAACATTCTTATTTGGTCTGGTGTGAATGTTTGCGATTTTTTCGCTTTATAAGGATTAATATAAATAATGATAATACTTTGAAAGGTCAATTTGGTGTTTAATGTTGAGCATGTTCCTTAACATAGAGTAGCGCTTCCAAAGCGAGGATGGTTTAAAGTTTTTTGAGATTTCCTCAAAATATACCAACAAGACGTTTTCAAAATATGATGTGCTTGGAATATTGTTACGTTCCCGCCATATCACGAAATCTTCATAACATTTCTCATATACATGTCTTGATTTTTCTGGTAGTAAATTATATGTAGCCACAACTGCTCAATTTGTTATATTTGGTGGAGTATTTTCAATATCACTTGATGTTGAAGACATTTTTAATAAAATTTCACTCAGTTTTTTTTTCCCGCTTCCACTTTATTTTTTAGTTAGTCTTTATTAGGTATAAGGCAAAGATCTTGTAGCCGCAACAGCCAAATAGTATACGATACCTTTGTTCCAAACTTGTTCCATTTTTAAAAACATCATTTACACTGTCTCGATTTCGAAGTAATATTATAGGTACTTGGCTATATGTTCAGAATGTCTTTGCTTGTGTTTTAGAATTTATGACGATTCGCATAATGCCACCCGATATCGTTATGGGTATCATAATGAAACCGCTGTCAATTTTGTAATTCGAATATAACGAAGTAGATATATGTGTATGTTTGTTATGAATGAAATTTTGCAGTGAGATAGATTATAGTCTGAAATAGCACATAGGCTACTTTTCATCCCGGTATAATGTTCCCTTAGGATAAGAAAACAATTTTCACGCGGGCGAAGCCGCTGGCAGAAGCTAGTAATACCCATTATAAATTCGAAGCTCTGTCTGTTACCTTATCACGCTTAACCCCTTGAGTGGCTGAAACGTGGATACACGCGAGACGTGGGGAGGCCACGCCAAAAATCGACGGCCCATAATGGAAAGTTTATCCAATTGGGGTACAATACCATACTCAACAATATCTTACTTGAACAATATTATCCTACCCACACAATAATATTATAACCCATTTTATAGGGAAAAAACTTAACAATTGGCAACCCTTCCAAACACACATGGATAAAAATGTGGCTTCACTTTTGATGTTCGCGGCGCGCCGTCTATCTTTTTTTGTTGCTCTGAGTTTCTATGATGAATAATATAAAAATAGACTATTAAAAAAAAATTAAAACAACTTCAAGATAGAAATTACTGTGATTGATATTATTAAGGTGTAAAAAATTACATTTTCCTTCGTTTGTTTGGTGCCTATTTAATGATTCATCTATTGAACAAATGAATTAAAATTGCAAATAATTACTGCGACTCTTTATATACGCACACATTCCGCTCTGAGCAGTCGAGAAGTGAGCACGCCAGCTCCTGTTACTCTCACCATGAAGTTGTTTGTTATGTTTGTCGTGATGGTCGCATTACTCGCCGCGCTGTGTTCGGCCCGACCAATTGACAGTTCAGCTTCCGAGCAAACAGACACTTCAGTTAATATACGAGTTAAAAGACAAAGTTCCATTGAAGTAGGAAAACGTTGCAAACTGTGCCCAGGAAATCAAATTAATTATAATTCGCATTGCATGACCTGTGATTTGTAAGTACAATGGTTTTTATGTAGTTTTATTTTGTATCGCCCGCCGGCTAATGAGTGAAATATTCTTTTTTTTTATTTATAGTTATTAAATATTTTCTAAGCTGTTTTTCTAAGCTGTTTGGAAAATTTGAATTAAGAATCTGCTTGAGATTTTTATGAATGATTTTAGATTGTTATTTGTGTTTTATTGTTATTGTTTTTAGTCATTATTAAACTAATAAATTAAATTAAGCCGAACACGGCTTAAATAGGTTGACAAGTGGACTTTCGAAACTTGCAAAAAATATTCAAAATTGGCGTCTGGATTATCGTTATTTTTTTTCATTCATGTCATCCAGACAATTTGAAATTTCTGCTAGTAGGCTTGTCAACCTATTCACACCAATTGCGGAAATGATGGCTACTCCGCTGTAGGTATGTCATGTAACTGTCTTTGTTTGGCGACGACGTAAAATTTGTAGCTTTGACTGTATTTAAAAAAATAAAGATATATATCAAAAACAGTAATAAAAAGACTAAAACTTTAAAATAAACCACTTCTAAACTATGATAATAAAGTTAATTAGCCTTTAATTTTAATATATAGTTTTACAAAAACAATATTCTAAATGGTATTATTTATGTTTTAGTTACCTGGATCTCACGGGAGCAGATGATTGTCCAAAATGTGATCAATAATAATTATAAGAGCTCTGCAAACTGACGGATTCTGACCCAGGCTGCGTTTACAAATCTCCAAAAACAAAGAATGGAAATAAATCTTTATTGTTAGATTTATGAAAATGGTGATTTTATTTAAATATAATTATGTAAAACCACTCCTCATGGAGTTAGACTGTACTTTTTATAATTAATAACTTCGTATAAGCGATCAAACTTTTCGATGCGTTTAATGCTGCTTTACGGTACTATAGAATTCACAGACAGGTTATCACGAAGGACGGATAGGAAGATATAGAAGGTCGTGAAAAGGAAGCTGCGGAGGCCACATCGTATCGTGCTGTTACGCTATTTAAATTGATAGCTTTAACCGTTCAGCCATTACAACATAACATGGTCAGGTCAAAACATAGTTTAAATTACTTCAACAAAATTTCTTTTAAATAAGCTGAGAAAAACAGGTGACTCACACGTTTTTAAATTATTTTATTCTTCTAAACTGGGAAAATATACTTCTACCGAATAATTAGGTATGCGACCATTAGCCGATGAAGAACTCTGCAGCAACATATTGGCTGCTCTTGCGATTATCAAAGTAATTATTACAAACGGTAACATTTTTCAGGAGGAACAGAAATTACAAAAACGCTTAATTAAAGCGTACCTATCCCTATAAAACTTGAAATTAGTCTCTAAAATTTGTAAATTAAATAGGTTCAACTGATATGGAGCAGTATTTACTGAGTTTGATTTTAATTCTGTTTTAAATTTATGTTTATGAAATTGCAAAAAAACGGCTAAATTAGTTTTACCACTCAATGCCAAAGTATCAGAGTGAGTAGTGATTTATTGGGCATTCTATTCCACCTTTCGCTTCCTACGGCTCACTTTGTTCGCCTTCGTCGCTTTCGGTGGAATAGAACGCCCAATAATATAAATGAAATACTCGTTTGGTTACGAATGGAACGAAAAGTTTATCGATGGCTTACCTCAAATTCAATCCTCGGATTATTTAATTATACTCACCAGCTTAAATCAACTATAAAGCTTTATACGTTAACATAATCAGGTGTATATTGAAATGAACCAGTAACCTAATATTCAGGACAGATTGTCTCATTTCTCTCCACATACTTAAGGATGGTGCAATGCCGCTTAGGATAACACACATACCCGTTTCGTGACCAGATTGGCTCAAGGAAATCTGAACTTTAGGATACCGCATACATTAAACTAAATTTAGGACAGATTGTCTCATGTCTATCCACAAAAGTAAAATAGGGCACACCCTTAGGCCCACACACATTTTTTTTCTGTGACCAGTTTGGTTTGAGGACATCAAAATTTAAATTTAACACATTACTATGATACAACCTTATACATCAATATGTAACAATCAAGTGGTAAGCGTGGTCATACGGATTACAGATACTCGATCCTTGCCATGCATGCATAAAGCTAAGGCGCGGATACACGTGTCAACGGCAACCGGATTAGAAACGTCTCTCACAATATTTATTCTAGCGTACAGACTGTGTGTAAATCCGTTGCTGTAGACTCCGTTTACGGTATCCGTACCCGGTTGCTACGTAGGTGTAAATCCAACGTTTTTAGTGAGACAACTATGCTCACAAATTTACTTTCAACGCCAAGCGAATTCAAAAAATCTATAATATGTACTAACCTACAATAATTAATTTGACTGTTGTTAGTTTCACCTCTCACATAAACTTAATTGTTAAGAAAAATATTCTCAACAAACCAAAAGCCAAATCAAGAGCTGAGGTTCATGAACATGCTCAGAATGGCTTTAATATGGTGTCTAATTGGCTCAAAAATAATCTTCTCACACTGAATTCAGATAAAACCAAATACATTTTATTTACACTGAGGAATACTAACACACCGCTTACTAACCTAAATATTTACGGGCATAACTGTAACACGTACGCTGACACTGCATGTTCTTGCCCCACTTTAGTTAAAGCTGACAATTTGAAATATCTAGGTATCACTATTGATTCCAATCTAAATTTCCGTAAACATATCGAGTTACTATGTACTAGAGTGCGCAAATTAATATATGTTTTTAAGAATTTACGTAACATAGCTGACTTTAAATTAATTAAGCAGATTTATTTAGCTTTGTGTCAATCCATTCTTACCTACTGTACTAATTCAATTTTACTCCCCCTAGAACGTGCTCAAAGAGCAATTCTAAAGATTGCTACCCACTCGCTAAGTCCCTTCAGGACACGGCAGTCAGAAGGAGTCGGGAGCAGGGTGGTTGGCCTTGGTAGATAGCCTAGCCAACCCCTGTCTCTGCCCCACAGCGATTCACCTGGCACGGTCGGGTGTCTCAACCCCGGCGTGCCAGACTTTCGGTACACAGGAGGAGGGTGGCCCACCTTCGGTGGGTTCACCGGTACCCTAGGACCACTGCCACCCAATAAGATTGGTGGCAGGATATCAAGCTTAGGGCTCACCAGGAACACACCTCCCAGTCTAACCCGGCTGGGAGGGTAGGCTTTCACACACCCCGGGCACACCCACCCGGGGAAGACCTGTAACGATGCCTTCAGCACAGGTACAGGCGGCTATCAAGCTTGTTAGAGAAAGGCTTACCCAAGATTGCCAATTCCGATATATATGGTAATCCCATGTGCATAATTATAGATCCCGTCCGATTCGGACCCGACCGAGACCGAGGCCCCTGAACCTAGCACGGCCCCCGTGCCATGTGTGGAAAAGGACTCGCCAAGGTCACCCTCCCCACCCGTCAGGTCCACTTCCGGGCCTAGATCACCCACCCTTTCCCAGGGTGAGGTACAGGTAGTCAAACCCATTTCACCCCTTTCTGAGAGAGATCGCAGCCCTCTCAAGTCCCAACCTTCGGCCGTCGAGCCTAATTCACGTGTCAAATCATGGAGAGACCCCCCCTCTGCTAGCGAGTACAGAAAGTACAAAGAGCGCATAGCTTCCCTCCATAAGTCCTCTAAAAAGTCCAAGTCCAAGTCCAAATCGTGGGCTGAGGACGAATGCGATTCCCCTATGGAAGAAGCAACCAATCTTAGCACTGATGACGAATGGGAAGCTTTAGCTGACCAGGGTGAATCAGTCGCTGACCCAGACAAACCCGATATGTCAGAGGATTACGATACCGTGTCCTTTTCCGACTCCTCCGATCACGACTCTTACAAAAATTCTGGAGGTAAGAGGAAAAAGAGGAAGAATCCCTCTCATGCTACCAAGGCCAAAAGGCGGTAGCTTTAACCTCTTCCCAGACAGTTCTGCCGCCGGCCTTGCCCGACAGGCAACCCTCCCCCGCCACCGCTAGTCCTTCTCAGCGGATAAACCGCTCGCCCAGCCCCGTGGTCACAATAAGTACCACACAGAAGAACAATGCACGGAGCCTCCCAGCTGCGTGCTTTGTGGCCAAGTCGGGCACCCGGCTAATTACCGTGGTTGCCCAAAAGCCCCAAAGATAGCGCCTAAAATGACCAAGCGCAATGACGCGCGCCAAGCGCGCGTATCCCCTACCTCCCAACTTCCCCCCAGACTAGCCCCTCAGAGGACTTCACCCTGGGGTAAGCTGAACCACCAAAGTGTGGGCCCTCAGTCTTACTCCCAGCCAATTCCAGCGCTGATGGCCACTCCCATTGCTCACCATTGCTGATGCCCCCCGCTGCCCCTATGACCGCACAAAGCCAGAAGGTGGCTTCCACCACCCCTGCCGCTAAGTGCCCGCCCCCTGCCGCCCCCTCAGGGCGAAAGTCATATTTGAGCGTTGCTGAAAACATAATCAACGCGTATTCCATATTTATGTCCCCTCAAGCCTGTGCTCTGGATGTAGAAATCCGGAATGCAGGCTCTCTCAATCCCGTTGCATGCGCTCACCTCTTTTCGAGGTACGAGTCCATAACTAAGGAGCTCGATAGCCTTATCTACAAGGACGGTCAATGGGTTCGTAAATAGTACGAACTCTCTGTCCATACAAACTTAGATACAAATTCGTTCCGTCCTCGCCGCAGAGGCTCGTCGCGTAATCCTTTTCGATTCATATATGCCAGCCCGCGTGCTGAGCCATAGTTAAATGCCAGTTAGATATTTATTGGAGTTTCTTGTCCGTTCTTCGCTTTTCCGAACGCATGGTAGAATAACTTTATTAGATCCGGCCTTACCCTTTCCCCCCAGCGACGCCCTGAGCCGAGGTCCGACCCCAACTGGGGTAGCCCTTTACTGTCTGCCGCTTTAGGTTTTGTATTTTGAAGCCTGGCCGGAGGCTAAGAGATTAGTCTCCACAGGGTAGCCCGGTTAAGCATACGTCAATCACTTTGACAGTTTGCGAGAAGCCACTAATAAAAAAATAAAAAAACAACTGTAAGACAAGTACTTAGAGTTTAAAATTGAAATAACCTATTTTCTTGCTGAATTAGTATTTTTTGTGTATATAAACGAATTAATTTTAATAAATAAATTACATTCGCTCCAGAATCTTCAAAGTGACAAGTAGTACTAGCGGTGCTTTAAAATCGACTTTCTAACATGTAAGTAAGTAATTTATAATTTTAAATATGTACCTAGTCATAATGCTCCGCTCCGGACCTGGTTTTGTTATTTGTAACAATTTATATGGTTATCATGTGTCAATCCCTACCCTATTCCGATTTTAGATTTATGAATAGACATGAAATTGATTTTTTCATTTGAACTTAGCAGATATCAGTGCTACCGCGGAAAACGGATACATTCTTGAAGTTGATTTAATATATCCAAGGAATTTGCACATGGGACACAATGGTTTTCCTTTTTGTCCAGAAAAATGAAAAAAATGTTAATACCAAACTTGTACGATAAATATCACTATGTTATTCATTACGTATATTTAAAAAAATGTTTACAGTACGGTTTAGTATTGAGAAGGATCCATCGCGCTATTATATTTAAGCAAAGTTGTTATTTAAAACAATATATTGATATTAACACTCAGTTACTTCAAAAAGCAGAGTCAACGTTTGAACAAGACTTTTTAAAATTATTGAACAATAGTATTTTCGGCAAGACCTTGGAAAATAATGAAAATCGAATAGAAGTAAAATTGGTGTGATTCAAACAATAAAACGAAAAAGACCACTTGTGCTGAGAAATTGATAGCTAGTCCATATTTTCATAGCGCTTCTGTTTTTTCTGATGATCTAGTGGCAATCCAAATGAAACCTGTGCGTATTAGAGTATTAGGTTTCGCAGTATTAGAATTATCTAAGACTCATATGTACGACTTTCACTACTCTATCATAAAACTTTTTTATGGTAACCGAATTGAATTTTGCTATACTGACACAGTCTTGTGTATGATGCACAGAGTGATGACGTTTATAAAGACCTCAAGCTCCATTTTCTAAAATATTTTGTTACCAGCAATTATGACTGTAACAATGACTATAACTTACCAATTATTAATAAGAAGGTTCCAGGACTGTTTAAAGATGAAATGGGTGGCAACATTATCAAAGAATTCGTAGGACTGCGCTCAAAGCTTTATTGTATTAAAATGTTTAATAAAACAATTAAAAAGGCAAAAGGTACAAAAAAATGTATCACTATAAATTTTAATATGTTAGATTATAAAAATGTTTTGTACAATTGCAATGTTATTTGCAAAAAAAAATGTATTGGTCAATAAAAAATGAAATATTCACACATGACGTAAATAAAATAGCACTTTCAAGCAATGACGATAAACGATTGCTATCGTTTGATAAAGTTTCTACTTTAGCCTGGGGTAACGCAACTATATTTATGTAATGCATTACCACAATTGAAACGTAATTACAGTAGATACATTTTAACATGTATCTTATTGATTGTAAATGGTAAATAAAACTTGTGAAGTTTAAATGCAGAGTTAGATAATATTATGCAAGTACTAGACAGACACCTATTAATTTTACAGTACATTCACATTACATGTGTCTGGACCTCGCTTAATAAGCATGTAAAAATATATATTTCCTTGGTGTCCCAAATATTTGTTGCAAACTTACATTTAATTAGTAATATCAATATTAAATAATTTTAAACAATATTAAAAAATTAAATAGTTCAAGTAATAATAATATTTTAAATAAGGATAATTATCGAAGGTCAGAATAGGTAGAGTATGATTATTATTCTAGAATTTCAGAAAGAGACATCATACAGTCTAGAAGTTTAGGAAAATATTCTCTGCCAATTCAGACCTGATAATTACTTACAGGTTACTATAGTTTTCTTTTATTTGTATTAATTAAGTAAATACTTAAATAAATCGTATTTTACTATCATAATTATATTTGTTTAATTTCCATTCCTGATGACAATGCGCATCGCGCTGCCTGGTATGAAATATAACACTAATCAGGTGCTCGCTCACGTCGCTTCATGCTGCACAGGACATAGTTGTTCGGACTTGTTGAAACATGAAATTTATTAAATACTATAGGTACATGCTTGTATTATTTAAAACATTAGTTTCATGTCCATTCCTGATTGGTGACAAAGAAACAGGTTCCAACTTGATAAAACATGTAAGGACCATTTTTGATGACAAAGCACTCATGGCTCGAAGTTTGCACGCGCGGTGTAGAATTTGACGTCGACCAGGTGCGCCTGCACGAGCTTGAACATGTTGAAACATGAAATTGAATCACAGCGTAAAGCTTTATGGAGTCTAATTACATATTAACCGCGTTCCACCTTAATATTATTGTGTAGAACATACATCAGAAAGCAGTCTGCTGGAGCGGTCATATCACGTCAAATAAAAACGAAACGAATTGTAAGTATTGTACAAGTACCCATCTACGTATAACTTTATTTCATCATTTTGTTTTATGGAATTATAATTAATTATTATTTCGATTGTTTCAGATCATTGATAATGGGTAATTCACCAGAAGTTATCGACTTCTCACAATACGCTCAAGGTTTTCCGACACCCAGTTTAAGCTGGCATATCCCAGATTTCCCAGAAAAACAAATACCTGTCAACAAGGAGCCTAGCGAAAGACAAGACTGTGGACCTGTCAACAAGAAGCCCAGAACAAGACGAGAGTGTCTAAAGCAGAAATCATCTCTGTCTACATGCCAATCATTCGTCATAAACAATGAGAAGAAAAAGGTTTACGACTGATCCAGGTACAAGTGTTGGATATCAGTGAACAACCAGAACCTGCAAGTGACAATCAGGACGTGGTAGTGTTGTACGCAGTATGTAGTAACTGAATCGGTGGAACATGTTATGGAGGAGACGCAATAGTTAATTAAGAAAATATCAAAAAAGCTTGGTGGGGACAGTTGTTATTATTAACTGGTGTCATTATTCTGTAAGTGCCTACTTTATAAGTTATTGTGTAAGATTTTTTGTAATAATCAATAATAAATTATGTAAGTAATATTGTAGTTATTAAGGTATATTTATTTGTTTTTTTATTCTTTAGTCTTTATGCATCTTAGGTTTTTAAATTGTATAACTTTTGAATGTATAAATTATTAAAATATCAAATAATGTAAGTTTTATTTTAATTAACTTTTTACTTTTTATCCTGTACATAGTCTAAAAATATTATTGTTAAGTACAGGTCTTCTGGTCCCAAGCCAGGAGTTTGCTATAGCTAATTTATAACTCGTTATGTGGGTTACCCTGATTATTAAATAAAACGCTCTAAGGTAGATAAACATTTTTTTATTAACTCTTCAACACAATACTATTTAAAATAAATTAAATACATACATATTATTATCAACATACCATTTTTTAATACACACTGCATTATTTAATGCACAATTAGCTTTATGGTTCACACAATTAAAATCTGTTTTATTTTTACAAACCTTTTTTTTAATGTCGCGAAATTAGGACACCCTTTCTCGCCTATGTCAATCACTTCACAGTTTATGCATAAATCTTTAATCCACTTAATATTTTCCAAACCCTTTGTTATAATTCTTTTATTTTTTAAATATGGTAAAATAACGTGTTGAAACTCTCTGTAGTCTATGAAGCCCTCACGCCAGAAAATTCCTCGATTTTTTTCTAACCATCGCACTTGTTTCTTTTCTTCTTTTGTTAAGTAATAAAAGGAATACGGTGGTTTAACCAAGAACGTTTGAGTACGAGTATGATTCTGACTTACGATAGCCACTTCTTTCACAATGAAATTATTAAATAAATCTTTAAATCCTTGGAGTTCGACAATGATGATGTCCGCGTTCATGATATCTTCTTCACAATGTTGCTTAATGGTTTGTATTCAACAATACAAGCGTTGAGAATGAGACAGTATGCTGAAGTTTGATCTGGTATTTCCGAATTACTCTCAATTTCTACCCGCACATCCACAACAGGTCCAGTCTTTAGATTATCAGCTTGTCTAGAGCAATCGATTACAAACAGCGGTGTTAAATCTCTAAATTGTTTCTCGCTTAGTATGGGCTCCGAGCGACGTTCGTAATACGACTTGAAATCTGGTCTACGTCTCGAATATGGCAGTGATCGAATTGAGACATGTCAGAATGTGCATTGTTTTTTCTCTCTGTCTGTAGACCAATAATAATATATCTTGGTTTTTCTATTTGAGATGAAGTTTTGATAGACCAGGTATGTTTTCTAGTTTTAGGCAAAGCTGGATATTCGTACAGATCCCCATTTCTGTATATCATTTAAAGTAGGTGATCTTTTTCTAATACTTTTAACAAACCAATTTTTTCTTTGTCCGATACTTTAACATGCGGTACGCGCCATATGATTTTGTTGATCTGAGCATCATCTACTACTACGCCAGTATTAAGTTACGACTTTTTTTTAAATCTTCTGCGAAACCGAGGATATTCCGAAGTGGTATAGACGCAGAAAATCTTCCTCCATCAAAATTTTTATGCCATCAATATTCCAGCCCCAGGCATTAGACATTTTTGATTCACTTTCGTTCATCGAAATGAGTGATTTCATAGTTTTTGTTATATCTGCATTTTTTATTTTATCAATCTCCACTCCATTTAGCTCATACCTAATGTCTTGGAACAAGTAGAGTAGAGCATTGTTCGTGAAATTGACACTAGTGGCTATAGTGTATAGTTCCTTCCAAATATAGGGTGCTAGCTGATGGTAATATGTACTCGTATAAGTCCTGTTGGTAGATAGGTATGCGAATTTCATCGTTCCTGTTGAAACTTGTTACATAGGGCTTGTAGGAATGAAATCGATTCCTTCTATCGTGTTATCTAATAGGAAAAAAGGCCAAGATGTTCATTTTAACAATCCGATCACTCTAAGGAATGCTTTATTGTCATTAGTTAATTTTATTTTCTTCTTAGAGATAGGTCTTATTTGATAGGTAGCAGAACTGATATTTTTTACATGTTGAGACACATTTTTACTGTAGTCAATAATTTTTTTCTTCTAAGATGCAGATATGCCTGCACTTCTTCACCGCGTAAATTGATTAATCGTTTGTTTATATATAACAGTAAACTATGTATGCAGCTTATGTTGTTTTGATTGATTGATTTCTATGATCCTGTATCCAGGTGGCACATTAAGGGCAAATTCGTGAATAATATGACTTGGTTCACCGTTTACATATGAACCGCTTACAATATCACATTCAATCCTGACAACGGTCTTATGTAGAATGTTGACTGTAGACTGTGACACATGCAATTTATTTGCTTTCAAGATTTGTTAGTTAAATCCTAATAGTTTTCCAAAAGAGTCTTTTTTGATAAAATTAATGTCTTTTGTACAGAATATTGTAGTTGTTAAAGTATTATTATTGCACCGTAGTTGGATTGCTGCATCTTTCATTTCAGATTTTAAATAATCGCCGATATCTTGCAATTCATAAGTGCCATCCGGTATTTCAATAACTTCATTAAAGCCATAATAGAACTTATTATTACTTTTTTCGATGTTTGGAATAGAATTAAATGTTGAAAAGTGTAATTAAAGCACACTCGAACTCTCCATCTAGTTGCAATGTATTAGGTTAGTTCGTAGTTAACACTGACAAGTCTCCAGTTATCGACAAAGTGAGTGACATCTTGCAAATTATTGAAATGAAAGAAAAGCATTTATTTTATAATACATTTTTATTCCAAAAAGTCCATAAATAATTTAGACACAAATGACCACAATTGCCTGCGTTAAATTATTGATATCTTGTATAATTATAAAACACGTTACAATTTTTAAAATATTGCATCAATTCCATTGGCGGTTTTAAATTTCCATAGCTATTAAAGTATTCGCAGAGATTGTATACTTTAGCATAAGCTACCCAATGCGTTCCTTCGTTCTTAGAATCATCTAAATTAACGATACCACATTCAATGCGTTTCGGTTTCCGAGGTAGGTAGGTCGATCCTTCATGTAGACCCCACGAAAATATGGGATGTCTCTTGAATACTTTCGAATGTCTACATTAGTTAGAGGCCGATTAGGTAGCATATTTTTCAGTTTTTTGGAGATGTTATAAACAATCATTTACTGCTTTTTTACCGCATAATGTATAAACCCTTGCCCAACACTAAAGCCTCCATAGCTTTATTATGTCGTTCTGTTTCTTGCAATTTTTTTTGCTCGCTTTGTAATTATTGACGGTTTTTCCAATGCCAGCTGCACCACCAGCTAAAGTTCCTAAAGCCGATAAACCAGCAAAAATTGGAATTAAAGGTAGAACTCCTCCAGTCTTTGGTATGGGTATTACTCGGGGTACTCGAATTCGATGATGAATGTTTGGAAATAACTTTTTGCTGCTAAGTAAGCTGCTTTTATTAAAGTCCCGCCGGTACTTAATGGTTTTCTGTCACACTCAACTAAATCAACATCAAATCAAAATGAAGGTGTCATAATTTATACAAAAATGGGATTAAATGTCACAGTTTGGGAACCACGCATAATAAACGCCAACTCCCTTATATGTCAGCTAGACTCTAAGTTTGCTTTTGTAGCTGTTTACCGCTCTCCGTCTTATAACAGCTTAGATCAAATAGAAAATTTCCTATCCGGCTTAAATAATGTTTTGAGTGAACTTTCTCCTTTCCCAAATATCGCACTTATCGGTGATTTAAATATCGATATTAAACCGGGTAACAAGAGCCCCCATAGTTTTGAATATCTCATCCAAAATGCTTCCCATGGTCTACTCCCTACTCACCTAATACCCACTAGATTAGAAAACTGTCTTGATCATATTTTATTAAAGTCCAAATTACCTTCCATCACATTAATTCTTGAAACGTACATCACCGACCATAAACCAATTATGCTTACGTTAACGAACGCGAACCCAACTCGAAAGCAAAAATACACTATCTCCCGCCCAAATCTAGATGCCATTAAATCTGAATTAGAAAACATAAATTTTTCCGACCTTTATAAGATTAATGACTCAAATGAAGCCCTGAATATGTTTTTATCAATAGTAACTACCGTAATAACAAAACACACTAACAAAATTACAATTCCTAAGAAACATAGAACTATAAAACCCTGGATTACACCAGGTTTGTTAAAATGTATTAAAAATAGGGATAGGCTGCATATGAAATCAAAAAAATCACCAAATAACTTAATTTTAAAACTAACGTATACACGCTACAGAAATTTTTGTAACGATTTACTCCGGAAACTTAAAATAGCCTTTGATAAAAGTGAACTTGAAAAGTCAAAAAATAATCCCAAAGCTCTTTGGAAAACCATACAAGAAATCACTAATACTCGTAAAGTACGCACCAGTCCCGATGAATTGCTAAAACTAGGTGACAATCCTCACTCTTCCGTGAATCAAGTATGTTCCTTCTTTAGTAATATTGGTAAAAACTTAGCGGCAGATATATTAAAATCTCACGATCCTACTAATGCTCCCTCTGCCAGTGACCGATCCGAAAAGTTCAATTTTACACCTCCAGCTAGCTCCCTTGTTTTACTAGACACCGATGAAGATGAGGTAGAAAAAATCATCTTAAAACTACGTAATGATTGTGCTGTAGGTTGGGATGGAATATCATCTAACTTGCTGAAAATTTGTCGCCACATACTAGTGCCACCAATCACCTACATATGCAATCTTAGCTTGCAATCAGGAACGTTTCCCGACGGACTCAAAAAAGCTATAGTCCATCCAATATATAAGAGCGGGAACAGAACCTGTGTCAGCAATTACAGGCCAATTTCCATCCTCCCTTCCCTTTCAAAAATTATTGAAAAGATTCTTAACCGACAACTTAGGGGTTTTTTACACAAACACAGTACTATAGCTGAGAACCAGTATGGCTTCAAGTCTGGGGTTTCGACGGAGGATGCTGTGCTGGATCTCACACAATTCGTAGCAAGAAAACTAGATAGTGGAGCTAAGTGTATGGGTATATTTCTGGACCTGTCGAAAGCTTTTGACACAGTTTCTGTTCCCAAACTTATCTCAAAACTGGAGCTTCTGGGGATACGTGGCATAGCACTAGACATTTTCAAAGATTACCTCAAGAACCGCTCTCAGCAGGTTAAAATAGATGCGTATCTCAGCAATGAGGAAATCGTGACATACGGTGTGCCCCAAGGAAGCATACTGGGTCCCACATTATTCCAAATTTATGTCAATGACCTCTGCAGGATGATGCTACCAAACAGCAAGATCTACGCATACGCTGATGACACTGCGATTATCATCTATGGTTCTACTTGGGAAGAGGTTAAAACTAAGGCAGAAATAGCACTAAATAGTATTATGAACTGGTTCCACCTAAATCTACTTACATTAAACTTGGACAAATCTTGCTACATTCCCTTCGCAATCCGACGAAACACTAAGCCACCTCACAGCTTTATTGTAACTGCTCACTCCTGCCGCAATTCTTCAACACCGTGTTCGTGTCCTACACTAACTAGAAGTGACTGTATAAAGTATCTAGGTCTGCAAATAGATGACGGTCTACGATGGGACAAACAGCTAGAAATGATAACTAGCAGGACAATGCGTCTTATATATGTTTTTAAATCCCTAAGAGAATCGGCCGATATTAACACATTAAAAATGGTTTATTTCGCACTGTGTCAATCGATTATCGGATATTGCATTACTGCATGGGGTGGTGCTATTAAAACTAATTTCCTGAGGGCAGAGCGAGCTCAGAGAGCCGTACTAAAAGTTATGTCAAAGAAACCCTCCCTATATCCTACCAGACAACTTTATGATGAAAATAAAATACTAACAGTTAGGCAGCTCTTCATCTTGCAGTCTGTCCTCAGAACTCATAGAATCATGCCCAGATCCGACCCAAGAAAACGCACAAATGTCCCATCCGGTGTAACACATAAAACTACATTTGCCGAACGCCAATATTACGTCATAGGTGCTTATATATATAAGAAACTACACAAAATATTAAACATACTAGATTTAAACAGACACACGCTAAAACACAAAATCACAGAATGGCTACTACAACAGGACTACCTCACAACGGAGAATCTTCTAGCATACATCTCTTAACAATACAATCGTAAAATCTACGCACTTATACACACAACATGCACGCACATACACACATATATACACAACATGCACGCACGTGCACAGACATATACATACAACATGCACGCACATACACACACATATATACACAACATAAACGCACATGCACATACACGAACTCTCACATACATACACAACATACTAAGTAACCTACACTTATTTTCATAGGATAACTTTAGCTTAATATTATGTAACATCGACACTGTTTCACTTGTCAATATTGTCAATATTTACTGTACCCATATGGCTGAACCCTATCTCTTAAGATACAGGCTGGACCTAGTTTAAGGGATAGAGTCTGTATAATTGTGCTTATTATGTGATAAATGTAAATTTTATAACCTACAATGTATACAGTGCAATTGTCATGTTTTATGAAATAAATACTTTTATTATTATTTATTATTATTATCTTTGCGTTTGAGTTTCTTAATTTTTGATTTTATTTTTGAAACTAAGCTTTTAAATGTTTTAATGCGAGATCCAGAATTTAGTTTCGTTTTCATAACTTTGCTCACTAGCCAAGAGCTTAGCTTATCACCTTTCCCTGCATCTTTGGATGTAAGTCTTTGTTTAGCCATGTTGAGTAGTTGTCAATCGGCTTTGTGACGATTTGATGTCTGTATGGTTTGTATACGCAATGTCGTGTTGCATGCAAGCTTCGTCTAGCATTATTTACTCCTCGGTCACCTCGCGCTAAGCGTTTGCGAAGTTTGGTTCCTGGTCCGCAATAATTGTATCCTGCAAATGAACTTCGAATGGTAGATTATTAATTATCCTGTTAACTAGTCCACCTCCTTGCATTACTCAAATTATAATGATAGGATTTCAAATGAAAAATGTTTATATAATATATTAGTTCATTATTGCAGTTTTTTCAATCCAACTGTTTTCTGCACTGTTTAGACCTAACCATTTGACATACAATTTATTTCCTTTCTTTTTCAAAACCTTTTCTATCAAATAAACATCTGGATAATTCGATCTTTGCAGTTCTTGTTCGTAAAACGCTCCTAATATGTTTTGCTTTCGTTGATCTTCTAGAATTCTATAAAACCTTACCAGTAACATATCACTATGTTACTGGTAAGGTTTTATTTACCTTATTATAATAAATAATTCAGTTGACCAATTAGGAGTGTAACCTTTCTCAAAATTATGTTTGTATTTACTTATACGAACACAATCACCAACTTTGAATTTAGGCTTCCACTGAACTAAATCATGTTTGTATTTTTTTTTTATATTTTCTTTGATTAGTTGTTCGTTACCTTTATTAATATCTACCGGTTTAAATTGAATAGTGCGATGTTTTGTTATATCTCTTCAATGTATCTTCCAATGGTAGGCCTATCCACTTATAGTTTCCATTGAGACTAAAATATTTATATAAATTATTTTTTACAGTTCTAATCAGTCTCTCCACAATTGATGTTTTTTTATTAGAAAACGATGAGTAGTGGTTAATGTTATGCTTTTTCATAAGCGTTTGAAAGGTGATGTTATAAAATTCTGTTCCCATATCAGTTTGTAAATTAACAGGTTTACGATGACTGTTAATCAATATGCTTTTTCTCATGCATTTCATGAGAAACATCAAGTTTATTTTTTGATTATAACGGCTCTGTCCAAGCATACTTTGAGAAGCAGTCAATTACAACTAATATTTAATTATGAATTTTATTATATTTTCTCAGGTTCTGCATATCCATTAGATCAGCTTGCCACAAGTCATCGATCCCCTTAAGAATGACAGTACGTCTAAGGAAATTTCTTCGTGCAGCTTTATGTATTTCATTTACTATTTGTTGTTTTGTCATTACTGAGATTTTCAAGTTATTTGTCTACCTCTGCTTTGGTATAAAACTTATCTTGCAAATGAGTTGAAACTTCAAGTACCTTTGCTTTTAAAGTACCTTAAACTATACCCTTTGCATCTTTTATCATTTGAGAACGCAATGTATCAATCAGATTATTAAATTCTTTATGCATATTAACATTCAATAGATCTACATAATCCTTGTTTACAGCCAGATTATTTAATTCTTTTAACGGGTTAGCATTCAATCGATCTACATAATCCTTGTTCACAGCATTGTCTGCTTCCACTGGATATCTAATTCCTCTCAGTTTTGATGTTTTTAAATCAAAGTTTCCGTTTTCTGATTTTAATAATGCATTTTCATTAAACTCAAATAACTCTCATAAACGTATTCTTTTGTGAATGAAGTGTCCGAATTTGTCTACGTTCATGGTTAAGGTGTATTGTATCGAGAGCTTGATAGTAAAATAAACACATTTTAAAATATTTATTTGTTTATAACTTTACATTCATTATAGGCTGCGACTTACAAGTTGTAGGTCGTGGGTTCGAACCCAGGTAGGCGCTTTACTTTGTGTAAATTATTTTATCACCACTTCTCTCAAAAACGGTGAAGGAAAACATCGTGAGGAAACTGGCATGTCTTAGAACCAAAAATTCAAAGATATGTGACATCCACCAACCCGCACTGGGCCCGCGTGGTGGATTATGGCCCTTCCCCTCTCACAGAGAGGAGGCCTGTGTCCCAGCAGTGGGCATATTAATAGGCTGATGATGTGATGTGATGTGAACTTTACATTCACACAATTCTTCAATGATAGAAATAATGTCATTATCTAATCCTGTGTTGCCAGCATCTCTAGATGCAATTAAAATTTCAAACTTTCCACTAATTCATTACGGTTATCGCAGTACACTAAATCAACGCTTTTTCGCCACTTTTTTAGTAACGGTAGACCCTTTCCTTGAACTGTATTCTTTAGTTGAAAAAGAGGTTTAATAACTTGCAAATATTTTTGTCCTTTATTACTTTTTACTGGCATACTTGGCTCATAGTCTCGACGATGTGCATTTGTGTCAAGTAACATCAACTTATAATTTTGCATATCACTATCTGTAACCAAGCTAAAGTCTACATCTTTCTTAAGCAACAACTTATTTAAACCAGGTGTATTTCGGTATTTACGTTCAGCCACGGTGATGTATTGATCGTTGATCGTTATGCAAGCAGAACCTAACATCAGTTGCCCCCGGTCTTTTCTTACTCCAAATGGGATATCTACCAACGCTTCCGAAGATACTGACCAGGATGACGTATCACAAGATTGATTACTTTCAACTACTGATTCATAAGAATGGTCACTGTTGATGTCGGATTCATATTTGTCTTCATCATCATTATTATCATTTCTTTCTGAGCTACCAGTTCCTTCTTTCTGCAAAGTTTCGTTAGTAAACGGAACATCAGCAAAATAATCACTAACACGCAGGAGAGGAGTTTGCTTAGCAGCATTAACAATTAAGTTAAGTGGTTCTGTTACAGGTTTGAAAACAGATTCCAGTGCTTGTTTATTATTAATCTCGGTATCTCTCATTTTTCGTACTTTTATCTTTACAGCTTCTGCCACATCAACAATTTGTCCTTTCAATGATTTTTCCATATTGGTAAATAGGTCGTAATTGATTTAGCGTCGTAAGGTGAATAATATCGTTAGAAAGGTAATAGCGTTATATACTATATGTATTCGTATTCTTAGTCAAAGACTACAAACGTGTCAAATTTACTTCTATAACATCCTTTGTGTTTTGAACAATCTTTATTAATTACAACATAATTGAAAGGTATACTCCATATTTTTGATCACATTTCACGAAATTCAATCCATGTCATGTCAGTGTTGACGTGTTCTTCATAAACATGTTTCATATTTCTTTCATCTTGCGTTGTCTCTTACTAACTGTTTAGGGATTTCACTATACGTCTGATTTAGATAAAAACAATCGATGAACTTGTGTCTCCCCATAGCAAAATAATCACGTATATTACTTGAGTTTTCACAAGCAACATCATCAAATACAATTACAGAATTCGGTTTTGCGGTCTGAACACTTAGTGCTTGCTCATTTTCATGATATTTCTGAAATGAAATGTCTGGTACTCGTTGCAAGACTTTTTCTAAAAAAAGATACTTAGGTTGTTGCAAGGTTTTCGAATAAACATAAACATTTTGAAATCTTAAACCATTCTCGTGTATAAGAAGACCAATTATTAAATTAGTTTTTCCACAATTTGACGGGCCGCAAATAATGAATCGTACTGATTTAGGTAATAATTCTCCATGGCAAAAACCAGTCTCCTGAGAATGAACACAAAGATTGTTTACATGTAATGATTGTGGTTGTTTTACAAATTTCATGGCAACTGGTTAAACGGTTATATTAATAATGAGTCAATTATTTTATTACACTGACATTTATAACTCATTGTCGCTAACTCGAACAAATGTACGAACAACATCACCATGGCTGTCCTTCATTATAAGATAGTGAGCGTTTTCTAAATGAGATTTCACCTAATCTTGCATCTGTCGCTGGAACAAATCTTCTGTGTGGTTTGTATAGTTGTCCTGGTGTTTTGATGAATCGTTATCTGAATTTTTCTGTTCATTTTGCAAATCTGAATAAATATAATCTTGCGGCTTGAATTCTTGATTATAAGTTTACAAATGTCTTTTAAATCAGATTTCATTGCATTGTAGTTAACTTAGTTATTTGTATTTTGTTTCGTGATACAAAATTCAACCTTCTCACAACAATAGTAAGAATCGAATGTAGCGTTAAATTACTGCAAACAATTATTTATAAGTTCTCCACCCACAAACTTTGTAGATAAATTTATGTTATTGGACATTCTAGAAAACTTTTTGTTCCATTCGTAACCAAACGAGTTTCAAAAAGTGGAGCAGCGTCCAAATCACAAACGTTGTGGAATAGGCGTCGAACCAGTATTTTACTGCACTATGTAAGATTTCATTTATATTATTGGGCATTCTATTCCACCGAAAGCAACGAAGGCGAACAAAGTGAGCCGTAGGAAGCGATAGGTGGAATAGAATGCCCAATAAATCACTACTCTCATCATCATCATATCAGCCGAAAGACGTCCACTGCTGGACATAGGCCTACCCCAAGCGTCGCCACATTGACCAGTCCCGTGCATCCCGCATCCAGCGGATCCCCGCAACCTTCACCAGGTCATCGGCCCACCTGGAGGGAGGCCTTCCAACGCAACGTCTTCCGGTTCGCGATCGCCTCGTTCATTTTAACTGTGTAAATATTAAAGACAGTCATTCATTGCCCAAGATCTATGACACGATGGATACGCGAACGTAAATAAAGTGGTTTTCTACCTTAGATCTGAAGAGTGGCTACGATACGATGTGGTCGAGATAGACCATCGAGATAAGGAAAAGACAGGATTCTCTATACACAAAGGATCGTGGCAAGTCAACGCTATGCCATTTGGATTTAATAATGCTACTGCAACCTTTGAGTATGGAGGAGCGACTATTTACAGAATTAATTGGAGACGCCTGCCTAGTCTACTTGGACGGTGTAATCGTCGTGGGACGCACTTTTGAAGATCATCTCCGCAATCTGGAACAAGTGGTGTTGAAGATACGACGCGTTGTTCAGGCGACAAGACAACTTTTTGGTACGTGTGGTTTCCTAAGAAGGTATTAACATGGACCCGGATAAGATCGTTGTCATCCCGGAGGGTCGGCCAGTCCCGGAGACAAAACGCAAGTCAAGGCATTTCTCGGTTTTGTGCTTCTACTGTCGACGGTTTGCGAAGAATATGAATTGCTAGATCTCTACTGCTGGAATGCAACTTGAAGTCATCGCATTGTAGAAGTTGAAGGAGCGTCCTAGGCTAACCTGACAATGAACATGAATTTATAGTAGACACAGATGGCAGCGATACTGGAATCGGCGGGGTGTTGTCTCAATGAAAAGGAGATCATGAGATTGTAACCGGATCCGTGTTTGGCCCCGTCGGTTACATCATGCATGTCAATAGCATGTGCAATGTGGTTCGAAACTGTCGCATATACATGTACGCTGATGATATCTGTCTGGTATACGCAGACAAGGATTTAAATATCATAGAAAGAAACATTCAAGAGGATTTCACTAATGTTATCAAATGGGCTCATGATAATGGGATTATAATTAATTTAGAAAAAACCAAATGTATGTGCATACGATCTCCTTATCTTAAAAACATTGTGTGCCCGCCACGCATAGTGGGACATAGCTTTGAGTGTCTGCACAGTGAACAGATGTCGTTGTGTAAGTGTGCAACTATTGAGGCGGTGGAGGAGTACAAGTACCTGGGTTTGACTATAGACATCAATTTTTCATGGAAATTACACATTTCATATCTATGTGACAAGCTCAGGTCAGTGCTTGTAAAATTCCACCACCTTAGTTTCGTACTGGATAGGGCTACACTATACGTGGTCTACTATGCACTTGTGTACTCCCTACTCTCTTATGGGTTGATCTGCTTTGGCTATACATTTAAATCATATATAGACAGAATAAAATCACTACAAATCAGATTTATGAAACTATTAGTAGACAAAAATACAAAAAACCGGTCCAAAAATAGCAAATACGAAGAGTAATTCTTGGAGTGCAAGATGCTGCCAGTCCATGAGAGAGTGGTGTTGTTAGACCAGTGGCCTTAGACCAGTTTCGTATTGAGGATTTCAAACAGACTATCGTGCATACAAGGTCACAAAGGAATGTAAGCGTAGGAAAATTTGTAGTACCCACTTGTAATATTTATTATGGACGCAGGTGTAGAAAATATTTAATTCCAACAATTTTTAATAACCTTCCAGTTGATATGGAAAGCAGTTGTACCACAAAAAACGCTTTTAAAAACCAAGTGAGAAAGTATCTCCTTGGAACCTTTGGGGAAAATATTATATATACTTAACTAACAATAACCAACCAATTTATATTGAATATTACTAATATAACTAACATTTCAAATACTTAGCCATTAAGCGAAAAAATTTACTTTTGGTTAAAAATATTTTTTTTGTGGGAGTTGCGTCTGCCAACAAACTGTCCTACAGTTTGGCAGAAGTAAAATCTTTTTGTATTAGTGCTATCTTTTGAGAATAAACATTTTTTTTTTTTTTCAATAGATATTTTGTATGGTGCCAAAACACTATTTTTGTCATAAAAATTTAAGTTTTTTATTTAATAAAAAAATTGCAGTATGCAAAGGGAAGGGCCTTTTATGTTCTTTTTTATTTATAAGATTGTCCTCATTCAACAAGGTTGTGATGAAAAATATAAATAAAACACTTTTAATTTTTTCTTCTTGTGGCCTTTTATTCAAAATTTGAATGTACTTGTGAGAAATATTTTATATGCTAAAGGGACTTATGTGCTTCTAGTCCCCTTTGAGTTATAGTTACCACAAACTAAAATGAACAAGAGGTAGGCAATTTAAATACGCATCGAAGGATATATGACACAAAAGCCTTGAAATTGAGAGTGCAAAAAAACAAACAAAAAATTAAATGTTTTTTTTTTAATTAACTCTCCTGAAAAATCCAATAAGAATTCCTTTAATTTTGTTTTAAAAGAACTAGTGTGAGAGAGAGAGCAGAGCTCTAAAAGTTTAACATGCGCATGATATTGCAGCATCTATTGCCTATTGCATTGCTATTGTTTAGGTTTCCGATTTCGCAATTCGTCAATTCGCATACCTAAAAATTTAACTTTACTGACGAGCTCAATTTCGTATTCATTCAATGCAATCTCCATTTCATCTTTATTTCGATATCCCAGGAAGATACTTCTGCAAAATTGCTAGCAGGTAGGTATACGAAGGTACTATGTTAGAAGTTAAATATTTTGGCTACAGAAGCCACAATATTTAACTGCTTAACGGCTTAAACGTCAATTTGTATTGAACCTGGATAAGCACCACCGTCCGGTGGAAGGGGAAACCACTTTTTTGCAAGCAAACAGTCGCTTAGAAATAGGGTCTGGGCAACTATCTTCATTTGTCTGACTAAAGCTTCGGTCTCACGATCGGAAAGCACCACTCCGCTGACGCATATTGCGATGAAACGAAAACTGGCTATGTCGGTTACCCTGATTCTCTAGCGGATGTCTATATTTCTGATTCGATTACGCAAGGAAGCCCCGAGGCAAGGAAGCTCCATTGTCCTTTGCGTGACTCTAAGCTTTCTGACTATGAGGAAATTAAAATTAAAATATTATATCAACTAGCTTTGTCCCGCGCCTTTGGTCCTCTTAATTCTGGTCACTCTTAATTTCAAAAAAAAATACTTATTTAGTAACGAGGTTGGTGTTCCGAATGTATTTCAGAACAACATCCCCTAATAACGGAGTGTCGTACCTCCCGGCTATGGTTTTTAGGATGGAGTTGGAGCTAGCCCGCACTCTGCAGAGCAAAGAGGCAGATCTCTGCCTGACGCGAGATTCCGCAAACATACCTGATGCACTGCAGAAACGGGGCAGCCCCAAAAACATCCTGAACCTATTATTATATTGGACCCGTAAGGCGCTGATAGCCCACTGAGTGTAGTTGGTCCACAGGCTGCACGTGTAAAATACTTGGCAATAAGCATTAAAAAGTGTTTTATTTTTTCTGGCTTGCTACACCGTGCAAACCTGCGAGCCAACATGTTACAACGGACTGCCATCGCCCTACGTTCCGGCTGTCGGTGACAAAGTCACCAAGTACTTGTACTGGTACACTCGCCCTAACTCATTCCCATTTAGTTTAATCGGGGGCACATAGTCCGGACATTTACCGTGAACAGCCTTAAAGACCAAGTACTCGCTCTTTCTGACATTGTAGATAAGGCCATGCTTATGAGCATAGCCCTCACGGCATGTCAGAAGTTCTCTAAGTTCTCTAATCGTTGGGCTCAGCAGCACCATGTCGTCAGCATAACTGATGTTATTGACACTTACGTCATCAATGCGACATCCGATTTTCTAGCTGCTGGGCTCAACGATTAGATCGTTTATATAGAGGTTAAACAATTTTGGTGATGTTATCCCTCATTGTCTAACCCCACAGTCTAGCCCATACGACACAGATAGCCTATCGCCCCATCTCACACTGTTTGTCTGGTTGTGATACCAGTACTGAAAGATACGCAACAGCTCCGTTGGCACTCCCCTCTCCCGTAACTTCGCCCACAGGACATCATAAGATACAAGGTCAAAGGCACGAGATGAGAACGAAAGAGACGAGAGATCCAAGAAGCAAGCATACACTGGTGTCCGACGTTTAGTGTAAGATTGCACCGTATGTTTGAGTCCGAGAATCGCACTTTCAGTGACAAGGTTATTACGGAACCCAAACAGTGCATCGTGTAATTTTAAAAAGCTATCTAATAGTGCATCAAGCAGGCCGTCGAGCACCTTCGCGATAACAATAGCCTGAGAGATGGGTCGATAGTTACACTTATCAGCAACGTCACCTGTTTTATTTTTATAATAGGCACGACAATAGTTCGCATGAGATCACAGGGGAGGTACGAGTGACACATACATAATGAATAGAACATAGCGTGTACCCTAGCCATGTGAGAACCATCATATCGCAAGTGCTCAATGCTTAGACCGTCGTGACCCGGGGACTTCCCTCTCGTCATCTCTGTTATGGTACTTGACATCTGCTTGGCCGAAAAACGAACCAGATCAGAGTCACGACAGCAGCCGTCATCAAGAACTCGCAACGACGAGCCCAGCGGAGACTCCACTTTGAAGTGGTCCATAAACATGTTGGCTATGGTGTCCAGCTGGTCAGCACCCCCGACACTCACAGCAAAGCCAGGCCTAACATCGAAGCCTTCCAAAACTTTTGAAAGTTGTTGGCTTTACGGTGCGAAGCTATAATATCAAGCTTAATTTGTTCTTGATGAGTCTGACACCACACAAGTTTGCTTTTAAACACCTTTCGTGTAAGGCACATATCATTATAGACATCGGCAGAAGTTGATTTGTTATGCCACAACCAAATCCGATACTTAAGCCTCGCCCTCGCGTGAGCCTCTCGTACGTGCTTATTCCACCCGACAACACGGCCAACATGTCTATGAGTCCGAGTTTTCACATGGTTCTGTACCGCGGCTTCCGACAAAATAGCAACAATATTGCGGTACATCTCGTTCAGAATTTGTCTGTGTTGAGTATTATTACAGTTTCTGTTACTGCACAGACCAAATTTCTGGGGGTAATCAATTAGCTTCAATTTACTTTTACATAGCTCATAGTACATGTTTATTTGATCGCTGTCCCTTTCCCCCCAAATTACTTTAAGTTTTTGTATAAGTTATCTACTTTATAATAATATATTTATTTTCAGCTTCGATGAGCTTAGGATCAGATCAGAGATGCCCTTTTAAAAATATATAAACTTAGCTCTTTATAATTGTGTATAAGTTATCCACTTTATAATAATATATTTATTTTCACCTTCGAGGAGCTTAAGCAGACAATAGTGAATCAACCTAGAATCGAACCTACAGCTGCTAACATCAGCCGATATTTATACACAGATGTAGATTGGTCTACGTACCTGCACAGGATGAGAGTAGTTCAGAAAGACCTGTGGGTCATAGTGGGGTGAGTACATCGTACTATGTATTTCTTTGAACATATCATACTCTCGATTGGGGCTCGAACCCACATTTGCTCTGAATATTGACATACTTACCAAGTACTTGCATCAGTTGATTTATAATTGTAAATATTCTTCAAGATAATCTGAACATTATTGTCGTGGATGGTAACATCTGGGGGGCTCTTAGAGTAAGGTAATTTTGAGATAGTTTAAGTGACAGATGTATACAAGTCATATACATCTATTCCTTACACACACTCAAAATAACCTTAATACCACAAGCCCTTAGAGCTTGTGGTAACCCCCCTGAAAAAAATAGCGAAATCCATTCAAAGGAGTAATGATTTTATTGAAAACTGCTTAAGGTATCGGATTTTTGAAAAATAATATTCCGAGCCATCAATCAAACTTCCCAGAATTTGATCCTTATTAGCGATACTACCGGATGGTGTTAATAACACAGCGTGTGTTTTTCCAAAATTAACGGGTTTAATTCCTGGCTAGGAGTACTTATAAATTTGCCAAAATCGATGCAATTTTAATTTTTAGCATAATTGGGACCGAGGCTCCTTTAAGTGTTTGAAAATCGTGTGGTAACTCTCCAGGTCGTCGGGCAGCGCGGTGGTGTGGGTAGCGCGTCGCACGCTGGGCATCGGCGTCGCCATCTTGGCACTGGTGTTGCTCGCCTCACCAGTCATGCTGCTGCTACTGCAACACATTGCCTATACCATACAGGTAAGCATGGCCTACGAAAACCGACCTTATGGCTACGATATAACGCTGTCGACTATTACGGACAACACAGGTTCCATGCATGCATGCATGGACTGCGAAAACCAACTTTATTGCAACTGAATAATTTTATTTGTGCGGTTTACTGATGCACATTTTTACCGTAGATTATTTGCACTGTTAGATATTCGACCCTCAGCGCTGAGCTGAGTATTGAAAATCTGACAGGGGGTGACGATCGAAGTCGTCGCCATCTTAGCTCTGGTGATGTTAACCTCACTAATTCATGCTACTACTACTGCAACACATTGTCTAGATCATTCCACCGACCTTGGCTCTAGGAGATAAAACCGACCTTGACTCTAGGACAAGTCACATTCTATCAACGAAATCGTCGCCATGGCAAATGGAAAAATGTATGGGATTCTAAAGCGCTATCCTAATGTCACGTCACTTGATAAATCCCTTACATTTTAGCATTTCAATAATTGTCAATGACATGGGCATGCCGTTGAGTGATGCACGTTTTCACTAGTGGTGAGAAACGGACATGACTGAAACAACCTACAGGTCCGATTCATGTAGGCATGGACTGCGGATACTGGCTTTATTACTACTATTTCATGGTGTTGTGGAACTTGTCGTGGCATTTAGTAAGATTTTTTCTACTGCAAGGAAAAACGTGCATAGATCTACAGCATTTTATAGCCGATTTAATTAATTAGTATAGGATATTTTTAAAAACTAAAACAACGAATAAACTGGATCAACTAAGGTTTTTGTACTATTTCATCAAGATGAATTTCTATTCCGTGTTTTTTTTTGTTTTTATAATCTACAGGCTCGCGTTTGACAACCATCTCGCCTGATGTTAAGCGATGATGTGGTCTACGGTGAAGCACGATTGCCGTAAAAAAAATGTTTAATTTATATGGTCTACCGCTATGAGCCCCATGTCTGTATGTGACAATTAAAAACGCTACTATAATTATTTTAGAAAAGTATTACGTCCAAACTAAAAAAAACGATAATTAAACACATCAACACGGTCTAGGGATATTTTTAAAAAAAGCGAATTACTATCAATGTGTTAATTATTTATATGACATGTATATATTTCAAAGATACGTTATTTAATATTCTACCATTTTTTAATAATGGTTAAGGCTTCGATTAAAATTTCAGGATTTTATGGAAAAAAAATGAAGCATAGATGGAAACCGTATATGAATTAACTTTTAATTTATGAGTAAAAACTGAAAAAAATAGAAAAATCATTTAATTTGTGTTTATAAACTTGAAGTTAGTAGTCTGAGAAAGCGTCCATGATGTTCATAACACATCGGCAACGATTCGGCATGCTCAGAACAAGGTTGTCAATGTCTTGCTGCGGAATATTGTCCCATGTCCTTCTGAGGTGCGCAAAAAGTTGATCTTCTGTAGCCTGATTTTCAGGAACTTCCTTCAGATCTCTTCTTTGCAGCATATCCCACGCATGCTCAATGGGATTTAGATCTGGCGATTGAGCAGGACAGTCTAAGGCCCTAACATTGTGTGTATGTAACCAAGCTGCTACCGTTCTCGCCGTGTGTGCCCGGGCATTCACTCACAAGCACTTGGTGTTCCACTCGCAGCCTTTGGACCAATTGAGTCGCCGTTGCATTTGGCTGAGCTCGCGCAGTAATTTGCAAAAATCGGTCTTGTCTGGGGGTAGTGATGCGACTTGGCCCCCGGTGCCTCTCCGCTACTTCACCTGTGGCACGATAGCGTGATCTTGAAATTACATTTTGGTGAGCCCTTTACCTATGGCCTCAGCAACATTACGCTGAACAGACCCAGCTTCCAGCATTCCCACAGCTCGTAACATCTCCGCCCTCGTCAAATGTTGGCGTTGCATGGCTACAATACCTCAATTTTAACTTTATCTTTCGTTTAAAAATGAAAAAAAACTGTAACTAAACGTAATTCGTATTGTTTTCTAAATTTCGCACAAATGAAAATTCCCTCTCCTACACATCAAGACATTTTTATGCCACCGAAACAAAAGAATTTAAAAAAAATTTAATTTGGAATTAGTCTGAGATAAATTACAAACAAATCGGTGTATAAAAGATTCCAATGCGGCCAGTACTTGTCGAGTTATTTAATTGAGTATGAAATATCCCTAGACCGTGTTGATGTGTGTATTTGAAAAACTACAAAAATCATTTGAACCGGTGATAAGCGTCTACGACGACTACGGATTGCTACGATCGCTACGATTTTGCGTAGTACTTAGGTTTTTTTTAACGCTTACTGTTATTACCCGACTTCTCCGAAGCCCAAAAGGAGATTTATAAAACTGTTGGAAATCAATGCTTATTTTTCAACCGACTTTTTAAAGGAAGAGGTTCTCAATTCGACTGTATGTTTTTGGATGTTTGTTACGCGATTACTCTGCCAATTATGAACCGATTTTGATGATTATTTTTTATTTGAAAGCTGGTGCTCATGTGGTTCCATTTAAATTTGAACCAGAACTGACGAGTTGTTTTTAAGTTATCCCTAATAATATGTATTTTAATGGTAATTTAAGGCACCAACACGAAAAAGAAACGTATTTTATTAGTATAACTTATTTATGTTAACGTATAAGTTATTTTTCTGAGTGAAATTTTCACATATGATTTTTTTAATGAAATGGGCCCTTGAAATGACCACAGGATAAGTCATTTATATATAATTTACACGTATGTAAAAAATGCGCAGGTATAGCTTTGCACCTTTACCTCTTAACTGTCCCTATTGCCGAATCGGATTAAAACAATGGTAATTTCTATTGTGTCTGCTAATTGACACTTGAATAAAATACGAATTTGCAATCAAGTCGACAACATTTCAAGTAAATTACCTATATAATTTTATTCATTATTCAAATCGTCTGTATATCATCGATGAGCATGACCGTTAAAGCCAGCAACCTGATTGCGAAATGAATTCGGCAAGCCAAAAGAGCAAAGAGTATCAAAAATCGACCAATCACATGGAAATCCACATCTCGTCTTTCATCTCGCATGTGATTGGTCGATTTTTCATACAATTTGCTCTTTGCCTTGCGGAATTAAATACGCAATTAGATATTCCCTTGTGGCAAAGATGATGCACCAATCGTTACAAAGCTTGACCGGCCTTTTGAAGCTTATCTAAGTAGACCCGTGATCTAAGTCTCTAGAATAAGTGATATTTTATCAGCGATAACGTTACGTGAGGCGTTTAGAAAGGGGATGGGGTCGAGCCAAATCTCACACAATCTCACGTGGGCTCAAATATCACGTAATTATTTTGCCACATAATGCAATAGAATGAATATTAACAAATTTATTTTCTATTTAAGTATTTTATTATTAGACTAGCTGTGCCCACGGCTTCGCTCCCATCAACTAAACAGTTGGTACTTACCTACCGGCACAGAATATTATTTACTCCAGGGAGAAGAATATCGCCTTCATACAAAAAGAAGTAAAGACAGTTCTGCTGCGCGCCACCTAGTATCACTCCAGAACACCACACCGAAACAAAAACATAATAAAATACCTATTATGAATAAATCCTTTTTTCGAATTACATGCAAATTATGAATAAATCCTTTTTCCCTATCTTTGTTGGTGGCTATTATTTTTAAAATGGGACCAACTTTGAGGTATATATATCTTTCCAAAAAAAAGACTTTTTGAAATCGGACCACTCTATAAAAAGTTATGCGTGGTCATACATTTAATACAATATACATGTCGAATTGAGAACCTCATCCTCTTTTTTCGTCGGTTTTAAAATAATACAACATTGATTCCTATTTAACCATTTAATGCTGTGTAACAACGCCTAAGATTCAATCCACATTACGAAAGTCGGAGGTACCATCATTTTCATGGATCACAGTTTCTGAAAAAAAAAAAAAAATTAGTCCTTTAAATAGGTTTTATGTTAATAAACATTGTATAAGTTGTCAACATTGCACAAGAGGATATTGACTGAAGGGACATTGTTGCATTCCAACCTCGACCTATATCTATTAAAATTAAATAATATGTGCTGGCAAGCACATCAGTTGAGAATTATAGCTTGGACAGATTTGGCTAACTTAAAATTTAAAAAGTTTGTACCTTATAGTCCGAATAGAGTTTTAAGGGAAAAAAATGAAAAGTCCATCGAAAATTTGCATAAAGCTAGAAGTGCTCTCAGAAATGTTGACAGAATAACGTTCATCGAGACGGCCATTTCGACATAATCCCGTTAAACTTTTCTATAAACCTTTCTCTAAACAAAATGTTGCGACGATTGATAAGTCACCCGCTTGAAATTGTCGTGTCTTGTATATTTGAACCGCTCATATACCTCACCTACCACACTTTCTCAGGAATTTAATCACTAAAATCTCAAAGAAAGTAAACATCAAACAATAAACAGGATGTATGTGCTAAGATTTGCAGAGGTCACACATTGCCTAAAGTTTCCAAATCATATACAGTTTGCTGGTGTTTTGGTTTTGAAGTCACACATGTGGCCTCGTGAATGAGTTACATAATTAAAATGATAAGTGACACATTAATAACTAAATTACTGTGTAAAAAATTACAACTTGAATCTAAGCAGAAGGTTACACTTTCCTGTGTCTTTATTTGGAATTTATTACAAACTAGATCATGGAATAATATACGTTTCAAATGGTAAAAGATTTTTCCAAATATTGTGTAGTATTTCCAGTGATTACCCTCCCTAAGCATCCGAACAAACTCACAGAATTCAGGTTCTCTTTTTATAATATTAGTTAGGATCACACTAGTGGTGGGTCGTTGTCGTATTTTTGACGGACGAGACGCAACCGTTTTCCTGACGACGAAAACGGTTGCAGAAAACGGTCTTCGTCGCAACTGGTTTGAAGACGTATTGGAGAACGAAACTTGAACGAACTTTCACCGTCGCAAGAACTATTTTGTGAACGAACGTGGAACGATAAAGGACGACGCGACGTCTGCGACGACCGACGTGTGTCGTAGTTGAATCAGTTCACTTTCGAATCTCGACTGTATTTTCTGAGGCGTAAAATAAAAAAATCGCACGTAGTTATTCGAAGGCAGGTTTGTGCAACGAAGACTGCTTTATCCCAGGACGTAAAACGGTTGCACCGTCGCAGAACAAAAAACGGTCTTTAGAAACGGTTCGTCATCGCAACGCCCACCACTAGATCACACGGAATGAGATTAAACATTTTTAAGAAATGTTATAAGTTTTATTTTTCAGACATTTTAGACACTGTTCTCTTTGTACCCCTTGTGACACTGCACTTGTTCAATGTAGTGGATGGAAGTAGCACATAGATTATTCTGTACATAAAAGTATTATACAAATTGTTTAGTAATAATTTGAATGGAATTATTATTATTTTGTGTACATATTTTGAGATTTGGTTGTGTTTAAAAGAAATAATAAATAAATAAACTCACTCCTTTCGTAAAACATGTATCCCCAACTCGAATGTGTCCAACAGGGCACTTCTTGGGGGTGCTAAACTTTCCAGGGTCGGCAAACCCTAACGTAATAAATGCGGAAAGCATAACAAACAACAACAGGTACCACTTCATATTCACGTGTTCACAATTTCACAGATAGCACCAGAATGACGACAGATGCGCTGCGATAATAATTTTATATTCAAAGTGTAGACATCGCTGCTTACATATCTACATATTATTAAGCTTCGAACGGGTTTCGCAAAGTACTCGTATTAGTTATAGGCCGGCCGCACACGTTCTTTTTCAGACTCGGAATGCCGGATGAACAATTCCGTTTCTCGGTATTCCGTAAGACTAGACGCAGACGTTAGGTTTTTGTTTTGAGTATTGCGCGGTTGAGTTTCGGACCGAACGACTGGTTTTTTCCACACACTTTATATGAAAAGTAACCTAACATGAGGCTAGACAAGTGACATTCTATCATCGCGTGGCGATGTCAATTCTTAAAAAGGCAAAATTTTGTGGGATTGACAAGCGATATCGAAAATTCACATGATCAATCCCTTACATTTTGACTATCGCCTTCGCTGACGTCGAATGCCACTTATCTAGAGCCTCGGACAAACGAACGTGTGCGGTCTGCCTTATGTTATGTCAAGGTCGATAACCTGTTTGTTTAAAACTATTTGCTGAGAAGTTCGGACTAGAATAGCATTAAACTTGTTGTGATCGAATATTTGCTACGATTGGATTACATCTTTTCTATTTATTTATTTATTTAAAACTTCATGCAACATACAGATACATAGGCGGACTTAATGCCTGAGGCATTCTCTACCAGTCAACCAAGGGTGGTGGAGAGATAACATGGCAGATGGAGAGATATCTATCGATATCATTAACACTTCAATGATAGCCTGAATAATAGAGCGTAGTTGGATTTTCACCTCTTGTCTTAGCACCGATGGTGGTGCCCTCTTCTCCGTCTTCTTCGTGTCGGCAATTCCTTTTTCTAAAATTTCTTCGACAAGTAGGTATTTCCTCAGCCACCTCAATAGCTTTAGCACCTAGCTTTTTGAAAGGTCCCACTGCTTGAAAATTCAAAATTACATGTAAATGGTCTAATTGAAATAAATGATTCTAGTTTGAGTTGGACCATAAAAACCCATAAAAATTATAAAACATTAAAGTCTTTCCAGAAGAATTAATAAAAAGCTCTAGTTATAATATTATTATAAGTATGGTGGTTAGATAGACAGAAAGACGCTCTATTTTATAACACATGAGTGTGTACAACAACAACGAAGAAAGGAGGAATGAATGAAAAACTTTTTTACAAAAAAATACAATGAACTATTGTTTTTAACTTCTTGGTATTATGATAACTTATATTTTCGTTTATAAGTATTAGGTACAGATGAACCTAATGAAAACACCGCTGGCAATATAAAAAAAAAAAACGGATAAGTTTGCTGCATTTTTAATATTTGTTCTGTTTACTCTTTACTTACGTGGCGCTAACTGCTCGATCAGCTTTGCGTAATGTTGCGCTACCTTATTTTTAAAATGGCAGGTGGCTGTGAGCCGGCGAAGCGCAGGCCGCTAGACAAGGGATTGATGCAAAAGGAGCTTTAATTAATTGTCGGGAGAATATTATATTGATTTATCAAATACAAGCTCTTTCTATAATGTTTATTTTAACATTTATACGCCTCATGGCAAAATATAGAGAATTCACAAAAAAATTACATCTCAAACACCTGTGTACCTATGTTTACAAATAAATACTCTGAATATGTCGCTGAATCTCTCTGAATTTTCATTTTAACAGTTTTGTAGTCTCTAGGGAGCGGGCCTTTTAATTACTATTAGCTTCTTTTCTTTTTGGGTTTGGTTTGAAACCGATACGGTACCAAGCATTAAAGTTCCCCAACGTACCTTTTTTTACTTATGAACTATGAACGCAATAAAACCAAATAATAAGTTAAGTCATACCGCCACCCTGTTCATCAGATGCAACCGCAAAATGTAAATGGCAGTATAACAATATACAAGATTTGAAAAACTAGACCTAATAATGTCAGGTAAAACATCTCAGTTCCATTACTATAAAGGAAACTAGAATACATCATGATATTAGGTGATATCTTTATAACGTTATAGTCACTAGATGCTGTATGATCTCCATCCCTTCCTTATATTGGTACCTACAAGGCAATGGAAAATTCTGCCGCAAGTACAATAGTGTAAACAGAAGAGAAGTTGTCGTGACCAGATTCTGCTCACTGAAGTAAAGTATTAAGCACAATCATGTTCACATAATAATACCAGCCTGTAACTGTCCCACAAGTGAGGGCAAAGGTCTCTTCTCATATAGAGAAGGCATGAGCACTGATCACCACGTTTGCTCAATGCGGATAGGCGATTTCAGACACTCGTTCGACTAATATACCCCAGATCAGTCCCCCAGGCGATTACACTGCAGGGCTATTTGACTGTATGTCCAGGTTTCTTCACGATGTTTACCTTTCCCAATGATGTTAATGCGTTGTGGGAACATTCCTAAAAAACTACAGTGGCATCTATTTCCCCACATACGAACTAAAAGAAGACCTGACGTCAGACAAGTCTTACAACACGCAATCAGTTTTCCACACGATTTGAACGTATACAACAGGCCAAGACCAACCATTGAGCAGAGGTTACCATATTTTAATAGTAGTTTATGAAACTGTTGCATACTAAGGGGTATTAAAATATGAGTGTGTATCACACGAATGTTTTAATACCTAGTTATGTGCAGTTTCATACACTACTTTATCTACACTCATACATTGAGATTGAACCCACTAAATTACTTTTTTTGAATTTTCCATGCCATAAAGTTGTCATAGCATTTATCATATAATTTTCAAAGACGGTTTCTTGGGGACTTCTTCGGAAACCATGAAGGTGTACATCTGAGAACCGCCACCGGTCAGCACATAACCGTCCGAGGTGAGAAGGAGGTGGACTAATGTAAGGGAACAAAGTTTACAGCCACAATGTTATCGTGGCCGACATAGTGGACGACTGCATTCTGGGTTTGGACTTCATGCGAAAACATCACTGTGAGATCGATGTTTATCAAGGAGTATTGAAGTGTGGCTCAGAAAAAGTCTCATGGAAGGTGCATTATCAGGAAAGGTGTACTGCTTGGAGAAGGTTATTCTTCATCCAAGGTCAGAAACAACAGTTTGCCTACCAAGAAATTCTGGTCAGGAAAACCGATGTGTACTTATAGAAAGTTTAGATAACGATGCTTCATGGAAAATTGCACGCACATTGGTGAGGGGTACTAGTGTTTCATCGGTACGTGCATTCAACACAAGTGACCAGGACCTGATGCTCAAGAAAGGCACAATGTTAGGCACTTGTGAAGCAGTGGTTTGGATGCGTAGATGCCACGAACACCCTACCAACGCTAAAGTTCGAAGTGCAAGATTTGACGTGTCATCGCTTTTGAAGAACAGCCAGAAGAAGAAAAGAACAAGGCTAAGAATATGTTAAACAAGTTTACCGACATTTTCTCGACAAATGATGCCGACCTATGAAAGACTGCGTTAGTTCAACACAGAATAAAAACAGGACATGAGGTACCAATCCGCCAGCGACCAAGACGTGTTCCAGTGACACGGGGACGTGAAGCGGATGACATGACCAAGGATGTGGTCAAAGACGGCGTGATTGAACCTTCATCTAGTCCATGGTGTTCACCGGTAGTATTGGTGAAAAAAAAAGTATGGCAGCATGCACTTCTGTGTAGACTATCGCCGACTAATTAACATCACGAAAAGGTACAGTTGTCCGTTGCCAAGAATCGATGACACGCTGGATACGCTATCGGGAATGAAGTGGTTTTCCACATTAGATCTAAAGAGTGGCTACTGGCATGCCGAGTTAGACCCTCGAGATAAGGAAAAGACAGCATTCTCTACAGGTAAAGGATTGTGGCAGTTCAACGTCATGACATTTCAGATGTGTAATGCCCCTGCCACTTTTGAGAGTTTGATGGAGCGGGTGCTTACTGGACTGATTGGAGATGCCAGCCTTGTCTACTTGGATGACATTATCATCGTGGGTCGGAACTTTGAAGATCATCTCCGCAATCTGGAACAAGTGCTGTCGAAGATACAAGGAGCCAATATAAAACTAAGACCGAAGAAGTGTGCATCATTCAGGCGCCAAGTGAACTGTTTTAAGACATGTGGTTTCCGAAGAAGGTATTCAAACTGACCCGGATAAGCTCGTTGCCGTCAAGGATTGGCCAGTTCCGGAGAACAAAACGTAAGTCAGTGAATTTCTCGGTTTGTGCTCCTACCATCGGTGGTTTGTGAAGAGCTTTGCTGACATTGTTCGATCTCTTCATAAGCTAACTGAAGACAAGATACAGTTCTGCTGGAATGAAAGCTGACGTAGCATTTCAGAAGCTGAAGGAATATCTGTGCAATGCACCCTTCCTAGGCTATCCTGAAAATGAAAATGAATTCATAGTTGACACAGATCCAATACTGGAATCGGCGGGGTGTTTTCTCAACAAAAAGGAGATCATGAGGTTGTAATTGCGTAGTTTAGCAAAGGCTTATCCAAATCAAAAAGGAACTACTTTATCACTCGAAGGGAGCTTCTAGCTGTAGTAAAAACATTGCAGCATTTCAATAAATATTGGTTGGGACGGCAATTTTTCTTGCGAACGGACCACGCTGCACTGAAATGGCTACTGCAATTTAAGAACCCAGAAGGACAGGTAGCAAGATGGATTGAGCTACTGCAAGAGTTTGATTTCGTAATTCAACATTATAGTGTAACTACGCACGGTAATGCGGATGCTATCTCGCGAAGACCCTGTCCAGACCAATTTAAACATTGCGCGAGACAAGAAGCTAAGCAGGTAACGCTAGTGCGGATTTTGAGGACGGATCTTACCGAAGAGTGGAAAGACAGAGACATAAAACCGATTCTTGAATGGAAGGAATCAGGTGCTTCTAGGCCTCACTGTAGTGATGTTGCAGCAACCAGTTCCATCACCAAGAGTTATTGGGCACAATGGGAAAGCTTGGTTATCCAGGATGGAGTTTTGTGCCGGAAATGGGAGAATGCTCGTGGTGACCAGTGTCATCTACAAATGTTCGTACCTAAAGTTAAGGTGCCAGAGGTCATACAGCTCTATCACAATGGATGTTCAGGGGGCACATGAGAGTTAAGAGGACTTTAATCAAGATCCGAGAACGATTTTACTGGATCCATTGTCGAGAGGACGTTGAGGAATGGTGCCGCAAATGCATAAGTTGTGCGGCTGTGAAAGGATCACAAACTCGAAGCAGAGGGGCACTACAGGTTTATAATGTTGGTGCACCGTGGGAACGTATAGCATTAGATGTTGCTGGGCTTTTTCCGGAAAGCCATAGCGGGATCAAGTACTTCTTGGTCGTCATGGAATACTTCACAAAATGGGCGGGAGTGTTTGCAATCCCTAATTAAGAAGCCAATACGGTGGCTCATAAGTTGGATCACGAAGTGTTTTGTCGGTCCGGGGTACCCTTGGCAATCCACAGTGACCAAGTTCGGAGCTTCGAGTCAGAAGTGTTCAAGGAGACGTGTCGTGTGATGGGTGCTCACAAAACCAGAACTACTGCTTATCATCCGCAATCAGACGGGATGGTTGGACGATTCAACCAATCGCTGGAGAGGTATCTGGCAAAGGTTGTGGAAAGCAGACAGAAGGATTGGGACAAATACATTCAACCATTTCTTCTGGCAAATCGGAGTGCTATTCATGAAAGCACAACAGTGACACCAGCTTTTGCTAATTTCGGAAGAGAACTTAGAGTACCTGCAGATCTAATCACCGGCATCCCACCTGAGTCTCCACGTAATGTAACAGATTATGCGAATGAACTACGAAACAGGATGAATGATGTTTATGAGCAAAATACAGACAGATGTCTGAGAGGATGAAGACTAGCTACGATCGGAAGGCGAACAATAAGGGCTTCGATGGAATAATGATGGATCTCTGGTATGGTTACATAACCCGGTACGCAGCAAACGAAAATCGCCTAAATTGCAAGCATAATGGGATAGACCATATCGAGTAGTTACCAAAATTAATGACGTCACCTACCGAATTCAAAAGGGACCCCGAGGTGCACCAAAGCTTGTTCATGTGGATCGGTTGACTGGTTATCATGGGTCTAACAATGCTCGGGACAAGCATGTCTAAGAGGGAGTCAATGTTACAAGATAGGGCAACACCATCTAATGACAAGCTTGGTACATTGCTTTTGGTAAAAAAAAAACCGACTGGTTAAAAGCGAACTAAAAAGACGTAAACAAGAAAAAATCATGCTGTGCAGTCGGAGGATACATATTCGCGAGCTGGCTGACCAAAACCAGATACATACATAGACTGATAAACACATTACCCTCCTTCGGCAGTCGGGTAATAAAGTGTGATTAATTGAAGTCTGCTGTTCAAATAAATTATCCCTGAACCCCAGCTCGTAACAATATGAAAGAGCGCTGTTTGCACATTCACAAACTTTTTTTAAGCCGCATAATTTTTGACTATTGACAAAAAATGCAAAACAAAATACCGTTCCCCATTCTTATCTTCGACTGATATATAACCCGATATAGCCCGAAGAATTATCAAACTTAAGTGACAGTGGGCAGGGCACATTGATCGCAGAACGGATGGCCGTTGGGGCCGAAAAGTTCTAGAGTGGCGACCGCGTACCGGAAGACGCAGCGTTGGAAGGCCTCCCTCTAGGTGGAACGACGACCTTGTTAAGGCTGCGGGCGTCCGCTGAATGTGAAACGCACAGGTCCGATCAGTGTGGCGACGCTGAGGCCTATCCCCAGCAGTGGACGTCTTATGGCTGAAATGATTTAATGCATAGAGAAAATCAAAAATTATTCTGTGATAGAAGTTTTAGTTAAGATTAAAGAATAATTAAAAGATGTCTCTAAATAGCACACTGTTTCAGAAACCATCAACAAAAAAAAACATTGGATCCACTATCGGTCAAGAGATGGCGCTGACCTAAAACTGCAATATTTTACACCGCAGTGTTAAAATTCTCTGACGAATATAGGCTTCGCTAATGTAAATTTAAAAATATTTTGCGTTTCAAAACCAAGATGTCCTCCTTCCTACCTACTTTGGGTTAAAACAGTTGTAGTTTTTGGGAACTATTTAGATACTGCTGGATCAACGTAATCAATAGTACATTGTGTATAAAGGGCGGTAGGTAAGGAATTACGATCGAGGCTCTAGTAGAAGCCCGAAGTCGAAGATTGAGGGCTTTCTGAGTCGAGGTTCGTAATTCCCTTACCGCCCGTGTTACATACAATGTTTTTCATCACATTTGCGAGTAATAATTATGAATTATAGCTTTAATACACAAGTCAGCACAGCTGTTATTACGAAATACGTGAACTTTTTTTAAGCGGTTGGCGAATTTATGCCCACACCACAGATTATACAGTGTTTCGTTCAGAAACTTTAAGGGCAAATAGTTACGTAGGTATACAGCCATGACGGAGTGTAAAAAGAATTAAATAATTTCGACGTTTTCATACTATAACTATTAAAATCGATTATTAAGAACATTAGTTGAGTATTTAAGTAACATGTAGCGAGATTGCAAAGAAATTCCTGTTTAGATAACATTTTAAGACAAATTTTCAATTGCGTGTAAACTCCTTGCTTGAACTTGCATGACCTGTGTGCTGTGCCATAAATTAAAAAAAATATTACTTACCGCCCTAGGGTTTCATGACAAAAAGAAAGCCCGAGGGTTTTATATGGGGCATTACGGCCAAGTTAACCTGTATGTTTAGATACTTTTTACGTGCGAGTGTGATGAAAAAGATATTGCTGTATAAGTCACAAATTAGACGAATTTTAACCTAAGGAAAAAAGATATTAATAAATTATTAGCAGTTGGTAAACTGACCGCGACTTACGACGATGTATGGGGAGAACAATTTTCCAACGGCCACATTATTTTTTTTTCCTCAATCTTTCTTTGCTTTCGTTGTTTATGAACTTCAGTGATACAATCATCTAACATGTAACTGTGTAAGGTAAATAAACGAATTTTATTTATTTTATTGCATTACCAAATTATTTTGGTAAATGTAGCTGTTTGTACGGAACCCAGTGGAAGAGCAGTGGTGGCCTATTGGTAAAGGCCGCGACTTACAAGTTGTAGGTCTAGGGTTCAAACCCAGGCAGGCACTTTACTTTGTGTAAATTATTTCATTACCACTGCTCTCAAAACGGTAAAGGAAAACATCGTGAGGAAACGGGCAAGTTCTAGAACCAAAAATTCGAAGACATCCACCAACCCGCACTGGGCCCGTGTGGTGGATTACGGGCCATTCCCTCTTACAGAGTGTACCTTAATGAATCATTAAGGTGCATAGGTGTCAATAAATGTATTTATCTACTTCGGTTTCGTTATATTCGAATTACAAAATTGACAGCGGTTTCATTATGATACCCATAACGACATCGGGTTGCACTTTGCGAATCGTCATAAATTCTAAAACACAAGCAAAGACATTCTGAACATACAGCCAGGTACCTATAATATTACTTCGAAATCGAGACAATGTAAATGATGTTTTTAAAAATGGAACAAGTTTAGAACAAAAGTATCGTATACTATTTGGCTGTTGCGGCGGCTACAAGATGTTTGCCTTATACCTAATAAAGAATAAATAATAAAGTGACCGCGCGAAAAATTTTCTGAGTGAAACTTATTTCAAATTCTATTAAAAATGTCTTCAACATCAAGTGAAAAGTGTTAAAATACTCCACCAGCTATAACGAATAGAGCAGTTGCGGCTACAAATAAGGTACTACCAGAAAAATCAAGATATGTAAGAGAAATGAAATACTTAAACACACTTCCTGAAATACTTATTTGTCTATATCTGTGTTTTATTCCTTCCTTCGTAGAAATAAAATCTTGTATGCAACTGTACGTTATTGGTCTTTTAATAACTCGTGCCCACCTATTTCGGTACGCGCTACGCTTGTACCGAAAAATGGCACTCGTATTAAAAGACCGTCCATAACGTAACAGTTGCATAAATAGCTATTAAGTTGTCACTGTTACTTTGAGTTTCTTTGTTTTTTTGTCGTTATGGTCGCGTTCATAGACTACTATTATGTCGCGTTACTCGCCGTGTTGTGTTCGGAGCAACCTGTTGACAGCTCAGCATCCGAGAAATTATTAAATCAGGAGGGTAAGTTTAAGCGAACCAAACCAATTTCTTAATACCAATTTGGGACACTTGTTTGTTTTGTCCAGCTCGCCCCACCATATACGGGGTTTGCTGCGATGCCTTCTGGCTATGTCAGGGCTTCACACAAACAGTAGTTTTAGAACGCAGTGTAGTGTTGCATATTATAGGTTTATTATTCGTTCGGATTTAGTCCAGCCTTCTAATTTGTGTATGGATTTTTCGCTTGGATGGCAAAAATTTGTTTGCTTCATGGGACCACGGCTATCTTCGAAGAATATTTTCTTGTTTCATAATTTGCAGATCGCGATATATAATTAATTATTTTTTAAATAACCGGTAATTAGCCAGGAGGGTGTTTTGCTCGTTTCGGTCCCTGAAGCGTCTCCAGAAGTTCCTGCCTTTTCCGACTAAAGTTACTCTTGCTCAGTCTCTCCTTCTTCCTCTTCTTGACTATGCTGATGTCAGCTTTCTTGATGCGACTGAGGCACTTCTTGATAAGCTCGAACGTCTACAGAGTTTGTGCATCCGTTTCATATTTGGCCTCCGAAAATACGACCATGTGTCGGCATTTCAGAGGCGGTTGAAATGGCTGCCTATTCGACAGCGCCGAGATGCTTACACTCTTTCATTACTCTTTTCTGTATTTCATAATCCTAATTCTCCTTTGTAAGATACGAGAACGCTTTGAGTATCTTGTTCCGAGAGGAAAACTCTGTCGTCTGTAATCATCTCTTCTCCTTCGTTTTCCTTCCCACTCTTCAAGTCGTTACGGTGGATCTTTTACTGTTCGCGCTGTGCGCCTCTGGAATAGTCTGCCACACTCTATACGGGATAGCCCTTCATTGGAGGTTTTCAAGAGCATAAAGGCATTTCATTAAGGCATATTTCCTATCAACATGACTCATTAATTTATGTATTTACAATTGTAATATTTTAGTTTTGTAATAATTAGGTATATATTATGTTTATGCATTGTGTGTTGCACACGTATTTGTTTAGTTTATTTAGTGAGTAAGTATTTAAAATTGTTACGAGTTTTTAATAAGCTTTTGTTGTGCACATGGATGTACTATCCTCAATAGCATATTTCTCTACGCAACTGAGGTTTGCTGTTAGAGAACCCAACTATGGGTTAAGCTCGCCTTTGTACATAAACTGTCCTATTGTATTTGTATGTTTTGTGTACAATAAAGAATAAGAATTAAGATTTTTTTTTTTTTCAAGTCCGGCTTTTTGTCAGGACTTTACAGTTTTTGAAATGGTAACCTAGTTACATATAATAATAGGGTTTGTTAATTTGACGTCTAGAATCCGGAGCTTCACCTTTCAGGCACATTGGGGCATCTTGAGTTTACACTTTATGGTGTTTGTCCAACAAAAAGCCTGGGATCCATAAGTCAAAATAGGCAGACTACACCATGTCTATGATTTTTCTTTCATAACCTCTTTCATGGAACATAGCTCTTCAGTTCATCATAAAAATTCTTTGTTTTGTCTGAATTGGAATTATATTAATTGGTCCAAACTAGTTTATTTGTGTACCGTATTCATGGACATTTTAAAATCAGTACATTTGTCGCCCAAAAAAAACATTACACGTTAAGGGGACTTCACAGTACAGTCTCCTTTACCAAACTTTGATTGTTGAAAACAGGACATAATAATTCAAAAAAAAAATGTTTATTATATTTTTTTATAATATTGTTACGAGCTGGGGTTCAGGGATAAATTATTGAAACAGCAGACTTCAATTAATCACTGTTTATTGCAAAAAACACTTCTTAAACAATTCTATTACTTCGCACTATTTTCCACTTTGTATCGCTCTGTATCGCTTCTCAATCGAAACTGACTCACGACGAACCCGACCGCTCTTTATATAGCACGGAAGAAGTTTCTGGAACGTTCCATACTGTTCTAGATAATTCGAGAAACTTCCAGAACAATCGACTTTCGAACTCATTGTTCCCGAAGCGACTAGAAACATCCAGAATGTTCGGTTCGAACCTTCTGGAAATTCCATTCGACACGAGCTTTCGAGAACATTAGTTCCGCTATTCAATACTAGATGGCGCCACTAGTTACTACCTAGTTCTTCCTCTCGTTACTAGATGGCGTTGGCCTATCTTGTAACATTGCCTCCCTCTTAGACATGCTCGTCCCGAGCATTGTTAGACCCATGATAACGGGCCAACCGATCCACATGAACGACCTTTGATGCACCTCGGGGTCCCTTTTGAATTCGGTAGGTGACGTCATTGATCTTGGTAACTACGCGATAAGGTCCATCCCATTTTGCTTGTAATTTAGGTGATTTTCCTTTGCTCCGTGCCGGGTTATGTAACCATACAAGAGATCCTTCATCGAAGCCCTTATTGTTCGCTTTCCGATCGTAGCGGGTCTTCATCCTCTCAGACATCTGTTGACCTGTTTGTCTCATATGCTCATATACATCATCCATCCTGTTTCGTAACTCATTCACATAATCTGTTACATTGCGTGGAGACTCAGGCGGGATACCGGTGATTAGATCTGCAGGTAATCGTAGTTCTCTGCCGAAATTAGCAAAAGCTGGTGTTACCGTTGTAGTTTCATGAACTGCACTGAGATATGCCATGAGATATGGTTGAATGTGTTTGTCCCAATCCTTCTGTCTGTTTTCCACAACCTTTGCAAGATATCTCTCTAGTGACTGGTTGAATCGTTCAACCATCCCGTCTGATTGCGGATGATAAGCAGTAGTTCTGGTTTTGTGAGCACCCATCACACGACACGTCTCCTTGAACACTTCCGACTCGAAGTTCCGGCCTTGGTCACTGTAGATTTCCAAGGGTACCCCGAACCGACAAAACACTTCGTGAACTAACTTATCAGCCACCGTAGAGGCTTCCTGATTAGGGATTGCAAACACTTCCGGCCATTTTGTGAAATAGTCCATGACGACCAAGAAGTACTTGTTCCCGCTTTGGCTTTCTGGAAATGGTCCAGCAACATCTAATGCTATACGTTCCCACGGTGCACCAACATTGTAAACCTTTAGTGCCCCTCTGCTACGAGTTTGTGGTCCTTTCACAGCCGCACAACTTGTGCATTTGCGGCACCATTCCTCAACGTCCTCTCGACAATGGATCCAGTAAAATCGTTCTCGGATCTTGATTAAAGTCCTCTTAACTCCCATGTGACCCCCTGAACATCCATTGTGGTAGAGCTGTAGGATCTCTGGCACCTTAACTTTAGGTACGACCATTTGTAGATGACACTGGTCACCGCGAGCGTTCTCCCATTTCCTGCACAGAACTCCATCCTGGATAACCAAGCTTTCCCACTGTGCCCAATAACTCTTGGTGATGGAACTGGTTGCTGCGACATCACTCCAGTGAGGCCTAGGAGCACCTGATTTCTTCCATTCAAGGATCGGTTTTAGATCTCTGTCTTCTTGTTGAGCACTCTGCAAGGTTTCCTTCCACTCTTCGCTAAGATCCATCCCCAAAACCCGCACTAGCGTTACCTGCTTAGCTTCTTGTCTCGCACAATGTTTACATTGGTCTGGACACGGTCTTCGCGAGAGAGCATCAGCATTACCGTGCGACGTTCCGCTGTGATGTTGAATTACGAAATCAAACTCTTGCAGTAGCTCTATCCATCTTGCTACCTGTCCTTCTGGGTTCTTAAATTGCAGTAGCCACTTCAAAGTAGCGTGGTCCGTTCGCAGGAGGAATTTCCGCCCCAACAAATATTTATTGAAATGCTGCAATGACTTTACTACAGCTAGAAGCTCCCTTCGAGTGACACAGTAGTTCCTCTCAGGCTTGGATAAGGCTTTGCTGAAGTACGCAATTACAACCTCATGATCTCCTTTTCGTTGAGACAATACCCCGCCGATTCCAGTATTGCTGGCATCTGTGTCAACTATGAATTCATTTTCATTGTCAGGATAGCCTAGGATGGGTGCATTGCACAGATGTTCCTTTAGCTTCTGAAATGCAACGTCACAGCACTCATTCCAGCAGAACTGTATCTTGTCTTCAGTTAGCTTATGAAGAGGTCAGGCAATATCAGCAAAGCTCTTCACAAACCGCCGATAGTAGGAGCACAAACCGAGAAATGCCCTGACTTGCGTTTTGTTCTCCGGAACTGGCCAATCCTTAACGGCAACGAGCTTATCCGGGTCCGTTTGAATACCTTCTTCGGAAACCACGTGTCCTAAAAAGTTCACTTGCCGCCTGAACAACGCGCACTTCTTTGGACTTAGCTTTAGATTGGCTCCTCGTATCTTTGGCAGCACACGTTCCAAATTGCGGAGGTGATCTTCAAACGTCCGTCCCACGATTATAATGTCATCCAAGTAGACTAGGCAGGTGTCACCAATCAGCCCAGTAAGTACCCGCTCCATCAATCTCTCAAAGGTGGCAGGCGCATTACACAGTCCAAATGGCATAACGTTGAATTGCCACAATCCTTTGCCTGTAGAGAACGCTGTCTTTTCCTTATCTCGAGGGTCTAACTCAACCTGCCAGTAGCCACTCTTTCAGTCTAAGGTGGAAAACCAATTCATTCCCGATAGCGTATCCAGCGTGTCATCGATTCTTGGCAACGGATAACTGTCCTTCTTCGTGATGTCGTTTAGTCAGCGATAGTCTACTCAGAAGCGCATGCTGCCGTCCTTCTTTTTCACCAATACTACCGGTGAACACCATGGACTGGATGAAGGTTCAATCACGCCGTCTTTCACCATACCCTTGATCATGTCGTCCACTTCCCGTTCCCGTGCCACTGGAACACGTCTTGGTCGCTGGCGGATTGGTACCTCATTTCCTGTATTTATTCTGTGTTGAACTAACGCAGTCTTCCCTATGTCGGCATCATTTGTCGAGAAAATGTCGGCGAACTTGTTTAACATCTTCTTAGCCTTGTTCTTTTCTTCTTCGGACAAGTTATTCTGGCTGTTCTTCAAAAGCGATGACACATCGAATCTTGCACTAACTTTGGTGTTGGTTGGGTGTTCGTGGCATCTACGCATCCAAACCACTCCGTCACAAGTGCCTAATAATGTGCCTTTCTTGAGCACCAGGTCCTGGTCACTTGTGTTGAGTGCACGTACCGATGAAACACTAGTACCTCTTACCAATGTGCGTGCAATTTTCCATGAAGCATCGTTATCTAAACCTTCTATAAGTACACATCGGTTTTCCTGACCAGAATTCCTTGGTAGACAAACTGGTATGAATGTTTCTGACCTTGGACGAAGAATAACCTTTTCTAAGCAGTACACTTTTCCCGATGCTGCACCTTCCATGAAGACTTCCTCTGAGCCACACTTTAATACACCTTGATAAACGTCGATCTCGCAGTGATGTTTTCGCATGAAGTCCAAACCCAGAATGCAGTCGTCCACTCTGTCGGCCACGATAACATTGTGGCGGTAAACTTTGTTTCCTAACTTCATGTCCACCTCCTTCTCACCTCGGACGGTTATGTGCTGACCGGTGGCTGTTCTCAGATGTACACCTTCATGGCTCCCGAAGAATTCCCCAAGAAACCGTCTAGCTAGTTGGAAACTGACAACTGTCCGAGAAGCTCCAGTATCCAGTGTCAGCTTGCATAGTGTTCTGTTAATTTCGTCCTCGATGATCAGGCTGTTTCCGTCACAGGATTGTGAGATCGACATCCTTGGGGCTCTTCCATAACCAGCCAGCACCCGCCCCTTAGTCCTGGCATCTACTCGTTTCCCTTCTGCTGTTGGCCAGCAGGGACGTCAGATGATCCTACCAATGGCGACTGCTTACTACCGTGGGGAGGCCTTCGCTTCGGGCAGCTCAATCGGATGTGGCCTCTCTCTCTGCAGCCATAGCATCGGGGTGAAGTTGCAACCTCCCTGATTCGGTGAGTTCGTTCGTCCCACCGTACTGCCTCCACCTCCAAAGCATGGGCTAGAGCATCCTTGAGGTCCTTGAAATGACCTAGCCTTACTGCAGCCCTAACCTCCAGGTCGCGGATCCCATCCGTGAACGCCTGTACGAGGTTCCCGTCGATCAGTACAGGTGACGACTGGTAAGCCTTCCGAACCAGCTTTTCCACCTCCAGAGCCCACTGCTGAAGAGTTTCACCAACCCGTTGCGACCGGTCTTTCAGTTGGGCTCGAAACACATGTTTCAGGTGCGCGTCGCCGTATCTAGCTTCTAATGCTTCCAGAAGCTTCTCGAAAGTGACGTCTTTTCCCAGCGCCTCTAACACAGTCAAGGCCTGGTCGCGAAGGCCCAAGGTTAGAGCAGTCAAGGCCTATTCTTTAGTCCATCCATTCGATTTCATCACGGCCTCAAACTGAATTTTGTAGGCGGACCATGACGAAGAGCCATCAAATGGTGGCACTTTAAAACCACGAGGCGAAGGTGCCACTACCGCAGCTGCCCCGATCCCATTCCCAGACTTGAGGCCACGTATTGACTTCTCCATTTCGACGATGCGGGTCTCATGTTGCTGAATCTGGTCCTTTACCTCTTTCATCTCCTTACCATTGCTCCGCGGAGGTCCTTAATCACCAAGAGCTGCTCCTCCTGACGGCGAGCTTGCTCTTCCTTGTCACGCTGTAGCTGCTCCTCTAAGCGGCGCGCCTGCTCCTCCTGAAGGCGAGCCTGCTCCTCCATGTCGCGCTGCATCTGCTCCTCCATGCGGCGAGCTTGCTCCTCCTGACGGCGAGCCTGCTCCTCTTGACGGCGAGCTTGCTCCTCCTTGTCGCGCTGCAGTTGCTCTTCCAAGCGGTGAACCTGCTCCTCCTTGTCGCGCTGCAGCTGCTCTTCCAAGCGGCGAGCCTGCTCCTCCTGACGGCGAGCGTGTTCCTCCTTGTCGCGCTGCAGCTGCTCTTCCAAGCGGCGAGCCTGTTCCTCCTGACGGCGAGCCTGCTCCTGCATAAAAGCCATCAGAGCAGCGAGGTCAGGGGTCACCGGAGATTGAGCTGATGCTGCTGCCGCAGCGGAGTCTCGTTGTCCACTTGATGACGGTGAGGGAGCGTCTCCAAAGCGCCTCTGGTCTACGTCTTGCTGGCGCTGACTCCTGGTGCGCATCCGCTCCGTTTCTTCCTTCGGTAGAACCGGCATAATTTATCCCGCACTTCTGACACCAATTTGTTACGAGGTGGGGTTCAGGGATAAATTATTGAAACAGCAGACTTCAATTAATCACTGTTTATTGCAAAAACACTTCTTAAACAATTCTATTACTTCGCACTATTTTCCACTTTGATCGCTCTGTATCGCTTCTCAATCGAAACTGACACACGACGAACCCGACCGCTCTTTATATAGCACGGAAGAAGTTTCTGGAACGTTCCATACTGCTCTAGATAATTCGAGGAACTTCCAGAACAATCGACTTTCGAACTCATTGTTCCCGAAGCGACTAGAAACATCCAGAATGTTCGGTTCGAACCTTCTGGAAAATTCCATTCGACACGAGCTTTCGAGAACATTAGTTCCGCTATTCAATACTAGATGGCGCCACTAGTTACTACCTAGTTCTTCCTCTCGTTACTAGATGGCGTTGGCCTATCTTGTAACAATATTATATAACAAAAAGTTTTTTAATTATTATGTTACGAAAACTATAACTTTTTAAACTTCACGTGGTCAGTCAACAAATTATTAACATTTCAAAATATGGAGTTATTATTATACAGGATATAAAATAACATAATATAAATATCGATATTTTAGAAGTCTAGGATGTATTTTATATATTATTTTTATTATTAATAGGCTCGCGCTTGACTACTATCTCACCTGATGGTAAGTGATGATGTGGTCGACGGTGTAGCACGCTTGCCTAGAAGTAACCTAGTATTATGTGTAGATAATTATGTTTGGATGTTAACCGACTTTGTTTTTCTTATTGTAATATTTTAGGTATTTCAATGCAAAGGGGGAAGACTTTTACCCAACATGAATGAAAGACGAAAAATGGTGGTGATCTTCACCATCTTCATCCACAACCTTAGTGCGCCTGTTGCAAGGATACCTTTATTTGTTTATGTGGATCTCCAAGCTCTTGCGCAAGTATCATCCAGGTTCCATCAGCGATGACAACGTTCAATGTTATAGTTTGTTTTGGTAATATAAATAATTATCTAAGTCGCTTTTTAGTTTGTGAATTGAAAAACATGTTAATAATTTATTCATTCATATTAATAATTCAAAATATGTATTTGAATAATTATTATAAAGTTCAAATTCAGTATCTACCTGAAGGCCAATTCTTGAACCAACTTATAAAAAAATCCAATTCAAGATCTCTTCTCGGTGACAATCAATGCCAATCACTTATTTAGAACAAATATTGAGACTGAGATTAGAATGCGAACGATACTTAAAAATAGAGTAATTAAATCTATTGAACACGTAATTATGCCACGATATCTTGTGAAAACACAAAGAGTATAAAGGGCTCTTACGATGATCCATGGTCTAAGAATTTAACGATATGCTACAAACACAGGTGTTTAACTGAAGTGGTTATCGTTTAGGTTTATTTATTATTGATCTAACTGTTTGTTAAAAAGTCCGGCAGACTTGTGGTTAGGGTAATATGCATATCTTGCTTTTATTGGCAACGTCACATTACTTGTTAAACTACAAGAACTACATATTCGGTTACGAAAACTTATTCGATAACATTTTTTTTTACAATTGTTTAGTGCCATACCTATGCTACTTTTATCTCAAAAGGCATGCACGGTCACTATGATATAAACCACGAGACCGCAACCGAGGAAAACATAGTTTATAATAATAAGCATAACAAAACATGAAAAGCAATTAAAACCACAGTAAAACCTTGTTGCTATGCATGAATGGGCCTAATTAGAAATTTATCCTGTTTCTGTTTGATTCGTTCTTCTCAATATTTTATCAATACTTAATTATAATAAAGAATCGTATATTGTGACATTCTGCTCAGAGCAGTCGAGTAGTAAGCACAGCAGCACCTGTCACTGTCACCATGAAGTTCTTTGTTGTGTTTGTCGTGATGTTCGCGTTACTCACCGCGCTGTGTTCGGCGCAACCGGTAGAGAGCTCAGCATCCGAGCAACCAGACGCTTCAATTAACATACGGGTTAAGAGACAAAATATAATTAAGAATCAAAAACGATGCCCGTGCCAAAAAGGACATACTTGGCTAATTCATAAATGTGTCACCTGTGAACTGTAAGTAAAATTTATTTCACACATGCATTTATTTTGGATCGCAAGCAACAAGGGAAATTAAATTCTGTAGTAATAATTTTTAAAAATAAAAGTAATTTCGGCGCTCATCTGTGGCAGGAGGTATCAGATTTTGACGCAGGTCTATTATTCTTTTACTAATTACAACAGATGAAGTGATGTGAACATTTATATTTTTTTAAACTTAAGTTTAATAATAGAAAGTTTATGCCACTGAAAAAAATAAGAACAATCTTGTTGACGAAATATTATTTTTTTAAGTAGACCCCGTAGTTCTGAAAGTGACCTATATAATGTTGAATAAAAAGAAAATATCAAACTATAAAGTTAATGCTCTTTTTTACCCGACCGCCGAAGAGAGTCAATGTATGTATGTGTGTATGTTTGTTCCTATGTGGCCTTCTAGAGACCAAACTTGTTTTCCGATTTTGAAGATTCTTCCGTCAATCGATTCGTCTTAACCTTGCGAGTGTCACTGGCTAGGTTAAAATTGGAAAATAAAAAAATGGCAGATTTTGGGTGCCATATTGTGGGGCACCAAATTTTTATTTTCTTCCAAACCCACCATGTCGGGTATTAAATTAAAGAGTTTTAAGAGGAAATTTCAAAAATATATAACACTCATATGTTTAAAAATACATGATTCTAAAAAAAAAATAACAAAAATATTATAAATAAAATAAGTCAATAAAAATACAACTGCTTAAGAAGCGAACTAAAACGACGTAATCATGCTGTGCAGTCGGAGGATACATCTGGTTTTCGTACGCCAGCTCGAAAATATGTTACGTTTAAATATTTTCTTTTTTAGTTATTTCTTTCTATTTTAGATATATGGATCTGACGGGTGATGACGTTTGTCCAGCATGTTAAATATCAAATAATGATACCCAAACGGAGAAGCTCTGCCGACGATGGACAGATTACCCAGCCTGCGGTTATAAGTACCTAGAGTACTATCAAATGTTACAATGTATACACAATAATACAGTACAACAGATGTGATGAACTATTTCTGAAGTTTTTGTCTATAATACTTCTAACTGAAATTTGAAATAAAACCTGGATGGAAATACGAAAATGGTGATTTTATTTATGAGAATACATATACTGTGTATAAAATACTTAATTAACTAAGACTACAAACTCATATACTTAAAACAAGAACTACTCAATAACTAAACCTAAAAATATACTAAACTATAAAACAAAAAAATCAAACCGAGTTCCAAAACAAAACACTACAAAGCGACTAAGGTTACTAAGACAGTCACCAGGCTGTATCTCATGAACCGTGATAGCTAGACAGTTGAAATTTTCAGAGATGATGTATTTCTGTTGCCGCTATGACAAAGATACTAAAAACATAATAAAAAAAATATTTGAGTGGGGTGGGGCTCCCATACAAGAAACGTGATATTTTTGCCGATTTTTGCGATAATGGTACGGAACTCTTCGTGCACTAGTCCGACTCGCACTTGGCCGGTTTTTTTTAGTTTTGGTATGTAACTCTCATGGCGATTCAAATAAGCCCAAATACGTTGTTGTTTTATTTCGGCGTTCCGGCTTTATCATCAGATCAGTTCGATGGTACCTTCGAATCTTATGAATCGAGAACCTCCTTTTTTTGAAGTCTGTTTTTCAGCTAGGCAGGCAGCAGGACGGACAGGAACTTTTCAAGGACTGGTTCGAGGTAGGCAGGTGAGCAGGCACCACGACGGACAAGCAGGCAAAACAGGGAGGTAACCAGGTAATCAAGTAGACAGGAAGGCAGGCAGCAAGGTATGAGAATGAGCTAGGCTGTGGCGTCTCAGGCAGACGGACAAGAAGGTGGGTTCAGAAACTGCGCGTGCTGCTGGCGGGCGTGCTGTGGCCGCGCACAACGCTGTAAGCTTGATGGATGCAGCTCATGCATCACGTACCGGACTGGCTTTAATTAGCAGCAAAAATACATTTAAGAGTCCAGGCTATTGATTTATTGTTTTTAGAGATTATTTTACACTCACTCACAAATTCGGTGAATATGACAGTTAAGAGAGTATGCAGATTAGAAATACTCTTGGTAATCCTAAGCGGTGCATAGACTTTCGGCGTTCACTGCCAGAATCCAACTAAAAAACTGACACCCGTTTTTCCACGTTCTGTGTCATATCTTCTGAATTTCAAATTCAAATCTCAATATTAATATATTTATTTATAATTCAAATAATATATACAATTGAATATTTCTAATCTTATGACTAATAACAAAACAAAAAAGCTTATTGCGCATCAAAAAATTCGTCCATAATCTCAATTAAGAAATTTACAGAGGGGGCAGTCTGTCGCTGCCCTTATTATGAAAATTATAATGTGTAATCAGCTTTACCAAATAAAAGTGTCCGTGGTATGTTATGTCTATGGTTTAAGAAAATAAATTGGACAGACAAGAAAAAAAGGCGGGAAACGATGAAGTGGAAAGGCGCGCTTTTTTAAATAATTATTTTGAAATTCAACTTCTTGTGTTTATTGTAATTTAATTCTGTAAATATTCGTCCTATTAGGTCTAATTTGGTGTATATATATGTGTACTTGAAGACATTAAAATGGGGAAAAAGAGGCGGAGGAAGGATGAGCTGGAAATTCCTCCGGATCTGAAGCAGCATTCGCAGGAATCTTCGGACTCTGACACGGCGCAGACCACGGTGTCGGCATACTCAGTTATTAAATTTAAAGATTCCACTGATAAGGAGCTTAAGGACAGTAAATATGCCATATATAAGGTAAAGGGGGTATACGCGTAAGTACATACCCCTATTTGCCTACTGAGTTTTCCTATAGTGGCCTCCTTCACCAACCTTACGTTATGGAAAGCGGCACACTATACCAGGCAACCCCTTACGAGGTGTCTGGGACCATCTTCGGTAGGTCACGCCTCCGAGAGCACTCGCCCCTGGTACTCAAGAGAAAATGTGAGTTGCACCGTGATTACTCACTACCATTTGTCCAGAATGGTACCGGAGCAATAAAGCCGCTCACCACACGCACCCCAGCACGCCAGCACTAGTGCAAGCACCAGCACCAGCGCAGTTGGTGCTAGCGGATTCAATCCCCGTTAAGGACGCCAGAGAAGCTGGCTCCCATTTCTCCAGAATGGTCCCGGAGCTGTAAGCACGCTCACCTCTCGAATACAAATCATCGCATCTACCCAATGCCTACAGCTGGGTTGCCGGAAAACTAATCCAACGGGTAGTCCTCTTCTTTCTATCCAGGAAAGTGCCGGAGATGCAGCTCGCTCACAGGAGCTCACTTGCTTGAGGGTTACTCACGAACCCCGCGTCTGACCACCAGGTGGCCCTTTGCCTTGGGCCGGTAACTTCAGACACTTGTTGCGCGCGAGGAATGACGCTCGGCCCACACATAGCCGAGCAGACAACATGCCACTCCTCTGCAACCACCACATAGACCACCGCGAGTCCAACCTCAATGTCAGGTACCACCTTTGCGCTTGCAATGGTGGAGGGCCTACCTGACCCCGCGTACCCTGATCCAAACAGCCGGACCCGTAGTTCCAGCTGCGAAAGCCCCCATCTGTTCGGGTCGTACAGATAGGGACTACGCGTAAGTACAGTGAAGATACGAAGCAGGCAGATCGTTAATCGTTTTTCTTAGTCATATGGACGAGAATAAGTTTTTCAATGACAAAGGTCGTATGGCCCTTTCCAAGGGCATACGAGAACATGGAGTGTCTGGTGTGATGCACTTGCGCACAATCAACAAATATAAGGTCGGTGTCACATTCAGCTTACCAAATAACGCCAATATGTTTTTAAAAAACAAAAATGATTTGATCAGCTTTCTTTAAAAGCGTCTTTCCCTGCTGGTGACACAGAGGTTACTGGAGTCCTTACTTCAGTCCCAGTAGATATGTCTAATAAAGAGATATTTATAATGTCATACAGGTGAGGCATTTCATGCGCAGTGTCAGAGGTGATGAAGGTAGAATATCTTTTGCCCCTACGCAGACTGTTGCTGTGACATTTGAATCGACTATTTTGCCAACTTATATTTATTTGGACTCATGGCGTCATGAGGTGAACAAATATATCCCACCAGTGAAACAATGCCTTAAATGCCTGCGTTAGCTAAACTCTGTCGTAATACTGAAGTTTGTTCAATATGTACTGAACATCAAAATTTCAAAATGTGTGTTGTTGCCCCGAAGGATGGTAAGTGTGCAAATTGTAACGGCAATCATATTCCAATCTCTTCAGCATGTCCAATAAAAATCAAAAGGAAGAAGAAAATTAAATTAAAACTAAAAATGCTACATATTCAGATCTTTTTAATGCAAACTCTTTCCCAGCTTTAACATCACGCAATCTGGACACTCAGAATAGTAATCTCATGTAATCAGATAAATTTATAAATACTTTAGTCGAAACACTCACAAAAATAATAAGCAATAAAGACGATCCTATTAATTCACTTTCTATTAAAGAAGCCATGACAACAACGTTCAGGGGGGTGATCACAAGCTCTTAGAGTAAGGTTATTTTGAGATCTAGTAAGGGACAGATGTATATGACGTGTATATATCTGTCACTTACTCGATCTCAAAATAACCTTACTCTAAGAGCTTGTGGTCACCCCCCTGTAATAAATTTTCTTCAACCTGTTGATGGATTTTTCAGAATTAAATATTGTACAGTGGAATGCTCAAAGTTTAAATAGTAATAAACATTTTTTTATCGATTTTCTTTATAGTCACAATATACATATAGCAATTATCCGTGAAACATGGCTTAAACCTCACCAAAATTTTGAAATAAAAAAATATAATATTGAGAGAAATGATACCGGTAACAAACATAACGGAGTTGCAATAATTATTCACAAAGTCATTATAATAATAATATAGCCATTTAATCCCAAAAAAAAAACAAGTATTGTAAACTATTATATGACATTCCTTATTAACTAACTAATCTATTTCATGCCTTACGAAATCACCTTAAACAAACTTATAATTTATATTTATATTTCATATTTAAATTAACTATAAAAATCCAATAATTCATGATATCAAATAGTAATTACAAATTTTAGATTTCAATTTCATACATTTAATGACATATTTACATTCATCAGATTCTATAAGTATTTTTATTTCATACATTTAATTATAAATATACATTTATTTCATTTATAATTCCTGAATTTAATAGGTAGTTACGAATTTATATTTAAATTTCATTATAAATTATCAATTAAAATTAACCATGTCATTTATTATTATAAATTACAATTATGACAAATAGGAGTGTGATATTATTTAATTAATAGAAATACAATTGATTATAACATTATAATTAAACTTTGATAAACAATATAAAGACCAGAAAAGATAATAAGCTTACTTTTTGGGTACCCAAGATTGGGCATAGGCCTCCTCCATGCATTTCCATAATTTTCTATTTTTCCCAAGCCTGGTCCAAGTGTGTCCCGCGACCCGCACCACATCGTCGCTCCAGCGGCGGCGTGTCTTGCCGCGCGGCCACCAGTGTAGCACACGCTCACTCCAGCGCCCGTCATCAGCGCGCGCCGCGTGACCTTCCCAACGCCATTTTAGCCGACAGGCTAATTCTGCTACGTCTATTAGCTTGGATTTCACTCTGATTTCATCGTTTCTAATTTTGTCTCTAAGTTTCACTCCTGACATACTTCGCTCCTAAACAACAAGCTACAAGTTTGCTTTCCTTATGTAATATATACTAGCTTTTATCAGGGATTTCACGCGGAAAAACAAATTTATCACATGGGAGCTTTCTACCGAAACAAAAAGTCCCTATAAATGCTTAGAAAGAAAAATAAAAGATCTTTCTTTCATATTCTTTATTGTAGACAAAACATTATAATACAGCAGGACAGTTTATATACTAAGTCGAGCTTAACCCATTATTGGGTTCTCTTATAGCAAACTTCAGTATCATAGAGATTTTTGATTAAATGAGGACAGTATACTCAAGTGCACAATAAAACTTAACATTTAAATTCTTACTTGCTAAATAAACTAAACAAATACATGTACAGCACACAATAAATAAACATAATGCATGTTATATATAATATTACTATAAACTAAATAAATAAAAATATACATACGAGTACTCATTTATGCGTCATGTTGACAGGAAATGTTCACTTGTTCTTTTCATGAAAATTATGAGAGGATGGAGTTAGAAAAGTGTTATTCCGCCGAGCATTAACCTGGATCAATACGAAGTGACCATAGATAAAGGGGCAAGTGGCACCAGATTTTATACTTGAATAACTCTTCTATAGCAATCTGCAATAAGATTCTTTCCATCTATCTTCTACTTGACCAAATCCGTACGAGCTCCCAAACATATCCAACCTGAATGCAATATTGGTCTTCTACCATAATCTACTCACTCTCTCTCTTCTCTTTAATCTAGATTTAAAAAAAAAACTGGTTTTATTGTTTTTGTTCATGTTTACAAATTAATTACAGTTCATCAACTCAATTTCAATTAATTACATACTCGTCACTAAACAATATTTTACTGCACTAATCCGTGGACCAAAGTCGATGTTCCCGAGCAAAAGTTATTCTTTTTCTATGGTGGTGTACCTCAAGTTTTGTACTTTCGGCGAGTAGCTTAAAAGCCGAAACCAGCTTGTTTCAACCTCCTTCATACCATAAGCTCACTTACTGTTGCACCTCAAACTTCCTCCAGGTAGTTTTTGCTAACGCGAAACTGAACGAAACGATATTCCTGTTAGAAGTGCATGGTTTTTTGCCTTCTATTTATCTCTTCACACAAATATTAGTCTCTCTGAATCATTGGAAACTTCAATAAATGATTGGAACAGGCAAACGATGAATCAACACAGCTTTAACCACTTCTCCAAATCTCAAGTGCCCTGACCCTCTCTGCTTGGGTTCGGTTGGGCACAATGAAGTCCTTAAATAATAAAATAATTATTAATAGTTAAAAATAAAAGAAATAACTCAGTACTTTTCAAAATTTTATACAAACCAGAAAGTGGCAATAAGAGAAATTCCCTCAAAATTATGCAAGTAATTTAAAGAATAGCATGAGAGATGATGTTCAATTGTTTTATTAATAGCTCATATTTGGTTTTATTATAAAACAAAAAAAAAACTACCATGCATAGGTGAAAACAAGTTTTACGATCATTTTTACTTGTTGCGCAAATTTTGTCAGTGTGTGTAGTTGTGATTGTGTTTTTATCTATGTCATAGTCGGGTGTCAATCGTCAAGGATTTGTTTGTGTTTTTATTTATGTCATAGTCGGGTGTCAATCGTCAAGGATTACACATTTACGTCACTACTGATACCATTGGTTTAACGACCGAACGCTACACTACACTATTGTCGTAGCTAGTAAGCATATTTGCACATTGCACAAAATAGCAGTGAAAGCAAAGTTACCAACTCCTATCGATACTTTTCTTAGGGATGACAATGAGGGTAGACTAGTGTGGCCACATAAACATATGTCGTATAAGTCGTGGGCCAATTGTTGAACTGGGCCGATCGAGATCTGCCTGGGCACATCACGATACGCCGGCTTGGCAGTCTTGATTTGCTGGTCTAATACCTGCGATATTGTTCTAAGATTAACGTTTAACAATTTGCCCAGACATGATTGTATAAATGGAAACTGCCATCAGTCGGTAGCGACTATAATCAGTTATTTTGTATTTCAACAGGACTTTGGGTTTTGGAGGCCATCGCCTCAACCAACCATTATATAAGCGAGATTTGCTTCCGTTTAAGTCGTCTAACGGCTTGGGAGGTGTCAAGTAAATTAATAGACAAGGGATTTGGGTGTTTCGCTAAGCGTCCGGCGTAACGTCTTGTGTATTTTTTAATTTCCTCCTTTATGGTGGGTATGTTGAGGTATTCATGTATCTCATAACTGCGAGTAAAACATGGTGTGTTTACAATTGTCCGCAAAATTGCATTTAGTGCTCTTTGCAGACATTTTATATTGCTGTCGCTGGCAACCCCCCAAAGTTGGATGCTGTAGGTTTGATTACTGCATTGAACAACAGTAATTTATTTTCCAAGCAAAGAATTGCCGGTACAAGTTTTTGAATTTCAGGTTGACTTCGTTGCGTTTGCACTTTATGTGAGTCTTCCAAGTAAGGCGGCGATCTAGGTGGAACCCTAGGTACTTAATGCACTCACGATGTAGCAAGATTTCAGTGCCTAGTTGGACTGGAGGGCAAATGGCTCTTCTCATGCTGAACGTAATGTGGCGTGATTTTTGGGTGCTGGCTTAAATCCGTCATTTTACTAGCCAGCAATACATGCTGTTAAGTACATTCTGCAGCTACTTCTGCTGAGTCATCACAGGATAGATAGGCGATGTCATCCGCATAAGTAGCAACAATCACATTATCTGGTGTGTAAGTCGAAGGTAAATATGATGTAGAGAATAGGGCCAATCACAGAGCCGGCGGTACTCCAGCCTCGATATTGTAAAAGCATGATCTAGCTTCGCCATGTCTAACCTGGAATATTCTCTTGGATAGATACGAGGCCAAGATTTTGAAGAAAGAATGGGGCAACTTTTGTTTTATTTTGCAAAGTAAGCCCTTATGCCAGACGCGGTCAAAAGCCAAGAAGGCACGTCCAAGAAGGCCGCTGAACAGTATTGTTTACGTTCAAAGCACTGTCGTATTACTTCATGAACTCGATGAATTTGTTCAATCGTGGAGTGCGATTTTCTGAATCCAAATTGATGCGATGGTATTATGTTACATTCATCCATTTGTGATTTCAAGCGAATCAGAAATATACTTTCCCAGAGTTTCGACAGCACGGGAGTTAGACTGATGGGACGGTAAGACGCAATATCTTGTGGAGGTTTGCCGGGCTTTTGTACCATTATGATCTGCGACACCTTTCAAGGTGCTAGGAAGCTACCCGTTCTAAAGATCGCATTGAACAAGCAAGTTAGGGTACGGTAGTAGGGTAAGTAGGGTATGTAGGGTAGGGTTAGTAGGTAGAGTAGGGTTTGTAGATAAAATAGGTAGGTAGGTTGGTAGGGTAGGGTAGGGTAGGTAGGTAGGTAGGGTAGAGAGGTGCGTCGGTAGGTAGATAGGTAGGGAAGGGTAGGTAGGTAGGTAGGATAGGGTAGGTAGGTAGCCAGTAGACGGTCGCGAAGCCGCGGGGGACAGCTAGTGTATAATAAGTTTCATTATTAATCATTGTTTTTTATCTAATTAACATGTATGTGGTATAATTATTGTGTCTTTTAGTCTGTACTAAATAAATGTATTTGCTTTCTTTTTTTATTTAATTATAATTTTGTTTTTATTCTTCTTAGTGACTTACATTTGTTAATTTTTATTAAAAGAAGTATAATATTTTGTTTAATTTATCGATACCGCTCCCAATAATATAATATTTAAATAGGTTTATTTTTTATTATATATAGGCTCGCGCTTGACCACTATCTCATCTGATGGTAAGCGATGATGTGATCGACGGTGTAATACCCTTGCCCCTAGAAGTAACCTATTCAATCTTGACTTAAAGACCCCGAGGTTGTAGATATCTGGAAACTCAGAATCCGGCAGGAAATTCCACTCTTTAGCTGTACGTTATTTAGTTTAAAGTGTTGTTAAAGTTGACTCACGGAAATAGCAAAATGTCGAAGATTACACAAATTTTTAAATTACCTATTTATTACCCTTTATCCCATGTTACATGGAGTCGGTGTAACACGTTTTCTTTTTCTAAATTGTCATGTCCCCCGTCACGTCATTGGCCCCGTCACATCACTGGCTCCTTTTATTTCATATCAATCTTCACACAGTCCGTTCATCGTTCACAGATAATAAAAATACTATAACTAACAATAATAAAATCGAACCGCTAATGGAAAGATCGTGTTATATTTATGCAGTTTAGGTTATTTAATTAAAATTACCGAAGCCTTGGCACAACTTTCAAGATTGATTATTATTCTACACAATAACAAATGAGACTTATAACAATAATTCAAGTTGACATTTTCTATCATTTTAATTTATTTGGGGAGTTATAAGTTTGACGTGTGTTGCTGATGATCTGTGTGGCATCATAGCGACCAAACGGGTGAACCGATTTTGATTTAGTTTTTTTTTTTGTTTAAAAGATGACTTAATCGAGAGTGTTCTTAGCTATGTTTAAATAAAATCGGTTTTGTCGTTCAAAAGTTATGGGCGCTTTACTGTTTGAATCGGGGTGTTTTCGCAAGATATCGTGTCATAATTACGTGTTCAATAGATTGCCAATCGAAGCGTATCTACTATGTACTAGATAAATTATGTAACATGAAATAAAAATCTGTCGGGGGTTTTTTAAATTTTGAAAATTAACTTGTGCTCAATTATTTTCAATCCACGGTGACATAGGAAGCACATTCAATACGACTAAAGTGATTCCCTGCATTCATGCCATATATGAATGATAAAAACTGGCAAAGTGAGAGTCGGACTCGCGCACGAAGGGTTCCGTACCACTATCGCAAAAAAAAAATACCGTAAAAATCACGTTTGTCGTATGGGAGCCCCACTTAAATTAGTTATTTTATTCTGTTTCTGATATTTGTTATTATAGCGGCAACAGAAATACATCATCTGTCAAAAATTCAACGGTCTAGCTGTCACGGTTCATGAGATACAGCCTGGTGACAGACGGAAACACAGACAGACAGACAGACGGATGGTGAAGTCTTAGTAATAGGGTCCTGATTTACCCTTTGAGTACGGAACCCTAAAAAGTATCGTCGTATATAGTACTATTCGGCATACTAAAAAGTATTTGTTTTCCACTTGGTGTCCTAAAAAATTATACACATATTTCGAAATTGGCGTGACAAATGCTTTAAACATTTTTTGTCCTGGTGTAGTAACACCAGGACAAAAACAAATACTTTTGCACCTCGTGAAATAATTGGTGAAGGATAGAATTACAAAAAAAAATTAAGCCGATTAATTGGATGCTAAGAGTGGGAAAGTAGAAAAAAGGCTTTGGTTAAAAAACGAAGAATTAATCACAGAGTAGAATGTACTTGGAGAAAGGAATAGAACTAATAACATTTGCGAAAGGTGTTATTCTTTGTTGAAAAAGTCTATAAACAAGAATCACTCTAAATAAAATGTAAACAGCGTTAAACGAAGACGAAGATGTTAAGAACACACCAAGAAAAATAGAACTAATTGAGAAACACAAGGATGTACTAACGTCACAATTAAAACTTTTGAACAATGAAATATCGTTAAGTCATTTCATGGAATTGCTGCGGTAAATACCAATAAAATTTATATAAATAAAATAATAATAAATATACATAACATCAAAAATATTTCATTAGCTAAAATATTTCGTTTTTTTAAAGAGTTTTGTAATAAGATAGATAAGGTAGGTGGATAGGATAGATAGATGGGAGATTTATCTATCACAATACAAAAGTTTGTAAAACTACCGGTGTGACGACGTGGAAAAATACTCGTTGTGACAAACTGGTGTGATAATGAGTCGGGAATAAAATAAACCTTGCTCTAAGGACTCATGGTTTAATTCAATTAGGATTTGTAAAACACGAGTCATTTTCACAAACACACGACGTAAACAACACGTTTCAGGCTGATTTAGAATTTCACAAATAATCAACTTTAAATCAGAAATCAGTAGTTTTAGAATACCTAAAAGATAATGTTTTCCGGAGTAAAAATGTGCTAGTGACATTTTGTCTTCATGTAATGTTGAATGTTATGCTATAAAAGTCACCAAAACATCTTAGACCGGTTTAAGAATACCAAACTTTTAAGATTGTTTTTAAATGTCACAAAATTATTAGCGAAGTATTTATAATCCGCAGCCTTGCTGAGTCGCTGAGATTATAATAAAGAAAAAAAGATTAATAATCTTTATCTCGTTCAAGCACTATGTCTTCGTACACGGGTTTGCCAGAGATCATCACAATTATGTTATTACTTCAAATGGTTTTGAGCAACAGATTGCAACCGACCTAAAAAATAGCCAAACCAAATAGCCTTCTGGCCGTGATTACTTTAATGATTTCTTAGTCTAAAAACGTAATCATGTTTTCGTGGCTAAATATTGGGCCAAACATAGCATTTATAAATTGTGTTTGCGATCGATACGCTTAGAAGATTAATAGACTGTTAAATAATAATAGGAACAACTAGGGTCATGGGCAAAAAAAAAGACATTTAATATGTTCAATGAAACTGCAACTGAAAAATACAGCCTCTCTGCAGAGACTATAAAACTGATACCTATGACCATAATGTTAGTCAAAGTAAATGATGAGACAAGTGAAAGAAACCGACCAGGTCGTGCAGTTAAGCTATAAACGGTAAAGGTCACCGCACTGGCAGTAAGTTCTATATAGATAATAAATCATTCAAATACCAGTTTGAAGAACCTTACTATTATAAAACTTGTATAATTTTTTTGCAATCAATGATAACAGGTAAACAAAATTAAAATAATTAAAATTAGCCAATGAAATGCACTTTAGATATTTTAATTTATTATTATTAATTATTTTTTTTACGAATGACATTGTAATACGATTATGTAACAGTTAGATTTATGCCTGTGGTAATATCCATGTACTGACCTCAGCAAGGTTTGCTTAACCTAGATGATCGACCTCTGCGATGAAATCTTATTAATGCGATCGATTTTTTAATTATATGAGAAAACTTCAAGCAATCCTAGGATCAGAAGAATTTTACAAATAAATCTTATGACATAACTTGTTGTGGTCTGATGACCTATTAGCAATTAATACAATAGAAACAAGGACAAATCAATAAAATTATTAATTTGACAAACTTGTTAAAGAATTTTAATTATGATAATGTAAACTATAAATAAACAACCCAAGGATTTACATCACATTCGTCTCACACCAGTCGATAAGTTCGCACGTGTCAATATGAAGAACTTTTACATATTCGTGGTGGTCGTGTTACTCGCCGCGCTGTGTTCGGCGCAACCCTTTGACAACTCAGCACCCGGACAACTAGGCACTTCATTTGTAACACGGTTCAAGAGACAAGCGATTATTACAGGGCCTAAGTGCCAATGCCCTAAAGGACATGCTGCAGTGAAAACAAAGTGCATTCCTTGTGAAAAGTAAGTGGATCTAAACAAATTTAATTATATAGCCTATATTTATCCACTATTAGGCAAATACCTTACTCCTTTGACATACAATTATGATCATACCATACATATCGTAAGATGTACTCTACTGTCAGAGGCTAGATAACCTAAAACATCTGAGGCAAGTGACATTCTATCAACTATAGCGATTGGAAACATGTCCATGTATGGGATTGTCAAGCGCTATCGAAATGTGACGTAATCAGTCTCTTTTATTTTGTCATTTCGACAATCGTCATCGCTGACATCGAATGAAACGTTGTCTATAGCCTCTGGGTTATTTATAGTCTTTTTTTTACTAACACTATGAGTCTTCAAACTGGTATTTGAATGATTTATTATCTATATAGAACTTACTGCCAGTGCGGTGACCTTTACCATTTATAGCTTAACTGCACGACCTGGTCGGTTTCTTTCACTTGTCTCATCATTTACTTTGACTAACATTATGGTCATAGGTATCAGTTTTATAGTCTCTGCAGAGAGGCTGTATTTTTCAGTTGCAGTTTCATTGAACATATTAAATGTCTTTTTTTTTGCCCATGACCCTAGTTGTTCCTATTATTATTTAACAGTCTATTAATCTTCTAAGCGTATCGATCGCAAACACAATTTATAAATGCTATGTATGGCCCAATATTTAGCCACGAAAACATGATTACGTTTTTAGACTAAGAAATCATCAAAGTAATCACGGCCAGAAGGCTATTTGGTTTGGCTATATTTTAGGTCGGTTGCAGTCTGTTGCTCAAAACCATTTGAAGTAATAACATAATTGTGATGATCTCTGGCAAACCCGTGTACGAAGACATAGTGCTTGAACGAGATAAAGATTATTAATCTTTTTTTCTTTATTTTAATCTCAGCGACTCAGCAAGGCTGAGGATTATAAATACTTCGCTAATAATTTTGTGACATTTAAAAACAATCTTAAAAGTTTGGTATTCTTAAACCGGTCTAAGATGTTTTGGTGACTTTTATAGCATAACATTCAACATTACATGAAGACAAAATGTCACTAGCACATTTTTACTCCGGAAAACATTATCTTTTAGGTATTCTAAAACTACTGATTTCTGATATAAAGTTGATTATTTGTGAAATTCTAAATCAGCCTGAAACGTGTTGTTTACGTCGTGTGTTTGTGAAAATGACTCGTGTTTTACAAATCCTAATTGAATTAAACCATGAGTCCTTAGAGCAAGGTTTATTTTATTCCCGACTCATTATCACACCAGTTTGTCACAACGAGTATTTTTCCACGTCGTCACACCGGTAGTTTTACAAACTTTTGTATTGTGATAGATAAATCTCCCATCTATCTATCCTATCCACCTACCTTATCTATCTTATTACAAAACTCTTTAAAAAAACGAAATATTTTAGCTAATGAAATATTTTTGATGTTATGTATATTTATTATTATTTTATTTATATAAATTTTATTAGTATTTACCGCAGCAATTCCATGAAATGACTTAACGATATTTCATTGTTCAAAAGTTTTAATTGTGACGTTAGTACATCCTTGTGTTTCTCAATTAGTTCTATTTTTCTTGGTGTGTTCTTAACATCTTCGTCTTCGTTTAACGCTGTTTACATTTTATTTAGAGTGATTCTTGTTTATAGACTTTTTCAACAAAGAATAACACCTTTCGCAAATGTTATTAGTTCTATTCCTTTCTCCAAGTACATTCTACTCTGTGATTAATTCTTCGTTTTTTAACCAAAGCCTTTTTTCTACTTTCCCACTCTTAGCATCCAATTAATCGGCTTCATTTTTTTTGTAATTCTATCCTTCACCAATTATTTCACGAGGTGCAAAAGTATTTGTTTTTGTCCTGGTGTTACTACACCAGGACAAAAAATGTTTAAAGCATTTGTCACGCCAATTTCGAAATATGGGTATAATTTTTTAGGACACCAAGTGGAAAACAAATACTTTTTAGTATGCCGAATAATACTACTCAGTTCCGTACTCAAAGTGTAAATCAGGACCCTATTACTAAGACTTCACCATCCGTCTGTCTGTCTGTCTGTGTTTCCGTCTGTCACCAGGCTGTATCTCATGAACCGTGACAGCTAGACCGTTGAATTTTTGACAGATGATGTATTTCTGTTGCCGCTATAATAACAAATATCAGAAACAGAATAAAATAACTAATTTAAGTGGGGCTCCCATACGACAAACGTGATTTTTAGGGTATTTTTTTTTTGCGATAGTGGTACGGAACCCTTCGTGCGCGAGTCCGACTCTCACTTTGCCAGTTTTTATCATTCATATATGGCATGAATGCAGGGAATCACTTTAGTCGTATTGAATGTGCTTCCTATGTCACCGTGGATTGAAAATAATTGAGCACAAGTTAAATTTCAAAATTTAAAAAACCCCCGACAGATTTTTATTTCATGTTACATAATTTATCTAGTACATAGTAGATACGCTTCGATTGGCAATCTATTGAACACGTAATTATGACACGAAATCTTGCGAAAACACCCCGATTCAAACAGTAAAGCGCCCATAACTTTTGAACGACAAAACCGATTTTATTCAAACATAGCTAAGAACACTCTCGATTAAGTCATCTTTTAAACAAAAAAAAAAACTAAATCAAAATCGGTTCACCCGTTTGGTCGCTATGATGCCACACAGATCATCAGCAACACACGTCAAACTTATAACTCCCCTCTTTTTCCGGCGGGGGTTAAAAAGGGTGTGCTACATTATTTTTATCTTCCAACTATTTTTATTTAATTTTTGGTGTAAAACGTTGATCCAAAACCAAATATTCAGAAAAAATATGCATAAATAATTTGGGCAAGTGCGAGTCGGGCTCGCGCACAAAGAGTGCCCTGCTTAAAGCTCAGTAGATTACGAATAACTATATATTATTTTAAACTTCAAAAATAGAAAAATAGGGGGCCATCAACATTTGTCTCAAAACCTGCATAAAATAAACCCCATCATGATAGAAGAATAGAAAAATAATAATAGTCAGATCTAACAGACCGATAAGTGATGCAAATATTTTAAAAGGTTCCTCACTATTATTTATAAAAGGTTTTGTAAAACCATCGGTGTGAAGACAAAGAAAATAATTACTCGTCGTCACACTGCTGTGTCAAGCGAGTGTGACGAGGTGTCATGCTTGTATATATATTTCCACTGTGCGTAAGGGACGGGAAAAGACCCAGGCTGATAAAACCATGCTCCAAAAGCTTATGGTACTTACTCTGACTCTGTTATTATGATTCCACTGTAAGAGACAGACCAACCTATACTGGACGAAAAACGCTATGCCCTTTATCACAGCGCAATCATAATGGCTTTGACCCGTTACGGTACAGTCACAGCCCTTCTTCCAGTTGATAATTTTGCCAAGTAATATTCAAAAATGGTTCCGTTTTTTACAGGTATGTTGAAATAACAGGCGAGGATTGTCCAGTTTGCAAGAATTAATATACAGATAATTATATAACAGACAACGAAGAAAACACAAAAATAATCAATTATAAATTTATCGCAAGATAATTTGAAAATAAATATCTCGTTTTGTTTATAAAATTTTAGATACCAGTGTCAAAGCTTTGGCACTAGATATTGATAAATAGCTGCTAATTTGTATTAAGTTTACGTTAATTCATTATAAACGATTTGTATACACAAACGAATCTTCATGTTTTCGTCAAGAATTGTGTTAATATTTTTAGACACTTATATAAATTAAAATGATAGAAAATGTCAATTTGAATTATTGTTATAAGTCTCATTTGTTATTGTGTAGAATAATAATCAATCTTGAAAGTTGTGCCAAGGCTTCGGTAATTTTAATTAAATAACCTAAACTGCATAAATATAACATGATCTTTCCATTAGCGGTTCGATTTTATTATTGTTAGTTATAGTATTTTTATTATCTGTGAACGATGAACGGACTGTTTGAAGATTGATATGAAATAAAATATTTTACTGCACTAATCCGTGGACCAAAGTCGATGTTCCCGAGCAAAAGTTATTCTTTTTCTATGGTGGTGTACCTCAAGTTTTGTACTTTCGGCGAGTAGCTTAAAAGCCGAAACCAGCTTGTTTCAACCTCCTTCATACCATAAGCTCACTTACTGTTGCACCTCAAACTTCCTCCAGGTAGTTTTTGCTAACGCGAAACTGAACGAAACGATATTCCTGTTAGAAGTGCATGGTTTTTTGCCTTCTATTTATCTCTTCACACAAATATTAGTCTCTCTGAATCATTGGAAACTTCAATAAATGATTGGAACAGGCAAACGATGAATCAACACAGCTTTAACCACTTCTCCAAATCTCAAGTGCCCTGACCCTCTCTGCTTGGGTTCGGTTGGGCACAATGAAGTCCTTAAATAATAAAATAATTATTAATAGTTAAAAATAAAAGAAATAACTCAGTACTTTTCAAAATTTTATACAAACCAGAAAGTGGCAATAAGAGAAATTCCCTCAAAATTATGCAAGTAATTTAAAGAATAGCATGAGAGATGATGTTCAATTGTTTTATTAATAGCTCATATTTGGTTTTATTATAAAACAAAAAAAAAACTACCATGCATAGGTGAAAACAAGTTTTACGATCATTTTTACTTGTTGCGCAAATTTTGTCAGTGTGTGTAGTTGTGATTGTGTTTTTATCTATGTCATAGTCGGGTGTCAATCGTCAAGGATTTGTTTGTGTTTTTATTTATGTCATAGTCGGGTGTCAATCGTCAAGGATTACACATTTACGTCACTACTGATACCATTGGTTTAACGACCGAACGCTACACTACACTATTGTCGTAGCTAGTAAGCATGTTTGCACATTGCACAAAAAAGCAGTGAAAGCAAAATTACCAACTCCTATCGATACTTTTCTTAGGGATGACAATGAGGGTAGACTAGTGTGGCCACATAAACATATGTCGTATAAGTCGTGGGCCAATTGTTGAACTGGGCCGATCGAGATCTGCCTGGGCACATCATGATACGCCGGCTTGGCAGTCTTGATTTGCTGGTCTAATACCTGCGATATTTTTCTATGATTAACGTTTAACAATTTGCCCAGCCATGATTGTATAAATGGAAACTGCCATCAGTCGGTAGCGACTATAATCAGTTATTTTGTATTTCAACAAGACTTTGGGTTTTGGGGGCCATCGCCTCAACCAACCATTATATAAGCGAGATTTGCTTCCGTTTAAGTCGTCTAACGGCTTGGGAGGTGTCAAGTAAATTAATAGACAAGGGATTTGGGTGTTTCGCTAAGCGTCCGGCGTAACGTCTTGTGTATTTTTTAATTTCCTCCTTATTTTTTTTTTACGTTTTCTTCGTAACGTCTTGTGTATTTTTTTATTTCCTCCTTTATGGTGGGTATGTTGAGGTATTCATGTATCTCATAACTGCGAGTAAAACTTGGTGTGTTTACAATTGTCCGCAAAATTGCATTTAGTGCTCTTTGCAGACATTTTATATTGCTGTCGCTGGCAACCCCCCAAAGTTGTATGCTGTAGGTCCATATAGGTTAGATTACTGCATTGCACAACAGTATATTATTTGCCAAGCAAAGAATTGCCATTACAAGTTCTTGAATGTCAGGTTGACTTCGTTGCGTTTGCACTTTATGTGAGTCTTCCAAGTAAGGCGGTGATCTAGGTGGAACCCTAGGTACTTAATGCACCCACGGTGTAGCAAGATTTCAGTGCCTAGTTGGACTGGAGGGCAAATGGCTTTTCTCAGGCTGAACGTAATATGACGTGATTTTTGAGTGCTGGCTTAAATCCGCCATTTTACTAGCCAGCAATATATGCTGCTAAGTACATTCTGCAGCTGCTCCCAGGCTGTTTCAGCTGAGTCATCACATGATAGATTGGCGATGTCATCCGCATAAGTAGCAACAATCACATTATCTGGTGTGTAAGTCGAAGGTAAATATGTTGTAGAGAATAGGGCCAATCACAGAGCCCGGCGGTACTCCAGCCTCGATTCAGTCTGCAGGATTTAAAGGAAATCGTTAGGGGGTAGGGTTCACTCCGAAGTTTCGAAATACTTTCGAACGGCTCGTACCTTCGTCGACGAAGATCGGGAGTAGGCCCCCTGAAGTGAGCGAGCAAAGCAAACGAACCCAGCTCCCGTCATCTCCTTCATATTAAATTACTTTAGACCCTGCAGACAGAAATAAGAGCCCCGTCGACTTTGCTGCTTCTTAATTCTTATATTGTACAAAAAATTACACATACAACATAGAGTGATTATAAAGTTGATGTACAAAGGCGAGCTTAACTCTAAGAAGAGTTTTCTACCAGCAAACTTTAGAGTGATAGAGAGGGTTAACAAAAGGAAGAAGAAAAGTAGTCCAGTGTACAATTTTAGAATAATATAAAATAAATCATAAATATTGCATACATACATATGTACATACATAAGTACAAAGTACATGTATATATTATATATACATATAATAATATTATCTCATTTTGAAAGAAAATTATACTGGATTTTCTTCTTGAAGACATTCAGAAAAGGGCTGTCGCGTAGGGAATGTGGTAGAAATTTCTAGAGACGCACTGCAGTAACAGAGAAGGAGCCATCATAGCGGCTGGAAGTGTGATGTGGTACGAAGGTTAAGAGAAGTGGAAGTGCGACAGGGTTCAACACTCGGGACAAAGTACTCAAAGTGTTCACGGAGATATTGAGGAGAATGAGGATCGTATAGGTTAGTATAGGGAACAGATAGGATATGGGTATCTCTACGACGCTGAATCGGTAACTACTTTAATTTAGTCCGAAACTCCGACAAATGGTCGAATTTGGCAAAGTAAAGCGGAAGCACAAGTTCTGCAGTCGTTCTGCAGTTTATTTATGAGTACCTCCGTTGCATCTAGAAAACAGAGATCCGCATAGTCTATGAGCGGTAGAAGAAGAGATTGAGAAGAGTGACCTAAGTGTGAAATGGTAATAATTTTTGGAGACTTTTAAGAGACTGAAAAGAGTAGAAGACCTACTTATTTGCATTAGAAACCACCTGTCAAGAGAGTTTAAATGATAAATGATAATGATACGCACAAAACGTTTTGGGGACACTTTTATTATGCGTACAGCTAAGGAGTGGAATTCCCTGCCGGAGTCTGTGTTTCCCGATAGCTACAATCTAGGGGTCTTTAAGTCAAGAGTGAATGGGTTTTTTCTAGGCAAGCGTGCTTCACCGTCGACCACATCATCGCTTTCCATCAGGTGAGATAGTGGTCAAGCGCGAGCGTATTGATAATAAAAAAAAAAAAAAAAATGGTTTTATTTCTGTAAGTTGGTTTGTACAAACACTTTTACATGTCGAACATATTTTTTAAAACTAGATAAGGTCGGCGTTTCCTATCTGACTACTCTGAGAAGAAAGGCCGAAACAAACTCAGAGGTCACAGTCTCTTTTAAAGTCCAGACAAAATATTGGTTAGATCATGTGAAGACCATGTAGACTGATGTCTGAAATGGTCTTTTGAGGAAAGAACCAGCCAGATTGAGTGGACCTGTCCAGTCAGTGCACGCATTTGTCAATAACCGAGCAGCTCAACTCAGAATTTAAGGAGCTCAACGATTCGACGAACATTACCAAAGAAAGGACATTCGGGTAGGCCGCATAAACTACACAAACTGCCAGACCATGATTATAAACTAAGATAAATTTAAATTAAAACAAAAAAAAACAAAAAATAATGATCCACATAGTCTTCAAATTCACAATAATTAAAATAAAATAATATAATACTTTAAAAGTAAATATTCTTGTCATTGCAAGAAAACCAAAAAATATAATAATATATATAATATAATTTTTAATAATTAAAAATTATAATAACAAAATTCACGGTGCAAAATTTAATAAAAAAAAAAACAAAATTAATTGGAGCAGCTCAATCCCAAGCCTTTTTGTCTTCAAGGTAATCTTTAGTTGTATAAAACGCTTTCTGGCACAATTTACGTTTATTGAAAGATTTGAATTTATTAAGACTTAGATCTTGTACGTGGCTTGGAAGCTTATTATAAAAGCGTACACATTGACATCTAAACGAGCCACCTATTTTCTTGAGCCTTGTTGTAGGTACTACAAATTTGTGTTTATTCCTAGTATTTATGTTATGGATATCACTGTATTTTATAAACAATTTTATATTTTTATGTTTTTATATAAACAATTTTATATTTTTATGTTTTTAGTTTAGTATCTCTATTATATAGACGCCTAGGTTTTTCACGCTTTTCGAATAACATATGGGCACTGAATCATAAACTACTGGCGGGAGAGCTTGGTGATTTAAAAGGTTGAGCATGTATCTACCACCAACAATGAGCGCTTGAGATTTGGTTGGGTTCAGTAAGAATCCAAAGGATTTAGCCCACTTGTTAATATTTTCAAGGTCACTATTGATGGCAGACACAGCCCCAACCAGATCACCCACTTTAAAATGTCGATATAGCTGCAAGTTGTCTGCAAGGAGATATAAGTTAGAAGTTACGACATTAGTCATAGCATTTATGAACATTGAGAAGAAGCGAGGAGAGAGGCAAGAAAAACGAATTAGACCGAATTAACAGGAGTCGACGACACATCAATATGTTGTGACAATCCAAGACAGCACTGATGCATAATAGTGTTTTTTGCATGGCAATTATTTATGACTACATACCAGAAACAATTAAAATCTTAAATGGTAATCTCTTTAAAAGGTTTTTAAAGAACTTTCTTGTAAGTAAATCATATTAATGTTTATGAGTTTCCGAATGAAAAAATAGTGTTGTAACCAATGTGGTATTTATTTTATAATACTGAATCTAATTGTATGGCTTATCTTATTGTTTGTAATGATTTAATATAACAGTAATCTATACCAATATTATAAAGAGGAAATACTTTTTTGTTTGTACCGAATAGGCTCCAAAACTACTGGACCGATTTCAAAAATTCTTTCACCGTTCGGAAGCTACTCTATCCCCGGGTGACATTGGCTACTTTTTATCCCTGTATTCCCACGGGAACGGGAACTACGCGGGTGAAACTGCGAGGCGTCCTCTAGTAAATTATATTTGAAAGTGCAAATGAAAAAAAAACATATTTGTGCGCCTCGTGGTAAAACATAGATGGTCTCCATAATTTTTGTAACATCTCACATACTGTGGAACCTATATATTTAACAAATTAAGTTCTGATTCTAATTCTGATTCAGAGGACGCCACCCTGAGGAACGCTTGCAGTCAAGTCGTACCATTCAGAGGAGTCAGAACAGACTGCGAGTGACTCCGAAGATAAGATTTGAACAATTTAATTACCGAAGCGGAGACATTAAGAGAGTAAAAACACATATTTTTATTACCCGGCCCAAAAAGTGATGGGCATTAAATTTAATTTTTCATAATTTTTATCATATTACCTACCAATATTGAAATTACCCAGGATTTGTGAATAATGTCGTATTAATCACTAGGTTCATAACATATATAAACCACCAATACATGTCGTGATCGACATAAATATATTTATCCATGTCTTGTTACATCATTTTTTTGTCTTCTTTCTTTTATAATAATACTGTCGTTGCCCCACACTAGAAATTTCTTCCTGTATCGTAGGTTTACACACATATAAACTCATATACTCAAACACTCAGATCCGGACTGTACGCCACGCATAACTATAGGCCATAACTAACTACTATACAACTGTACTATATAACTCTAGGCCAAATAAATATTTGTTCCGTGCGGGAATCGAACCAGCGATAGCTTGATAATATATGGCCTATAAGTTGACCAGACCTATAGCTCATGCATACTGCGCTACCACGGGGAGATAGTGCAGTTATGTGGGACTCCAACCCACTAAAACTCCACGGTCTCCTCCTGTGCCGCTTATGGCGGGAACACGGGCACGCGTTAGCACTCACCGCGAACCCGCCGCAGTTGTCCGATACCGGACCCTCCTCTGGGGATTACCGCCATCACCGGCGCACCTGAGCACACTGTATGCCGTGGCCACCCTAGGGACCAAACCAACACATGGACGCCAGACGACACCGTGTACGGCACCATTGGGCCCCTTGTGACGGGTCAAGGTCAATGGTCCCGCCACCTACCATTTTTCGGCTGCAGGGGATAGGGAGAGTGGCCAACGCCACTCCTCTCCCGCCGCGGACTCACAACCTTCAGCCGCGATATTCCACCTCAGTTTCGATGTCGCCCAGGTGGCACCGCAACCTACTTGTTGGCCGCTACTTCGTCAGCTTACTAGCAAAAGCCCCCTCGAGCGGCCCCTCCTCGGGTTCCTCTTCTCTTCACCAAGGGTGACCAAGCCAAGGCTACTGAGCCCCCCGCCTTTACAATGCGGGAACCCACCGGTGGCAAGTTGATTAAACCTATAAAGAACATTTTGCAATTTATGTTTTCCTCTTTATACAAACCTGTGCCAAAATTTAAAAAAAAAACTCAAACTTAAAAAAAAAAAAACTTTGTACAGTTTTGACGTCTCTACAATTCTATTATATGTTTAAAGATTGGCTGTTGCCTACGGTTATGCAAACCATGTCCATGGCCTGTAATACGCCACAGGAAAAGTTCATTTTGCCGGAATAAAAAAAGCCCATTGCACCCAGTGACAGTGTAGGTTTCAATCAGTAAAATATTTTTTTGTAATCAGATAGTATTTCAAGACATGCAACTATTTTGCCTCATTCTACAGTTGAGATAAATTAGGTATGATTTTGATCGTAACTAAAAAGCTTCATTAATGTAGTCTAGTTTATCTAACATGATATTCCGGTTACACTAGAAACCGACCCAAACACGTTTGGGAAAAGGCTAGGCAGTTTTTTTATCTTACATGATAAACCATTTATGTATAGGTAGATATATATCCAATACACATACATAGAGAAATAATCACGTATATTTGCCGTGGCGTGGGTGACTTCTTAGTTTCTGCATACTCTATATTGTACAGATAAATAAGAAAAGAAAAAACAATGATATGTTAACTGCATCCGTTTTACTGTATTTAAAAAAAAATAAAAAGCATGTTTAAGTCATCATAGCGTATGAGTACATACATTATAATTTTTAAACGACGAAAAATAATTAAATCTTGAATCAACTGTGCATGTTTTCTCTCTCTCTCACGATTGTCCTGGACATTTCTCTTCTGTTATCTCCTCATATCTGAATCAAAGAAATGCAAAATCTTAATACTACTAGATAAAGGCAGAAGAAAAATAAAAATATATACTATCACAGAAAAAAAATCTGTGCATAGAAAAGAACAACATGATAAAAAAATGCTTGATTATCAATAGCTTTAACTTGCTTGGTTTGTAAAACTTTGTTCTATCAATATGAATGAAAAATCAAAAGGAATTATTTATTCTAAGAAAAATGGCAACTACACAAATATTAATTAGTGATAATTTTCCACAAACTTTTTGAATTTAATCAAGCAACAAAATGTTCAAGTACGAAAATATGGAACCTTAGCTCAAAAGTAAACAATAAGGTAGAAATCAAATCAAGAAAATATACATACGTTTCGCAAGGAACACATTGGTCTTGAAATTTTGCGAAACCACTCGGACAGTACCCAACAAGCAAGGCGACTGCTCTCCTGGACCGTAGAACTCTTAAAGTGTCTGGTTGCTCGGGTGTTGAACTGACAATCGGTTGTGCCGAACATAATATGGCGGCGAGTAACGCGACCATCGTGAGTATGACGATGAAGGGCTTCATGGTGACACTAGTTAACTTATCGACTGCTGTGAGTAGAATGTGATTCAGGCGTTCTTGGGAGTCGTGTTTTATAACATTGCAATATTGTAAAACCCGTCCAACAACTTTTGTCTCAAAATATAATTATTATTATGTATAGTTAATTTAATATTCGTAAAAACGGAACACAAGTTTCGTTTTCCTCAATTCCAATCGGATAGAAATATTAAAATAATGTTTACATTCAGGTTGGTATATAAAAATGTGTGTATAGACATTGCTATGAAGTTAGTTAATGGATAAACGCTAAAAAAGGAAATGAAGGAATATGGATTACTAATTGGAGTCTGATAGTCCCCACGCGAACAGTTACGAGTAACCAAGGTATAATAAATTAATATATCCACTTTAAGTTAAGATTTCTGCATCTAAAATATTATAATATAATATTATAATATAATATTTTAACAGATATACAACTTTATCTCAATACAGACACATATTGTTTCTCTATGACCGTTTTAACATCATAATCAGCCTATTAATGTTCTCAATGCTGGGACACAGGCCTCTTCTCTGTGAGAGTGGACAAGCCGTAATCCAACACGCTGGTCCAATTCGGGTTGGCACGCGTTATAGTTGGTGCGCGTTTTAATATAAGATAGTAAATTCAAATTAGTTATTATTTCTTAAGGTTCCACACCCGAAGGGTCTAACGATTTCCTTTAAATCCTGCAGACTGAATCGAGGCTGGAGTACCGCCGGGCTCTGTGATTGGCCCTATTCTCTACAACATATTTACCTTCGACTTACACACCAGATAATGTGATTGTTGCTACTTATGCGGATGACATCGCCAATCTATCATGTGATGACTCAGCTGAAACAGCCTGGGAGCAGCTGCAGAATGTACTTAGCAGCATATATTGCTGGCTAGTAAAATGGCGGATTTAAGCCAGCACTCAAAAATCACGTCATATTACGTTCAGCCTGAGAAAAGCCATTTGCCCTCCAGTCCAACTAGGCACTGAAATCTTGCTACACGTGGGTGCAAAACGGTCATAGAGAAACAATATGTGTCTGTATTGAGATAAAGTTGTATATCTGTTAAAATATTATATTATAATATTATATTATAATATTTTAGATGCAGAAATCTTAACTTAAAGTGGATATATTAATTTATTATACCTTGGTTACTCGTAACTGTTCGCGTGGGGACTATCAGACTCCAATTAGTAATCCATATTCCTTCAGTTTTATTTAGCGTTTATCCATTAACTAACTTCATAGCAATGTCTATACACACATTTTTATATACCAACCTGAATGTAAACATTATTTTAATATTTCTATCCGATTGGAATTGAGGAAAACGAAACTTGTGTTCCGTTTTTACGAATATTAAATTAACTATACATAATAATAATTATATTTTGAGACAAAAGTTGTTGGACGGGTTTTACAATATTGCAATGTTATAAAACACGACTCCCAAGAACGCCTGAATCACATTCTATTCACAGCAGTCGATAAGTTAACTAGTGTCACCATGAAGCCCTTCATCGTCATACTCACGATGGTCGCGTTACTCGCCGCCATATTATGTTCGGCACAACCGATTGTCAGTTCAACACCCGAGCAACCAGACACTTTAAGAGTTCTACGGTCCAGGAGAGCAGTCGCCTTGCTTGTTGGGTACTGTCCGAGTGGTTTCGCAAAATTTCAAGACCAATGTGTTCCTTGCGAAACGTATGTATATTTTCTTGATTTGATTTCTACCTTATTGTTTACTTTTGAGCTAAGGTTCCATATTTTCGTACTTGAACATTTTGTTGCTTGATTAAATTCAAAAAGTTTGTGGAAAATTATCACTAATTAGTTATTAATTTTGTTTTTTTTTTATTAAATTTTGCACCGTGAATTTTGTTATTATAATTTTTAATTATTAAAAATTATTTTAATAATTAAAAATTATATTATATATATTATTATATTTTTTGGTTTTCTTGCAATGACAAGAATATTTACTTTTAAAGTATTATATTATTTTATTTTAATTATTGTGAATTTGAAGACTATGTCGATCATTATTTTTTGTTTTTTTTTGTTTTAATTTAAATTTATCTTAGTTTATAATCATGGTCTGGCAGTTTGTGTAGTTTATGCGGCCTACCCGAATGTCCTTTCTTTGGTAGTGTTCGTCGAATCGTTGAACTCCTTAAATTCTGAGTTGAGCTGCTCGGTTATTGACAAATGCGTGCACTGACTGGACAGGTCCACTCAATCTGGCTGGTTCTTTCCTCAAAAGACCATTTCAGACATCAGTCTACATGGTCTTCACATGATCTTACCAATATTTTGTCTGGACTTTAAAAGAGACTGTGACCTCTGAGTTTGTTTCGGCCTTTCTTCTCAGAGTAGTCAGATAGGAAACGCCGACCTTATCTAGTTTTAAAAAATATGTTCGACATGTAAAAGTGTTTGTACAAACCAACTTACAGAAATAAAACCATTTTTTTTTTTTTTTATTATTATCAATACGCTCGCGCTTGACCACTATCTCACCTGATGGAAAGCGATGATGTGGTCGACGGTGAAGCACGTTTGCCTAGAAAAAACCCATTCACTCTTGACTTAAAGAACCCTAGATTGTAGCTATCGGGAAACACAGACTCCGGCAGGGAATTCCACTCCTTAGCTGTACGCATAATAAAAGTGTCCCCAAAACGTTTTGTGCGTATCATTATCATTTATCATTTAAACTCTCTTGACAGGTGGTTTCTAATGCAAATAAGTAGGTCTTCTACTCTTTTCAGTCTCTTAAAAGTCTCCAAAAATTATTACCATTTCACACTTAGGTCACTCTTCTCAATCTCTTCTTCTACCGCTCATAGACTATGCGGATCTCTGTTTTCTAGATGCAACGGAGGTACTCATAAATAAACTGCAGAACGACTGCAGAACTTGTGCTTCCGCTTTACTTTGCCGCAAATTCGACCATTTGTCGGAGTTTCGGACTAAATTAAAGTAGTTACCGATTCAGCGTCGTAGAGATACCCATATCCTATCTGTTCCCTATACTAACCTATACAATCCTCATTCTCCTCAATATCTCCGTGAACACTTTGAGTACTTTGTCCCGAGTGTTGAACCCTGTCGCACTTCCACTTCTCTTAACCTTCGTACCACATCACACTTCCAGCCGCTATGATGGCTCCTTCTCTGTTACTGCAGTGCGTCTCTAGAAATTTCTACCACATTCCCTACGCGACAGCCCTTTTCTGAATGTCTTCAAGAAGAAAATCCAGTATAATTTTCTTTCGAAATGAGATAATATTATTATATGTATATATAATATATACATGTACTTTGTACTTATGTATGTACATATGTATGTATGCAATAATTATGATTTATTTTATATTTGTGGTGACACATTGTTGCACTATCGATGACATAGCACTTTAGGTTTTCAGCACGGTTGCCACGCCGCGCAGGGAGCGCAGTGTTCTCCTGTAGTGTGTAGTGGATAGTCGTATATAGTCTAGAAAAGTACTGTAAAGTGACCGTGAAATAAAGACACAAAGTTTTACCTCCAACTTCACCTTTTATTTACTTCACTCTCAACAATAAGAAAAGGTTACAAAAGTGGTGACCCCGACGTGATAGAACTTTAAAGATACGGAAATAATATGGCCTCAAAATGACGACGCCACCTATTTTACCAGAAACTGCGGCACTCTCACTAACGTCAAGGATCTCCGATTTCTGGACGAACCAGCCTCGAGTGTGGTTTATAAGAACGGAAGCGACGTTGGCCCCACAGAAGCTAGGAGACCACTCAAAATTTGACCTTGTGGTATCAAAGCTCAACAGCGACACCATAAGTCAGTTAACGGATTTTTTAGTAAATCCACCAGAAACAGGCAGATACGAGGCGCTGAAACAGAAACTAATAAAAATATACGAGGACTCTCAAACAAAACAGATAGAAAAATTAATCAATGAAATGGAATTGGGAGACCAGAAACCGTCACAACTTTTAGCAAAAATGAAAGCCCTCGCACGAGACAAAGTAACAGACGGAACATTAAAAGTTTTATGGCAAAATCTTCTGCCACCAACAGTACGCGCAGTACTCACCGTCACGGAAACAAAAGACTTAGAGAAATTGGGAAATATCGCTGATGACGTGAATGAAGTTACTAAAGCAAGTGTAGTGGCAACGGTATCGCAACAGCCCTCAACATCAACGACAAGCGTAACAGAGAGGTCAATATTAAATGAAATAGCAAAGTTAAGTGCTCGTTTTGATGAACTGGAAAACCGAGGAAACAGGGCACGCAGCAGAAATCGTTACCTGACACCTAGCACGCGAAGCAGGAGCAGCTCACGAGCACGGCGTTCAGAAGAGGATCCGGATTGGCTGTGCTTCTACCATTTCCGTTACGCAGGCAAAGCGCGGAAATGTGTAAAGCCATGTGCGTGGAAGAAAGCGGAAAACTAACAACGGAACAGCCAAAGGCGGAAATCTGTTCCGTACGTCCAGCGAACCGCCTCAGTGTAAGAGACATAAATACGGGTTTAAACTTTCTAGTAGACACAGGAGCAAACGTGTCCGTCATACCAGTAAACAAAAAGAATCAATTACATCCGGAAAGTGAATATAAATTATACGCAGTGAACGGAACAGAAATCAAAACATACGGTGTAAAAACATTAGTGTTGAACCTGAAATTACGACGAGTTTATAGATGGGACTTTATAATAGCCGACGTGAAACAACCCATACTCGGTGCAGATTTTTTGGGACACCATAACCTGCTAGTGGACGTGAGTTCAAGGAAACTGGTCGACCAGGAAACGGAGCTAAGTACAGTGGCATCCCTAGTAAGTAGCTCTCAACTATCATTGAAAATGTTAAATATGGACCATCCCTACCATGATATCATTTCTAAATACCCGGATATTACTAGGCCTACATCATTTAAAGATCCTCCTAAGCATTCAGTAGTACATTACATAGAAACGACCGGCCCACCGGTACATTCGCGTGCAAGGCCATTACCACCGGACCGGTATGTTAAAGTTAAAGAAGAATTTAGAATAATGCAGGAGATGGGAATATGTAGGCCCAGTAAAAGCCCGTGGGCGAGCCCTTTACATGTGGTACCGAAATCGAATGGAGACATTAGACCCTGTGGTGACTACAGACAATTAAACGCAATTACCAAACCAGATAGGTATCCAGTCCCAAGGTTACACGAGTTTACGTATGTGCTGGCGAACAAACAGGTATTTACACATTTAGACATTAATAGGGCTTATCATTTCATACCCGTAAACCCAGAAGATGTAGAAAAAACGGCTATTATCACGCCCTTTGGTTTGTTTGAATTCCCCAGAATGAGTTTCGGGTTGAGAAACGCTGCCCAAACATTCCAACGTTTCATGAGTACAACAGTTTTACAGGGATTAGATTTCTTATTCTCATACATCGATGATGTCATCATAGCTAGTCATGACCATGAGCAACATAAGGAACATTTAAAAATAGTTTTTGAAAGATTCAGTCAATTCGGAATAACCATTAATACATCAAAATGTCAGTTTGGAAAAGATAAAGTAGATTTCCTGGGGTTTGAGGTGTGCAAAAAAGGTATCACACCGCTAAAATCCAGAACACAAGCGATAATAGAATTTCCTAAACCAAAAACAGTGGAGGAATTAAGAAGGTTTCTCGGAATGGTCAATTTTTATAGACCCCACATACCAAAAGCAGTAGAGTCACAAATGAGCCTCAATAAGTTCATACATCAGTCCAAGAAACGCGATAAGACATTGGTACAGTGGGACGATAAAGCCAACCAGGCTTTCGAAGAATGTAAACTTAGCTTACAAAAAGCGGTTACATTGTCACACCCACACAGCGGGGTACCTATGGCTCTGATGTGTGACGCATCGGATACGTGTGTAGGCGCGGTGTTACAACAACAAGTTAAAAACCGTTGGGAACCGTTGGGATATTTTTCAAAGAAACTCACACAGGCCCAAACTAAGTATTGTACCTATGATAGAGAATTGTTAGCAATATATATGGCCATTCAGTATTTCAGGAAGTTATTCGAAGGGCGAGAATTAACCATATATACGGACCATAAACCAATAACATATGCCCTTACAAAACTAAATAGCAGTAACTCAGAAACACCAAGAAGAACACGATATTTATTATTCATTAGTGAATTCACAAACGATATTCGCCATGTAGACGGACTACACAACGTTGTTGCTGACTCGTTATCTCGTGTTGCGGAGTTGTATTGCCCAACGAACATAGGTTTCGCAGAATTAGCGACCGCACAGGAAACGGACGAGTATATAGCACAAGTATTAAATAACAGTAACAAAAAGAGCAGTGTAAACTTAAAGAAAATACACGGACCCACAGACAATAAACCGATTTATTGTGAAACTTCTAAAGACACCGTCCGACCATATTTACCAGAAAAATTCAGACGCATGGTTTTTGACAACGTTCATAACTTAAGTCACCCCGGGGTCAGGGCAACAAAGACGTTAATCACACAAAAGTATTTTTGGCCCGGTATGAATTCACAGATAGGTAAATGGGCCAAATCATGTATAGCATGTCAAAAATCAAAAGTACAAAGACACACAGTATCAGAATTAGGCGTTTACTCGGAATGCGGCAAGTTCGAACACATTCACATAGACATAATAGGTCCGTTGCCCGTTACAGCAGAGGGATATAGGTATTGTCTTACTATAATTGATAGGTTCACTAGATGGCCGGAAGCCATACCATTGAAAGAAATTACAGCAGAAAATATAGCCAAGGCACTATATGATTGTTGGATCACGCACTATGGGTGTCCAGTAAAAATCACTAGTGACCAAGGAAGACAGTTTGAAAGTAATTTATACAATCAATTAATGAAAGTATTAGGAATCGAAAAGATTAGGACAACAGCTTATCATCCCCAAAGCAACGGCATGGTGGAAAGATGGCACAGGTCACTAAAAGCATCGTTGATGGCCAGAATCAAAACAGAATCGTGGTTAAGAGAGTTACCTACCGTTTTATTCGGTCTGCGCGTAGCCGTTAGAAGCGATACAGGATACAGCGCCGCCGAGTTAGTATACGGGCGTACAATAAGGCTACCGGGAGATTTTTTTACTAGCAATTTAACACAAAACCAAGATATAAATTCCTACGTAGAGGAACTTAAGAAAACAATAGGGAATTTTATACCTCATATAAGAGAAAACAAGGGACGCTCGTCGTTCGTGCATCCAGAATTAGAAACGTGTAAATATGTTTTTGTTCGCAATGACACAGTGCGTAAATCGCTGCAACCGCCCTATGATGGCCCATACCGCGTCATAAGTCGGAAGGAGAAAAATTACATAATTGAATTAAATAATAGACAAGCTTGTATTTCAATTGACCGATTAAAACCAGCATTTTTAATAACAGACAATGAAAAAGAAGACGGGAAAAAAAGTACCGTGCACGACATGCCGAGAAAGGTAACTAAAACAAAACCGCAAACAACAAAAACAAACGCAGCAGGACCCTTAACTAAAGAACAAATCGTCACTCGCAGCGGTCGCGTTAGCAAAAGGGTAAGATTTTTTGATGAATAACTAGGCACAAATACAACATAGTAGGTACCATATGTAAGAGGAATGCGCCTTAGAATAAGCAAAACAAAAAAGGTTATTTTATATATCATTTGTATGGCGTGGGCATGCAAAATATTGTGGATCCTAATGGGATGGTTATTTTTATGGCAGAATATTGAACATGCCCACTACCCTTAGAAATACGTAAAAGATATGTATCACTTAATATCGACCCTGTCCATTGGGAGTCGGAAAAATAGAATAGTTATAGGTAATTTAGTTAAGCCATCCGTATATACCCTTATAAAAATGTAGTAATAAAAAAAGTAATTTAGTAGTAACAACATTTAGCAAAACTGCAACTATTGAGAAAATGTATAGTGTAAGGTTGCAACAGTAATATAAAACCAGTTAGTTAAGTCAGCATATACGTCAGTAGGTCAACTAAACGAACCGAATGCCTTATAACATCATATTTGTAAATTTACTTAGACATTAAGAGCAAGCCAGTTGTTGTTAGTATACGAAACAAACAATACAAAAAATGTGTAACAGCCAGGCTAAACCACAGCAGAATAATGTGGCAGTGTCCCAAAGTGTGTCAAATGAGGTCATGGGACAACGAGTCGGTACGGTGGAAATGTTTATGATAGCATTTGCCATCATTTTCGGCATCGTGTTATTATGGTTAATCAGACACCAATGCAGAAAACATGTGCGGAACTGGTTCCGCAAAGAAGCAGAAGTTATTGGATTGGCTGCGGTAAATAAAGGCTTTAACGCACCACGGGCAACTTCTACTCGAGAAAACGATACTTATTAGTGTTAGTAATTAAGGTAAATTGTGTAGCACATAAGCACCATTTTTGTAACGGTATATAGGAGCATTGTATCTAGAATGTGTTTTTGTGATTATGTTTCTCATGTAAAAATGTCATGTTTAACAATAAATGTAAGGAAAACGTAAAAAGTCCATATGATGGTAAAATATAAATTGTCAATGTCGTCATAAGTCGAAGCTTAGTTATTTGTAACGCCGGACGGACGGCGCGAACTTTTGCTGATAAGAGAAACATAAACATGTAACGCGAAGGTATGTAGGAGTAATACATTGAAAACAATGACGTTATGTTACTAACTAATGTAAAAACAAATTGTAAAGGAGAATGTACCCAAATATTTTTGTATAATTTTAACAAATTATAAAGATAGGGGGGGAATACTGTGGTGACACATTGTTGCACTATCGATGACATAGCACTTTAGGTTTTCAGCACGGTTGCCACGCCGCGCAGGGAGCGCAGTGTTCTCCTGTAGTGTGTAGTGGATAGTCGTATATAGTCTAGAAAAGTACTGTAAAGTGACCGTGAAATAAAGACACAAAGTTTTACCTCCAACTTCACCTTTTATTTACTTCACTCTCAACAATAAGAAAAGGTTACAAAATATTATTCTAAAATTGTACACTGGACTACTTTTCTTCTTCCTTTTGTTAACCCTCTCTATCACTCTAAAGTTTGCTGGTAGAAAACTCTTCTTAGAGTTAAGCTCGCCTTTGTACATCAACTTTATAATCACTCTATGTTGTATGTGTAATTTTTTGTACAATATAAGAATTAAGAAGCAGCAAAGTCGACGGGGCTCTTATTTCTGTCTGCAGGGTCTAAAGTAATTTAATATGAAGGAGATGACGGGAGCTGGGTTCGTTTGCTTTGCTCGCTCACTTCAGGGGGCCTACTCCCGATCTTCGTCGACGAAGGTACGAGCCGTTCGAAAGTATTTCGAAACTTCGGAGTGAACCCTACCCCCTAACGATTTCGGATTATTGAGCTTCGAACGGGATCATAGACAATTTTCGTGAATGAACGACGGACGTCGTTAGAGTTGCACTATTTTATCGGCCGATTACCGGTTTTCCTAGTCTGTGGTTTCAAGCTTACTAAACAAAAAAAATAAATATTGTTTACGTTATGAAATGACCATATCTTTAACAATTTACTATTCTTATGTCTTTAAATATAGAAATGCATTACTTTTGTCATTTTTGTGCGGAAGGCGGAATTATCCAGTTGATACCTTCGCTTTTTTTTCTTTAAGACGGCAACTATCAAATAAAATGTCAAGAAATATTGGAAGAATTTAGTTTTCATTAATAATTCATTATAATGGTCCAACCGCTTAGGGAGCAACTTACGCACAAATTGAGGCCCTCGTCGTCTTCATAAGTTTGCTCAAAACGGCTGTGGGAAAACCTGATCAACTACCATAATTCAATTGAAAGTTGCACTAATTCCATGGAGCAGTGGCAAACAGTGAGTTTAATACATTACTCGTCAATATTAATATGATTTTAAGGTCTTGTCCTCAGTAAACTGCACACAATCATAGTCAGTCATCCTGCAAATACTTATAATCAAGTCAGTAGAGGTTACAATCACTGTTAAATACAGGTCTTCGGGTCCCAAGCCAGGAGCTCACGCCGGGGCCCATAGCGGCGTTGGGATTCCTGGACCCTTTCTGAACGTGTACCCCACGAAACCGCGGTTCGCGGCAGTGGAAAGCTAGGGATTTGCTCCTTATTGGGAGATCTTCTGGTACCTATATCACAGGTGAAGGTGGGACGACCACAAGATGTATCAATATGACTTACCTTAGATTCCTGCGGTAGACTCCTGGGGGTCGATCAATATCGTGCCGTGAGGTTAGGGATAGGAGAATATATATATAATAAAGGACAAAGATTGGATTGGGACCACCAACGCGTTCTGATCCGGGCTTCGGCTTCCAGGCAGACAAAACAAAAGCACCTCGATGTACTTGAAATATATTCTTAACCACCCTCGCGGGCGTCCCACAACGCCGATTGCGAACGGCGGGCGCGATTAACATATACAATGGGTGAAACACATCTCGATTAGATATGTTTCTACAAGAACCCGACTTCCGCGTATCCACGTTACATATTTTCAAGTGTCATCCGTCAAAATCGTTGACAGCCCACCGACACGGTGTTGCAAGTAAATATAAACTCGCGACGGAATATCCCCCGTCTCGCACATAAGGAGTTATGTCCGCTAATAAATGGGCAAGCGTGCTTAACTCGCCACTGCTTGCTTCAAAAACGAATCTCCGACCATGACCTCCGCAATTCTAGGAACTCTGTCAGACCCATAAATCAAATCTACAATGCGTCCACGACACCAATACAAAGGTAACAAGTTAGGTTCTTTAACAAGTAAAAGGTCTCCGACTTTGGGAGAGTCAGTTTTGTCAGTCCACTTAACGCGTTGCAAAATATGCAAATATTCCAAAGACCAACGTTGCCAGAAACTTTGGGACATCTGTTGTAGCAACTCAAAGCGAGTCAATTGCGAAGATTTAATTTCCCTGAAGGCGTATTCCGGCAGGGCGTTAAGAGGCTGACCAAAAGAACAAGTAACAAGTTCCTCAAAGGTCAAAATTGTTTCACCAATAACACTGCGGAGATGCGTTTTTGCCACCTTTACAACGGCCTCAAAAATGCCACCCAATGTGGGCACACAGGGGGAGTCAAATTGCCAATTAATTCTCATTTGCGCCATGGCAAATCTCAAATATTTTTTATCCTTATTTAGACAATTACAAATATCATTTAAATATCTATCAGCGCCCTTATAATTAGTACCGTTATCGGAACGGATCAAAAATGGTAGTACTCGGCAGGAAACAAATCTACCTAGCGCTGCAACAAACGCATCTGTGCTGAGGGCAGTTACAAGTTCCAAGTGATTAGCCTTGGAGGCCAGACAAACGTACACACACAAGTAGGGCTTGACAGCCTTGGCGTTCCGAAGTTGAGAAGTCTTCACCAAGAAGGGACCAGCGAAATCGGTTCCGACCGAAGCAAATGGTCTGCTCTCCGTCACTCGGTCGGATGGAAAATCACCGATTATGGGTTGAGTGGGAGCAGCCTTCAACCTATAGCACTGCATACATTTAAAGATGATGCCACGAATAGTGCGTCTTGCCGACAAATTTACGCTGCAAAATGGCTACTAGGGCGTTGCAACCGGCGTGTGCGTTATTAATGTGTTGATCGGACACCAACAACTTCACCAACGCTCCTCCCATAAGAAGCGACAATGGATGGCGAGCACCATAAGGCAAGTTCGAATTCCACAGTCGTCCTCCGACTCGGAGCAAACCAGATTAGTCTAGGAATGGATTAAGACGAGCGATTGAGCCTTTCAAAAATGAGCATTTCTTCAGGGCTTCAATAGTCTGGTCAAAGTGCTCGGCTTGTACAGCACGAACCAACAACATCAGGGCCTCTTTGCGTTCATGAGGCGACAAACTGAGGATAACAATTTATTATTAGGGTTCCGTCCGTTACGTATGAAACGCCGGACCCAAGTGGTAACGCCCAACAATTTCGACAAAGAACTGTATATGTCCAAAAGATAATCCAAATTATATGCAGGCTGCGTTTCAAAACTGGCAAAAACCTATTCTGGGGCCAGGACGAATTGCAATGCGTCAACCAGTCTGGTCCCCACCAAAGAGAATGGTCAACAAGGGCAGGAGCCTCGCAACCACGTGACGCGTAGTCTGCGGGGTTCAATTCTCCTGTCTTTTCTTTAGTCTCAGAGTTCTGACTCTGTGATACTCTATTCGCCACAAGTACCTCCAAAGTATGGGCTGAGGTGCGAAGACAACAAAGGACTATGCCATTATCAGTCCTTGGTCCTCATTCCGCGGGGCGGAGCCCTACAACACGGGACCCGTAAGTCCAAAATCAAAAACCGTCGGTACAACTACTAACCTATTCGTCTGCAGAACCCACTTGGTCCCGGACAAAATCAAACCCAAAACATCCGCACCCATATACGGGTCCGGGTACCAACCACTTAGGGTCGGCAGGAGTTAGGTGCGACGTCAATTTCACCACTGCAGGGCTAATGGTTCCCTGCGGGTGTCTGCCCAAAATATCATTCAAAACAACGGCCTTGGCCAAGAGTCTTGGCCCACAATGAACAGGCGATACTCAAATTTCAATATCTCCCCGTTGACCAACCGCTTCAATACCACCCATATGGTAGAAGGGTGGAATCACGTGGGAGACCCAATCTTTCCACTAAACAAAAGGATACAAGACAGCCTTGACAAACCGAATCCAAAAGAGCACGAACTAACAAAGATTTACTCTTCGGAACCCAGATCATTACAGGGACAGTTGGCAGGAGGACTGTATCTGGCTGGGCGGCTGTAGTGGAGGAGAGGGAGGTGACTTTTTTTTTTTTTTTGGGACAATCCCACCGCACTATTCCCAAACCACTGCAACTCCTGAAAGCCAGAATCAACAGTGGCGACCACCAGAAAAGCGCCGAGGCAATGAAGCTCGACGAAGTCCCGGAGAATGAATTTAACTGTCTTGGATCCCGCAACGAAATTAATCAGAAAAGAAAATGGAGGAGTAAGAAAAATACAAATTTCCACTTCCCTCCATATCAAGCAGGAGACAGAACAAACAAGACCAATAGGCACAAAGGGTCGTTTACAACTGGGATAAGCCCAGTTGCCTAGCACCACGGATAAAAATTAGCATTAATATTAATGGGTCCTAACATTGTGAGCTGTTATATTTGATTCCAATAATAGGTATGGCAAAAGCGCTTGAACGCACGGAAATTTGTTCTAGTTTCCACAAGGTCCGTATAGTAGACAGCTCCTGATACAGCCTGTACATTATTCAACATAGTATTGCGTTCATTCTGCCAAAGAATACACTCCCATAAGATATGATGTGCAGATTGTACATATTCACAGTCAGATGTAGAACACTGACATAATGGCGAGGCAACAAGCTTGAAGGAAAATAATTTACTTTTAAAGTTACCATGCCCTGTGAGAAATTGGGCAACACAGTGATCCACCTCCAGCCACGTCCTGGCCAGCCGCACGCGAACGGATGGAAAGAATTGGTGGAGGTGTCGGCCCTTGATGGAATTATCCCACCTACATTGCCATTCGGATAAAAGTTCCTCCCAGACGTCAATATGTGGTTTAAATAATCTAGAGATTTTGGCACGGTCACTCCGCGTTAAAAAGTCCGCGTCCATGGTCTCTTTTGCGGAATAGTACATTGCAGCACGTCGCTGCACTTCAAGGTCGACCGGAAGTACGCCAGCAAGTACCGGTAAGGCCTCAGTACTAACCGTCCTGTATGCTTTGCATAAGAATATCAAAGCCAAACGCTGACTCTGAAGTAATTTACGTCGTACCGCCCCTATTGTGGCCCTATCAGCTCAAACAGGCGCCCCATAGCAGATACAACCCAAGTAAGTAGCCCCATAAATAGTCTTTAAAGTCAAAAAAGACAGACCTCACGTAGATTTAGATATTCTCGTTAAGGCATAGAAGTTCTTTTTTGCTTTTTCACCGACGATTTTAATATGATCTATAAATGCAAAATTCCTTACAAACACAAGACCAAGATAGCACACGGACTGCTTCGTTTTTACCGGAACGTTATTAAATTTAATAGTAGGACACGATTTAAGATTACCTTTCAAAATGAGCTGATAAGTTTTATGCGGAGCTAAGGTCAGGCGGTTACGATCGCCCCACTGAGATATTAATCGTAGGCAAGTGTCAGCCAAGTTCTCGAGTCCAGCTCGAGTACTTGATTGAATTAACAGAAGACCGTTGTCCGCGTAACCGGTTAATGAACAGCCGCTTGGAAGCGAAATCGCGAGGACATCATCAAAGCCTAAATTCCATAAAGGTGGACCAATAACCGAACCCTGAGGACATCCCATGGTGAGAGACTTCGACATGGAATGATGGCCGAGTTTGTGTTTCGCGGAGCCATTTAAAAAGTAAGAGTAAACTAAATTGTATATATTTCTATAGCAGCCTCGATTTTTCATTTTTAAGTAATAGCATTGGCCACCATGCGTTATCAAAAGCCCCAGAAATATCTAGAAAAATCCCAATTACATACTTATGTTCAGATGTATTAACTATTTTCCTAACAGTAAGGGCCGCGTCTACGGTAGATTTTCCAATAGTGAAACCGAATTGATTATTATGAAATTTTGGTCCGTCCGGTAGCAACCGTAGAACGATAAGGCGCTCCAGGAGTTTTCCCAAAGATGGGAGTAATGTTATGGGCCGGTACGACTTCGGGTCGTCCGGGGGTTTGTCGCCACTTTTCGGGATTATTCGTATAAATCCGCGTCGCCAAATACGAGGAAATACGCCCTCCGCAATACAACGGTTGTAAACGGTTAAAATCGCATCACCGGCTGTTTTACACGCTTCTATAATCATCCGATTAGATATTTTATCTTCACCTGATGACTTGTTGAGTGGTAACCTCTTGACAACATTAATAAATTCGTCAGTGGATGGAAGGTCTGACGCTGGTGATTCAGGTGGTACAGCTGCCCACGCTCTGATCTGTTGATGGTATTCGTTGTCATTAGCTAGCACGTCATCAGGTATAAGAGTATTCAGCAAAACTTCAGTTGTTTCCTCAATACCGGTAGTGTGTTTATTATTTACTTTAATATTCTGAACAAACGCGAGGTCGACTAATCGATTGGCTTTAAACTCATGATATAAAGGAGACCACGGAGAGTTAGGCGACTACCTAATGTTGATAACCCCTCTGGGATTGGTAGTCATCCTGAAAAGCGGACGCTTCCTCCAATTGAGGAGGGGGTGGAGGGGTGCCCTCGCCTTTGCGAGGTATACCCCGTCGAGGATCCACCTGGGGTTGGTGGGGATGTGCTCCCCCGCCTATGGGGGAGCGTCCGGCATAATCAGGGCCACCAACACCATTTTGGTCCGGACACAACATGCGGTGGTGCCTACCTTGACAGTGCGGGCAAGGATCCGACCTCTGGCAATCCCGCTGCAAATGCTGTCCCAGACAAGTGTAGCACCACTTGTGGCTGTTGGCGATTCCACGTCGGTCCCTTGTGTTCCGTTCTAGGAACTTCGGACAGGACGTGACCATATGGCCATCCGTGTTGCAATTTATGCAACGCATACTGCGAACCTGAGTCGCTACAAATTGATGAGACTGGCGTCGTGGCTCACCCATCCCACAAGTGGAGAGGCGCGCACCAATACGACGCTGGTCCGGAGAGGGGCGCTTTGGGGCCCGCAAGGGACTTTCAACACCAGAGTTATCCAAAAGGTGACATTCCTCATCCAAAGACTTCAACAAATTATCAAAAGGGGGGAGGTGTGTGGCATCGTCCCCACCATATTTCCCATGTTCAAAACCCCTCAACCCAACGGTTGCCTCAACAATGTCATCCGAGAAACCGTAAAACTGCATGATGTCTGCCTCAACCGCAGCGGCCAACTCAGTGTCCTCGGTGGACAATAGCGCCAAACACTCCGCAAAGCATTCATCCACCCTGGCTTGACGGGCTGGGAGTTCACTAAAACGGGCCAACAAAGGCTCTGATCTATCAGATCTATGGCCACCGAGGTCACCCAACTCAATTCCGCTCTAATCTTACAAGCAAATGTATAGGCAGTCATACTGTCAAAATGTAAGCAACGGTGATTAAATATTATTAATACACAAAATGTTCAACAACCTAAATTAATAATATATGTGTGTAACCAAAACAACACCTTGACAGTAATTCTCTTACCAAATTAAATATCATATCATAAAGTCAGTAAGAGAAACAACAAGTTAATTCAACAAATAGTACTGAACCCTACTTTACCAACCACCACTACTTAATTACTTAACTACTTAACTACCATTACTTAATTATTTTCCAGTACAAATTTATTATGGAACCCCAAATATCAATTTATAAATTATCAAAAACAAAGTGGGTATGGAACCCCAAATATCAATTTATAAATTATCAAAAGCAAAGTGGGTACCTTAAGAAAATAAATTATCAACACACAAGCGGGTATTCAAAAAAATAACAAAAATTATCAACACACAAGTGGGTAGGTTGATTTTACAATAAGAATTCAATATTCAATTTAATTTAATAGTTAAAAACAATGACTTTAACTTCAATCAATTAGAATATTACTGTCAATATCAAACAAACTAACCAATTTTCTTATACAATTGGCAACAATAACTTCTGTAGCGGGCACTGAGTACGTTTACCAACCCAAAATAGAAGGTTCAAAGTCCAACAATAACTATGATTCAATTAAATACAATTAGGGAAGACTATTTAGTCTGCACCAAACCTATATTGTATACAACAAATAAACAAATTATATTTTCAATACAAAACTGTAACCTTCTATTCCGGAGTGACAATATTTAGTACAATATGAGTTTTACACTTTATTTTAACAAATTGGAATGAACTGTGGGGACTGTTTGCCCCTAACAAGACACAGCAAACTCTGAGTGACTCAAAATTTACCACTTTCCAACCCAGTATTCTCAACAATAAAAAGCTAACCGACAAACAATACAGCGTTCACTGTGAACGAGTGTCCTAGCGTTTACTATGCTCGTGGAATGCAAACCACGCTCTTCCTACCAAATTTTAAATACAGGTCTTCGGGTCCCAAGCCAGGAGCTCACGCCGGGGCTCATAGCGGCGTTGGGACTCCTGAACCCTTTCTGAACCTGTACCCTACGAAACCGCGGTTCGCGGCAGTGAAAAGCTAGGGATTTGCTCCTTATTGGGAGATCTCCTGGTACCTATCTCACAGGTGAAGGTGGGACTACCACAAGATGTATCAATATGACTTACCTTAGATTCCTGCGGTAGACTCCTGGGGGTCGATCAATATCGTGCCGTGAGGTTAGGGATATATAATAAAGGACAATGATTGGATTGGGACCTTCAACGCGTTCTGATCCGGGCTTCGGCTTCGAGGCAGAAACACACGCCTTTCCCACAAAAGCACCTCGATGTACTTGAAATATATTCTTAACCACCCTCGCGGGCGCCCCAGAACGCCGATTGCGAACGGCGGGCGCGATTAACATATACAATGGGTGAAACACATCTCGATTAGATATGTTTCTACAAGAACCCGACTTCCGCGTGTCCACGTTACATATTTTCAAGTGTCTTCTGTCAAAATCGTTGACAGCCCACCGACACGGTGTTGTAAGTAAATATAAACTCGGGACGGAAACATCTTCATTACATATGTGACTATCATAACTAACCCAGCTTTGGCAAAGGCATCTTTGATTATTTACTGACTGGGTTATTATCTGTAGGAGTACTTACGGGTGGTAGCGCCATCTCTTGTAAATGTCATAAATCAATGACCGAAAACACATAGACAAACGCATTTGAGATTTCGCGGGCGATCGATATCCTAATTATCTCGTTCCTTCCTCATTCCTTTTCCCTTTATGTACGCCTTAATGACAGGTCGCCAGAACGAACCGGAACCAACGTGAACGGGCCTCGTATCTCAACCGCCAGCTTTCCAAGCCACCTGGCTGGAGACTGATGCATCTAATTAGTTAGATAACAGAGAACCTTGTGAACCGTGTCTATTAACCCGCCTCGCGGATATAAAACAATTGTGTGAAGTGTGTGGATCCTGAAGGAGCCATTTTGGAGTAGAAGAACACCAGCTCGCTGCCACACGTGGGCTGGCATCGACCACTACAAGGTAAGGCGTACTACTTCCCTCATTTCCATACTAGATCGCCCGAATTGATCCGTGAATATTTTCCCGCTTATTTTCAACGCACTATTGCCAGAACCCTTCAAATACAGTCCACTTTTCATAATAGACACAAGGATGAATAGGTTTCTCAAACCGCTATAACATTTTTGGTCCTTCGTAGCCCGATATATTACTATAATATATCCATTTTCCTTTATTTCTTACGTAGGAATCAATCATAAATTCCTACTAGGGTCGTGGCACCTAGCCGCCTACCCACATAATCAAGTTGTAAACCCAATACGTGGTTCCATCAACGCCGCTATAGCAGGTTCATAATTACGTATCTGCTATTATTAAAAATAATTCTTATTTAAAACTAACTTGTCGTATTGTAAATTTCTATATTTCAAGCGTCTTTTAGTTTAACCGCCCTTATAGGAATCACCTACCTCCAATTATAAATTGTTAGGAATAAGTTACTTTCCGAATACCGCGGGGTAGACATTCATTCTATAAGAGAAAAATAAAATAGGTGTACTACTTGTAGGTACCTACGCAGTATAAATATCATAACTTTACCGAATACGTTTAGACGATTGCGGGCTATAAGTTGCATATGTATACCTATTCATTTATCTTAAACAATATTCAAACTTAATAAAACTGGTTAGGATAGTAATGCTATTAACATTTTGTACTATCTAATTACTTTGGTTAGTGGGTACTACGAAAAAACTTATTTCGTTATTACGCAAATATTGCGAAACCCGTTGTCACAGTACAGTCACAACCAGTAGTATTACTTTTCTACATATAGTTGTTCGTTTAAATAATTACCGTACATTGTTTTGTTTGTGTGGTTATTTGTAACTACATAACATAACAATGCCGCGTGATGCGAAAGCAATCGCTTCTTCGGAAGATCAACAGTTAGTGATTTTAGAAGCTAAGCGTAATATACTTTTCGAGCGTATTCAGTCAATTTATGATCGCTCTAAAGTCGCTAATACTTCCGAATCGGTGAGAGAAGGCTTTCTCAGTTCTTGTGTAACAATAGATGATATTCGAACGGACTTTCATAGATTATTGGATGATTATAATGCTAGGTTACTGGCTGTATATCCCGATGCGAAGCCTAGCTATCAAGCCTACGCCTCATTCGAGGATATGTATTGTTCCGTGAAACGTGTGATGTCTCAATTGGAAGATAAGCCGTCCGGGAGGCACAGTATGAGTGATTCCGCAACATGTAGACCAAGGTTGCCGCCAATCGAACTCATGTCGTTCGACGGTGATATACGAAACTGGCCATTATTTTATGCAAGTTTTAAATCTACAGTTCATGACAATAAATCGCTGACGGATGCAGACAGGTTGTACTATTTAATAGGTAAGCTGTCGCCGAAGGCAGAGTCTGTGTTCGCGGGGGTCACACCGTGTGCTGAGAATTACCAAGTCATGTTCCAGGCACTCCTCGATAGGTACCAGGATATTCGTGTCCTCGCGTCTACCTACTTGGATCAAGCTTTAAATCTTAAATTGTCCGGTCCCGCGTCTGTTTCGAATTACCAGCTATTCGTGGACAAGTTCATCACCGCAATTAATTCCCTAAAGAATCTAAAATTAGTTGACCTTCTGGATTTCATTTTATTGCACCTCGCAATAAAAAAGTTTGACACTGAAACTATTCGCGCTTTCGAGATGACAGAACGTAATCGTAAGATTCCCACTCTAGATAGTTTTGTCAGCTTCATCAATGATCAGTGTCGGATATTCCGTAATACCCAACCACCCTTAGCTAACAATAATAAGCCTAATAGTTCAGACAATTCACATAAGTCTAATAAATCGCGTAGTTTTAATAATAAAATGACCGCTCCTAATCCACAATCCTATGTAGCTTGCTCTGAGTTAAATAATTCAAACAAGTGTCTGCGCGAAGCATATATCCATGAACACTTATATAAATGTCCCGCTTTTGATAATTTGACTCCGACAGCTCGTTTCAAATGTGTGAAGGACAACAATGCTTGTGTCAATTGTTTGAGTATTAAACATAAAACGGTTAACTGTTCTTCTAAATTAAAGTGTCGCGCATGTAATCAACGTCATCATACATTGTTACATTTTAATAAAAACCCGCAATTATCAACTGTAGTGACGTCACAGCCGAATCCGGTCCCAACGCCTATGCCGACTGTACCTTCTATTACCTCACAGTCTGAGGTATCGTTGTGTACGACCTCTGTCGCTGGCGCCGCTCGATCGCGTTCGATTGACGCTCGGTGCGTTGCGGCGTCGCCGTCGGCGAGAGATAGCCCGCAATGTACGGCGTATACAACCGTTCTGCTCGCTACTGCTCAAGTCGTAATTTACGATGTAAATGATAAGCCGCACATAATACGTTGTTTACTAGATAGCGCATCTCAAAGTAATTTTATTACTTCTGAATGTTTTAAGCGTCTAGGACTTTGAAAGAACTTTCATACTTCTTATTTAATAGTTAAAGGAATCGGTGGGTCGGAAAAACCAGTTAAAGGTTCCGTAGATATTAAATTATATTCTCGTTTTAGTAATGATATTAATTTTAACGTTTCTTCGCTTATTGTTGAACGTATAACGGAGACATTGCCGACCGCTCTCGTCGATGTCTCTAAACTTACACATCTCAAAACATTACCGCTCGCAGATTCGAAGTTTGCGGAGCCGAGCGGTATCGATGTTTTGATTGGTGCTGCTATATTCCCGCGCTTGCTTTTGCCTAACATAGTGCATAGCGAGCAATATAATATACCTCCCGCTATTGAAACTGTGTTGGGGTATGTGGTTATGGGTTCCGTACCTACGGCACATACTTCACACTGTACGAGTACAACTTCATGTTGTTCTGTTCTTCAAGATCCCAGTTTAGATTCGCTTCTCAAGCGATTCTGGGAGCTTGAAGAAATTTCCGCCTCGCCCTCGCAGAGCCGTAAGGATCTCGAGTGCGAAGAACATTTTCGCGCTACCACTGTTCGCGATGACAGTGGTAGATATATTGTGTCGCTGCCATTTTGCGACGACCCTAATTCGCTAGGCGACTCATACGCTGCCGCGCTTAGGCGTTTTCATTGTTTGGAGCGCAACCTTGATGCGTCCTTAGGGTTACGCAGCGCTTACAATGACGTCATGTCGGACTACATAAATAAGGGATATTTGAGTCCGGTTTTAAAAGATGACAACGTTTCTAATCTGTCATATTACATTCCGCATCACGGTGTCGTTCGCGAAGATAAGACTTCCACTAAACTTCGCGTGGTTTTAGACGCTAGTAGTCGAACTACATCGGGACAGTCGATTAATGACATTCTACATGCAGGCCCCAATCTACAGGGTGATTTATTTAATATTATAATTCGTTTTCGACTCTTTCAAATAGCCCTGTCTGCTGATTGCCGCCAAATGTTTTTCAATGTCGGCGTTCGTGAATCGGACCGTAGATTTCAACGCATCTTTTACAGATTCAGTAAACATGAACCTATAATGGTCTACCAATTTAATCGTGTTTGCTTCGGATTTAAGTCTAGTCCATATCACGCGTTACGTGTAGTCCGCCAGTTAGTCGCTGATGAAGGCGATAATTTCCCTGCAGCGTCTGCTGCTGCTTCTTCCGCCCTATATATGGATGACATTGCCTGTAGTGTCATGTCCATACCGCAAGCAATTTCGCTTTGTGATGAGCTTATTCAGCTCTTCAAGCGAGGCCAGTTCGACCTTGTCAAATGGACAAGTAACTCGAAAGAGGTTCTCGCACACATACCTGATACTCATAAGGCTTCGCCCGATATCGAGTATGAGAAGTCTATACCGCATAAGGTCCTGGGTTTACGCTGGGACAAGTCTTGTGACAGTTTCCGCTTTGACGTCACCACACCAGATGATAAATGTACCAAGCGAACCATGCTTTCCACAGTGGCTCGGCTATGGGACTTAATGGGTTTTGTCGCCCCCACTATTCTGTACGCTAAGCTCTTAATTAAGGAACTTTGGCTAGCAAAGTGTGACTGGGACGACATACCACCTGAACATATAGTCACCGCTTGGAAGCAGTTTTGTACTGAGCTTTCTACGCTTAATGAAATTATTATCCCGCGTCATCTGGGGTTGGTCGACGGATGCACCATGAATTTAGTAGGTTTCGCTGACGCCAGCGAGCGTGCTTACGGTGGAGTCGTATACATGCAAATATACAATGGTTCTAACTACTCCGTGCAGTTAGTTAGTGCGAAGTCTAAAGTCTCACCTGTGAAAAGCATTTCGGTGGCTAGACTAGAGTTGTGCGCAGCCCTACTGTTGTCTAAGTTGCTTCGCAAGGTACAAGACACAATATCGCCCCACTGCCGCATCCATAAGGTATACGCGTTTACTGACTCTAAAGTAGTGCTCGCCTGGATAAATTCCTCACCGCACCGCTGGCAAACTTTTGTTGCCAATCGGGTTACTAAGCTGATAGAGCTTATACCCGCTAATTGTTTCAACCATGTCGCAGGTACTGAGAACCCCGCTGATTGTCTGTCTCGTGGTGTCACGCCAGCTAAGCTCTTGCAGCATCCATTGTGGTATCGTGGACCATCGTGGGTTTCTCATGACCCAGCTGAGTGGCCCATACATACTTTCGAACACAATGCACTGCATGAGGGCGTACCCGAACAGAAATCAGTCGCTCATGCCGTGGTTTCTGAGGTTACGGAATCACCAATTTACGCGCTAGCACTACGTGTTTCGTCGTGGTCTAAGTTGCTACGCGCTATTGTTTACGTCTATAAGTTTTTAAGACAACTGCCTAGTGCACGTACTGTATCAAGCTCTGATCTGAAATATGCAGAAATTAAATTGCTGCGAGCTGTACAGGATGTTCATTTCCGTAACGATATTTTAAATTTAAAAAACAATAAACCATGTACTCCCGCCATCCATAAGCTTAAGCCGTTTCTCGATGAGCACGGCATCATACGAGTTGGTGGTCGTCTCACAAATTCGGACGAACCCTACGAATATAAACATCCCTGTATTCTACCACGTCATGACCATATTGTTGATCTTCTTGTTGACTTTTGTCACAAGAAACATCTTCATGCCGGTCCGGAGTTGCTTATGTCCTTACTCAGGCATAATTATTGGATTTTAGCTGCACGTCGAATAATTTGTCACAGAATCCACAACTGTAACACTTGCTTTAAGTTCCGCCCGCGTCCTATTCTTCCACTTATGGCAGATCTACCTAGCCAGCGTGTTAACCAAGCCGACAAGGCGTTCACTCACACCGGCTGTGACTATGCAGGCCCGCTGCAGTACACACCATTTCGTGGTCGAGGTGTTAAGAGCCGTAAGGCTTGGCTCTGCATTTTTACGTGTTTGACGACGCGTGCCACGCACATTGAAGTGGCAACAGATTTAAGTACAGTGACTTTCCTTGCAGCCTTAAAACGCTTTCTTTCGCGACGCGGTCCTATTAAATGCTTATATACCGATAACGGTACTTGTTTCGTAGGTGCAAGTTCTTATTTACGCGACCTTCACAAATTTCTTAAAGATTTTCGTCCTCATCTTGAGGAAGAACTTTCCTTCAATCATATAGATTGGAAGTTTATTCCGCCTGCTTCCCCACATTTTGGAGGATGTTGGGAAAGTATGGTTAAGGTAGTTAAAACTCACCTTTTTAAAGTTATAGGTCAACAAATCCTCTCCTACGAGGAACTTATAACTGTCCTTAGCCAAGTTGAGGCTCTAGTTAATTCGCGGCCACTTACTGCTTTGAGTAGTGACCCTACTGAACCATCAGCACTGACCCCTGCGCATTTCTTGCACACCGCGCCATTGTTGTCCTTTCCCGCTCCTAAAGCAGACTCGCTCAGCTTGCTTCAGCGACATACTCTACTTGACAAACTGGTGCAGTCGTTCTGGCAGCGCTGGCGTTCAGAATACTTACATCAACTTCAGGCTAGATCCAAATGGAATAGTCCTGCACCTTCTATACAAGAGGGTACTATTGTAGTTATCATTACTGATAACTCGCCGCCCCTTTCATGGCCGTTAGGCATTATTGATAAATTGCATACCTCCAAGGACGGTACAACCCGTGTTGTTACTGTGAAAACCGCAAAGGGTAGCTATGTGCGCCCTGTTGTGCGTCTGTGTCCATTACCGACTCAATAAGGCCTGGCTTGATAGTTAGGTCTCTTAGTTTTAGTTAGTTAGCGACGCAACATAATTTTCTATTAAAATTTAACTATAGGTATGCAACTTAATGTATTATGCAACTCGCAGTATTTATCTTAAATCTTAATAATTGAAATGTAAAAATCCGCATCTTAGTCCGTATTGCTGAATAGGTATACGGTAGTACACCTCATAGGGCTAAGTTTAATTTTCATTAAAGGTGACCCTTTAAGGCCGGGAAAATGGTAGCGCCATCTCTTGTAAATGTCATAAATCAATGACCGAAAACACATAGACAAACGCATTTGAGATTTCGCGGGCGATCGATATCCTAATTATCTCGTTCCTTCCTCATTCCTTTTCCCTTTATGTACGCCTTAATGACAGGTCGCCAGAACGAACCGAAACTTCAACGTGAACGGGCCTCGTATCTCAACCGCCAGCTTTCCAAGCCACCTGGCTGGAGACTGATGCATCTAATTAGTTAGATTGCAGAGAACCTTGTGAACCGTGTCTATTAACCCGCCTCGCGGATATAAAACAATTGTGTGAAGTGTGTGGATCCTGAAGGAGCCATTTTGGAGTAGAAGAACACCAGCTCGCTGCCACACGTGGGCTGGCATCGACCACTACAAGGTAAGGCGTACTACTTCCCTCATTTCCATACTAGATCGCCCGAATTGATCCGTGAATATTTTCCCGCTTATTTTCAACGCACTATTGCCAGAACCCTTCAAATACAGTCCACTTTTCATAATAGACACAAGGATGAATAGGTTTCTCAAACCGCTATAACAACGGGTATAGTGTTTTTATACAGGGTGTTTGGAAGGGAGCTGTACATACGCCTAGGGTAGAAACTAGGGATAGTCTGCTACCTACCCCCGCCCATTATATTGACCTTGGCCTCAAGGTTTTTTTTTAATTTATTATTATTTTTTATTTGACTTTTTTATGATTTTTTGACTAAAACTACCTGTAGCTCAAAATCTATCCATGGGACCGGTCGGCTAATGGTCTTGTTTTAATCGTTAGAGTCTTAGGGTCCTGCAAAAAAATATTTTACACCAGAAAATTGTGGAGAAGAAAAGTTATGGGGCCTGAAGTACCGTAGTAAGGTAAAGAAATAATTTTAAGGGCAACTTTCTATGGGGTTTAAAAAAAAACTAACAGGGTTGGAGTTCTTCTGATTTTTTTAAAACCATCCTCAGTCCATGCCCTTTCTAACGATATGCTAAAAGTGTATTTATCACTTTTAGTTTTAAAGTTATTAATTAATTTCCGCAACTAGGGCACTTTTACCACCACGAGTCGACATTTGTAAGACAAATGTAATTTCCAGAATTTAAACCAGTTTGGCCTACAGTTGGCAAATTTGTTGTCTCACTCTTACACGAGAGCAACATGTAAGAGACAAAACATGTCATGTCATGTCTCTTTCGCTCTTGGGTCGACGGGGCCGGGCAGGTAACTCGTTGGGGTCTTTGTTAGTCAGTCGAGATTTACCCATCTTAGCTAACTTACGTACTTGCCGTTACGACGCTCCACTGTTTTCGTTAATTTTGTTGAGTTTGTTATTACTTCGTTTTTGTTAAGTTTTGTTATTTGTTACCTTGTTGTTGGCAAAATGGCTGGATTTACCAGTGAAGAGTACACCGACATGCTGGTGGTGTATGGAATAGCTGATTGCAATGGGCGCGAGGCACGGAGGATTTATCAAGAACGGTATCCTAACCGGCGAGTGCCTAACCACCAAACGTTTGGCTCAACTTATCGGCGTCTGCGAGAAACCGGAAATTTAAATTTCCGGGAACCAGCCGTGAACAGATTTCAACCAAATTTGGCTGCGGAAGAACGCATATTGGCTGAATTTGAGGAAGATCCGACCAGAAGCGTAAGAACCGTAGCCCGGACGCTTGGTTTAAGCGTGTGGAAAGTCTGGTCGGTTCTTCGCGAAAATGGACGTCATCCTTTCCACTACACCCCTGTTCAAGGTAATTTTTTACATAAAGTTTTTGTTTTTATCTCTTATGTAATGAACTAGCATGTGAATTTCATAGGCAATTTTTAAATTAACATGAGCATGTGTGTGAGAGAGAGAGAAATGGAAAGACAGAGATAGCAATCAATGTTACATAGCTACTAATTCATAAGGAAACCGCTAACGTTGATATTTTTATTGTTTTAGGCTTAGAGGATAACGACTATGCAAGAAGGGTGGAGTTTTGCCGCCACTTGCTCCATACGGACGTGGAAGATATTAATTTTTTACGGAGTATTCTCTGGACTGACGAGTCCAAGTTTGACAAGGAAGGAATTGTAAATTACCACAATCTCCATCACTGGGCACCCAGAGATCAAAACCCGAGAGTCAAGAGGCACAGAGGTTTTCAACGAAGGTTCTCCGTGAACGTATGGGCAGGCGTCATCGGTAATCGGTTGATAGGGCCGCACTTTTTGCCAGACAACCTAAACGGGCAAAACTACTTAGATTTCCTCGAAAACGATTTGCCTGATTTAGCGGAAGAAGTGTTTGACGAAGATCGGCCCATAGTCTTCCAGCACGACGGCTGTCCTGCTCATTGGAGCCTAGCAGTGAGGGAGCTTCTGGACAACTGCTTTCCTAATTCTTGGATTGGTCGGGGTGGGCCAATTCCCTGGCCCCCAAGGTCGCCTGACCTTACCCCACTCGACTTCTACGTCTGGGGAAGGGCGAAAGAGTTGGTGTACGCAGAAGAAGTACCAACAAGGGAGGTTCTAATTAACAGGATCCACGCCGCATTCGATACAATGCGCGAGGAACTGCTGCTTAGAACGGTGACCGTGGAGATGAGGAAGAGGTGCCGAGCATGTTTACAGGTCAATGGTCATCAATTTGAACAAAATTTGTAATTAATTAAAATTAGTAATTAATTAAAATTTGTAATTTAATGACATTAGTCATTACCAAATTTTTTGTTTCATTTGCCATCCTTTTACGATCGAACACATTTAATTTTCATTAGTTGAAATTTTTGCTTGAAGTGCCCTAGTTGCGGAAATTAATTAATAACTTTAAAACTAAAAGTGATAATTACACTTTTAGCATATCGTTAGAAAGGGCATGGACTGAGGATGTTTTAAAAAAATCAGAAGAACTCCAACCCTGTTAGTTTTTTTTTAAACCCCATAGAAAGTTGCCCTTAAAATTATTTCTTTACCTTACTACGGTACTTCAGGCCCCATAACTTTTCTTCTCCACAATTTTCTGGTGTAAAATAATTTTTTGCAGGACCCTAAGACTCTAACAATTAAAACAAGACCATTAGCCGACCGGTCCCATGGATAGATTTTGAGCTACAGGTAGTTTTAGTCAAAAAATCATAAAAAAGTCAAATAAAAAATAATAATAAATTAAAAAAAAACCTTGAGGCCAAGGTCAATATAATGGGCGGGGGTAGGTAGCAGACTATCCCTAGTTTCTACCCTAGGCGTATGTACAGCTCCCTTCCAAACACCCTGTATATTATACCTTTCATGCAATTAAAATTAACGAAATATCCAAATTTTAGGTGCGGTCTGTTAAAAACATATGGCCAAGAAAGCTGCTGGAGCTCCCAGACGGTCAGCACGTGCTACGGGTCCATTGGTAGCACCAACCCGCTCCCAAATGGAGTTAAAGATCCTATCGATTATTGAAGAGGGTTTTGAAGAGCCACAAACCTAGTCAAGAGGCCAACCAGCTTTTCGAACGGTAATATTTAACAAAATTTATATATTTTTTTTTACTAAATATTAATAAATTACAGACACACAATCATATATTTTTTATTATATCCGTCAATGATATTCAGTTTTTGTTGTACAGGGTCCATCAGTAAGAAAGCCAGCCGACATCTCACCCACCCATGCTGCTACACCTGCCGAAAGTGGAAGTGCAAAGGCTTATAATAAAAACTAGAAGAAATAAGATGCTCGATGAAGTAAAGCTGGATTATTCTTGAAAAACTAAGTTCCTAGCAATAATTTAAGACTGATAAATAAGAGGAAATCTATTTTTTGATTGTTATAGTGTGATAAGTGTTAATTTTATTCTGATTATTAGGTATTTGAGATTCAAGTTGACAAGTAAGAGAAATTAAGGTCCTAGCAACAATTTAAGACTGATAATTAAAAGGAAAACCACGTTGAAGTATCAATATACATTATTAGAATATCAGCGCTGCATTATTTCCTTTTTGGGTATTGCTGCACATGCTGAGATATTTTTGGGTCTCCCTTGGGGTTGTATTTTTATTATTGTTTAATTTTTTGCTATTTTCTCGTGTCTCCTGTGCGGGTAACAAATAAATATTTTTCGTTTTTTTTTCAACATTTTGGCTATTTTCGTACTTAAAGTAGGGTAAAGTCACATTACCCTTAAAGGTTGTTTTCCTATCAACACTTCATTTCGGTAAATAATCAAGTGTGTAAACTACCAAATTTAAAACTACTTTGTTTACGAAATTAAACATTTTTTTTGCCTCTTGTTGTTGTTTTTTTTATGTATGTAGTTTTATATATAGGTTTTTTTATAGTATTTATTATAGTAATATAATCTTGTTTATATGTATGTTTTAATATAATAGCTGTACACTGCAGACACCCCCCTTTTTTATTCTAAGTTTTTTCAGTCCATCCAAAGGTTGTCTGGTAGATATCGCTGTCAGCGATCAGACCGCCTTTGTACCCATATAAATAAGTTTTCTTGTAAATGTGTATAATTTTATGGTGTAAAATAAAGTATATTCTATTTTTTTGTAGTTATTGTGTAAGTCAAAGTGTGTTGTTAATTGTTAAATTTATTCAGATTTAAATGGTGAAAAATAAAAAAATGTAATAGAAACAATGCTTATTATTGTGAAAATTCAATAATACATACATATATAAACTCACGCCTTTTCTCATACCCCCATGAGAAAAGGCAGAAACTACAGAATGCCACCTGCTACGTTCCTTACATACTTCTTTTGCTTCACTCACATTCATACATCTAGTCATACACATACCAATGCGTTTATATTATCTTTATTTGTAAAGTTTTCTTGTGAGACTGCATAAGTATCTATTTCTTTCCAGCAATTGCACTAATCTTTCTCTCGCTCTTTGCCCTTGCTGAAGAGTGATGGGCAGATAGTATATTTGTAGACACTTCTCCCTGTCTACTGCGCTCAAATTGAAGATTTTGTGCTGAGGGAAGGTGCTTCTAATTCCGCCTCATTAAACATATTTTTTAAAACACAGCAGGCAATGACAATTATAACTGAAAAAATAATTAAAATATGCTCTTAATTGGATGAAAAAAATACTGTTCACCTGTTCAATGCGTTATTAGAAAAACATAGCTATACCTAGTATAAATTGCGACAAATACCAACTGACTGGTGCATAATGCAGCTCTCTTGCTGCTAAGAGGCATCCTAATCGGCCTTTTAAAATGCCAAACATACGCTGTTTTATTGGACCGAGCATGTTTTTCAGGGTTGCGTACCCAAAGGGCAAAAACGCGACCCTATTACTTAGACTTCTATTGCCGCTATAACAACAAATAGCTACTAAAAACTAAACAAAATAAATATTTAAGTGGGGCTCCCATACGACAAACATGATTTTTTTGCGATAGTGGTACGGAACCCTTCGTGCGTGAGTCCGACTCGCACTTGGCCGGTTTTTATGTTATTGTCTATTGGGGTCTTCTACAGCATTGTCTATTGGTGTCATCATGAATCCCCGAACTGGGTACCCAAAATCCCCTGTAACACTACGCAGGCCATATTTTTCATAAAATCTACAAAATTATAAATGTTACAATTTATTTAAATGTACTCTATAAGTAGGTATAGGTATAAACACTCTTCAAAGCATAGGTAGTCATTGTTCAAATGGCAGGCTAGGTATATTTTATTAAATACCTATAGATATTTGTTTTAGAAAAATGTTACAAGCTTTTAAACTTACTGTAAATTTATAAGGTTCCTCCTAGCCAAATTATGTGGAAACCTTATGTACTTTTTTATTAATGATGTTCAGTGCATTTGTGACATGACGCAGACAGCGTGACAGTGTCTGTTGTGCCATTGGAACATCACTGCTAAGGCCCACTGCACCTTGGTAACTCTCCCGAACATGAAAATTAAGAGCAGCGAGGATCTGAAATTAAACAATAACAACAAATACAGGTAATACAGCTCATTCTGTTACCAGTATATATAATATATCCTTACTTTCATTCTTGGATCAACACCACTTCGTCGTAAGTGTTAAGGCAAAAGAGGTATTAGCTCCTCACACAAGTGCTCAAATAATTCCCGAGTGAGCCTATAGTTCCCTATGAACTCAACGTCGGGAATACATACTTGCCAACTGGTAGTTGTGGCGCAAATGTCGTCGACGTTGCCTCCGCTCTTCCTACGATCTACTACGTGCTTCGTTCGGGCCCCGAACGAATCATCCGTCCGTAGGTGTTAGGGAGTAGGAAACGCCCGTAACTAAGGTCGAAACTACGGACTTCGAGCTTAGGGAGTAGGCCCCCAGCTCCCGTCATCACCTTCGATAGGTGTCCTAGAAGTGTAGGGGTGCCCTAAGCTCCCGCTTCGCTCGCTCTTGGACTAATTATTGACCATACTTATCGAATTGTCCAACGGTTGGGCAGCAATATTCATAATGGCCAAACAATGTAATAAATATAGAAGTAAAAAAAAATATTTATTACATTGCCCGATTTGACTTGACTTGATTCATAATGTCCGGGTATTATACATAGTGTACTAATTAATAACTTGGTCCATGATATAGATAAAGGATGAATTTCATAAACATAGATAATGTCATCTATTGGCATTACCGGAACCAGCATCCAACGCCATGTACATTTTTGTCGGTATTTTGTTTCTATAATGTATCAAAGATGACGCTATGTTTTCAAAATATATGAGAAAATTAATCATTTTATATAATATATTTTATTTCGTAAAATTTTCTTTTCATATTCGGGGCGAAGACATATTCAACAAATCAAAGATCATGAAAATTTGTGTAGCCGTTCTTGAGTATAACAAAATATGAGACAGATAGAGATCGGTTTTGCTGCGAATGCGTTGTTGTTGTTTATTGACTGGAAGCACGCACCTAAGAAAACTTTGCTGCGGGTTCTAAGTCTCTGGCGTACTGATATTGAGTGGTTAAAATGGACGTGATGGACATTTTGCATTGGGTGAACTATTGACAGAAGGCAAGAGTTATTTAAACCCCTGACTACTTCATTGAACCATCTGAGTGTCTTCTAACTGTGTACACGTTACCAAATGAGACAAACAACAACAACACAAGACTTGACCAGACATAATGGGCGTCGCGCTTGATAGAATTTGAAGTATGTGTGACTTCATTAAATCGTTAATTTTCACTTTTGTATGGTTTGCTACTATAATACATACCTGTCATATTTATTAAGCACCTACCGACAAATGTCTAAGTACCTACCTTAATTATTATTGTGCTTTGAACTACCTTCAAATGTAAAAGAGTACCCACCTAAGTAAATATTGTTGTGTGTACAGGAAATAACTCTAAACTTATATTTAAGCCACGTTGATAATATACCTATAAATGATTACATAATTTGTAATGATCATTGTGATGTATCCTGGATTTTATAATGCTATATTGGTATTATAAGTCCTTTAAAACAATTAGTACAATATTGTCTGTAAGTATCAATATTCTTACGAATATTGATTAAGAATTACTATATAGGCGATATTAAATTCCTTAATTGTCTTGATACGTTTTAAAACATATTCACTTCATATTAATTGATTATTGTTCACCTAATTTTGAGATTATTTGAAGCAATATAGAAAATGGCGGGACACCGCGCCATTTTCTCATATTGGACGTATTGAGACACAGATAGACCCGATATTATAAAATATTGTGTAATTGATAAGCGGATTTACTTTTTGGTGAACTACAAGCCAGTACAGGCTAGATATTGTTATTTAGAAGTATACTACTTTATAATACTTGGTGTAAGATCGACTACACGAGACTAACGTAAGTTATTTGATATTAATATAACTTTATTATTTCTAATGGTTGTGTTGAAGCTGTATCTATATTGTATTATGGCCTTTATGCCTAATATGTTATATTGATTTAAGGGCTACTCTGTCCTTTGCCTTATCCTTGTTATTTTGAATCTATAATATTGTAAATACTTTGTGTTTGTAAAAGATATCGACAAATACTACGAAAGAGCTTCCGTGGGGTTTGTTGCCCTTCTTCCCCACGAGAACTAGTCTAGCGAACGGGCAGTAAGCTAATGAGCCTTCTAAATATGAATTAATTGACAAGCCTTACTTAAATAAATACCTAGTCTTGTCTTTCTGTGCTTTTATTCACAAGACCCTTTCCTTACACACCACATACATTAGAACTCTGACACACAGTAAATAACCAATAACCATCTTGACATTCAAAGCTTGCTATCTTGGTAGATACCAATACTTTTATATAGAATTCCATTCATGATTCTAACACGCTCAACTGTATATACGGCGTCTCTCCACAGACCTTCCGTCTTTCGTGACATGCCCTGTCTTCGACTTGACATAATAACTGTGTCAGCGAGTGGAGATTTTGGTACCAAAAAGCTAACAACTTTTATATTTTCCATCAAGCTAAAAGTAACGTTGGTAGTGTAGTAGTCGAGCGCGATCGCGAGCGAGCCGATCGCGCTCGGAGAAGAAGGCGTCGGGGAGGCAACTGCTTCGACGACTAAGAGAGAGAGGAAACATGCACAGTTGATTCAAGATATGATTATTTTTGGTCGGTTAAAAATTATTATGTATATACTCATCCGTATGTGTACAGTTATGATAACTTAAACAAGTTTAACTTAAACGAGCGAGCCGATCCCGCTCGGCGAATGGGTGTGAATATGTACCAAGTCTTCTATACAACTAAATCACCAGTCTCCCAAACTAACGAAAATTCTAAAACATGCCTACTGTTATGTAAGTATAATATTGCCTACCATTAATCCGCGTCTTCATATTTCTGATAGTTATTTTTATGAAGTAATCCCAAAACACTATTCCCATCCACTGCAATTCCTAAGGCCAAAATCAGGTTTGACAACCAGAAAAGCTCCGAGGTAATGTTATGCCTATATCATCATCATCATTTCTGCTGAATAACGTCCACAGCTGGACTTAGGCCTCGCCCAAGCGTTGCCACACTGATCGGTCCTGTCCGAGATCGTCGGCCCACCTAGTTGGAGGCATTCCAACGCTGCGTTCCAGTTTACGGTCGCCACTCCAGAACTTTTCGGCTTCATTGACCACCCTTTTCTTTTTGTTCTGCGAGTAATGTGCCCTGCCATCTACCACTTCACGCCTGTATACCTTAAATAAATTCGGATATTATAATTTGTGATGGGTGTGCTCTTGAGTCTAGGCTAGATCGAGAGTATAGAGAGAGATAGTGAGTAGGTTGCAAAGGAAGGACAAGGAGACTTACGGACTCGATGGTATGAAGGAGTTTAAGGGAGCGATAAGAAAGGGAAAAGGGTTGGATGAGAAAGGTCGGTGTTGAAATCGCCCATGATTATACAATATTTATACTCTGACCCTACAGATTCAAGCGCCAATTCCAAGTTGGATAAGTAATAAACGGCGGGTGGACAGTAGACAACTCCAAGTAAGGTCTTGACTCCTTTGACGTAAACCTCTAAAAAGAGATACTCGGCGGAAGCACTATAGTTTGAAGGAGATGAGACAAGGACTTTGTAAGGGAAATCGCTGCGAAGATAGATAGCAACACCACCCCCTCCCTTTCCAATTCTATCGTTGCGGATAAGTATGAAACCGGGAAGAGGGTAGGTGGTAGAGAGAACATGAGGTTTGAGCCAACTCTCGGACATTCATCCATTCATTCCGTTTATTCTAATAAAGAAAGAAAACTAGTTTATTTGGCACATACAGATACACACAATGTCCGGACAAGTAAAAGGGAACTTAATTTTAAAATATTAATAATAACAGTACACCCAATTAAAGACAATTACGTTTTTAAATCTCACATAATCGATGTCGCACTTATAGCCATATCTTAGCCAAAATCTTCACTAGCCCAGCGATGTATTTGAAATATTCCAGAAGAAAAACCTAATACTACTTTTTTCGGCTCAGTAATTGCCCTCGTTCAGCAACAATGCTTGCGACCACTACACTGAGAAAAATTGTAACAAGGAAACCAAAAATTACCTTATTTCGCAATATTTTAGCAGTCACAGCAACCTTCTTAAAAACCTAAAACTTTTGTCAAGCGAAGACTTAATTTCCTAACGAGTATAATAAATGTAATTATTTTTTTGTGGTTTTACTTCACGTTTCTATTAACTTATAATATAATTATCACACACAAATCACGTGAGCAAAGCTGTGGGTACAGCTACAATATAACTAATAAATTAATTTCAATCACAATTGACACATGGAATGGAATAAACAGGAAAATGTAGGCACCTAATTAAAAATTCAATTGCATTATTGTTTTGACCTTAAAGGTCAGACCGCACGAGGCGTAACGGGGTGTCCTGCGTGAGTGAGGAATATGACGCGACGCGACGTGACCTGACACGATGCAATGCGACGCGATGCTGTACGCGACAAATGTCGTACGTGATTTTGGTAATTATTTTTTGCTCACGCACTGCGGCGATCAACGCTTCTGAATCAACCATTTCGTAGTTTGAGGTGTCGCGTCTGGTCGCCCTCAAAACAAGAACGCGTTACGTCGCGTCTCGCCGCAGACTGCTATATAGGCCGCAAGAAAGGTATGCCGTAGAGTTGATTGCGTTCGTCGCGTTCGCACCGTCGTGTCGCGTCGTATTCGTCGCTCACGCATGACAACAATTTCATACAAAGGGTCATGTCACGTCGCGTCGCTCTGCTGACGCGTAGTTTCGCCTAGTGCGGTCTGTCCTTAAGACTCTGAAACGCTATAAATACAACTCAGAAATCCCATGAAATTGCATTCCTCTTGCAACTGTCGTCCTCATGCAATCACGGTCAACATGAAGCTCTTTATCATGCTCGTGTTGGTCGGGTTAATAGCCGCGCTGTGTTCACCGCAACCAGTTGACAGCTCAGCACCTGGGCAACCAGGCAGTTCATGAGCTCTACGGTTCAAGAGAGACCTTAGGAATAAAGTTGATAAGTGTCCAGCAGGATTATGTCAAGTGGGCTGGCAATGCATTCCTTGGAAATAATATTTTATATCATATTTTACCACTCTTTGTCTTTTTGACGGAGTATCAATTTAACCTAGCTTAAACATGTTTTAATATGGTACATTTTTACAGTGATATAGCGATAAAAGCGACCTCCGCCGCTTTAATACTGACCGTATTAAAGACTCGATTGATCGGAATAAGGGTTCCAAGGTGTTTGCAAGAGATCTGGCTATTGGGCAGAGCCAGCTCACAAAACTGAAGACCGACGATGGCAGGATCGTATCCGCCAAACCGGAGCTTCTGAGGGAGATCAAGTGGTTATATGGGCAGCTGTACACGTCAGTCAGCAAACCTGTTGCGAATCTCGCAAACGACCCAAGAGCTAGATTGACCCGGCACTATACCGAAGACATCCCGGATGTCAGCCTCTACGAGATTAGGATGGCTCTGAAACAACTTAAGGACAACAAGGCGCCGGGTGATGACGGAATTACGGCCGAACTCCTGAAGGCGGGTGAAAAACCGGTACTTAAAGCCCTTCAGAAGCTGTTTTATTCCGTCATACTCGAAGGGTAAACGCCACAGGCATGGTGCAGGGGTGTGGTGGTACTCTTCTTCAAGAAGGGCGACAATGCCCGATTGAAGAATTATAGGCCCATCTCACTTCTTAGCCATGTCTACAAGTTGTTTTCAAGAGTCATCACGAATCGTCTCGCGCGCAGGTTTGACGATTTCCAGCCCCCCGAACAAGCCGGTTTCCGAAAAGGCTTTAGCACCGTAGACCTAGACATACGCTACGCCAAGTTATACAGAAGACCAAAGAGTATAACCTACCTCTTTGTTTAGCGTTTGTGGACTACGAGAAAGCCTTCGATTCGATCGAGACTTGGGCTGTACTGCAGTCTCTCCAACGGTGCCAAATCGACTATCGGTATATTTAAATTCAATGTGCCTCTTACCATACGGTGATCACTTCCGGTTTTAACCGCGTTGATCACAGAGACATCATTATCTTTATCCACTTCAATATTTAATTCCATTTTTATTAGTTTAGATTAAATATTTTTCTCTCACTTTTTAGTAAATTTTAATGAGTCATCATTACAAAATCTCATAAGTCACCAGTTATTTTTATATTCCTAGTTAGTGTCCTCAATGAGCAAACTGTGGGTGTATTTCTACAAGATGTAAGGAAAAGGCTTCGAAGCAGCATATCTGAGTGCTCTCAATATAGACCAATACAGTTCACGTCCAGCCTGCAGATATTCCCAGGGTCGAAACCTTTGGGATATCTGTAGGCTGGAGAACAAAGATGTAAGGGAAAAGAAACGAATTGTATGAAAGCGGTACCATACGTAAGTATTAATCTCGTGTTTTATTTGATCATTGGCAGGGGACGTGCCACTTTCCATGAATAATCGTGTAATAATGTTTTCCCATAACAACGTTATAGGTTGACTGAGAGCTGAACTATCAACCGGTTAAGGACACGACGTGGCAAATATCACGACAGTTAGAAAACAAAATTCATGATAATACTTATAAACGTGCTGCTGTCGTATTTCAATACTACTGTGAGCGGAATGCACAAAATGACAGTTAGCTCCTATATTTATAGTAATTATTCATACCATTTACATAGCACAAAAAGATTATATTGAATGGGTAAATACGTTCCTCTATAAGGATAAATATGCTTTTGCACCGTTCCTGATCGGTTAATGGTCGAACTTCCTAAATATTCGGTAATAGCAAAAAATACGTAAGTGGTGGCGCACCGCATGTTTACCCAGCGCAAAATAATAAAATAATTTAAAACACATGTGACCGTCACCTATTTTTCTTAGCTTAGATAGAAGATTTTTTTTTAAAGTAATCTCAACCATGTTATAATAGGTACCAGCTGTCCCTCATGGCTTCGCTCCTGTCAACTAGCGTCCTACCTACCCACTTACACTACCATAAATACATGATTGTTGCGAAACTTTAACCGTTTACGCAGCGCACGCAACGAAAGTTCTCAAAAGGAATAAATTTGCCCCGTTTTACAACATTTTTCATAGATGGTCCGCTCTTATATATATCCTATTGTCTTTCTCGATAAATGGGCTATACAACAAAAAAATATTTTTTCAAATCCGACTGGTATTACCAGAGATTAGTGCGTTCAAACAAACAAAAAAAAACAAACTCTGGCACTTTATTATATTATATATATATATTATATACGTATATAAATAATATATAGTATGATTACTTTAAAGAGCGTAACTGCACAATATGCTATGGCCACCGCATCCTTTGTACGCCCAAAAACGCAGAATTAAGATTGCAAAGTTAACCCTTAATTAATTGTTGCTCATTCGTATTGAGAATGGACAGATATACACTTGGATCAGGACACCAAAGCACACAGGTGCGAGTGATTTTTAACCGACTTTCCAAAAAGGAGGAGGTTCTATGTTCGACTTCATGTTTGTTTTTTTTTTTTTTTTTTTTGTATGTTCACCGATTACTCCGTCAATTGTGGACCGATTTTGAAAATTATTTTTTTGTTTGAAAAAGTATGTTCCGAAATTGGTCCCATTTTAATTTGGTAAAGATCTGATGAAGAACTTCGGAGATATACAACAGAACTCTTCAATAAATAACGGCAAAAATCTCTCGGGATTGCTACAATCGCATATCTGTTTGTTGTTTATAACATTTCATAACATAACATCACGCCAGTTCGCTCTTAAGGGGTAAGCAGATCTCTCATTTCACCGGTTATGTTCAAGTTTCATGAAATCTATTCTGGCGAAATAGTTCCCTTACTAACTTGCCTATTAGGTACGTACAACTAAAAGTGAAAAATAAAAAAACTTTTTGCAAAAAAATACTACCGACTTCCAAATACAAAACTGCAAAGTGAAAAATAACTTAATTTTTTGAAGTCGGTGTCCATAACGCAAAAAAATGGTACCTACGAAAGACACCGACTTCAAAAAATTAAGTTATTTTTCACTTTGTAGTTTTATATTTGGAAGTCGGTAGTATTTTTTTGCAAAAAGTTTTTTTTGTTATAATGAAAAAATACTCATTCATTCAAAATTTGAATTTGAATACATAAAGTCACGCCTTTTCCCATGGGTGTAGGCAGAAAGTACAGAACGTCACCTGCTACGATCTTTACCTACATACTTCTTTTGTTTCACTCACATTCATACCTCTCGTCATACACACACGCCGGTTATGAGTACTGCGCCCCTGGCTTTCTGAAGAACATCACCAATAAGGTCTATGTATGTCTATCAACGGCGTCCCAACCCAGGGTTTCCATTCACGTCTGCCTTGTAAATACCTTTCGTTAGTCGCCTTTCATTCATCGTCTCAACATGGCCAAACCATCTTAACATACTCTTTTCAATTTTATTCACTACATCTTCTTATAAACCACAACGTTCTCTTATTACATCATTCCTCCATCTATCATTTAAAGTTATACCACACATACTTCGCAAGGAACGCATTTCTACTGCATTAATCCTACTTTCATGTCTTTTTTGCCATACCCAACCTTCACTTCCATACACAAGTGTAGGCACCAGCACGCTGTTGTGAACGGCGAGTCGAGCCTCTGGAGACATCGACTTTTTGGTCACAACAGCATGTATAGCACCATTCACTTTATATAATGCAGGGATGCATTCACTCTCCTTTCTACATCCTCTTCAATCTTTCCATCCCTTGTGACCATACTTCCCAAATATACAAACTCGTTCACTTTCTCCACACTTTTATTATTTATATTCACTTCACACTACGATACATCGTCTTCTCTTTCAAATACCATTATCTTAGTTTTGTTCAAATTTATATTCATCCCTTTTAACTTAAAAACTTCATTTATCATAGTCACCATGTCTTGCAACTGTTCGGCCGACGATGCAAGTAGAACTTGATCATCTGCATAGAAAAGGCATTTGACAGGCAACTTATTCATCCTCAATCCGCACTCATGCTCTTTTAAACCTATCAGACAACTATCCATGTACAATTTAAACAGCCACGGTGACGCTACATGGCCCTGTCTAACACCCATCGAGATAGAAAACCAGTCCATATACCCCTCATTAATCCTATCACAAGCACTGGAATCCCTATATAGAGATTTCAGTGCCCGTACCAAGCCCCAGTCCACACTGTGCCCGGATAGCGTCGACCACAGTTCATCCCTCCACACATTGTCATAGGCCTTCTCAAAGTCAACAAAATCACATTCGACTTTTTTGTGCATTGCCAGATGTTTTTTGGCTATGCTCTTCAAGGAAAAGATCTGATCCATACAGCCCATTCCCTCTCTAAATCCTGCTTGCACTACCCATAATTGTTCATCCGTCACTTTTATCACTCTATTTATAAAAACTTTCGCATATACCCATAAACCCGAATATCTATCGCAATAACTATTACCTATTATTTACTAGAGATACCTTTGATACCCAACAGTATTCTGAGTAGTACCGTACCGTTCAATTATTTGGTTTTAGATAACTTACACAATATCTTAAAGATTAATCTCTTATTAGAGGTTATTTATTATAAAAAGTACTGCCTAAGATCATGAAGAGTGGACTTATATTTAAATAAAATTACCAATTTCATAAATCTATGCATAAGGATTTATTTCCATTCTTCGTTACAGATTTTTTAGAAACTCGTAAACCCAAGTTAGGTGAGGATTCGTCAGTTGGCAGGCCTTTTGTGTTTATTAGAGATGACATTTGGGACAATCTTCTCCCGTGAGATCTTTGTACCTAAAACATAAAAAAACCAGTAAGAATTTTGTTTTTGCCAAACTATGAATAATGCTGCAAGAAATTTCTATTGAGTTAAGCAGTACTTTTGTGCTTTTTTCTATCTGTATTCTTTCTTTTCTCTGTCACATGTGCATCTGGGCCCATTTTTAAAATGCTTGCGAAACAAAATAAGACTTAAAGGAAAAATAGTAAAAACATAAAGCAATGGGCCTAGAATTTCTTAAACGTGAATTAAAACTGTTATGATTAAATTGCTTTAAATTACTACAGACGCATGCATAAACTGGCATAGCCTAAATCTCAGAAAGTACTATCTCTGGGTTAATAATTTTTGTTTAGGAATTTAGTTAAGAATTTCTTAAATATTTTAAGAAATACCCAAATCTGTAGAATATGACATTACAGATTTATGGCGGTATATCTAGGGCCCTAGGGTATGTCTTTACTGAGGAATCTGCAAAACATGAATTTATCTGAAGAAATACTTTAATAGGACTTTAATATGTTTTGCTTATATACCTCTGTGAATTAGTTAAAATGAAATATTGACACAAAATTGTATTGTCAAAAAGTAAATAGTAGTCATCAGCGATGAGGCACTGGTTAAGTCAAAGCTCCAGAGCCTTGAACATCGTCGCCGAGTTGCCAGCTTGTCGGTTTTTTATCGGTTACATTTCGGGGAGTGTGCGATGGAATTGCATGATTTAATTCCACCCAGCCCGTTCCATCATCGGACTACCAGACGTACGGCGATGCGTCATCGATATATGGTGGACATCCCACCCATACGCACTAAACGTTTTGCGAATACTTTTATTATGCGTACAGCTAAGGAGTGGAATTCCCTGCCGGAGTCTGTGTTTCCCGATAGCTACAATCTAGGGGTCTTTAAGTCAAGAGTGAATAGATTACTTCTAGGCAAGCGTGCTCCACCGTCGACCACATCATCGCTTACTATCAGGTGAGATAGTGGTCAAGCGCAAGCCTATATTAGATAAAAAAAAAAAAGTAAATAAGAATTGAATTTTACTTAAACGTCTAAACTGAGAGCCCAAAATTTTCAGCTTTATTGCCTAGGCTCAACGTCATAGATTAAGATAATTAAAATAAGGTTTTTAACTATTTTTTAATTAAAATGTCACAAATCGTCTGTTCTTCTAAATGCAACACTTTAAGAGAAAATTGATTTTAATTTTTTTTTTATAGGAGAAAGTTTTGTAGGGTGCACACGATTTTGTTACTTTTTTGGACGGAAAATCATATGTCATTGTTTCTAAGGACAGTATAAGAAGTCTAGTGTATGTTCTTGTTATTCTTCTACATTATAAGCTGCTGAATTTTTGCAATATTTTTAAATGACATATACAAAAAAAAAGCTATAGATCTTTTTGGTATTGGGGTCATTATATTTAACATTAGGTGTTTGTAACTCTTTAGCACATTTTTTGAATAGTTCATTTTGTGTTTATCTATCTACTTGCGGTTTTCTACCCCTCTTTTTCATAGCTTCACTTTCTGTATAGTAGTAAAAATATAAAAATTTACAATGTCAAAAGTATACCTAGTTTACATTTTGCAGAAGAAAACTCGACCATTTACGTACTTATTAATAATCACCATTGGTATAGACGCATAGGTTTAAAATAAAGATCAATACCTTCTGTGGAATAATTAACCCAGTATTTCTTTTCATCATTATAGGTCAACATTATCATCGGAATTGTTATTAAAAAAAACAAAGATAAATAACCCTTTTTGTTACCCCACACGATGAAAAATTTGGCCCCCACAACATGGCGCCCAAAAGCCGTCATTTTTCTATTTTCTAATTTTAATGTAGCCAGTGACACTCGCAAGGTTAAGACGAATCGATTGACGTAAGAATCATCGAAATCGGCCCACACATTTGGTCCTTAGAACGCCACATAGGAACAAACCTACATATATACATAGACAGATAAACACATTACCCTCCTTCGGCAGTCGCGTCCTATAAATCATTAAAATCCCCATATCCATTGACATAAACAACTTCATTAATGGGTCCTTCTTGAAATCTCGAGTTTTATATCCCCATTACACAAAAGTAATATTTATATTAAATCAAATACATAATTCTGCTGGCCTAGAACGGCTATTTGTTGTTTATTACGTTTGATAAAATTATATTACACGAATATTCGCTTTTTTTGACTTTTTTAAGTTTTACTGTCGATATAATTAATTAAGTTACGTTCACTGCGGGAAGCTCTTCAGCAAACTTTCAATATATGCGTTACCAGTTTTTGGCGACCCTTCACCCCCTCCCCCCGGTGGGTTCGAAAGCAAAAGAAGCAAAAGAGGTATGTAATAGTGCTAACACACGTCCGGATTTTGTACGGCCGGACCACAAATTTGTGGGCTTATTAGTTAGACCGGCCGTACTATATTCGAGCGTGTGTAGAGTGGTTCGCCGGACATTATTATCGTCAATTGAGTTCGTCTCGGTCCGCTTGTTTTCACATCGGATATGGTCTGCTCCGTACCAAATCCGCACGTGTGTTGGGTTGTCGGTTGGTTGGGCCGTACCAACTTTACCGATCTTTCTTCGCATGCTATCCTTGGCAGCCTACTTGCTTTTCTTTGGCTGATCCTTCGGCGTGCGCGGACGCCGTGACGGATGTGTTGCGTCGGGGAATGGAGTACTACATTCCGTTCTCTGACGTAACAATGTCCAGTGTTGACCGGCCATTGTTTGGCGCCGAATGCTATCGCGCCGACGTGCTTAAACATGAGTAGTACCTGGCATGGGTCGACGCTCGATCGCGCAAAGCGAGTGATGTTGGTCATAAGAAGAAAGCCTTCATTAGGGCTGCCAAGTCCTGCAAGAAGGTGTTAAGAAGGGCTCGGTTCGACCACATTAGTCGAATAGGGACCAAACTTGCTTCTTACCCAGCAGGTAGTAAAGCGTTTTGGTCCCTGGCTAAGTCGATCGAGTCGAACTTCAGCCGTCCCTCACTACCACCACTGCTGAAACCCGACGGGTCGCTGGCCCACTCCACTGAGGAAAAAGCAAATTTATTTGCCTCTCTTTTTGCGCAATCTTCACGTCTGAATCCTGGTGACGCGCAGCCCCCACCTTATCCTGATGGATGCGAGACGAGTATGTCGGACATTCGCATCCATCAAAAGGACGTCCGTAGGGTACTGCGCAACCTCGACGTGAACAAGGCTAGCGGCCCTGACGGAATACCAGCGATAGTTCTTAGAACCTGTGCGCCTTAACTGTCTCCGATCTTGACACGCCTATTCCAACTTTCGTACGAGACTGGAAAAGTGCCAAATGCTTGGAGGCTAGCTAACGTACAACCCGTGCCCAAGAGGGGTAGTCGAGCTGACCCGGCCAACTACAGACCCATCTCTGTAACGTCCATACTCTGTAAGAGTATGGAGCGTGTACTTAACACGAAACTCCTGGCATACCTAGAAACTAACGAGATCCTTAGTGACCGTCAATACGGTTTCCGCCGAAATCGGTCTACTGGGGATCTTCTAGCGTATGCCATTCACATATGGAGTGAGGCCATCAAGAGCCAAGGGGAATCACTTGCTGTTTCCCTCGACATCTCGAGGGCTTTTGATAGGGTCTGGCATGAAAGCCTTATTGGTAAGCTTCCTTCGTTCGGTCTGCCCGGTGGTCTATGTGACTGGATTGCGGACTTCCTGAGAGATCGGTCCATTCGAGTGGTTATCGATGGCTGCTCATCGAACCAATTGGATATTAATGCCGGGGTCCCTCAGGGGTCGGTACTCTCAGCAACATTATTCTTGCTGCACATTAGTGATCTGCTAAAACCACCGTCGTCGACAGCACTGTTGCTGAGAGATACTTGTCCAACGCACGGGCTACCGGGCCGCAGATCCGGTCTCTCCGTGAGGCTATGGTGGAGTGTTGGAACCTGTCCTTACAGGCAGTCTCCGAATGGGGCGATGCCAATCTGGTCAGGTTTAACGCTGCTAAAACCCAGGCGTGACTTTTTTCCGCAAAAAGAGCCAATTTCAACCGGCTCCAACTTTCCGAGATGTGACCGTGCCAATAACGGACCATCTTGAGCTTCTTGGCGTTACGTTGACATTGACGCTCAATTTTGGCCCATACATTGAGGCAAAAGCTCAGCTGGCAGCCAAAAAGCTGGGGATCCTTGCGAAGGTGAGAAGGTACTTCACGCCGAAGCAGCTCCTCAATTTGTATCAAGCGCAAGTTCGGTCATGCATGGAGTACTGTTCTCATCTCTGGGATGGATCTGTCAAATACCAGCTTCATGCACTAGAGTCGATCGAAAAGCGGGCCAAGAGACTCATCGGCGACGAGGCACTGGTCAAGTCAAAGCTCCATAGTCATGAACATCGTCGCCGAGTTGCCAGCCTGTCAGTTTTTTATCGGTTACATTTCGGGGAGTGTGCAATGGAATTACACGATCTAATTCCACCGAGCCCGTTTCATCATCGGACTACCAGACGTACGGCGTTGCGCCATCGATACATGGTGGACATTCCACCCATACGCACAAAACGTTTTGAGAACACTTTTATTATGCGTACAGCTAAGGAGTGAAATTCCCTGCCGGAGTCTGTGTTTCCCGACAGCTACAATCTAGGGGTCTTTAAGTCAAGAGTGAATAGGTTATTTCTAGGCAAGCGTGTTTCACCGTCAACCACATCATCGCTTACCATCAGGTGAGATAGTGGTCAAGCGCGAGCCTATTGGATATATAAAAAAAAAAAAACTACGACCAGCGTTGAAAAAGTCCCCGATTTATGGCAGATCTACTGATTTTGGTTATTGTCACCCGATATTTTTTCATTAAACTTATGCATAAATAAATCGGAAATTTTTCTTTTGGAAACTTAACCAGTCACCTAACGCAGTTTGTATGGGTAAGGAAAAAGCCCGAAGTTTTTTGTTTGACCATATATACGAACTGTATAATATCGATATACTTCTAACGCACCTCGTCAAAACACGATATAGATAGAAGGGATAGAAGGGATAGAAGTATATTTCTACGTCATATAAACACAACTTCTCTAAAGTACATCACTGTTGCAAATAAACCCAACTTTCAGTGCCGTACCAGGTTTCTGATACTAGTTCTAGTAGACCTACTACCTGCACTTGAAAGAAAAATACGTTCTATCGAAGCCAGGTCTAACTGACCTGGTATAAGTTTTGTCATAAATCTAGTTATAATTGACGAGACAATCCTTAAATATTTACGTGTCTCTTTTATATGCCTTATATTTCCTAAGACATATCGCCCGCACCAACGCTGTATTTTTTTCTCTTTCGCCCCCGCACTGAATGCAAGGTACGTACCAGTTCTCAAGTATTTGGCAATACAGTGAAGTGTTAAAGATATAAAAAATAGGTATGCTTAAATTCAAACCCAGTAATCAGCAATTGTCGAGTCGCTGTACGTAGTGCATATTATCTTATTATCTTAATGATTAACATATGAAAAATGCAAACATGTTATTCTTCAAATGAAATAAGCAATATTAAATGATCTGGGTACCTACCTACTTACTTCGATATCACCAAACAGAAGTACTGATAATAATAATATTTACTGCACTAATAAATTTGTCAGCACTTTTATAGATTTCATTATAAAGAGAGATTTGGTTTCGAATGACAGACAGATGTTAACTTGACTTAACACTAAGCACTAGTATTTGGCGCGAACAAGTGAAGATCACAAGGAGATCGAGAAAGAAAGATGGCGAGATTGATCTGTGGTAGATAGATGACAAAACTTGAAGAGAAATGCTGTCGTTATAGTTACCGATTGTTCGTGTAGATAATAAAAATAATGCAAATAAAAATAATTATAGGGTACATACTGATCAGTCCAAAAAAGTAACAAAATCGTGTGCACCCTACAAAACTTTCTCCTATAAAAAATTAAAAATCAATTTTCTCTTAAAGTGTTGCATTTAAAAGAACAGACGATATGTGACATTTTAATTAAAAAATAGTTAAAAAAACTTATTTTAATTATCTTAATCTATGACGTTGAGCCTAGTCAATAAAGCTTAAAATTTTGGGCTCTCAGTTCAGACGTTTAAGTAAAATTCGATTCTTATTTACTTTTTAACAATACAATTTTGTGTCAATATTTCATTTTAACTAATTCACAGATGTATATAAGCAAAACGTATTAAAGTATTTCTTCAGATAAATTCATGTTTTGCAGATTCCTCAGTAAAGACATACCCTAGGGCCCTAGATATACCGCCATAAATCTGTAATGTCATATTCTACAGATTTGGGAATTTCTTAAAATATTTAAGAAATTCTTAACTAAATTCTTAAACAAAAATGATTAACCCAGAGATAGTACTTTCTGAGATTTAGGCTATGCCAGTTTATGCACGCGTCTGGATGGAGGGCCCAAGTAATTTAATCATAACAGTTTTAATTCACGTTTAAGAAATTCTAGGCCCATTGCTTTATGTTTTTACTATTTTTAACAAATTTTCCTTTAAGTCTTATTTTGTTACGCAAGGATTAAAAAAATGGGCCCTCAATCCAGATGCACATCTCTGTCACGTGCTTTGTGTGAACATAAACAAACATATTAATGAAAATTAAAGGCTAATTAATTTTAATAACATAGTTTAGCAGACGTTTGTTGTTTATACTTTTTCTTTTTATTACTATTTTTGATATTAAAGTTTATTTTATAAATGCAATCGCAGCTATTATGTTTCTCTATGTCGCCAAACAAATACAGTGCATTTTTCTAATTTTTTCAGCGGAGTAGACATAATTTCCGCACCATGGTGTGGATAGGTTTACAATTGAACTTGCAAAAATTATTGAAAATTGGGAGCTGGACTGGATTATTGATATAGTATATAAATTCAATTTTGAATATTATTTGCAATTTTTTTAAGTCTACTTGTCAATCTCAACCTATTCATGCCATATACATATTTGTTAGAGTAATTTAATTTATTAGTTTAATAATGACTGATAAACAGTATTCATTTATTCATAAAAATCTCTGAACTGTTGAGTGAACTGAATTCTTAGGCATATTCTTAATTAAAAATTGCCGACAGCTAAATTTTTTATAAACATTAAAAAAAAAATTGGCCTTCAAAAATAAAAGCTCAGAAAAAAATTGTACTCACTTTTCACATGTAACCCAATGTCTGGACAGCTTAACTAGATCTCCTAAGCAAGGGCTTTTTCGTTTTGGAGCCCGTATAAAATGTTGTCTCTTAATCCGTATAATTACTGCCCGACCAGGTGCTGAGCTGTCTACCGGTTGCGCCGAACACAGCGCGGCGAGTAACGCGACCATCACGACAAACATAACAAAGAACTTCATGGTGAAACTGACAGGAGCTGCTGCCGTGCTTACTATTCGGCTGCTGCGAGTGTAATGTGTGAGTATATAAAGAGTCTGTATTTGCAATATTAATACATTTATTCGACAGATGACTCATTAAATAAGCACCTAACACTAGCAGGGAAATGTTAATTTTTAGACATAAACAAAGTCCAAACACATTAATTTCACCTTGATGTTTCTTTTTTATATTTTTTAATTGCTTTTTATATTTTGACGTGATTTATTGAATAAGTATTTTTACAACAAAGAAACTTAAAAATACCGGCCAAGTGCGAGTCGGTCTCGCTCACCAACGGTTCCATATAACCAGCTACATTCTAAAATAATAAGTAACATTTACAATGAAAGCACTGTATTATATTGTTTTAGTTTTATTTGTACCTACATTGTGTGTATCTGTGTGTGCCAAATAAACTAGTTTTCTTTCTTTTCTTCCTTTCTTTCGAACCCGCTTGCAGAACTCGGTCGCATAATTAAATGCTCTCTTCCTCGCGCGAACACTGCGCGCTCTAACTTTGCGGTCGCGGGCCCCGACCCATGCTTGGTAGGCAGACTCTTTTTGGGCCTCAGCGTGGGCGCATTCTGCATTATACCAAGGTCGAGATTTGTGACCGAGCGGAATGTCAGAGAATGGAATGAAATATTCCATTCCCTGCCGATTTACCTCCGCAACCACGAGTATCACCCGAGGAGAAGCACACATGCCACCAAGGATAAAACGCAAAAAAGACGCGAACTTGCGCGCCCCTAACCCGGCATGGTCAGTTTTCCGGTATGGATACAACCACTCCTTATGATGAAATCCCCCAGAAAATTAATCTTCGCTGTTGAGTACCGTTGCTGGGCTACGTCAGCCGACTCCACTAGGTAATTAAAGAGCGATGTCGTCTCCTGGTCACCGGCGTGCGATCGGTAGACGCCGATGTAGAGAGACTTCTCCACGCCAGTGTTGACAAGTAGCCATATAGCAGAAAAACCCGATTTCTCAAAGCAACGGAGACGACGACAAGAAATGTCATCGCAGACGTACACACAGACCCCAGACGCCTGCTTCTTGAACTTGTGATCAAGAAAGTAACCCTGGTAGTTGAGGTACGCCACGTCCAACGGGGTTGTTATCTTCGTCTCCGTTATGAAAAACAGGAGCGGTCTTAAGGTGGTGGTGGACCGGATCGAGATTAGAGTGCAACTCCCTGATGGTAGTGAGGTGCACTTTTAGTGGGAGGAAGTGCAGTCGGTGTTTCTCCATATTTTTCTTTGCTTTTGTCATAATTATGTTTTTTTTTGGAGTTTGCTGGGGAAGAAGTTGAACTGTCGAGGCGCTGCTCATTGAACCAAGTGGAACACTGGAGCTAACCCCACCTATGGGAAACTCATTTGGAGACTGCGGGGATGCCCGAACCCCCCCGGATATGGCCACCGGGTCCTCCCATCCAGTCGCCAGCTGGCACAGTGGAGCATACCGGGATTTTTCGCAAGTTGGCGGAGCAGCCATTGGCACGTGGCTGGCGTGCTACTTTGGCCCCCTACTGACTGCGGTCGGCCAAAGGCTGGCACCGTGCTTCGGATTTCGCTACCCTCTAAAATGAGCTACCCGGCAAATTTTGCCCAGAGACCATGACCGGTTCTGTACAGCGCAACTGACATCCTCCTTCTCCCCCAAAGGCACTGGCAGTCCCACATACCGACGGAACACAGCAAACTGCTTGGCACCGGACTCCGGTGGGATGGTGGTCGCGAGCCAGGCGGCCCCTTGCGGAGCCTACCACCACTTAAGTGGTACCCGGGCACTTAAGTGGTACCCGCCGATGGATCGCCAGAAGGTATACCCATGATACCCATCCCAAACACAGAACACATTGCTTCTTGCCAAATGTTGTATTCTAGGTCGACGTAAAGTACTACGCCACATAAATGATATAATGACGGCCTTTTGATTGCGTTGATTTAGAAGTTCGATTTTTCACAACTCCTAGGGATTGCGGATTTGAGTATACGATATTAATTGAACTTGATACTTAAAGGCGTTCCAGATACAATTGTCTTGACACACGGACAGACAGACAACGTAGTGATCATATCAGGGTCCTTTTTTCTTTTGAGAAAAGGAATCCCTTAAAATAATACATCAAAAATACAACATTATACCATGTTTTAATTTTGCTAGATATCGCTAACAGTCGGCAGTTCGACAGCAATGCAAGCAATCCCAGGATATGCGTCAGCTGCTTTACTGCCCAGCATGCATGACAGAGCTATCCTGGTGCCAATATTCTTGTCGGACAAAATGTTTGTCCAATCGACACGAAAACGAGAAGAACGCAAATAATATGGACGCAAAACTGCCCTTCATATACCTACTTCGGTTACAGTGTATGAGTTAGTTTAGCTCCATATGAGGAAAACTTTTTTTAAACGTTTGAGTAATTGTTCCAACTGTCTAGCTAAGTAATTTTCGACATTTATGCCCAAAACTTATCTAGCCTTCAATCAATTAATCTGGCTTATCTTTTTATGGTTTCATTTAAAATTATTTTGATGTGATTATATATTTTCTTTATTATGAAAGCTTGCGATTTGTATATTTTAATTTATTCTTCATAAGTGTGTCCAGTCAGGATTAGACGAACCTTAGAAATCTGTGCGGCCGAAGGGGCACAGATTCTTCTTCCTCAGAAGGTGCCAACTTTAACACTAAATTTAATGCATTTTAGAAAAAACAATTTGTAAGTGGTTTCAACCTACCTTGGCAGTAGGGTTATTGGTTCTTATTGCCTCAATAATGATTCGATGGTGATTCATTACTGAAGCAATCGAGTATAAGCTACAAATTATTGAACAAACGATTTCTTGAAATTCAAGCACCTACGATTGATAGAATACTTTTTGTTGCACGTCAATAAGAGGAAAAACGATGTTGTTACATGCGCCGTATTATCTCAATCGTGATGATCGATTATAAAAGCTTATTAACATAATTTTTGTGTCGCCAAAGAAATAACAAACCCAAAACCTCGTTCAAGAATAAATTATCAGAATTACCTACACTAAAATACCACAAAACCTATACAGTAGCATTCATTTATTCAATGCATGGATAGGATACATTTATATGCAATACATTCTCATTTTAAAACTGACTATTGTGCAAAAATTATCCTCATTAATTGTTAATTTTAATAATGTATCAATTAGAATTGCGGCGCTTCTTTCTTGGAAATACAAGTAGTTCGATCTTTAGAAGACAATATCTATTAAGTAAGGAAAATATATACCACGAGCTTAAACCAGGCTAAAAAGCCTTTTATCTAAAATCAACGCAGGGGTACGGGCGGCAGCGACAAGAAATGCCGAAAAGCCCGTTGTACATATTGACGGTTGTCGACGGGGATAGATGTGCGCGTTCCAACCGGACATTGTGACCACAATGGAAAAGATCGGGGCCCCGAATGCGATTCTAAAAATAGTTTCAGGTTACACAATACCATTTGTATCCAAACCGCCTTGCATCCCCCTGCAAGAAAATTTAAGAAGATTCGTGACAAGACATTCGGACACGATGTCCAAAGAGCTCAGAGAGCTTCTAGACCAAGCCGCAGTTGAAAGATGTCATTCCGAAACTGGGTTTCTGTCGCGAATGTTTCTAATTCCAAAGACATATGGAAAGCTCCGCCAAATTTTCGTCTGATAAACCAGGCTCAGGTCCCCGATTTACTCCAGCCCGGCAACTTCTTAGGAAAGCTAGATATAAGTCAAGCCTACTTTCATGTGCCAATAAAAATGAGCCACTGAAGATTTCTTGCGTCTGGCTATGCAAACGAGATCTTCCAGATGACGTCCCTTCCCTTCGGCCTATCCAGCGCACCTTTAGCTTTCTCTAGCGTCAGAAAATAGGTAGCAGGGTTCATGGGAACAAAGGAACTACGAGTTCTAGTATACTATTCTGTTGGCACATCAAGAAACTTTTTTTTTAATATAAGCTCGCGTTTGACCACTATCTCGCCTGGGCCTGCAGTCTCGACATAGATAGCGATCGCTAACTCGTAACGATCGGTCGCTAAAGTCCTAACAATCGGAAAATAACGATTTTTGGTAGTCTCGACTGTCAAAGCTATCGACTTTTGACGTTTGTCATCGCAAACTTAACGTACTCGTATATTGTCGCTAAGATAACGATTTATCGGTATGTTATCGAATTTCCTAACTAGTATTTTTGACAGCCCGCTAGGTATTCGTAACGATCGTTATCATTGGTTTAGATGTTATAAAAACAATAAATATATTATAATTAGACAAAAATATGGCTGTAGAGTATTGAGTCTTGCTCGAACACAGACGCGATATAATAATGCGGCGACAAATTGCACGAAACCGGCGTGAAGCTGCGTGAAGGTGAAAATCTTTTGGATTTAGAGGATGGCCAATTTCTCTAACTTTACCGACTAAACAAGGACATGTTTCATGAGCTCGTTGGTAAACTTCGCCCATCTATTCAAAAACGACGGCCTTACGAACTTTCTGTGGAGTCTCAAGTGAATATCTTTGTGTTGGGTACCTACCTTACCTAAATAATATTTCTATTAATTTTTCCTAATATCCAAGATGTCATCATATCAGCCGCAAGACGTCCACTGTGGACATAGGCCTCCCCCAAGCGTCGCCACATTGACCGGTCCCGTGCGTCCCGCATCCAGCGGATCCCCGCGACCTTTACCAGGTCATCGGTCCACCTGGTGGGAGGCCTTCCAACGCAACGTCTTCCGGCTCGCGGTCGCCACTCCAGAACCTTTCTGCCCCATCGGCCATCCGTTCTGCGAGTAAAGTGCCCTGCCCACTGCCACTTAAGTTTGGCAATTCTTCGGGCTATGTCGATAACCCTGGTTCTCTTGCGGATCTCTACATTTCTGATTCGATCACAATAAGGAAACTCCGAGCATAGCCCTCTCCATTGCCCTTTGGGTGACTGTAAGCTTTCTGATGAGGCCCATTGTGAGCGACCACGTCTCAGAGCCATAGGTTATAACTGGCAACACACACTGGTCATAGACTTTCGTCATGAGACACTGTGGTAAGTTGGACATGAAGATACCGCGCAACTTCCCGAACGCTGCCCAGCCGAGTCGAATTCGACGGTTGACCTCTTTCTCGAAGTTGGCCCTACCCAACTGGATCGTTTGACCCAGGTAGACATAGTCGCCCACTACTTCGAGTGTAGAGTCTCCGACCCTGATAGGAGTGGGTGTGACATGGGCATTCAACATCACCTTGGTTTTGTCCATGTTCATCCTAAGACCCACTCTTTCGGAAGCTCTACTGAGGTCATCGAGCATTGTATTGAGGTCCTCCAAAGTCTCAGCCATGACAACTATATCGTCGGCAAACCGAAGGTGAGTGATGTACTCGCCATTGACGTTGATGCCTAGCCCGCTCCAGTCCAGAACCTTGAAGACATCCTCCAGTGCAGCGGTGAACAGTTTCGGAGATATGACATCTCCCTGCCTCACACCTCGCTGCAGAAAGACAGGTTCCGAGGTCTGATCCTGATGTCGAACTGACATGGTGGCGTTTTTGTACAAAAACTTCAACACCTCGATGTCCCGGTAGTCAATTTGGCACCGTTGGAGAGACTGCAGCACAGCCCAAGTCTCGATTGAATCAAAGGCTTTCTCGTAGTCCACAAACGCTAAGCAGAGAGGCAGGTTGTACTTTTCGGTTTTCTGTATAACCTGCCGCAGCGTATATATATGGTCTACGGTGTTAAAGCCCTTACGGAAACCGGCTTGTTCAGGAGGCTGGAAATCGTCAAACCTGCGCGCGAGACGATTCGTGATGACTCTTGAAAACAGCTTGTAGACATGGCTAAGAAGTGAGATGGGCCTATGTTTCTTTAGTAGGTCTTTAGTAGGGAATTGTCGCCCTTCTTGAAGAAGAGTACCACCACACCCCTGCACCATGCCTGAGGCGTTTTGCCCTCGAGTATGACGGAATCAAACAGCTTCTGAAGGGCCTTAAGGACCGGTTTTCCACCCGCCTTCAGGAGTTGGGCTGTAATTCCGTCTTCACCCGGTGCCTTGTTGTTTTTAAGCTGTTTAAGAGCCATCCTAATCTCATACAGGCTGACGTCCGGAATGTCTTCGGTATAGTGCCGGGTCAATCTAGCTCTAGGGTCTTTTGCTAGATTCGCGACGGGTTTACTGGTTGACGTGTACAACGGCCCATAGAATCTCTCGATTTCTCTCAATAGCTCCGGTTTGGCGGATACGATCCTGCCATCGTCGGTCTTCAATTTCGTGAGCTGGCTCTGCCCAATAGTCAGATCTCTTGCAAAGACCTTGGAATCCTTATTCCGCTCAATCGCGTCTTTAATACGCTTGGTATTAAAGCGGCGGAGATCGCTTTTCAAGGACTTTGAGATCCGTCTATTGAGCTGCCGGTATTTCAACGCATCGTCTGAAGACTGCAGGATCATCTCACGCCTCTCCTTCATGAGCTTGAGAGTACGATCAGAGAGCTTTTTGTTTATATCTGTACGGCGCGTCTTGAAAAACTTAGACCCAACCGTATGGACAGCTTGCACTAACCCATCGCTGTATTCGTCCGCGGAGCTTCCTAGGCACTCGAAACGATTCTGGAGTTCGAGCTGAAAGCTCCCGGGGTTTTGGATCTGGATCTGTGCTGGACGGAGCGTACACTTCATCAGTCGAGACCTTTCAAGCTTGATATTAATGTTCAATGTGCCTCTTACCATGCGGTGATCGCTCCCGGTTTTCACCGAATTGATCACAGAGACATCATTGAACATTTGCTTCTTGGTTGACATGATGAAGTCGACCTCGTTTTTAGTTGCACCATCGGAGCTTTGCCAGGTCCACTTCCTGTGCTCACGCTTTCTGAAGAAGGAGTTCATCATGTAGAGGCCCTCTTTCTCCATAAAACTGGCCAGTAGGTGACCCCGGTGGTTCCGACGTCCAACTCCAAATTGCCCCACTTGCAGCTCATCCTCGTCTCGTTTGCCCAGTTTCGCGTTGAGCCGAGGTCGGGGCGTAGACCTGTATAACCTTCAGCGAATATCCCGAGGATATTCTGAGTATAAGGTACGCCACCCTGGTCGATACACTCTCGATCTTCACCACGTTGTTCACAAGGGACTTGTGGACGATAATTCCGACACCACCCTGGATGTACCTACTTAAATTTTATCCAAGTTGTACTTACTTATAATTTTCTTCTTAATAGATACTGATGGCACTCCGATTTTACGCAAGTGGGTGCTACCAACTACCTTTTCCTCTTTCGTCTGGATCTCTGTTGCGAGCAGTCGTGCGCAACTACTTTGTTGAAAATATTCTAAAACTAAAATCTAAATATTAACCAGTTTAGATCTTATTATTAGTGCAATAAACTCGTAAGTACAACTATTTAAAAGTGAAAGTAAACGAGCAGTCGGCGGCTTCGATAACAAGCGGGTCCTGCCCCCCGCAAACCTCGAGTAAAAAAGACCAACACCATAATTGCCCTCTCTGTCATACAAGAGGGCGGAGCAAGCATCAGTTGTATCGCTACGAAACGTGACGTCACAAGCTACGGGCTACGACGACTACGGCAGAGCAGCTACCTGTGCTACGACGAGAACCGTATGTTATTATTGTAACTCACGTCTGTTTACGGAAGGATAATAACATTAAATCGTTATCCGACAGCAGAATGGAGCGTAACAACTTGGATAAATCTTTGTCGGAAACAGATTTCGACTTGGTAGGGCTGCAGAAACCGGAGCATATAACTCCCCCCAACTTTGTGACATCCCGGCAAAAAAGAAGACGTGAAGAAGATTTTGTTAAAGAATTTGCTATATTTAAGGAAGAGATGCAGTCGATGTTCTCCAAGATGATGACAGCCCAAGAGAATGAATTAAATAAGAATGCCAAAATACTTCAAGTAATACAACAATCAAGTTGCAACATCGAAAGTTCCATCACCTTCTTGACGGAACAAAACGAATAATTTAAGAAAAAAATCAAAACGCTAGAGGACAAAACAAAGGAGGATAAAAATATATTATTATTTTGGAGGATAGAATAGAAAGTATGCAACATGACTGTAGAAAGGCTAATTTTGAAATTAAAAACGTGCCTAGGAAGTCAAACGAAACCAAAGACGACCTAATTCATATGGTTACAAGCCTATCGAACTCAGTGGGTTGTCCGTTTGACAAGACTATTATCCGTTATATATACAGAGTTCGTGCAAAGAAAGATTCAAATAATACATCAATTGTAGTGGAAACAAACTCCTACACTGATAAAAAATAATATTCTGAATTCTTGTAAGGCATTTAACATAAAACAAAAGGCAAAACTATGTGCCAAACACCTGGACATGTGCACAAACGAGGATACTCCTATATTTATCACTGAGCAACTTACTGCAAAGGCTGCATGCCTACACTTCCTTGCACGTGACCTCGTGAAGTCAAAAGCTTACAAATACTGCTGGACTGCATATGGACGGGTATACCTCAAAAGAGAAGACGACTCTCCAACCATTATAATTAAAACCGAAGCACAAATCCAGCAGCTAATTATCAATCAATTAACTCAACTAAATTATTATAAAGAAGTACAGTATTGTTCGCACTTTCGCACGTTCGCACACATTTTGCTTGCCCTCGGTGCTCATCAAACTGGGTATGTAAAATCTGTTACACTTACTTGACATTCACACAAATTACATTATTCATTACTCCTCTAAATACACCAACAAACACACATTATCATTATCATACATATTATACAGCTAAAGGTTTATTTACATTTGATTCAATTTTAATTTAATGCAGGAATTTAAATAGTATAATATAGATACAAAAATCTAAAAAATAACTAAAATACATTGATTAATATTCGCAAAATAAATAATTTAGAACAAAATAAGTATTATTCGTCACTGAAACCCATAAACGCATGGCATGAGTTCCTACGGCTCCAAAGATGTTATATAAACATTACCCTGATTCTAAAATGTACCTTGTATTTCATAAAACATAATAATGAGTGATCTACTACAAACCTTAAATGACATCGATAATTTGAGTATTGCGAGAACGATAGAATGTAGCTGTAGTGAACTCGCTAACAACTATTACATAAATAAAAGTGACCTTACCATAATCTCCCAAAATATTAGGAGCATATATTGTAATTTCGATGATTTCATAGCAAATATGTCTTGCCTCAATTTTGATACAGACGTAATAATTCTGACTGAATGCAGAATTGACCGAAATAAACCTATACCGACACTAATCAAATATCGGTCCTATGCTACTACTCGTCAACAAAATCTAAATGACGGTGTGGTGGTATATATCAAGGACACCTTAAAAGCCAGTGTCTCAGAGTTCAGCATTAGTCATGCATCCTGTCTAAAATTGAATATATTAAATAATGTAATTTTAGGAATATATCGTTCACCATCAAATACCAACGCGGAATATTTTATAAATTCTTTGGCACTCCATTTAGATAACCTAAGTTCTCATAAAAGAAATGTCATAATTGCTGGTGATATTAATATCAATATTAAACCTAAAAATAGTGAACAAACATATATAATAAATTATTTATTATTATTATTAAATAAACTAAAGTTGAATTGTACCTAATGTTTTAAAGGGGGAGGTGTGGGGTATTTATGTTATATTTTGATGTGGGTACATGAAAATAAACCAGTTGTCACTTGGAATTGCAGTATCATTGCTAGCTCCCGTAATTAATATCTATAAAATACTACTTACAGAAACATTGAAAAAGCCACTATGTCTCGGGTGTATCCACGTTTTAGCCACTCAAGGGTTTAAGCGTGATAAGGTAACAGACAGAGCTATTTTCGAATTTATAATAGGTATTACTAGATTCGCCCGCGTGAAAATTGTTTTCTTATCCCAAGGGAACATAATACCGAGATGAAAAGTACCTACGAGCTATTGGGAATGAAAAATAAGCTATGTGCTATTCCAGACCATAATCTATCTCTCTGCAAAATTTAATTTAGATCCGATTAGCCGTTCTGGCGTGATTGAGTATCAAACATACATTTATAATATTATAATTAGGATTTCTATGAATTTAATAGCTTCACACTTTTGTCTCTTCTCACAGGATCGATAGTTATGGCATTTCTTAGTGCAGGTCTTTGTCTGGTATTTTATAGTTTAGTGTCTTAAGCCTATCCTGTAAGCACCAGTCCAGAAATAAATAAAGGTTCGCAATAGAAATCCAAACACATCATTGAAACATGAACAGATTTACATCCTTTTCCACAATGACCCAAAAACACAACAGAGTAAATTCATAATATTCCGAAAAATATACCAGATCAGATCACTAAATTATAATAGTTTTACTTACATGCCAAAGAAACTCGAAATAATCTTTCTGTTTATCGCACAGACTTGTATAGCTATTTTATGCTCCACGTCCCGATCAAAAAGGCCGACCCCTTAAACATTTTTCACCGTAGTTGACAGCAAACGTCATGACTCATGGACAAACTTATCTAGCTGTCTAGTGTTAGTCGATTAAGTATAGTAATACATTACCATAAGCTAACAATCCTTTTAGTATGTTAACCCCTAAAAAACAATCCTTTTAAACTTACATGTTGTGGAGGCTGAAAAAGTATCTTTTTCTTTAAATCAAACAAAACAAACGAGAAATAAATTTTACTTCAAGTTTCACAGTATTATTATAATAGCTAGGACCGAATGAGCAAGTCCATGAGGTTATTGTGGTAGTATTGCAGCTGCGGGCCGCGGGGGCTCTCGCTGCGGAAGCCACCCACCTTGACCACCAGCCAGTACGTTTCCATGCCACCCTTGCCCCGCACACCAAACACTAGGAATACATACATGCATACCACACATAAGGATCCCATCAAGTGGACTGTGCTCAGAATTCCGTAATGGTATACGACACCAACTTAGACGAAAAAACTACCTTTGCTCAGTTTACTTATAAAATATCCTTATATTGCGAAAACATAGATTTTTTAGAGTTCAAGTGGATGGCCAAATCATAAAATATGAGGTATAGCGGAAAACACTCAAAGGATTCACGATTTTCAATGAAAATTTAAACCGGGTCCGTGAAACTGATTCATAGGATTTTTTAAAAATCAATAATCGTTACCAGGAATCAAACCCGTTGAATTTGAAACAAACACGCTGTATTATTGCACCATCTGGTATTGCAGTGCCGCAAATAAGGATCAAATTTGAAACAAACACGCTGTATTATGGCACCATCTGGTAGTGCAGTGCCGCAAATAAGGATCAAATTTGAAACAAACACGCTGTATTATGGCACCATCTAGTAGTGCAGTGCCGCAAATAAGGATCAAATTCAGGGAACTAATGTTAAACGGCAAATCTAAGGAAAGATCTAATTTTTAACAAATGATTTTGTTGATTTAAGTATGTGAATACAACATTCGTAACGTATTAAACAGCAGCAACACAGGTGTTGAGTTTGTAGTAAGCTGTCTGTAAATTGCTTTTACATGGGTAAAAACTTACCAAATTCTCCATGGTTATATACCTGTCTCTTTCCCTCCAGCAGGGGAACTCCTGAGAGTGCCGTTGACGGACGCATTAGCTTCATAGCGTTTGTAAATTTTTGCCGGTAAAGACGGAAAATTTTCAAAGTTAAGAAAAGTGTGGAAATATGCTAAATTATCGTATTAAATTGACACACGGTGTCTTTTTAGAATATATGTCAGTGTTTTTCAGTTGTGTTTTAGCATTCTTTGATGATTACGGACAAAATTGTCCCAGTAAGTGTTGGAGGTGACCAAAGTTCGAATAGATATTATTAATATTCAAACAGGCGATCTGACTCTGGACTGACGAGTCCAGACGACATCTTCATCCCCAGAGGATGAGGGCATTGTATCATCTCCGCCCGAAAAAGAAAAAATGTCGAATCACAAGTCTGAACAGGTATGGAGGTTGACACTTTGTTTGGACTGAGTGCGTAAGAATTTATTCAGCTTTATAGTGCGGTGATATTATCTTATTTGATTGACTATTAATAAGTAAAGTGATTCGACTTCATACTTGTCGCATTTTTTGAAAAATACCTATGACACGTTTAGTGAACTTTCTTTGAGTACCCACCTATTTGGGTACTTACAAAGGTATGAATAACGATTATAAGAAAGAAATTTGTTTCTCCTTTTTTGGATAAGGACAGTCTTTACAAGAAAACTTTGCGTACAGCTCAGGAGTGGAATTCCCTGCCGGAGTCTGTGTCTCCATAGCTACAATGTAGGGGTCTTAAAGTCAAGAGTGAATGGGTTTTTTCTAGGCAAGCATGCATCACCGTCGACCACATCATCGCTTTCCATCAGGTGAGATAGTGGTCAAGCGCGAGACTACTGATAATAAAAAAAAAAAAAAAATCTTGTGTTTGTATATAAACTTTAAGAAAAAGTTGTGATATTTTGGCAAAAACAAAGATTAGTTTGTCTGCCGCTGACCAACTGAGCATTTATTAGTAGGAAAATATATTTGGAACAATAGTAACTATCAAAGTCAGGTATACAAGACAACTGGGCTGATACTATTTCGGTTTATAAATATTCACAACTGAAATGATTTTAATGCTCGCATATATATTTCCTTCAAGGTTAAAAACCTCAAAAGACTACAATGCTAAAAATATTGTGAGCAATAAATAGGCTGTTTGCGCAGTGTTATATTTGAAGATATTGGAAATCAAAGACAATGATAAGAAAATCAGAAGATTTTGATTCGGACCTAAAGATTACAAGGACTCTTCTAATCTTTAGGTTCTTGTAATCTTTAGGTTGAACGGACCTGAAACATTTATTTTTTGCTCTAAAACAATACATCAATAAACTCATAAGAGTCAAGAAATTCAAATAAAGTTGTACTTTTGGCAACAACAGGAAGAAAATAATGTTACTAAATTAAAATAATTTGATTATTTTATTAGTAAAATTGGCCGCTTTCCGTTCATAAAGATACATGCTTTTTAATATTCACACAACTATTTGTAAAAAAATCAGGTAATTAAGATAATAAAGAACAACCTACCATGTTCTTCACATTATTCTTCACCTACAACAGAAGAGAAATTTAAGAGACCACTTCAATCCTCAATGCAGACATTATATAATGTACTAAATAAAATATAACCTGGAGGTTGTACTATACCCCTTCTTTGACCTCTGAGGTCTCAGGTTGTTTTTGTTAGTCAAACATGTTCATTCAATTTTACAAGCAGGTATGGTCAATTTTTCTTTTTTGTAGGTAACTTTATGATGATTTGATATTAAAATGTAAGTTAAAATAAATCATCAGGCCTATTTGCATTTACTAATCTAATGAGCCTACTGGAGATGACTGCAGAGTGTTTTCAAATGCACAATTATAATTGACAGCTTGTCTTAGAAGAAGCTTAATGTTTTAGCACCATCAACTTCAAAGACGTGTGACTGAATTGGATTGCGGAAATCCTATGAGACCTATTTCTCTGGTTACAGAGACACTGAGAACATTGTTAACTTTGGATCAACATAAGATTATTACCAAACCTTTTTTCTCTGAGGGAATAAGCAGTGATGTGCTTATAGTGGTAATTATGCCAGTTATGTTTAAATCTTTGATACCCATGTGAGGGCAAACCTTTGGAGTTGCACATACATTATTACAAGTTTGTTGTTTGTTTGTGTGTTTGTTGTAGGAAGGTAACATCCTCAAAGAGCTTTGTCTGGTTTTTAGACACATGATAAAATTATGTTTGGCAGCCTTCCAAGCGTGGTGATTATGGCAAACCCCCCAAACCAAAATGAATAGCACACAGAATAAAAGGCCCCAAGTACCCGGCAGCCCGTCTACCCTCGGCTACGGTAGCGGTCGAGGTGATGGCGTGGCAAGGAGTGCAAAGAATCCCCGGAGTGGATCCGGCTACCCCAATAAACACCGACGACTGGACCTGGGAGCTTATAACACTCCGGACCGACGAGATAGCCGAACTCGAGGAAGAGTTGAGCAGGTTACGATGGAGCATCATAGGATTATCTGAAGTCCGAAGAGAGGGAGAGGACTCGATAATACTCTACTACAATAATTTATGTAATACATTTGACATTTGATTTGACATTGGATAATTTTAATTGACATTTAATAATTGTTACTTTAATAATGATCATGTATTTAATTTATTTGTTTTTGAAATTGAGATTTATTATTTTGTTGTTATGTAATTTACTAATTTATCCAATGACTTTTATTATTGAAATTTAAATATTTGTACGCCACTAAGGCCAAACATGACTGATCTTTATATATAATGTAATTTAATAACTTGCATGCTTTGTATGTGTACTCATGTTTCCACAAATAAATAATCTTGAATCTCAAATCCGGTAACCTGCTCTATTTCCAAGAGGGTGACCGGCAGTCCCAGGGTGGTGTCAGCTTTATCGTCCACAAGTCCCTTGTGAACAACGTGGTGAAGATCGAGAGTGTATCGACCAGGGTGGCGTACCTTATACTCAGAATATCCGCAAGATATTCGCTGAAGGTCATACAGGTCTACGCCCCGACCTCGGCACACCCCGACGACGAGATAGAGACCATGTATGAGGATATCTCTAGAACCATGCATGGTTCCAAAACTTACTTCACCGTTGTCATGGGGGACTTCAACGTGAAACTGGGCAAACGAGACGAGGATGAGCTGCAAGTAGGGCAATTTGGAGTTGGACGTCGGAAACACCGGGGTCACCTACTGGCCAGTTTTATGGAGAAGGATGGCCTCTACATGATGAACTCATTCTTCAGAAAACGTCAGCACAGGAAGGACCTGGCAAAGCCGCAATGGTGCAACTAAAAACGAGATCGACTTCATCATGTCACCCAAGAAGCAAATGTTCAATGATGTCTCTGTGATCAATTCGGTGAAAACCGGGAGCGATCACCGCATGGTAAGAGGCACATTGAACATTAATGTCAAGCTTAAAAGGTCTCGACTGATGAAGTCCACGCTCCGTCCAGCACAGATCCAGGTCCAAAACCCCGATACCTTTCAACTCGAACTCCAGAACCGTTTCGAGTGCCTAGGGAGCTCCGTGGATGAATACAGCGATGGATTCGTGGAAGCTGTCCATACGGTCGGGTCTATTTTTTTCCAGACCCGCCGTAAAGATAGAAACAAAAAGCTCTCTGATCCTACTCTCAAGCTCATGAAGGAGAGGTGTGAGATGATCCTGCAGTCTTCAGACGATGCGCTGAAATACCGGCAGCTAAATAGACGGATCTCAAAGTCCTTGAAAAGCGACCTCCGCCGCTTTAATACCAAGCGTATTAAAGACGCAATTGAGCGGAACAAGGGCTTCAAGATCTTTGCGAGAGATCTATTGGGCAGAGCCAGCTCGCGAAACTGAAGACCGACGATGGCAGGATCATATCCGCCAAACCGGAGCTTCTGAGGGAGATCGAGAAATTCTATGGGCAGTTGTACACGTCAACCAGTAAACCCGTTGCGAATCTAGCGAATGACCCTAGAGCTAGATTGACCCGACACTATACCGAAAACATTCCGGACGTCAGCCTGTATGAGATAAGGATAGATCTGAAACAGCTTAAGAACAACAAGGCACCGGGTGATGATGGAATTACGGCCAAACTCCTGAAGGCGGATGGAAAACCAGTACTTAAGGCCCTTCATAAGCTGTTTGATTCCGTCATAATCGAGGGGAGGACGCCACAGGCATGGTGCAGGGGTGTGGTGGTACTCTTCTTCAAGAAGGGTGACAATGCCTTACTGAAGAACTATAGATCCATCTCACTTCTTAGCCATGTCTACAAGCTGTTTTCAAGAGTCATCACGAATCGTCTTGCTCGCAGGTTTGAAGATTTCCAGCTTCCCGAACAAGCCGGATTCCGTAAAGGCTTCAGCACCGTAGACCACATACATACGCTGCGGCAGGTTATACAGAAGACCGAAGAGTACAACTTGCCTCTCTGTTTAGCGTTTGTGGACTACGAGAAAGCCTTCGATTCGATCGAGACTTGGGCTGTGCTGCAGTCTCTCCAATGGTACCAAAACGACTACCGGTACATCGAAGTATTGAAGTGTTTAAACAAAAACGCCACCATGTCAGTTCGATTTCAGGATCAGACATCGGAACCCGTACATTTGCAGCGAGGTGTGAGACAGGGAGACGTCATATCTCCGAAGCTGTTCACCGCTGCACTGGAGGACGTCTTCAAGTTTCTGGACTGGAGCAGGCTAGGCATCAACGTCAATGGCGAGTACATCACTCACCTTCGGTTTGCCGATGATATAGTGGTTATGGCTGAGACCATAGAGGACCTCAGTACAATGCTCGATGACCTCAGTAGAGCTTCCGAAAGAGTGGGTTTAAGGATGAACATGGACAAAACCAAGGTGATGCTGAATGCCCATGTTACACCCACTCCTATCGAGGTCGGAGACTCTACACTCGAAGTTGTGGGTGACTATATCTACCTGGGACAAACGATCCAGTTGGATAGGACCAATTTCGAGAAAGAGATCAATCGTCGAATCCGACTCAGATGGGCAGCGTTTGAGAAGTTGCGCGGTATCTTCTCGTCCAACTTACCACAGTGTCTCAAGACGAAAGTCTATGACCAGTGTGTGTTGCCAGTGATGACATATGGCTCTGAGACGTGGTCGCTTACAATGGGCTTCATCAGAAAGTTTACAGTCACTCAAAGAACAATGGAGAGGGCTATGCTCGGTGTTTCCTTGCGTGATCGAATCAGAAATGTAGAGATCCGCAAGAGAACCAGGGTTACTGACATATCCCGAAGAATTGCCAAACTTAAGTGGCAGTGGGCAGGGCACATTGCTCGCATAACGGATGACCGATGGGGCAGAAAGGTTCTGGAGTGGTGACCGCGTACCGGAAGACGTTGCGTTGGAAGGCCTCCCACCAGGTGGACCGATGACCTGGTGAAGGTTGCGGCGATCCGCTGGTTGCGAGACGCACGGGACCGGTCAAAGTGGCGACGCTTGGGGGAGGCTTATGTCCAGCAGTGGACGTCTTTCGGCTGATATGATGATTATGATGCTTGTTTCAGGAGCATCAGATCAGGGGGGTGACCCTAACCTCTTAGAGCAAGGTTATTTCCAGTGTGTTTAAGGGACAGATGCATATGACTTTTATACAATTGTCCCTTCTTCACAGTCGAACCATTATAGTTTTGACACAGGGCTGGACACTTATAATGGTAGGCATTCTTACCGCAACATTGACGGGACCTCCCGTCTCGAACTCATAGTTCCCAATCTCGTCGAGTGCTATTTTCGTTGTATATGAAATGTGGATTTTCATAGCTGTGGACGAAATCGTAGTTTAATATGTAGTTATGTAGTTTTATATAGTTTTTTTTCTATTTGGCGTCTCGCAGTTTGGTCAAAGTGACCGTCTTCTGCGCAACCGGGCTTCCCTATGGAGACTAAGCCACATAGCCTCCTGCCAGGCACAAAAGCTAAACCTAAGCGTCCATGCTGAGGGCTACCCTCTGTGGGGTAGAACCTCGACTCAGGGCGTCGCTGGAGGGACAACTAGGGCTGGATCTTAATAAATTGATTCTACCATCCGTTCGGAAAAAGCCTACGTGGAGAAGAACGGACAAGAAATTCCAATTAACTAGCTAGAATTTAACTAAGGCACATCATTACGCGGGCTGGCTTGTTGATCTTGACGGGGACATCGCGGCGGGCCTCGGCGGCGAAGACGGAACGAAGGCGGTCTTTGTTGACGAATTGTGCTGGTCTCTTTGTTGCTCTCTTGGAGCAGGGTAGTGGCGTCATCGGGGATGGAGAGAGGGAGCCTCGGTCGGCGAACTTTTGAGATATGGAAAAGTTCATAGCGGGAGGCCGCTTGAATTAGGGGGTTGCTATGATTGACAGCAGAGTCGAAGAAGCGCTTGGTAATTATGTTATACATAGTACACTTTTTTAACTTTAGAGTAAAGAGCAAGTTCGGTAGAGTTCTCTTACATGAGTAATTTTAAGGATAGGAACCAATTTTTTTTTTTTTTTAAACATTTATATAGAAATACTATTCCATAAATGTTGATAACAATCACGTAGATTAAAATTCGTGTTTTATATTAGATCAAAAATAAGAAATTATAGTCTGTAAAATAGGGTTTGTTTAAAAATCAATAACTATCAGTCTTCGATCGAGTTATATAAAATAATACCTTTATTAAAACGAAGGGCATTTTTATCGTTACCAATAAAAACGAATTTCGCTTTTACAGAAATTGAAGCGCTAAATATAAAACAAAACAAACAAAAATAAATTTATTGTACAAAACAGTAACACAAGGTTAATTATACACTAAAAAATTGTACAAAAGGTGGTCAGAATCAGGTTGAACAGCTGGCTCCTGAACTAAGTAAAAAGATACTTGTATCTCAGGAGTCAAAATTCCTCGTAACCATTGATTATTACAAATTAAATGTTAGTGACTCAGTAATTACACAATGATAATGTACTTATAAACATACAACTTATTGCTACGAGTATATTAAACGAAACAAATTGATTACATGTACCTTGATATTTTCAAAATTGCAGGCATAGTCTCCAAGACCAGTACCACCAAAACCAACGAGACACACAATCTGCTCATTAGTATTTATAATTTTATGTATGTATCATAATGTGGATGGCTCTGAATCCGCTCGATGCAAAGGATTTGAGAGGCATGTTCGGCTGAAATAATGGTGTGGTTCATGACCAAGAAATGACGGATGGACTAAGTGAAAGATGGTAAGGCTATAAAAGGAGTGACTATTAATTACCGACTTCAAAAAAGAAGTTAATCAACACATGGAGAAGTCATAGGAGGATTTCCCAACCAAAAAAAAAAAGATGTTTTTAATTTTGTTGGAATTGCACAAAATTCACATAATTATATTACTCTGTATGGGTTTCTAAACGTGTGAAATCAAATTTCATAAGTGTATGTATGTATTTTTGTCCACTATTTCTCCGAAACAACTTATTCGGTCGCGATCATTCAACTTAGGGAACAGTACAAGTTTCATCAAAATCGGTTTAGCAGTTTTCAAGATATGGAACATACAACCTAACTCCTTAGCGAAAAACAGCATGAATGTTTAAATTAAGTTATTCTATGGTATTTTCACTAGCTCAATTTTTTGTGATAGGGTACTAAAACTAAAAAGAGAGTTATAAAAACTTTTTCACAATGAAGGCGGTAAAAAATTAACCGTGTTGAAAAACGATAAAAACAAGAGATACTAAAGACACCGACTTCCGAAACGAAAGTTATTTTTGCACTTTCTAGTGTTTTGCTTTAGAAGTCGGTTTATTTTTGTGAAAATGTTTTAGTCTTTCAGGCCCATTTTCTGCCACGGCGGTTAATCTCAGCGGAGAGTACCCATCGGCGTAGGAGATAATAAAGGTAACTAGCGGACGCCTCGCGGTCCCGTTCCCGTGGGAATACAGGGATAAAAAGTAGCCTATGTCACCTGGTGATAATGTAGCTAGGGAATTCCATTCCTTAGCTAGATCAGCTTGGATCAAATGTAAAACAGACGGCAACAGACTTCCCAAGTCTGTTACATGCAAGTCACATTATACACGCCACTGTTACCGCGAAGCGAGCGGCGCGCTCGATAAAAAAGTCACAGTAGAGGTGTGTAGAGAAGGTTTATTTTACTATTGCTTTTAAAAGTTACTAAAATACGAGAGTTACAATGCGTGGTAAATAAATAATAACTCAGTGTACTTATAGTTTAAAAAAAATGGCATAAATCGTATTTTATTTATTCAATTATTTTTGAAAACACAAACGGACACACTAAATAGAAACAAAAAAAATAAAAAATAATTAACTGTTGTTGAAACAAAATTCAAGATGGCACCGATCGAAATTGCCAAAATTTTAGTCATGGGTATCATCTTTATGGTTTTTGGGGTCGCTAAATGCGAATTTGTGGTCAAAATAAAATTCCAAGATGATGCCGACCCTGATTTTTTAAACGTTCGTCATGGGTGTCATTTTCATAGTTTTCGGGATGGGTAATTGTGAATACGTGGTAAAATGAAAATATAAGATAACGACAACCGAAATTTCTGAAATTTTCGTCATGGGTGTCATTTTCAGGGTTTTCATGGTTTTTGGGTTCGATAAATGCTAATATGGTGTCAAAATGAAAATACAAGATGGCGCGATCTTGTATTTTCATTTTGACCCCATTTTAGCATTTAGCGACACCAAAAACCATGAAAGTGACACCCATGACAATCATATGGCGCCATTTTGAATTTTTATTTTGACTAACATTCGCAATTTTTTTTTCTCTTAATCCAAAAAAACAAAATAAAATACACCCATGACGAATATTTCGATCTTCTTTGAAGTCTGTTAAAAAACTTTCCTAACTTACTGATTATGTTACACTGTGGTCTCATAATAAATCGGTCGATAGATTAGCGAAGTAGAGAAGTCCAGCACGAACAAAACTGGCATAGGTCCTGCCTCGTCAAGGCCTCGCGGGCAACTGGAGAGTAGTGGAGAACCGTACGGCGGCCGCTGTGTTATATATAAATTTATTAATTAAAATTATATAAAATTCTACTCTGAGAATAAAGTTCTACAGGTTGTTAACTTTTTTTAGATATGTGTTTGAGATGGTGAATCTTTCATAATCTTTTAGAAAAATAAGAAAATAATCAAAAAAACATCGGTTTAGAAGCCTATTCAGAGTTTTTTTTTGATCGAGCGAAGTTTTCGATATCATATTTTGAATGAAAAATTGAAAAGACGGAACGAAGGCGGTCTTTGTTGACGAATTGTGCTGGTCTCTTTGTTGCTCTCTTGGAGCAGGGTAGTGGCGTCATCGGGGATGGAGAGAGGGAGCCTCGGTCGGCGAACTTTTGAGATATGGAAAAGTTCATAGCGGGAGGCCGCTTGAATTAGGGGGTTGCTATGATTGACAGCAGAGTCGAAGAAGCGCTTGGTAATTATGTTATACATAGTACACTTTTTTAACTTTAGAGTAAAGAGCAAGTTCGGTAGAGTTCTCTTACATGAGTAATTTTAAGGATAGGAACCAATTTTTTTTTTTTTTTAAACATTTATATAGAAATACTATTCCATAAATGTTGATAACAATCACGTAGATTAAAATTCGTGTTTTATATTAGATCAAAAATAAGAAATTATAGTCTGTAAAATAGGGTTTGTTTAAAAATCAATAACTATCAGTCTTCGATCGAGTTATATAAAATAATACCTTTATTAAAACGAAGGGCATTTTTATCGTTACCAATAAAAACGAATTTCGCTTTTACAGAAATTGAAGCGCTAAATATAAAACAAAACAAACAAAAATAAATTTATTGTACAAAACAGTAACACAAGGTTAATTATACACTAAAAAATTGTACAAAAGGTGGTCAGAATCAGGTTGAACAGCTGGCTCCTGAACTAAGTAAAAAGATACTTGTATCTCAGGAGTCAAAATTCCTCGTAACCATTGATTATTACAAATTAAATGTTAGTGACTCAGTAATTACACAATGATAATGTACTTATAAACATACAACTTATTGCTACGAGTATATTAAACGAAACAAATTGATTACATGTACCTTGATATTTTCAAAATTGCAGGCATAGTCTCCAAGACCAGTACCACCAAAACCAACGAGACACACAATCTGCTCATTAGTATTTATAATTTTATGTATGTATCATAATGTGGATGGCTCTGAATCCGCTCGATGCAAAGGATTTGAGAGGCATGTTCGGCTGAAATAATGGTGTGGTTCATGACCAAGAAATGACGGATGGACTAAGTGAAAGATGGTAAGGCTATAAAAGGAGTGACTATTAATTACCGACTTCAAAAAAGAAGTTAATCAACACATGGAGAAGTCATAGGAGGATTTCCCAACCAAAAAAAAAAAGATGTTTTTAATTTTGTTGGAATTGCACAAAATTCACATAATTATATTACTCTGTATGGGTTTCTAAACGTGTGAAATCAAATTTCATAAGTGTATGTATGTATTTTTGTCCACTATTTCTCCGAAACAACTTATTCGGTCGCGATCATTCAACTTAGGGAACAGTACAAGTTTCATCAAAATCGGTTTAGCAGTTTTCAAGATATGGAACATACAACCTAACTCCTTAGCGAAAAACAGCATGAATGTTTAAATTAAGTTATTCTATGGTATTTTCACTAGCTCAATTTTTTGTGATAGGGTACTAAAACTAAAAAGAGAGTTATAAAAACTTTTTCACAATGAAGGCGGTAAAAAATTAACCGTGTTGAAAAACGATAAAAACAAGAGATACTAAAGACACCGACTTCCGAAACGAAAGTTATTTTTGCACTTTCTAGTGTTTTGCTTTAGAAGTCGGTTTATTTTTGTGAAAATGTTTTAGTCTTTCAGGCCCATTTTCTGCCACGGCGGTTAATCTCAGCGGAGAGTACCCATCGGCGTAGGAGATAATAAAGGTAACTAGCGGACGCCTCGCGGTCCCGTTCCCGTGGGAATACAGGGATAAAAAGTAGCCTATGTCACCTGGTGATAATGTAGCTAGGGAATTCCATTCCTTAGCTAGATCAGCTTGGATCAAATGTAAAACAGACGGCAACAGACTTCCCAAGTCTGTTACATGCAAGTCACATTATACACGCCACTGTTACCGCGAAGCGAGCGGCGCGCTCGATAAAAAAGTCACAGTAGAGGTGTGTAGAGAAGGTTTATTTTACTATTGCTTTTAAAAGTTACTAAAATACGAGAGTTACAATGCGTGGTAAATAAATAATAACTCAGTGTACTTATAGTTTAAAAAAAATGGCATAAATCGTATTTTATTTATTCAATTATTTTTGAAAACACAAACGGACACACTAAATAGAAACAAAAAAAATAAAAAATAATTAACTGTTGTTGAAACAAAATTCAAGATGGCACCGATCGAAATTGCCAAAATTTTAGTCATGGGTATCATCTTTATGGTTTTTGGGGTCGCTAAATGCGAATTTGTGGTCAAAATAAAATTCCAAGATGATGCCGACCCTGATTTTTTAAACGTTCGTCATGGGTGTCATTTTCATAGTTTTCGGGATGGGTAATTGTGAATACGTGGTAAAATGAAAATATAAGATAACGACAACCGAAATTTCTGAAATTTTCGTCATGGGTGTCATTTTCAGGGTTTTCATGGTTTTTGGGTTCGATAAATGCTAATATGGTGTCAAAATGAAAATACAAGATGGCGCGATCTTGTATTTTCATTTTGACCCCATTTTAGCATTTAGCGACACCAAAAACCATGAAAGTGACACCCATGACAATCATATGGCGCCATTTTGAATTTTTATTTTGACTAACATTCGCAATTTTTTTTTCTCTTAATCCAAAAAAACAAAATAAAATACACCCATGACGAATATTTCGATCTTCTTTGAAGTCTGTTAAAAAACTTTCCTAACTTACTGATTATGTTACACTGTGGTCTCATAATAAATCGGTCGATAGATTAGCGAAGTAGAGAAGTCCAGCACGAACAAAACTGGCATAGGTCCTGCCTCGTCAAGGCCTCGCGGGCAACTGGAGAGTAGTGGAGAACCGTACGGCGGCCGCTGTGTTATATATAAATTTATTAATTAAAATTATATAAAATTCTACTCTGAGAATAAAGTTCTACAGGTTGTTAACTTTTTTTAGATATGTGTTTGAGATGGTGAATCTTTCATAATCTTTTAGAAAAATAAGAAAATAATCAAAAAAACATCGGTTTAGAAGCCTATTCAGAGTTTTTTTTTGATCGAGCGAAGTTTTCGATATCATATTTTGAATCTCAGAAATGAAAAGTACATGTAGTCAACTACAATATATATATATTTTGCATTTAAACTATCACTATTTGTATGTTCAATAATGAATCAAAGAGATGTAAAAGTGAGTGTTTACTGTATCATAGGGACTGCGGCTGTGTGTGTTATTACAAATATTATTTATGTCAAAATGTATTTATTTATACGGTGGCATCCTTTGCTACCATCATTTCCTCGCAGAAGGTGGTCGCGGCCGCAAGCAGGAGATTAACCGCAGCATAGACATTAGACAGGCCTAAAGAGGTCCCGGTCCGAAGACTGGCTCATATTTTTCTAAGGCTTGAACTATTCCAAGAGGATGATCTTGCTAGCTTACCGTTCCTCTGCGGCAGCCCCGACACGACCATGTAGTCGTCGCCGATAGTCTCCACCTTGTAGACATCATAGTGAGTAATCTTCTCGTCAAATAACCCGCGCAAACATACCAACACTGTAAATTATATTACACCATTGGAAATTATTGCAACATATATTACACTTTTACATAATTTCCCTGTATTTTGCGTCTGGTTATACTGTAATGTGTTATTAATACAGCTGGCTACTGAGAATTAATGTTTTAAGATGATATCTAAAAACTTTTAGATTGGAGCCCTTTGGTCAGGGGAATGCTTTCAGATTTCCAAAAAATACTACTAGACTATTAGATACTGATCATGCAGGGTCCTTCATTTTCTTTTGATTGGATGTGGCTTGATGCAATATAATATAAATAGGCAAATCTGACGAAGACATTATGGGCGTTCCTTAAATCAGACGGGTTTGAAAATCGTCAATAGAAGTTTTTAAAGTTTCAGTTTTCCCTAAATCTGGCGACTGTCAAAAATGTCTCCAAAACGCTAACAACAGAAATAAAGAACTAGACCACTGCCGAACATAGGCCACCCAATTACTGGTATTGACTTTTATTCGTTAGCCTGTATGGGCATGAACCTCCCTCTTCCTTTTCCACACTTGCCTTGTTGCTAATCTGGCTAGACACAGTAGGGACTATAGTCTAGATGAGCTGATCAAACAAAGAAAGAGGTAACTCAGTTTGGTATATTTAACACATTAGAACGATAAATTAGCTCTAATTAATTAAGTAGTTTTTCCTCATGTAGTTACTAACGTTGACGCGTGTCTGATATTCACACAAAGGTGCCCCACGTACGAACGTAGGTATAAAGTCGATTTGTATGAAATTGTACCTAGCCGGGAACATTCACAGCCGGGAACATTGCGCAAATATACCATGCAGATAAGACTGCCTAAATCCTAAAGTAGGTACTACGTAAAGAAAAGAAAGAAAGAAAATAGTAAAATGTATTCTGCACAAACTAGCTACGTAAACTTTTCAGCATAGCTAGTTTCCTGCAGTAAATACCTATATCGCAGACAAGATCCTCTAGAGTCTAGAGAATAGACAAAGTTTCATTTCATCAGCGATAACGTTTGTCAAATATGTATGGGATTGAAATGCGCTGTCACGGTAAAGATATCCAACAGTATTGTGACTCGGCCCTTTTCTTGAAATAAGTGCCTACAAGTCCGCGTTACGTAAACACGCATTAGGGCTGCCCGCCTCTACCTACTTGAGTTTCTTTCAAGTTTTGTGATTGTAAATGTCCCAGATTATTTTCTCTAATCTGAGGTAAATACCTATTATATTTTTATTATACTTATTTTAAATTTTATCAGGTAGATACCTATCATTTATAACTCTCATAGGTAATCATTTCATAATGATATTTCGTCAAAATTAATAATATATGTAAGTAGCTAAGTACATAAGTAAGTAGATAGCCTAGCCTAGGAAACTATATTATACCTACTAGTTTTTTTTTTCCGAGCGTAGGTAGGTCACTCGTGTGTGACTTTATCACCTTATCCATTAATGTATTTATTAATCCAGGTATTTTACTGGGCGGTAAAAGCGAAATACCTACCTATTAAAAAAAGAAATAAATTATGTACGCGGGTAGGTTAGGCATATTTTTTTTATAGTCTTGCCTTTCGGAGGTTCCAGGTAATTTAAAAAATATTATCTCTGGGTGGGTTATAGAGGAATTCAAGCAACCAAAAACAGCACAATATAGTATATAGTTGATCTCTGCCATATTAAGTAAGTAACTGTACGTATTTTAATCAAATACTCACAAATTGCACGCTTACTGCTTACAAAACTATCACACCGTTCCTTCGTCACTGGGGCGCGTCCGCGACTAGTAGTATACTGAGTGTGGGCTGAGCTCGAGTCACGTAGGCATGACTCGCGTTCCGACCGTTTGGATGAAGATAGAATACTGTAGATATCTTTACCGTGGCGCTGTCGAAATGTCACCATTTTGATATTTTGACAATCGCTGTTGCCGATAAGGATTTGGCCAAGGGCATACGCAGAAAGTGGTGAATAGAGGCTGTGAAAGCGACAGTAGCGATTAATAAAATGTCAAGAATGTGTGGGATTTCAAAACGCTATTGAAATGTCACATTATCAATCTCTTACATTTCTACAATAGACATCACTGACAGAATTACCTACACTTTGTCTAGGGCATTCGGACATAACTCTGGTGTGTCATTGACCAAGTGGTTAATTAACTATGACATACAAAAGAAAATTTTGCATGCCTTGTCTTATCCTAGCTAAACATGTTTGTGGCATATAAACTTGTATTTAACACAATTGTATACCATGTTTTAAGCAAATAAATATTATTATTATTATTTTATTATTAACAAGACAGTTGTAATGGCGATGGACCCATTTTACGTTTATTACGATCACCTTTGCGTTCTGTTGTATGAGTATTGAGTCATTGTAAGCCGTAGGTACAGTGTGGGTTTGAGGTGTTTGCACGTGCTTAAAATAACCGTTATTCCGGCAGCATTATGAAAGAAAAATATAAATACACAACCTTGTTTCAAGATCAACCCACAATTCTCACCAATGTACAATTCAATAAATATAAAAGAAACTACTAAAATGAAAAGGGTCTGATGTGATATTTAAATATCCTCGTATTACATTATTTAATGTATCCTATTAATTATTTTCCTTTCTTCCTGTTGCTAGTCTAGTCAAACTCCACAATGGAGACGCCCTCACGCCCCAAGCCACCGCAGGAAACGCCCCGGGCGTCGGGAGTCGCAAGCCGATTCCCGGCCACCATAGGCGCGGGCTTGCGGACGGCGAGTAATGGGTAGCTCGCCGTCCGATTAGAACCAGGCGCGAGTCAACGGCGCGTAGTGTTCCACGCGCGCCTCAAAGATGTCAGCAAAAATTGACGGGGTCGTCTAGGGCCGATGCCTGTCTGGGTCACGGATACATTTGAAAGAGAGTTACCGCGGCCCTGGCCCAAGCCACTGAAGGAACACGGGTGGGTTTTAGTCAGTAAATACTGACACGCCCTCCCGCTTCACCCAGAGTGGGAGAAGTCATTAGATGATTTCCCACCCAAAAAAAAGGAAAAGGTTTAGTCAAACTCATTAAGCAAACCACCATTTATTCCTCAGTATATTATTTATTTTTAAACCTTTTAACCTAGCCGTTGGTAAGGAAAATTGCTTTAGAAAGTAACCGTTTTACGGCAATAAAGCGGAAGTAAGGGTCGCAATTTTGTAACCTAACTTTATGAATAGTACATACGTTAAAGTTTAATTATCAGTTTAAATATTCTTGACTTGTGAGCACAATAACGGCTATATCAGAGGCTCTATACAAAGCATGTTAGCGAAAGCGATGGTCGAAATGCCAAAATGAAAGGTATTGATTACGTGACATTTCGATAGCGCTTGGCATTCCCATTCATTTTTCTTTTTTCCAATCGCTATGGCGACGCTTTCAATGATTGAATTTCACTTGTATTTGGTTTTGACATGTTTAAATTATGTCATAACACCATTCGTAACCATCTGATAATTTGACGACCTTTTGATAGCGATCTGATGATGATTATTTTTCATAGAGTGTCATTCTAATTTGATATTTCTATTTATAAAATTACATTTACTGAAAACGTCATTTAAGGTTTTTATCGGCCAAAACAAAGTTATAGTAATAATGTTAAAAGTTTGTTGCTGTTTTCAAACAATGTACTAGGTAACAATTAACCGACGTTTCAGGGACAATTTCAATACCACTATTATTCAATATTGTATTATTAGAAATAAGTAGGTGCCTAGGTATAGCAATATGCAATTAGCGTTTTCTATCGTACGTGGCATGGGTGGGTCACAATATCTTAGCTGAAATCAATCAGTTAGTCAATAATTTGTTTACCGTTTTTAATATTGGTTTCACAAAATATGGTGCAATATCGGTAACTTCTAAAAGTTAGCTTTAAACTGACTGATTTTCGAGATACCAGCGAAGATTTTTCAGACATAAAAAAAATTCTAACCCAATTTAATATAGCTTTGTTCACAGTTTTATAAGCCTATAATTTGTATTGCTTTCTCCTTAACCGTATTTCTGTTTGATCTCACCTTTTTAGGGGAGCAAATTATGGAATCAAATGTATCGACCTATTTAGGCTCTTCACAAAAAAAAACAAATTTTACCTAAGCTTCTATAGCCAAATAAGAACCTGCTGATGCCGCGATTAAAGAGGTCTTTTACTGAGGTCAAGTAGATCATAGAAGTATCATCGACTCGAAAAGAAGAAGTGAAGTAGGATTCAGTTAATCGTCTTTGATTTAACAATTACAAGATTGATGGAACTTGGTTTAGCCAACGGACCTGTACAGCATATTGAGCATGTTTGTCACCTCCATAGGAGTACTACTGGCCGATATGTTGGTGAAGCCAACGATATCGCTGAAGAATATCGTGACGGCGTCGAAGGCTTCGGCTGGCACCGCTCTCTGTGCCCGTAATCTCATCAACACAGGTAGAGGCAGCATTCTGGATAACAGCAGATCACTCTTCTGTTTCTCTGCTACCAGCTTCTGTGTGCTCTGCTCGATTAAGTGGGTGAACTGAAATGAAGGAGACCTCATGCGATGAGCTATATTGGACAATAACAACGATTTTACCTTAATAAAATTTTAAATAGTGGAATAGGGACTTCACTGAATTGTATTCTTTTTTCTTATGTAAATAAAGATATTATTATTATTATATATATATTTTTTTTTTCAGTGACCAACAGTTTCTAGGTAGGTACATGAAACACACCTGCCCTTTACGGGTGATTCCAATTAAATTAATATTACAATATTTATTAAGTATGTACCTATTGGGGTTTCTTCAAGTGACCCACTTTGAAGGAAAATGTGTACGTGACTTATTTAACGGTAAAAATCACCCGAGAAAAAAAGGCATTAAAATCTCTTTTTCATGGGGATACATAAAAATCTCTGATTTTTCTCTCTTTCTTAATAAATTTACGTCTTGCACACCCTGGACTGGACAGTCAGCTCTGTGACCATTCCATTACATTGTTTCCATTGCTGTGTGCATTGGCATTGCTGTACTTTTAAAATATGAAAGTCATCCTGATAATACTGTGTGTGATATGAGAGGAGAAGATCGTAAACAAAACTTTGCTTGTGGTAATAAATCAAGCAAAAACAACCACAGGTCACTCATCTCTGTACCTACTGACCGCTCCGTTAGCTGGGAAACCTGTTTCCTTAATAAACCTTACGTTCTTAGGAGTATCGATGATTCACTACTAATACATACGAGTCATATATATAATGAATCACTTCACTGTCTGCGAGGTCGCCCCATGATCGATACAAGACATATAAGTAAACTATAACTGATGCTATTGAAGTCAGAAGCAGTCACGAAATTCCATAAAAACACAATAACATCATCGTCATAAATAGGTACATTGTCGTTCATGTCTATGTAAACTATGCATATTTTCCTTCATAGATTAACCCGAATAGGAAACACTGACCTCAGTCAAGTTAAAAATTAATATGGAAACGACGTAACCTACTTTTTCAAAATAAATTTAATTTTATCATTTATCGTGAATTGATAACCATGCATATAATCTGAAAAAGAAATATAAATCTGAAGTATCTGACTTTGTCTTATCAGACCAAACAAAACAGCTCAAATAGGCACTCAAATTACGGGTTTGGTAATATACACTCAGCATCACAAAAGTCGAACCTCACCGAAAATAGCATTTAATATTGGTGTCTGCTGAAAGTATGTTTGATGACCTTTAAACTAACAACAGTTGTCCAGGCGCCTTTTGAAGGTCTCCCCACGTAAACAAAAAAAAATGGTAAAGGCCCCACAAGATAGCACAGAAAAATTACTATAAGAGAAACAATTAGTTCGATTTGGAGTCCCACAAGAGAGTGCAATGGGCCCTTTATTATTCCTCATTTACGCATTGATCACCAACTGGTTTAACATGATTGTTTATGGTGCGGTTGATTCGTAAATATTTAAATCGATAAATATATTCAGAAAAGGTCAATTATAACATATAATACACATATAATCGAAGATAATATCATTTATTTGCGGACCACGAACCATTCACTATTGAAACGCAGAGTGAGAAAGTCGTGCTAACTTAATATGCATCGTTTGATAAATCTTGTTGTGTTGTGCACGTGCGCAGGTGTGAGCGTATCTCACGTGTTGAGTCATACTACTAACGACCTTGTCGGTACAGCCACTGGCGGAATCTCCGACAGTACTCGTATCATTGCAGAATCGGACATTAAAATCAGTTCGTTAGACATCATTGTTGAATATACATCATTTACAAGGTCAAATGGTGTTGTGGGTGTGAGCAGGTACAGAAGAAGTTTTATTGGCACGTCTAATTGTCCAGAAGGTGAAGTTAGACTGCCAAATAGATGCGTTACATGTGAACTGTAAGTATTTGTTTCTATTTATGATACGGCGCAAAACTACATTTCTGTTTTTATTTAGTATCTATCATCTAGATAAAATAAAGTTTATATTGCAATGCTTACGTATCTGTTCTGTAGCAAAGATAGAAAAATAAAAAAACATAGCTGTTTTCTATAAAAAAATAAAACCTTACTGATTTTAGCCTGTACCTAGTTGTACATCAAACTTGCTAGTAGTAGAAACAATCGCAGAATCGCTAATATCTAGTTTATATACTAGATATTAGCGATTCTGCGATTGTTTCTACTTGGTATTAAATTTTAAATATCACATGAGACCCTTTTCATTTTAGTAGTTTCTTTTATATTTATTGAATTGAACATTGGTGAGAATTGTGGGTTGATCTTGAAACAAGGTTGGGTATTTATATTTTTCTTTCATAATGCTGCCGGATCAACGGTTATCTTAAGCACGTTCACACACCTCAAACCCACACTGTACCTACGGCTTACAATGACTCAATACTCATACAACAGAACGCAAAGGTGATCGAAACAAACGTAAAATGGGCGAGTAATTATACGATTGATACTGATAAAGTTTTATGACCACAGTCGAACACGTAGGATCTTACAATGGTTTGTCCCCGTCCGTGTAGGTGCGTCATTATTCTCATTTGTTATTATGAGAGTTAAAGAAGACAGATTGCACATGTGTTTGTGCTCATGCTGCTGTATGATTGCGCATATCCTTTCACTGATATTTCTCCCTATGAGATATCGTGGTCTAAGGTGACAGCAAAAACATTTTCATATTTACGCATTATTATTATGTCGCAGCTAAATACAAAGAGGCAATGGCAAATGTTTTCATAAAGTTTAACTTTTCAAAAGATAAAATTGTTTGCACGTTTCAAATTTAAGATTAACATGTTCTTAAATGCATGCGAAAAGTGTTGTAATAATATTATGCCGCAACCCCAGGAATCTGTAGCAACACTGCATCACAAAATATTGTTCCAAAGGGTTTTTCAATAAGGGCGGGTAGATGTTGAAATGAAATAAAACAAGCTGTGTGTGAGGTATTAACAAAATTATTTTTTTATTAGGAAGGCCCTCTTGTGCCATATGACATCATTTAAACGCCTACCTCGGCTTTTTACAGTGGCACAGACCCGAATGGTCCAATTTTCAATGACTCTTCTGCATAGATCCGGCTGAATTTGAGTGTGTTAGTTTTGTGAATTTGATTCGATGACCTGTGTTATGTTCACCCTTAGGGCATTGGTCGATTGTGGTTTGTTTGCATAGACCTGAGACTTCAATAAACTTCACAAGAAAAAGTCAAGCGGGGTCAAATCGCATGTGGCCAATTCAAATCACCCCTGCGAGAGATAACCTTATCCTTAAATTGCTCATGCAGAATGTCAATCGTGGCGTCCGCTGTGTGGCATGTAGCGCCGTCCTGCCGGAACTACATGTCTTCTAGGTCCATATGGTTCAATTTGGGCCAGAAAAAAATGGTAATCATCGTTCTGTAGCGCTCGGCGTTGACGGTTACCGCCTCACCAGCGTCGTTTTCGAAAAAGTACGGACCAATGACGCTGCCGGCCCAAAATCCACACCAAACTGTAACTTTTTAAGATTGCATTATCACTTGATGAACCTCGCGTAGGTTGGTGTCGTCCCATATACGGCAATTCTGCTTGTAAACACAGCCATTCATTCAAAAATGCGAATTGCTGCTTAAGATGATTTTTGAAACATTTGTTTGCATTAACGAACACTCATTTTGATAATAAAGTTTTATCATTTGAACGTGCTGTTCAATCGTGTTACTTGCCATGGTGATTTGGCATTAATAACTAAATAATATAAAAAAAGATTTGATAGATGTTACCAAAACAAAATGACCTAAGACCTACAACTTTTAAGTCGCGGCCCTTACCTCTAGGCCACCACTGCTCTTCCACTGGGTTCCGTACAAACAGCTTCATTTTATTTTAATGCATTACCAAATAAATTAATTTGGTAATGCAATAAAATAAAATAAATAAAATTCGTTTATTTACCTTACACAGTTAAATTTAAGATGACGTTGAAAACTTGTTTTTCCCATTCATGGATGTAAGTCGCGGTCAGTTTACCAACTGCAAATAAGTTAATAGAGAGTTTTTCATCAAATAAAACTTACCTATTATTTTTTCATCAATATCCGGCATCCATCTTGAGTCAAGCACCCGTCATTCAGCCTGTTTTCAGCGTTTCCTTTGCCTCTCCGCCTGTGGCGCCCCCTACACTTACCGTTAGTACTAAGCATTTTAGCGCGCCTCGGGTGAAGGCCCGATTTACCGTCATTATAGAACTCATGATGCACCAGGTAGACCTTACCTGGATGCCGGATATTGATGAAAAAATAATAGGTAAGTTTTATTTGATGAAAAACTCTCTGTTATTTGTTTTGTATCAATATCCGACATCCATCTTGAGTGATGTGTTTGTTATCACCTGGTGCGCTAAACCCAAAGACGCTATAATGTGTAATGATATTTAAAAATATTGGGTTAATAATAAAAACAAAAATGCGTTATGTAAATGTATTACATATAAAATATGAATAATCAAGTATGGCATACTACGTAACTGCTTGTAGTCATAATTATAACTAATTAAATTACTAAAACAAAATAATATTTATGCATCTACTCCTCAATGAACAGGATCAAAATAATTTGACAAAGATACAGAAGTATTAGGAATATTCAAATCATTTTGATTGAGCAATTCCCTCTGATAGTAAATTTGAAAGGTATGAATCATTTTCCAGTTACTGGTTGCAAGAATTTGGTCAATCGGAAAATGTTCTACAAAATTGAGAGAAGCAACTGCAGATCTTACTGATCCTGGAGTTGCATCAATACCACTAGCTTTTATGAGAGATCTCACCCATCCGCCAATAACAGTTCTAGAAGCAGGCTTTATTTCCCCTCTAGCTGTAATAAACAAAATGTTTTATATTTCCTCGACGTATTAGAGTAATATGTAATAATTGTCTCAACCAAAAAACCAGATCTAATTTTCTATCAGGGTGTTTTCTAAGCCTCCATCCAGACTGTCTATGGTTATAATTATCCGTTTTGGAACCAAATGTTGGCCACAATACAATTGAGGTATCTTCATCAATTAAACTAGAGCTATCAATTCGCAACAGTGTAAGGTCGTGAACCCTTCGGCCTGATGCTAATAATAAAAGTGTAGCCACATGTCTCGATACATGAAATATATTAGTTTCGTCAAAACTATAGGAACTCATGTATTGCAATAGAACTTTAGGGTTCCAAATAGGTGGTTTAGCAGGTTTTGGCTCAAAATTTAAGGTAAGCTCTCTCGTGCTACAGAAATAGCTTTTAATATATGTTTTATGAAGAAATTTGATGACAAATCAATATTAGATGTTATGTTTGTAAAAGTAGAAATAACCGATTTGTGTACTAAAATTGTTCTATATGCAAGACCTATATCACAGTGTAAATGTGCTAAATATCGAGCTACTTGATCTGCATTAGGGTATTTGTAATTAATTGAATGGGTCTAACACCAACGCCTCCATCTGCGCCAAGCTGGTCTGTAGGTCTTGATTGTGGAGCCTCTTCAGCTTGACATGAGAAGTTTCTGCTCTTGATCGGTCCAGTCCGTCAAAATATCTGGCCACCCGAAATCAGCCATGCCTCCAAGTGCAGGTCCTGCACCTGCGGCGGTTGTGTTCCTGTTCTTGTGTCGATCAGATTGCTGGTTAGATCTGGAATTAGATAAGGGGGATGTCGCGCTCGCCGTTGAACATCTGCCTGCCAAAATACCTTGGCAATCAATATGTAATTGCCGCTGGCTTGATTCAGGTGTCTGAGAACCCTGGGAATTAGATTTGGCGGCGGAAACAACCAAGCTAGGTTGTAGTGCCACTGGTGACAAAATGCGTTGTGGTGTTCTGCTTCTTGGTCGGCCACGTCCAAAGTCGCATACCTTGCTACTGTGTGGGCTGTTCTCGACGCGAATAGGTCTATCTCGGGCATGCCCCATATTTGAAAGATTTCTGTCGTTGCCGTCTTCGTGAGGTGCCACTCTGGACAAGCTTTCTGCCGAGAAAGAGCATCCACCTCGGCGTTGTATCTGCCAGGAAGGTAATGTGCTGTCAGTTGAATGTTCTGCTCGTCTAGAACCGCAAGAAGTTGTCGAGTTTGTTGGAGAAGTTTCTTGGATTTTGTGCCGCCCTCCTTGTTTATATATGAGACCACTGTCTGATTGTCTGTTTGCAACAATATCTGTGCATTTTGGAGTTGATGCTGGTTCTGACTTATGGCTGCGTATACCGAAAACATCTCTTTTTTGTTGGCAAATGACCTGGCATTTGTGAATTTGACCAGGTTCCCACAAAATTCATATCGCCGAGTTGAGCCCCCCATCCGATGTCTGATGCGTCTGTTGCCACTAGATGTGTCGCAGAGCTCAAATGTATCGGCATCGACTTTCCTATGGCTTGACACCACCACTCCATCTCTGACCGAACTGGTTGAGGGATGGTCACATGTCGGTACGGGTGTTTCACCGATAGCTGTCGACTGTAGTATTGCATAGTGCGACAGTGTAGGCGACCTCTCGGAGTCACAAATGTGGCAAAGTTGAGTCTCCACATTAGAGTTTGGTACTGTTTGAGGGACCACTTGCTTTTTAGGAGCTGCTGATGAAGTGCTTTGCGTAGCGTTAGGCACTTCATCTCCGACAGGGACTTTGCGTTGCGTTTTGTGTCCCATGTTATGCCGAGAAACTCGAGGCATTGTGTCGGAGCCAGTAAAGACTTTTCGAAGTTGATCGTCCAGCCTAGTATATGCAGTACCTTTATCGTGAATGCGATGTCGTCTTCTAGCTGTGATTTCGACTGGTTTGCTAGAAGAAAATCATCCAAGTATACCACGCACCTGATTTTGTGACTTCTCAGGAACTCCGCCACCCAATTGGTTATTGAGGCAAACGTCCTGGGTGCCGATGACAGGCCGAACTGTAAACAGGTCATCTGTAGTAGCTGGTGCTGATGTGGATCTTGATGATAGTTTAGTCTCAGTAACCTTCGATGTTGCTGTGCAATGGCCACGTGAAAATATGCTTGGCTCAGATCTAGTTTGGCCATCCAATCTAGTTGTTGTAAAAAAATTGGTACACGGAAATGACTGAATAGTTGAAACGGTTTGGCTACTACAAACTGGTTCAATTGCTTTAGATTGAAGATAGGATGGAAGGTCTGATCTGACTTGGGTACCAGAAAAAACGTAGAGAGGTAACTGGGCGTTCGTTCTGCAGGTTCTAGTACACCTGACTCCAACATATTTTGAATCTGTTTGGGAGATGTTTTGGTTCTGTAACATTTCAAAACCGTAGGACTCGGGAATATTAGCGGCGGTTTCAGTATAAAAGGAATGCGTGCACCGTTCAACAGTCTGCATAGTTTGTCTGGCGCACCTAGATTGCTCCAAGCAAATTGAAATTGCCTGAGACAGCCGCCTTGAAATATCCGACAGTATGTAATTCCTCTTTTTGACAAAGCAAGGCATTTGTTAATCCGGCAAAAGATCGTTCCAATAAATATGAACGAGAATCCTCTTTTAGCATACCCGATTCAAAACGCTTTAGTTCGTCATTAAGATTCAACTCAACGAAACCGGGGATAGCTGAATATTTCTTTTGAGCATCCGACAATCAAACAGCATACCAATCATCGCACTTAAAACGTTGTAGTTTTGACATTGAATCTGAAGTTTATTATTTTTGTTCACATTTTCAGGCCGCCGTAAATTTAAATCGCTTGTGCTAACAGACGGATTCCTTCCATTAGCCTCTGAATTCATATTTTCAACTTCCGATTTTTTTGAAATAAGATTTGTCAAATAGGCCACTTGTTGCGATAAAAACTCAAAATGTGCATAACTCACAGTTTGGGAGTCCCTCCTTACTTTACGTTTTTTAGGGCTGGATCCACTGCTTGTTGATGAACTATTGTCACCATCTTGTTCACTTGGCGTCGGAGACCGAATCCGTTTACGCGGTAATGAGCCGTCATTAACACTATCTGACTCTAATTTATTATTAGGATTTTCCATAATAACAACGGAGAGGTAAAAATTTCACGAATATAAAACTGAAATAGTTTTACCACACTTAAATTGAATAAGTAGGTAGTCACTTTTTCGCGAAGATAAAATAACGCTAACAAACGAACGGCGCGAAAAACGACGCTATAATGACGGTAAATCGGGCCTTCACCCGAGGCGCGCTAAAATGTTTAGTACCAACGGTAAGTGTAGGGGGTGCCACAGGCGGAGAGGCAAAGGAAACGCTGAAAAAAGGCTGAATGACGGGTGCTTGACTCAAGATGGATGCCGGATATTGATACAAAACAAATAATAATCTCTTTTTTTCTTTAGGTTAAAATTTACGGTTTTCGGACTTTGTTTTCTTTACTTGTGCTATAAGACACTGCTTCTTGCCAAATTTCATGATTCTAGTGTCAACGGGCAGTACCCTGGAGGTTTTGATTCTCTTGAGATTAATTATTAAGTAGTTCTGTGTTCAGAAAAAAACTACAACTGTTTCACCCAAAGCAACCTGCGAGTGGGTAGGAAGGAGGACATTTTGGTTGTGGAACGCAAAATGCTTTTAAATTTTCATTTGGGAGGCCTATATTCGTCAGAGAATATTAACACTGCGGTGTAGAATATTGCAGTTTTAGATCAGCGCCACCTCTTGACCGATAGTGGCTCTAATGTAATTTTTGTTGATAATTTCTGAAGAAGTGTGCTATTTAGAGACATCTTTTAATTTTTTCTTTAATCTTTACTAAAACTTCTATCACAGATTTTTCTCTATGCACGCTTCGGATATAAGATTTTTTTTTTGCATTTTTCGTCAAAGTTGAAAATTATGCGGCTTAAAAAAAAGTTTAAGATTGCGCAAACAGCGCTCTTTCATATGATACCCCTACTGACCTAGTAGCCCCACTTGGAATTTGTAAGACACTCTTATAGTCCCTGTTGCAAAAGAAAAAAAAAATTATTTCTTTCTTATTTGCACAATAGTTGGGCAAACATCATCTAAAACTATTCCAAATTTCAAGTTGATAGCGTTAGTAGTTCATGAGATATAGCTGTGACAGACGGACAGACAGGAGAGCAGTGGTGGCCCAGTGGTAACGGCCGCGACTTACAAGTTGTAGATCTTGGGTTCGAACCCAGGCAGGCGTTTTACTTTGTGTAAATATTTTCATCACCACTGCTCTCAAAACTTTAAAGGAAAACATCATGCACTGGGTCCGCGTGGTGGATTACGGCCCAATCCCTCTCACAGAGAGAAGGCCTGCACGCACAACGGACCACATGCTAGTCTTAGTGCGGAAAAAGGGTCTATCTATCCTAACCTATCCTGACGGACTGACAGACTGAGTCTTACCATAAGGGTTCCTTTTTACCTTTTTGGTACGGAACCCAAAAAAATAATTGTTGAATCGTCCAGTCGTTTTTGAGTTTATGCGAGACTAACGAATAGCAATAATTTTTTATATAAAGATGTAGGTTCATCGTGAACTAGAAGCGAGCGGACGTGTGCTCTTTTTCGTATTTTGGACATTCTTTATTAATTTAATCATTCATTTATTAAGGTCGGTCAGTTGCTAGAAAATCGGTGCCTCTTACTATCTTACTGGGGCCCCCATAAAGTCCCGGCGCCATATTGGAATCTGTATTGCGCCGCAGCGAAATAGGTGAGCAGTATTGAAACATATCATCGGGCACGTCATTTGTTGCTAAGGGAATAGCTTCAGGCGCACAATGTTCGCATCATAATGAGACGACAAGTCCCACTCAAGTCCGGCGGGCTTATTACGTAAGGAACAGCAAGCAGCAATAATTGTACAAATATTGCGCGATCAATTTAATGACCTGGCTACTGAGGCCTTTAAGTCAAGTTTTTTTTTTGACAGTCACTTTTAACAGAAGCTATTAAACATGTCCAATGGTTTATAAAATTTATAGATTGATTAAGTAACCAACTTATGAAAATGCAACACTTCGTGGACGCTGTTTTTTTTTTTAAATAATTACTATTTAGCTCCAATATTCCGTTAAATTAATATTTGCAGATGTAAAGTACTTGTAACAGTAAATATGGCAGTGAATATTGGATATTTTCATTTTATTTCCATAATATAATAATTAATTTGAAAAAGAACAATGGCGAAACCTAGCTGACTTTAATTTGAGCATCTGAAAGTGAGTTATGTACGAAAGAAATTCCATTAATTGTCTACGTGTTTTCAAAGTATAACATGAACTGATGCACCACGTATAAAAAAAAAACATTATAAATGAAAGTTATTTGATGTTTTCGTTAAATTTCATTAGCTTAGTGTTGCCATCTTACACTTATTCTGCCAAGTGACTGTAGTAAATAAATTTACTATTGTATTTGTTATTAAAATAACATGAATTAACAATACAGTTTAAGTCTAAGTGCGGGTGTCCCTTGCAGAGAGGTAGTGTAGTAGAAATAAATGAATTACTTTCAATTAATGATAGAACAAAAGACTAATACCCAAGTCTAAAAAAAATTGCTGTTGAAGATGATCTTTTGATCACGTCAAAGTCGCTTAGTATAAAAAATAAACCCTTTTCAAAGAGTATTTTTTCAAATTTATATTGTAATAACTAGGTAAGGGAAAAACTTACGCAATATTACCCTTTTACTTCCACGAAATAGAATAATATTATCTATAAACACATTATTAAAAGTTACCCAAACATAACCTACGAAAGTTCATGGATGAATATCTATATTCTCGGCGTTCTCGAACAAAAATGTTTGCACAAACTAATTCAGATCATGGCCCTGAGTTAAACCAGATATTTTTCATTCATTGATATAGGAATTTAATCTCAGCTAGAACAATGTATGGGTTTCTGCCATTGTCCTTTATTAAAACTATTAGAAAAATTGGATGACTAAAATGGTAATGTATAAAATCGATTAAAATTGCTTTGTAATATTGGATTGTTATAAGAAATTGAATCGATAACGCAGTAGGACATCACTAAATGGAAATTATGGAAATCATCATCTCGTATAATTTGAGCTATGAAATAGATCGTTGAATTTGTTTTCCATTGATCGTTGTTTTCCAATTTACTTTAGACATTGGCAGAATAGTCGTCATACCATATAGAAATAAGAATATTATAAAATATACTTATTGTGGACATAACACATTATAATGTGTTTGTGAGTATTTGGCAGTAAAGCTTCGCTGAGGTAGCCAACAAAACACTACAATAAAAATGTATCCTCCATTTTACCGAGATCACATCTGTTTCAATGATTCAACAAATTGTCTAGTTGCGTAGATATTTGAGACATAAAACTACACCAATATTCACTAGGAATTAATTTGTGGATAATTAAAGTAGGTAGCCACAAAATAAATAACACAACAAAATGCCGCCAAAAACTCAAAAACTTTTGTACCTACTCAGCCATCAGCGAGCGATTGGCAATCGACCAACAACAAGAGAAAAAGTAATCTCAATTGGACAGCCACATTGCTCGCCGATGGCTGTCGCTCTGCTGTCAAAAACCATGCGTAATACGAAATGATCGAGATCACTTTGCGATAAATTCATATTTTATTTACCAGATTTTTATTGTTCGCAGTGCTGTCGTAAAATTATTATGGTTTGGCTATCGTTAATTCATAATGCGGTTTCGCGAATGAAGAGCAATTATTTCGCAAAAATAAGCCTGCCAATTTTTTGACGTAAAGCGATAGTCGCGCGATGATTGTACAATCTCTGCGCAAATATTGCTGATTGCTGTTTCATACGTAATAAGCCTGCGGGTCTTCGTTATGAGAAACTAAAACATCTGGAATTGGAGTGTAGGTGTGCTGATGCGCTTGTCATAATTGCTTACGTCGTATCCAACATTTCTGTCAGCGTCAACAATATTAAGATTGAGCTTAGCACCATAACTCAAGTTACTTCAGAAATAAAATCTGAGTTAAACTGTCTGCGTTCCGATCATTTCAACCTAGATAAAAAGATATATAACCTAGAATCTAAGCACCTCGTTGTGGCTGAGGATGTGGCTATAGTCTTCAAAACTCGCTCCAATATACCATGAACCAGCAAGCGGAACTTGCAAATCGGATGAGAGCGGTATGCGACCAGACAAACAATACAGAAGTTATGAAGTATAAGATTGACGCCATAGAACAGCAGGTTCGGCATTGCAATCTAGAAATATGTAATATCCCGGAAAAACGCAATGAGAACCTGTTAAATCTTATGGAAGAGATCAGCTCTAAAATAAAATTTTCTTTGAATCAAAAAGACATACTTAACATTCATAGATTACCACACGCACACAAACAAAGTGCAAACCCGAAGAACATAATTGTGAATTAAACTCCCGTATTTTAAGAGATAATATGTTAAGTGCGTTTCGTTTAGCTAAGGGACTTAAGAGCGATCAGCTGGGTTTTACTGGAAATCAAAATCGTCCGTATATGCATGAACATTTAATACTGAAAAGAAAACAATTATTTCGTCAATGCAAAGACGCAGCTTTGAAGATCGCAGATTATGAACAGTTCTCTCTGTATAGGCGTCGATTTGAAATAGCATCAAGGGAGCATTACAATAATTACATTAAAACCACCGAGGAAAACATTCAGAAAAATGTAAAATACTTGTGGAGTTACGTTTCGAATCGCAAGGGCAATGCTGGTATTCCGTCTTCTATGTTTTGCAGAGATCATATGTCTAATGACCCAGAGGATATCTGCAACATGTTTGCATATTTTTTGCACTCCATCAGAGCAGAGCTCCACTTTAAATTCTGATACATGGTCGCCTCCTGAAGAGAGTAATGAACATCTTACTCATATCACAAACATTAGTTTGACTGCTCAACAAGTTCTTAATGCTGTAAAAGCCTTGGATTCCACTAAAGGTCCAGGACCTGATAACCTGCCACCTCACTTTTTAAAAAAGACTGCGAATAGTGTGTGCACACCACTTCACATTATCTTCAAAAGATGTTTATCGGAAGGCACCTTTCCAGAAATATGGAAAAGAGCTAACATAACTCCGGTATATAAAACCGGTTCAAGACAGGACGTCCAAAATTACCGTCCCATATCCATTCTGTCCACCTTGTCGACGCTATTTTCATAGGCTTGTCTATGATGAGATACACAAGACCGTTTATAAAATTATTATAGAACAACAGCACGGATTTATTAAAAGAAAGTCCACAACTACAAACTAGTTAATTTTTACTGTGTACTTATTTAATAATATGGATCAGCAAGTTCAAGTTGATGCTGTTTATATGGACTTCCAAAAAGCTTTCGACAAGGTAGATCATGAGTTACTGCTTACATAGCATATAATGGTATCCGCGGTGATTTGCTTCCACTGTGTTCTCATCTTATATTTTAAATAGAACACAAAAAGTAGTTGTCAGAGGTTTCAATTCTTCTTCCATAAACGTTACTTCTGGCGAACCACAGAGATCGATTTTGGGTCCCCTGTTATTCATTTTATTCATTAATGACATCAATGAGTGAATCAAATTTTCAAAATTCATATTATGTGCCGACGATTTGAAAGTTTTCAAGTCAATTAAGGATTATACGGATTGTCAACATCTGCAAGCAGATCTAGACCGTTTTCCAGCCTATAGTGTTAAAAACAAACCATATCTCAAAAATCAAAAAAGGTTCCACAATCACATTCACAAAAATAAAATATCATATAGATACAATTTGAATGGAATGGATCTAGCAGGGGTTCCTATCGTTAGAGATCTTGGGGTACTGCTCGACGACATATTACACTTTGACCAGCACATTCATAACATAATTAGCAGTGCCTACCGTATATACGGATTTGTCATGAGAGCTACAACTGATTTTAAACGTGCTAGTAGATTCATACATTTGTTTAGGTCACTTGTAAGGTCTCAACTTGAAAACGCTGTGGTAGTATGAAACCCTTATTATAATAGACTTGCTAAAAAAACATAATGTAATGAGCCTAAAGTCTAAAAGATTATACCTTGAAACGATGTTCCTTTATGATGTGTGTAATCACAGATACGACTTCTCAGATATTACCAATAGATTACATTACTTTGATCCTAGAAGTGTTTTAAGGCGAGGGGTGAGCGCGCGCCCACTATCGGTGTTTCTTCCTGTCGAACAAACGCTGGAGCCCGCGCACACTACTGACTTGGACATATTTGCAATACCCACTAATAAATTTCGCAACTGCCTTATTGAAGCAATAAAGAACCTTTCAATTGTTATTTATCAGAATGTAAAATAACTTGTTTCTTTTTTTTGTATCGTTTGCTCAAAACTAACTTTATATGATGTGGATAACGGTGTGATTTGCGCATTTGTATCATGTTCTTATAATATTAGTCATAAGTTTTAAATGTTTAACTGTTGGTTATTCCTATATAAATAAACTAGAGGATGCCTCGCGGTTTCACCCGCGTAATTCCCGTTCCCGTGGGAATACAGGGATCAAAAGTAACCTATGTCACCCGGGGATAGAGTAGCTTCCCAACGGTGAAAGAATTTTTGAAATCGGTCCAGTAGTTTTGGAGCCTATTAGGTACAAGCAAACAAACAAACAAAAAAATCTTTCCTCTTTATAATATTGGTATAGATAAGTAAAAAGCTTAGTAAGTGGCCCATATCCAGCAGTGGACTATACTGAAACCAGCACTCAGTTGCACCGGATTACACTGGAATCCTTTAATATAGCTAAGACCATGCTAAGCAGATGATTACGTTATTAGCAATCCTTGTACCTACTTAAATTAATACATCGATGGCATTACCAGATTCTTGAAAGAAGCACCTGTGACTGACGAACCGACAAACAGACAAAACCGTACGATGAGACTTTCTTTTTTACAATTTTGTTATAGCATTTTACAAACGCCATCACAATGAGGCGCACCTGAAGCCATTTTTGCTCTACATAAAATTTATATATTTTTGCAGGTACGAAGAAATCAAAGGAGAAGATTGTCCTCTAAAATAATGTTAAGAACCACATACCAGACATATAATTACTTGGAAAAAATGATCAAACTGGACTGTTATGATAATGAGACAAACTCTGTGGCACAATGACTACTCTTGAGGTTCGAGTAGGCCAAATACTTTGCACACGTTTGAGTATAAGGCACATAAATATTTAAGGTCACCATACAAGGGGAACGTGCTACCGCCATCTCAAGCTGAGAGCTGCTATTTAGAGGGAATTGTTGGTTAGTGGTCCAAACAACCGGATCAAGACTCAATTTGAGTGCACTCAGATTCGTAACTGTTCCCTTTTCAGTTAAACAGAACTTTAGCTGCGTGTAGGTGGGTACTGCATAAAAAAGTTTTAACATTAACATGTCCAAACATAGTCAACACAACGATATTAGCGAGAGCAGTTATTTATTAATCTAATCAAAAAATAATTCTAATTTAGTATTAGTAGAAACAATTAGTAGCTCAACGAGCAAATTAAAGAACTGATTTGAATATGATCATCTTGTTTTATTTCCTAGTATTTTATTTTACAGCTTAACTATCTGTAAGATAGTTAGTCAACAACGACTCGTCACTTCGTCACAAGTTAAACGCAGTAAATGTCTTTATTACCACATAAAATCTGTAATCTACACCTCATAACATTTTTAGGCATATAAACTAAAACGCAGTAAAAAGTTTTTGTACCAAAAAGGTTAATACTGCAATATTTAATATGAATTACAGATTAAAATGCAGCTAAATGCTTGAATGTGGTACTTTTTTTAGTATTCGTTATTGGAGGTCGCATATGTGTGCACTGGCCTATGTGTTTAATCATATTTACACCATGCCTCTCACCGTTTTTAAATAAGAACATAAACAAGCCTTGCCAAGGTTTAGGCTTGTTTATGTTCTTGTTGTACTCCTCGTCACTTGCATGTAAAATATTGAACGTCGTAAGATTATAATTTACTCCCAGACCACTGTTGTTCATATAATTACACATTTAATCCAATAGGTTATGGGCCCAGAACATGCCTAGGACTTGCCCAGATGCTAGATCATAATCAATAAAAAAATAAAATAAATTAAATGTATTAATAGCTTAAATCGTAAATTGAATGTAAGTAAGACAAAGTGTATGATACACAGTTACAAACAGTACAGTTAGGAACAAAGTTTTAATAAACGTAGAATCCTTTGGCAGGAAAATTGATACAGTAGAAAGCCTAAAATTTTTGGGGGCGCAAATAGATTCTTTGCTTGATTGGAAGCCGGAATTAGATTCAATTACAAATACAATAAGCAGTTCGTGTTATGCGATCAGATCACTGAGGGATATTTTGTCTATTGCCCAACTTCGTACCGTCTATTTTGCTCTAGTTGAATCTACACTTAGATACAGCATTAAATTTTGGTAAAATAGCTATAAATATAATATTAAGGCAGCCTTTACTATACAAAAGCGAGCATTAAGGGTACACAAGTCAAAAATTCTTCCATACAAACGTAGTCTAGAGATTACTCCACTGTTTGACGATGTACTTTCAAAATAAAAAAAGATATCAATTTGTCTCATCATTATCTAGCCCTGTATGGAACCGAAAAAATAAAAAATAAAATATTTGAAAGTAATGAGCGTCGAAAGTTCCATATTTCAACACTAATTTTAACGTATCTTTGGGCGCAAATAAATACCATAAGAAGAAGGAAAATTAAAAAACGGCCTCCATACAGGGATAGATTTGTAATTCAACAATCCAAATAATTTTATTTTGATCCGATACATTCAGTAGTTTTTTCATGAAATCTAGACTCCCAAAGGTCTGTTTATAAAATTTCGCGCGCTCGTTTTCGTCCTAAATCATCATCCATTTCGATAAAAGATTGCAGAAGTGCTAATTCGTACGCGAACTAGCTTCTTACTGCTCATCACAGCATCTATATATTTCGCACGTGTTGTGGGATGAGATAGCATGCATTTTAACCTCGCGCACAAAATAGTTCGTGCCGTCGACTAGTTTAACCTTAAGAACCATGCTTCGTTTAAAACAGACAGAATCGTGTAAGGAGTATTTTAGTAAACATAGAATTTTAACGGTACCATGTCTTTCTATTTTAGTTCTCCTTACTCATTTAAACAAAAACTTAAACGAGTTTGAAACAGACAAAGAAAGAAAAACTAGAGTAGATACTCGCAGAAAAGATCTTCCTACTATTCTGCAGGCAAAGCTTAATGTTGTCAAACACTCGTCACGCGTGCAGTCTGTCAATCTGTTTAACAAATTACCAGCGGAATTAAAGAATATTCAGAATGAAAACATGTTTAAAAGTAAACTTAGGGCTTTGTTAATTAATAGAGCCTATTATAGCATTGACGAATTTTGTAATGACAAAGACCTAAAAACTAGTTTTTTAGATCTCTTTTGACTTTGTTTTAAGTGTTTTTTTTTTTGTTTTGTACTTAATATTTGACATTGAATGTATTTTTGTAGATTTTTGCAAGGGAATTTGCTCTGTATCAATATGAATATTAATGTTTGTAAGGTTAGTATATTTTTATTTATTTTTTGATTTGGATATTCATTGTAACTTCGATGATGGGTGAGGAACGAGGTTGCTTGTGTTGTATTTTATCTTATGTTGCTTCTTTTTATGTACCTACCGTGCTAATATTTCCACACAAATGTAATTTTTGTTATGAAATAAATAACTTGATCTTGAATAAGTTGAGTGGTTTGAATATTAATTGTGTTCGTGAAACTAACAGTTTCCTTGTGTTGCAAGTGTCTGCCTTTTGTTTTTTGTTAGGCTTACCCACCGCTTCTAAGAAATCAGCACGATCTTGGAGGAACGTCATCATATCAGATAGCTTTAATTTTCTGTCTTTCAAGATCGTGCCTTTGTGACGTTCCCATTCGTATTCTGATGAGGAATCTAGCTTTGGGACAATTATGACAATTAGAGTGTCCCAGTGTTCGGTGGGTTCCCCTAATGTTTTTAACGCCCGTATATTTCTAAGAATTAAATCGATTAGATTTCGAATAGAAACAGCTGAATCCTTATTTAGCGGTTGCAAGAATAGAATAGCATTCACGTCATTATTATACCTATTTTGTAATAAACTCCACGCCACTAAATAATTATTTGCAGTAAATTCCAACGCCCTGACCTTTTTTTTATGTATACAAACTTCTGAATATTTTCTAAACTTTCGCAATTGTGTATCATGGATAAGTACGTATCTCGAAACTCGAGCCACTATGTAACGTCGAATTTATATGTAATACTAGAGAACGCCTCGCGGTTTCACCCGCGTAGTTCTCGTTCCCGTGGGAATACAGGGATAAAAAGTAGCCTATGTCTCCCGGGGATAAAGTAGCTTTCCAACGGTAAAAGAATATTTGAAATCGGTCCAGTAGTTTTGGAGCCTATTCGGTACAAACAAACAAAAAAATCTTTCATCTTTATAATATTGGTATAGATGTAACGTCGAATTTGGGCAACGTAATTGTGGGTAGTTTCATACTGTTGGGAACGCGAATTTGACTCGGCTCGTTATGTGTCGGAGTACTGCTATTATTTGATTTTAAGATGCATTTACACTTGCCTATAATGGAATAATACCGGTTTTCGAATTCTTCCCTATCCAGTAGCTCTTCGTCTAGCTGCGTGTCGGGCAAGAATAATACCAACTCATCTTGGATTTTTGTGAATTGTTCAAATAATAGTTTGTATGTACTGAAACGTTCCTCTAACTCGGCTTTTTGTACGTCCGCTATCTCGAGGTCTGAACAAGTAAACGATTGCACGTATTTTAAAAACAAAGTGACTTTACGTTTAATATACCCGCGTTTTTTGACTAAATCACTGACAAATCATCACCCTTTTTTGCCATAATGACGGTTTGCAAGAGGAAGAAAAGAGAGAAAGAAAAAATATTTAACCCAAGTCGAAGAAGTCAAGTATGTAGGTACCTACTTACGATTTTACGATGTAGTATAAGGCACTAGAATTTATAGTTAGGTATTAGCACAAATTGAAGCTTAGGGATTTAGATTATGGATATTTCGATTGACCTGACCGTTGCTGCGTTGCTGCTCCTCCAGGACTCCAGAAGGTGCCGCTGTGTGACGCCGCCGCCGCCGCTTCTTCTCGGTTGTTCGGCTCGAAGGTCCAAATGTTGTTGCGTGTGTGTGGTGGCTTGGGTCAGGGTTATCGAGATGAAATGGAGACACGATGCGTGGCTTGAAAATACTATTAAATTTTTGATAACTACAAGTAAGATCCCGACAATGCGTGTTTTCGAGAGGTTTATGTATCGAAGAACTATGAAAGAAGAGGAAAAGAGGTCTCAAGAGGTGATGTGCGCTGCCGTCTCGCGGCCCCCGCATCCTGCGTCGGTTGCGCTGCTGTTGTCGCGATGTGCGCGCTGGTACAGGTCGCGGCCGCTAGATGGCGTTGTGGGCAGTCAGGATGGTCGTCAACAGTACCACTCAAGGATCTCAAAATAGTATAAGCTTTATTTGTTTTGCTAATAATATGTTTCATATAATTATTCCAGGACAAATTATGTGAAAAAATAACTCTTAAAAATTTGACATCTAAATAACTGGGTAATGCACTAAAACTTGGGTATATTCATCGACAGGCACTATTCTTGGACTGCCCAACTGCAAGAAGTTAGCCGTAAGTTGTTTGCATCTGCTGCAACTTTGAGGAGACTTCGTAATTTTCTTTCGACCGCCACCAAGATTGCGCTTGCACAATCTCTTCTTCTTCCCATCCTTGATTATGCTGATGCCAGCTATCTTGACCTTACTCAAGAACAACTCGATAAACTTGAGCGGCTTCAAAATTTTTGTATAAGGTTCATATTCGGTTTGCGCAAATATGACCATGTTTCCGAATTCCGTGTAAAGCTCAAGTGGTTGCCAATTCGCCTTCGCCGGAATACACATATTCTTTCACTTTTGTTTAATGTGCTCTTTATTCCTTCCACCCCTCTTTACCTAAAGGATCGTTCTCAGTTTATCTGCGATTCCCACACGAAATCTCTAAGATCATCAGTTAACTTGCGACTTAAAATGCCAATGCATGCCACAACTTTCACGGACAAATCTTTTACTGTCCAGGCTGCTCGTCTGTGGAATGCATTGCCTGACTCAATTAAACGTGCTCAGTCGTTGCCTGTGTTTAAAAGACTTATCAAGGAACATTACTTATCGCTGTAATCGTGCTCTTAGTTTGTTGTCATACATTTTGTCTATGATTGTCATACGTATTTCTTTTTCACTGCTTATATTTTAAATATGTATGTATTTATGTATCTATTTTCTAGCATATATAATTATCTATTTGTATTTTTATTAAGTATTATTGTAGCTTTAAGTTCTTTGTTGGTATTGTTGCACCACTGTCAACCTCATGTCATGTCCAGGCAATCACTGTCCATTCCAGGTTGCCTGGAAGAGATCGCGGAAAGCGATAAGGCCGCCTGTTGTATATTTTTTAGTTTTAAGTTTTTTTTTTTGTTCCTGTTTTTTCTGGTGTACAATAAAGCATACATAAATAAATAAATAAATAAATAAATAATGCACAATAATTGTACAGCACAGCAGGCATATTATGATTATGTTTACCAAATAAAAGAACTTTGGACCTCAATGGGTTGACACTAAGATCAAGGTAAGAGAAATATTTACATAGATACATTAATGCAACATTCACTATTTCAAATACTTGTGATAAATTTTTCCCAGGTGCATAAACCACTAAATCATCTGCAAACTGTAAGTTTTTAACCTGAGACCCTAAAATTAAATTTAATCTTCGTATATACAATATAAATATTAAAGGTGATAAAATGCCCCCTTGACAAACTCCTTTAGACGATAGTCTAGGACCATAAAGGTGTCTGTTAAATTTTACAAAGACAAATTTTCCTATTGCTAAGAAATTGTTTTAACCAATTTATTATTTTTCCAGGGATTCCTATCTGTGAGAATGGGCGGTAAGAATCAGGACACATTTTTGGCATATCTGGTTTTAAAACAGGTACAAGGCAATCCACCTTCCAGTTAAGAGGTATAATATCATTTTGCCATAATAAATTCCCAAAAAATAATTCGTCGGTGCTCCGTAGACCAATTGAAGTTTGACCAATTGGTCTATGGAGAAAATTTCATTTTTCTATCGTGCAATTACCAACTGGGCTATGGAGAACACTTGACGTTAACCAAAACTATGTTCCATTATAACATTATAACCCTGAGTTCACACCAGTTTTCTCTACTTTGGGTTCAAAGAAGCCTTTGATGTATTTTTTGGTTCACATCTAACTGAATTCAAAAATATTATAAATACAATATAATATTATGTTAGCTAATTAAAGTTAATTAAAACAGAATCTTCAAAAGATAGGAAAGTATGTAAATTGTTTGAAATGGCAACTTCACAGAAAACTTATGTGTCATTAAGGCGTCCATGTAATGACAATGTATACATTTTTGGATTAACTCGTTTGCCTCCCACGGGGAAGAATTGACGATTTTTTTCCGGATTTAATAAATATATAATTCTTTTCCAGACAATAAGCTGTTTTTTGAGCATTTAAGGGTTATCCATTTTGTTACAGAATATTTCAAACAGTTTGTCCCATCTGCATAGTTTTCACTGTTGTACGTGTAATGCCTTACTTCTGTTATTTGATATTTCAAACCGTCGATGGTTACATAAGTAAGTAAGTTTTCCAAAAAAATTCAATCGACTTCCAAATAAAACACAACAAAGTGAACAATGTAAATGTTTTGTCCTGTAATTATTTAAGTGATGTACAATAAAGTATATAAAAAAAAACATTAGCTTTAATTTCGGCCGGCGGTGCCAAAACCCGAAGGAACGAAAACAGTTCAGAAAACAGGAACAACGATTTCCGAAATTGAAGTAATTTTTCAATTTATAGTGTTTTTATTTGGAAGTCAGTTGTATTTAAAAAAAAGTAATTTTGACATGCTTATGGACAAGGCTTTACAATACTATTAAACTGGGCAGCGGAACATTTCTCAATTCTCCATAGTCCAGTTGGTAATTGGACGATGGAAACTTGTAATTTGCCCCATAGACCAATTGGTCAAATATCAATTGGTCCATGGAGCACCGACGAAATAATTCAAGAGTACTGTCAACTATCAACACGCATAGTCATACTGTCCGAGAGTTAAAGTGATCTAGTGCATAAAACTTCAATTTTGTGTTTAGAAACATTATTAAAGTGAACCTTATTAAGTGATTACTGTGTACAATTGTTGGTATCTAAAAGCAATCAGTGATTATTAACAAAAACAGTGATTAAGCACAAGATTGATACTTGCAATCTATATTATTTTTAATTTTTTTTTCTCCATCCACCTACAATTTCTAAATATCACGTCAGATGTCGAAATGTCATTTGGAAAAGTGTTGCCATTGTGAAATAATAACTACTATAATGAGTTGCAGAAACATTTCCAACTCATCTAAATCGGAAAATGAGGGTCAACCTTGCACTAGTGATAAAAAACACAAAAACAAAGTCTCGCCTAAGAAACTTATTCAACAAGTCTTTCGCCCTGTTCTCTTCAACAAAAATCGTTCCAATACACTAAGTAACGTGCATGAAGAAGGGATTAAGAATGTAGCATTGGAGAGTGCTGAAATAAGTTGGCAGAGAATTCCCGAAGCGCGCAATCCCAAGAGGAAAAAACCATCAGATAGTCCTCCACAAACACTGCAAACTAGCAACCGATACAACAGCTTACCAATAGATTTAACAGAAGAAGATCATACACCAACTGTGAAAAAACCAAGCAGGTCTCCACCAATAATCTTATACGGAATAGATGATGTTAATATGCTCACAGAACTGCTCGAAACTGTTAGTGACAAAAATCAATTCACCTACAAAATCGTTAATAGAAACCAGTTACGAATTACAAGTGCCAGTGTAGATGTCTACAAAATCTTATTGCCGTGGTAAGGAAAACTGGCCTCATTGGCCATACTTTTAACAAAAAAGATGAAAGATGCTTTAGGGTCGTCATCAAAAACCTCCATCATTCGACTCCAATGAACGCAATAAAGGAGGAACTAGAAAGTACCGGAAATATTGTTAAGGGTGAGATAATTAATGTCAAATATGGACCCGACAAGATACCAACCTCAATTTTCTTTGTAAACTTTGTACCAGGACCAAACAACGCATTAATTAAAGACATACAATACATATACCACCAATCTGTAATGATAGAGGATCCTAAAAGGAAAAGGACAATTGTACAGTGTCAGAGGTGCCAACAATACGGTCATTCCAAAAATTACTGCATGAGGCCCTACCGGTGCGTCAAATGTGCAGAAGCGCATAAAACCTCTGATTGTCCTAAAAAGAGCGAAATACACCAGCTCAATGTGCCTTGTGTCACGGAGCTCATCCAGCAAATTAGAAAGGTTGTGAAGTTTATTTGGAGATTCTATCTCGGAGGTCAAACTTACAACATGAAAGAAAACCGAAACACACTGTGTCAAATTGTGTGTACAAGAATGTAGCATTGGAGAGTGCTGAAATAAGTTGGCAGAGAATTCCCGAAGCGCGCAATCCCAAGAGGAAAAAACCATCAGATAGTCCTAGTGCAATAAAGGAGGAACTAGAAAGTACCGGAAAGTACCGGAAATATTTGTCATTAATTATCTCACCCTTAACAGGGTGAGATAGTTAATGCCAAATATGGACCCGACAAGATACCAACCTCAACTTTCTTTGTAAACTTTGTACCAGGACCAAACAACGCATTCGCGAAACGTCACGTTTACTGCTAAACGGATTGCCGCTACAATTAAGAACATGGTTAGAGGAAAATCGCCGGGGCATGACGGTCTCAGCATCGAGCACCTGCAGCATGCTGGGATACACTTGCCACGAGTGTTATGTATGTTTTTAAATTTATGCCTAGGTCAGTCTTATTTACCTGAAAAATTAATGCGTACAACTGTTGTTCCGATCATCAAAAATAAAACTGGTGATTCGTCTGTGCTATCAAACTATAGACCTATTTCTTTAGCGACGATAATTGCTAAGGTGCTGGAGAGTCTGCTTGTAGGACAACTTGATAAACATCTAAAAATAAACGACGCTCAATTCGGGTTTCGGCCCGGTTTATCTACAGAGAGTGCTATACTTGGCTTGAAGCAGACTGTGCAATACTATACAGCAAGAAAGACACCAGTATTTGCATGTTACCTGGATTTGTCAAAAGCATTTGACCTAGTATCATATGATTTACTCTGGGGCAAACTGCAGCATGAGACAGATGTGCCACGGGAAGTAATAGATTTGTTTAAATTCTGGTACTCTAATCAACAGAACCGTGTCAGATGGGCAAACTCCTTTTCGGCTGAATACAGGCTTAAATGTGGGGTGAGGCAGGGGGGGCTGTCCTCGCCCGCGTTGTTTAATCTGTACATGAATGCTCTGATCGATGAGCTTAGCAGTACTGGAATCGGCTGTCATATTGATGGTATATGCATTAATAATATAAGTTATGCGGACGATATGGTGCTGCTGAGCCCATCGATCAGGGCATTAAAGAAACTCATTAAGGTGTGTGAATCGTACGCTGCGACCCATGGGCTCAAATATAATGCAGCAAAGAGCGAATTGATGGTATTTAAAGCAGCCAGTAAGCGCTACAGCACGATTCCACCAGTTATGCTTGGCGGCAGACCTCTAAAAAGAGTTGCATGTTTTAAATATCTGGGTCACTGGGTCTCAGACGACTTGAAAGATAACGTTGATGTAGAACGGGAGCGCAGGTCGCTGGCTGTTCGATGTGGGATGTTGGCCCGCAGATTTGCACGTTGTACCGCTCAGGTTAAGGTGACGCTTTTCAAAGCCTACTGCCAATCCTTTTACACGTGCAGCCTGTGGGTGAACTTTACGCAGAGGGCATATGGTGGCCTGCGCACACAATATAACAACACGTTCCGGGTGTTGATGGGGCTGCCGCGTTTTTGTAGTGCGTCTGGCATGTTTGCCGACGCGGACGTTGATAGTTTTGCGGCCATCATGCGCAAGAGATGCGCATCTCTACTACGCCGTGTTCGCGCCAGCCCCAACACCATTCTTAGAACGTTGGCTGATCGGTGGGACTCTCCGATCTTGGGGCGATGGATACGACTGCACGCAGTCAAATAGACATTCCCCAGGATCGGCGTGCCTCGCACAGCGTGTAATAAATGTAAAAAAAAAAAAAAATGTTACTAACACTATTTTATAAGTTTAAATTGTTACTAACAAATATGGAAGTGATTCTGAAATAAATGTCTTTTAATTTAATTTAATTTAATTAATTAAAGCCATACAATACATATACCACCAATCTGTAATGATAGAGGATCCTAAAAGGAAAAGGACAATTGTACAGTGTCAGAGGTGCCAACAATACGGTCATTGTGGATAGAAAAACTCCTATTAAAACAAACAGATAAATTTGAAGCAATCCTCCAACAAATGAGTACGCTTATGAGTCTCATTACAATCCTCTTAGAAAATTGCCAAAATAGGTAGCCGTAAAATTGGAACTCTCAACGCAAACGGGTTGGCACCGAACAAACATGACGTTGAACTCATTATAAAGGAACACAAACTAGATATTCTCCTTGTATCAGAAGCCCACTGTACTAATGCAACGTCCAACATTCGATTAAACGGCTATCGTACCTACGTCACGCAACATCCAGATGGGACTGCTCACCCAAGAAGCGCAGTCATCATTCGGCAATCAATCAAACATCACCTGATGCCAGAATTTAGATAAGACTTTCTTCAAGCTACGACAGTAGCAGTTGAGGATGTGCACGGTTGTTTTAATGTCTCGGCCATATACTGTCCACCAAAACATAAAATTGACGAATCGATGTTCAACACACCTACTTTCATTCTCTTGGAAACCGCTTCATCTCTGGGGGCGATTGGAATGCGAAACACACCTACTGGGGTTCGATACTAACAACCACCCATCCCATTGTACACTTATCTTTATAAATGTTTTGTCCTGTAATTATTTCAGTGGTGTACAATAAAGTATATAATAAATAAAAAATAAACCACAAGAGGCAGACAACTCAAGTCTAGCATAGATACTAAGAACCTCACTGCTATTTCTACCTGTGAACCTACCTATTGGCCTTCACACCCCATGAATATTCCAGACCTCTTAGACTTTTTTATCATTAAGGGATTTTCCAAACATTATCTCAAGTCCGAATCATGTTTGGATTCCTGTTCAGATCACACCCCAGTTATTTAAACCATCAGTACCCTGCTCATAGAAAACGAAAAGTTGGAAACACTTTACAACAAACGGACTGATTGGGCCTCATTTAGAGAGGAAATTGAGAGAGGGATCGACCTAAAAGTAAAATTAAAGACACCAGAAGATATTGAAGTCACCGCAAAACACCTTAGCAATCTAATACAAGTATCCTGCTGGAACAATACACCAATTATTAAATCAACACACCACCCAACGAATTATCCACGAGAAATAAAAGCAAAGATACTGGAAAAACGAAGACTACGTCGAATCTGGCACCAGAGTAGAAACAGATCGGATAAAACCGCATTGAATAGGGCAATTGTGGAGTTGAAAGATCTGATCCGCAACTGGCACGATGTGTTGTCTGCTACTCCATCTGCAAACTACTCTTTATGGAAATTCATAAAACATACGACAGACCACAGATTGCAATGGGTGGTCCCATAAAGAAAATTAATAATGATTGGGCTCGAACAGCTCAGGAGAAGGCCAATGCATTTGCAGAACACCTGTCCAGTGTTTTCACCCCGAATGAGACCGACGATCTTGAGTCCGAATCGAATGTCAGTGCAGCTTTGAACCAGGCATATCAAATGTCCATGCCCCCAAAACCAATATCTGTGAGAGAAGGAGCTAAAAGACAAAAAAGCACCGGCTTCGACTTACTAACCAAAGAAGTTCTTATAGAACTACCCAAGAAAGCCTTGGTATATATAACAATCTTGTTCAACGCAATTCTCAGAGTGCAATATTTTCCCAAGATATGGAAAATCTCACAAATTTTGATTATCCACAAAATGGGCAAGCCAGCGACCGCAGTAACTTCGTATAGACCGATCAGCCTGCTGTCAATCCTGTCAAAGCTGTTTGAGAAAGTGCTTCTACGAAGAATCTTACCAATATTGACAGAGAACAAAATAATACCCGATCTGTATTCCTATACATCCAACAGGCATTTGACAAGGTTTGGCACGATGGTCTCCTGTACAAAATAAAGAGCAGCTTACCACGTAGCTTTTACATGTTGATGAGATCATATCTCTCAGACAGAATATTCTAAGTGAAGGAGGTGGGTGCGAATTCTGGTTTCTACAACATAAAAGCGGGCGTACCACAAGGATCCATCTTGGGACCCATACTGTATACCCTACATATGGCAGATCTTCCAACATTATCAGGCTTAACCACAGCTACATACGCTGACGACACCGCCATCCTGGCCTGTAACAATGATCCAGCTGCCGCATCAAATACCTTACAGCAGGGACTTCACAAGATCAATGAGTGGCTCCAAACTTGGAAAATCAAAGCCAGTACATCTAAGTCTGTGCATGTCACCTTTACACTGAGAAGGGGTAACTGCCCACCTGTAAAACTAGGCGGCACCACTTTACCGCACGAGGACAGTGTCAGGTACCTAGGTATGCATTTGGACCGCCGCTTGACGTGGAAAAATCATATCAAGTGTAAACGAGAGGAACTCAACATTCGGTATAGACTCCTACACTGGCTGCTTGGTCAAAACAGTAAATTGTCTACAGAAAATAAACTGCTTATCTATAAAACTGTTCTTAAGCCTGTCAGGATGTATGGCATACAATTGTGGGGTAGTGCCAGTGATTCAAACATCTCGATGCTTCAGCGTCTGCAGAAGATCATACTGAGAACGATTAGCAACGCTCACTGGTTCATCACAAACAATGAAATACACCAACAGTTATAAATTACCACAGTTAAAGAAGAAATTCGATTAACAGCGGCGACATACAAGCAGCGACTGTCTCTTCACCCAAATGAACTAGCAGTCCAATTAATGTGCCAAAATTACTCCAACCGCCTCAAAAGGCATGATATAATGAAGCTGCACAACAGATGGTAGCTATGTTGTACTGAAGAAGAGTAGCTGCAGAAGAAGAAGAGTAGCTGTCCTCACTGGAGGAAGCACTCTACAAGTCATTGACCCGTGAACACATCTGATTATAATCTATGAAGACTGATGGCAGATATCAAATAACATCAACAAAAAAAAAACAAAAGTTGTAAAAATATTTTTAAACTAGTAATGCTAAGTTTTATTAAAAGTATGTATGGCATTCCATCAAGACCATAAGTAGTTTATTTTCTGGAAGATATGGCTGATATTAATTCCTGCAATGAAAAAGGACTAATAAGAAAACTATTGCTGGTATAGGACTGGTTGCGAATGAAGATTTTGAGTCTTGTGATGCGAAATCTGGTGTGTATTTCTTAAGAAAATCTAAAACCCATCCATCATCTACAAGAGCATTAAAATTGAATGTTTTATTATACTTCCGCATACATTTCCATATGACAGATAATGGCGTAGTCCTATTGAATGTTTCGCAAAGAGCAAACCAACTTTTTGTCTTCCGAATTTTAGAATAAGTTTTTTAACCGCTCGAAGCCTTTTGAATTGCAGATAACTTTCTTCTGATGGATTATTTTTTAAATATATGTATGCATTTTTTAAATTTAATACGGCTTCTGTGCATTTTTGATTCCACCAAGGAAGTAAAGGTCTTTTAAAATTATTTACAAGACATGAATGATTGACAAAAGTCCTACCAGTCAAATTATTATTATTTTCAATAGAATTTACAGCTGCTGTATGTAAAATGCTACAAAATTTAAGATACCATTTAAATTATCGACTTTAAAATTATGCAACAATTCATCAACAAGACTACTACTATACCTTTGGCAATCCACCAATTTATAATTTGGATAAATGGGTAAATGTTCAGCATTAGAACAATTGCTGTATGTATTACTATTGTCAATATTACTAATCACTACTTTAATGACTATAGAAATGTGATAACTACTACCAAGAGGACAATCATGTACGTTCCACTCACAATTGAGAGCTAAAGACGAAGAGACTAGCATCAAATCCAGCGCGTTAGGACGCCAAGTTAAAAAGCCAACTGTTGTTGCATGACCAATATTGAGCAGAACCAAATCATTATTATCTATGACGTCCAAAATTTTTTGACCTCGTACAGAATCTGAGCCACAACCCCAAGACGTGTGGTGAGCGCTAAAGTCACCAGCAAATATATATTGGCCCAGTAATACATTTTATTAATAAATCAAGGTTTTCTTTTCTGAATGCTGGATTACAATTCAAATGACTATAAAAACTGACTATGCTTATTTCCTTGTTATTTACTTTTATTTTAATACAAATGTTTTGCAATGAGTTATCAAAGAAGGTATCAATTTTAGAGTAGGTAATGGTATAGCTCGTCTCGACATAGACATAAATAACACCCTTATTAACATTATTCAAATCTACAGCCCGACAGAAAAATCAAAAGAAGAAGATATACAAAAATTCTACTAGGATTTAATGATGGCTTTGTACCATACAGGGCCAAACACAATAATAATGGGCGACATTAATGTCCAAATTGGCGCCGCCAAAACTGAAGATAGAGACGTGATGGGCTCTTATTGCTACGTTGGCAAAAGGAACAAAAGAGGAAAGTTACTTACAGAGTTTTGCTTAGAACACCAGCTCCATATTATGAATACGTATTTTAAAAAGAAACAAAAACAAAAATGGACTTGGTGTTCCCCTGACGGTAAAACCTACAATGAAATTGACTACTTCATTACAACGAATAAAAACAGGGTAAGAGATATAAATATTACAAGAACATCGCACCCTACCGACCATAGAATGATACGAGCAAAATACTCAATAAGGGCGCAAGTAAAATCCAGAAAATCCTTTAAAGCTAGAGTCTGCGCCTTGACACCGTTGGAAAAAGAAACGCTCAAAACTAAATTTATTGAGGCATCTGTTTCTATAAATGATACTGCAGATGTACAGAAATTATACTTCTCAGTGATAAAAACCATTAAAAATGTAGTTACATTATCAAACAATAACTGTAGAAAACCTTCAACCAAAACAGGTATTCCACGACATTTTGCTGAACTCATTGAACGAATAACACATCTAAAAGAAAAGAAAAATAAAACAAAATCTGAAAAACTGGAACTTAGCAAACTATATAAAACAATTAAGAGAAAAATAAAGAACAATAAACACACAGATAGACTTAAACTAATTGAGGAAGAGCTAACTATGAATAGTTCAGTGAAGAGAGGACAACAACGTTTAAATGATGTGAGAAACTGGATTCCTTCTTTAAAATCAAAGGATGGACGATCTACCTCCAATAGAAAAGAGCTAGTAGAGACTGCTACGAAGTTTTACGAGGATTTGTATCAACGTAGAGATGAAATTGATGAAACCATAATTAACACACCTGATGAGGTAAACATAGAGGTGCCAATATTTATGGAAACTGAAATAGGTAACGCTATTTCGTCTCTAAAATCCTTAAAGAGCCCGGGAGAAGATGGGGTTACTAACGACATATTGAAGACTCTGATCGAACCGCTCTCTCCCATTGTTACGAGGTTGTTCAATAATATCTTGACGTATGAAAGCATACCTACGGAATGGAGACTTCAATCATCACATTACTGTACAAGAAAGGAAATCCGGAGGATATTGCTAACTATAGGCCTATAAGCTTGTTACACTACGTACAGATTATTTACGCAAGTATTGCTCAGACGAATCATGCCTACTATAGAGTTGAATCAGCCTAAAGAACAGGCCGGTTTCCGCCCGGGGTACTCTACGATTGACCACATATTCGCTGTGACGCAAATCATCGAAAAGTACGAAGAATTTGGAAAGAGACTCTACATTGCTTTCGTTGACTATTCGAACGCTTTTGACTCGATAGGACACTTAGCTCTGTGGAGGGCTCTAGATCAACAAGGAGACCCGCACAAGTACTTAAGGGGCTGAATACTCAAAATGGGCTTTCTTTTAAACATTTTTTAGCCAAATCTATTGAAGATGTGGCAGCAGAAAAAAGATATGTTAATCTTGATCATATTTCCGAAAACTTTGTTGTGGCCGAAACACGTTTACGCACAAAAACCTCGATACAATTGAATGGCAAAGTAACCTCTTACCGTGATCTTCAAAAGATTTTTCCGGTAATACTGACCAGCGTACATTTGTACAATTAACACCAATAACGTATCATAAAAGGACGCAAAACTTCATTGTCTTATATATTGAAGTTTCATTCATAATTTTAAGTAATTCATATTATTATGTTTTGTAAAAAAGTCTATACAAATTCCATCGTGCTTCTCTTTCCATCCAGTGCAATTCGACAGTGACCGCTTTGCGGCGTTGCTAGGTGGACGTATGTCGCTTTTTTCCGCAAAAAGCAAAAATAATATTCAATTTATTTCTCGTCAATTCAATCTGTCAAAAAAATATCAGGTATAATGCAGCCAGATCATGTAGCCTGGTGGCTTTAATTGGAACTAACGAAATCACAAGTAATATTGCCAAAGTCTGTATTATTTTTATTTTTGGCACTACCGCTGTCACTGGCATCTATATTTTTGTTGTATTATAAACGACTCACGTCGTTTAGTTTACTTACTAAGTCCATAACTAAAAATTATTTGAACCTCTTTGAAAATACAACAAATGATATCTCAATTTGAATTAAACAATATTTAAAATATAGGTAAGGTCGAATACTATTTTAACCTTCTTCGTTCATGTGAAAACAATAGAAGCAAAAAACACAGAACATGGAATGGTCGTACCAACCACGCTGGCAGTGTCTCGAAATGACAGAACTAATAAAATTCTTCGTATCCATTTGTTTCAATCTTTGTTTCTTTCTAACATACGGCACCTAGAACTGACCAAAAAATTTCAAATTCGTGAGAAATGATAATCTATTTCTCACGAATTTCACATTTTTCGTCGTTTCAACCAAAAATCGTCCACATGTGGACATAAAGCACACCAAGAATCATCACATTGATCAGTCCTGTATTTCTCGCAATTAACTATCCCAATTGCAATAACGGGCTACAATAATAGTTAGTTAGTCTATTAATATTGTTAAGCTAATTATTAATTGATCTTATCATTTCGCCAAATCGGCACTGACAATTCTTATTTATTAACAAAAAATCCGCCGATCACCCTGGAGAGTAAACTCAAAGACTTACACTTGGGGATTGCCAGAGATTTACGCAGCATTCTGGATGTAAAAAGAACAGACCGAATACGGAACACGCTGTGTTCCCAAACGGGCATAATAGACGTGGGTAAAAAGGCTGTTCGGCTCAAATGGGACAATGCCATTACGGCTCACGTTAGTAGCATGCAAATTGAGCGCTGGGCAAGCCTCCACAATCTTGAAGATGGAACGCACCGTTGAGGCCGGTCCAGAAATAGGTGCCGAGATGATTTGGACGCGTACCGTGAGGGCTGGTTCTAGACGGTGCGGGAAAAGAATGTCTGGAATGACTTAGGTGTACTCTTATGAATTTAATTGGGGATGGATGAAGAGGGAGGAGACGGCCAAAGAAAAGATAGATGGACTGTGTGAGGAGTGATATTAAAGAAAAGGGAGTCTATTATAGCGTGGTGCGGGACAGAACGATATGGAAGAAGAAAACGTGTTGCGCCGACCCCAAGTAACATGGGACAAGGGCAGGTTGATGCAGATGATGATGATGATTTCAGACTTTTACCGGTAAGACTTGGTAAATCTGTTTTACCGATAAATAATAAGTTTGATTATAGTTTTTTTTTTAAACTGAAACAACAGTTCGGATTATACAGTAACATATACGTGGTTGTGAGGCATACACTGTTTTTAGTATTTATGTTTTCCTTTTTAAGGTTCCCTAGCCAAAAGGCAAAAAACGGAACCCTTATGGATTCTTCATGTCTGTCTGTCTGTCTGTCCATCCGTATGTCACAGCCACTTTTTTCCTAAACTATAAGAACTATGCTGTTGAAACTTGGTAAGTAGGTGTAATAATAATAATTCTGTGAACCGCATTAAGATTTTCAAACAAAAATAGAAAAAAACTGAAACTCATTTTTTTTTTCATCCTACCTGTACATGGGGGTATCTATGGATAGGTCTTCAAAAAATATATTAAGGTTTCTAATATATTTTTTTCTAAACTGAATAGTTTGCGTGAGAGACACTTCCAAAGTGGTAAAATGTGTACCCCCCTGAAACTTCTAAAATAAGATAATGATAAAACTAAAAAAAATATATGATGTACATTACCATGTAAACTTCCACCGAAAATTGATTTGAACGAGATCAAGTAAGCAGTTTTTTTTAAATACGTCATAAATCGTAAACCACAATTTAACAAGTACGGAACCCTTCGTGCGCGAGTCCGACTCGCACTTAGCCGGTTTTTTTATGGCATTCGTTGTGCCTGGCGCATATAAACATTTTTTTTCTTTCTATATTATCTTTAAACAGTAGGTGTTTAAAGATAATATAGAAAGAAAGAACTGTACCAATACTTATAGCAAATAAATGATTGATTGATTGATATATAACAAACAATAGCAACAAATAGTTTCAGCCGTTCTCTAGTGAGACGCTTACAATCACATACAGCATTTTTAGGGTTCCGTCTATCTCCCTGTCTGTCTGTCCGTCTGTCACGAGGCTGTATCTCATGAACCGTGATAGCAAGGGAATTATTTTTTTTACAGATGGTGTATTTCTGTTGCCGCTATAACAACAAATACTAAAAACAGAACAAAATCAATATTTAAGTGGGGCTCCCATACAACATACGTGTTCTTTTCCGTTTTTTTGCGATAATGGTGCGGAACCTTTGTGCGCGAGTGCAACTCGCACTTGGCCGGTTTTTTGTATTTATATAGATAGGTAAAGTTTACATGACCGTGTTTTTTGCGCCCTGTCTATTTGTTTTTTAACTCTAATATACAGAAAAGCGGCACCACGTGACCTCACCACAGAGGGCTGATGTATATCAAAACCCAGTACGTGCTTTGTAATTATTATATTCCAGGAGAGCGGAAAGTCATCTTGTATTAGTAACTAAATGATATATTAAGATTTCAAGAGAATACTAAACAAGGAATAGGAACCTACTAATTGTACAAATGATATTAATAGCGTCATACATTATATTGCATATTTTAAACATGCCTAAAAAAGACAATTCCAAACCTAGTAAATTTTGGATATTTGCTAATTTAAGGTGTCTTAACAATTTAATGTGACTTTCCTATTGTAAATAATGATAAAATTGATTACTGAAAGCACCAAATCTCAATTCAAATTTAAAGTTTCCAGTTTAATATTGCACAGTCCATTTCAGTATAGTAAAAATCATTAAAATAATATAAATAAAATTATCTAGCTATTAAACCAATATAAAAAAATGTAACATACTGTGTTCTTATATGTGGCAGTCGCATAGAAGCAGACATAATTATAATATTTATTCAATTTGCACGGCAAAGACTCGTATGACACTAGCCAGATTACCTATTTTAGTGATCTTTATTTTCGTAGCAATAAGGTTGCATTCATAGGCAAAATAACAGTGAACGATCTGATGTCAGATGCTAGCCAGTTTGAAATAAGAACTTGCGCGGTTATATTTTTGTAAAAAAAACCTTCGGAAGAGTCCGTTTATGATATGGGCCTCTGTGGTCGGCCTTGTGTATTTAATTTTCAAATACTTTTCGCTCCAATTTAAGTTTTCCCTAAACTATCGATGACAGTGGGCGTGGCTTAGAACCTCAGATGTCGATTGTCAACTGTTTGTCCTCAGCCCCTTAAATATACTAAAGGAAATTTATAAAAGGGGTAAAGCCAAAGTCAAACTAGAGAGGCAAGGAAGACCTTTCGAAGTGCAACGTGGAGTCAGGCAAGGCGACCCGATATCCCCAAACCTATTTACTGCTCTCCTCGAAACCATTTTCCGAAATTTAGGCTGGGACTCGGTAGGGATCAACATTAATGGCGAAATACTGAACGATTTACGCTAACTTTTCTATTTCTTTTAATGTTAAGTTTAGCTAAAAGTGAATTTGACCATGAAACTATGTGTAAAGATAATTATAGTGATCTATACAATTACCAAATCAATGTGTTAAAATATTGTTCTGTTAAGTTGTGCATAGAGAAATGCTGCGGTACAGGTGAAATTATTGGTTTAAAAAACAAATGTGTGAACGCGATTTTTTTTTCAAGTATCATCCTAGTGTTTCATATCTTGCTCCACAAGTCAATTATGCCAGCAATATTTTATCTTCTGGAGACGGAAATAACCAATCAAAAAATTTTGTTTTCGTACAAAATAATAGAGATGCCTTCAATTGCCAATTGATTTACCTCGGAGCTCTAAACGTTGAATATAACATTTTAGAGGTACAAAGGTTTTTTTATTTTAATTTCTTGCTTCAATAGCACAATTGGCCCCTCATACTGGGTGGCAGATCTCCCCTCTATGAGAGGGAATGGGCCGTAATTTACCACGCGAGTCCAGTGCGGGTTGGTGGATGTCACGACTCATGAAGTTTAATTTCTAAGAAATGCTGGTTTTGGATCCCGTATTTGATTAGTTTTTTAACATGAGCAATTAGTTGTACGTCATTGAAACCACCACCTCTCCAATATTTTCCTACAAGTAGGTACCTATTGTTTATTTCGATAAACTATTTGTTCAATAACTGTTTCACCAGCACGCTGTTGTGAACAGCGAGTCTCTGTATACTGTTATGTTCAGCTATTCGCTGTTCACAACAATGTTCTGGTGGGTCTACACTTATGTATGGCAGTGAAGGTTGGGTATGGCAAAAAATACATGAAAGTATTAATGCAGTAAGACAAGACAACGTTGTGGTTTAAAAGAAGATATAGTGACAAATTGAATTCAAAAGGGTATGCTAAGATGGTTTGAGCATGTTGAGAGTATGAATGAAAAGCGGTTAACAAAAGGAATTGGTAAGGTTAGGTAATACAACAACCATACATTTCTCAATGCAAAAATTGCAAGGACTGGCCAAGACTTGGTATGAGAGCCTAGATTCAATTTTATTATCTTGGGCTCAGTGGCAAGAGAAATTGTCTCTAGCTTTTCCATTTGAGCAAAATTATGGCCAGTCCTTGGAAGATATGCTCAGGCGTAAAAGTAAATATCATGAACCTATTGAAATATACTATTACGAAAAGTTGGCTTTACTCAACAAATGCGATATAGTTGGCAAGCGTGCTGTCGATTGTATAATTCATGGTCTTAGTAACAGAACAATGAAATCAAGTGCTTTAACGTTAAGATGCTCACAACTTGATCAATTGTTACAATTCTTGATGATCAACAAGGAATTGACAAATTCCTTCGATCGTTCTAATACCAATGTTAAAGGTAGGTTAGGAGGCGGAACTGTTACAACGGATAAATTTAATAATACGGGAAACGTCAAACGACTACGTAGCATTTTGTTTTAACAGTAAGAACGAGGTCACATATACCGGAAATGTCCCAAGCCGCTGATTCGATGTAATCAATGTCACAGGGAAGGCCACAAAGTCGATAAATGTCCCACAAATATGGAGGACTTATTTTCTGGGTACTATCAAGTGCCCATATCAGAGCAGTCAAAGCCGCTGACGTCTTTTGTCATTCCGGATGGACAGTTCGAGTTTAATCGAATGCCGTTTGGATTGGCAAATGCGCCAGCGGTGTTTGAACGTATGATTAATAGAGTCTTGGGGTCAGCTAGGTATAGCCAAGCCACAGCTTATATAGATGACATTTTAATATTTGGGTGAAGCGTAGATGAGTGTTTAGAGAGGCTAGAGCATGTCTTGAAACTACTAAAACAGACAAATCTAACTTTAAACCTATCCAAGTGTGAATTTTTAAAAGATGAAATTGATTATTTGGGGCATGAAATAGTGCTTTAGGTGTTAGGCCATGTGACAAACAAATCCAGAGTGTTTTAGACTTTCCTCGCCCTATAAATTTTCACACTGTTCGTCAATTTCTTGGGCTTGTAGGATATTTCCGCAAATTTATTATGAATTTTGCACAAATTGCGAAGCCCTTAAATAGATTGTTAAAAAAGGATACTGCTTGGATTTGGTCAGATGAACAAGAAAACGCATTTAAAATGCTCAAGGAAAAGTTATTCCAACGTCCGGTTTTGGCAATTTATGACCCAAGTAGGGAAACAGAATTGCAAACGGACTCCAGTAAATATGGCGTCGGTGGAATTTTGCTTCAACGTTTGAGGGGAAGTAGTGATCGTTTTAGACCCGTGGCATTCTACAGCCGACAAACTTCTCCAGAGGAAAAAAACTTTCACGCCTATGGACTGGAAACGTTGGCTGTAGTTTGTTCTCTACGGAAATTTAGAGTTTATTTGTTAGGACAGGATTTTAAAATAGTCACTGATTGCAGTGCTCTAATGGTCCACATTTATTAAAGGCGACATAATTCCGCGGATAGCGCGTTGGTATCTTTTAATACAAGAATTTCAGTGCACAATAGAATACAGGCCGGGGAATAGAATGGCACATGTAGATGCTTTGTCACGTAACCCGATCATTAATGACGAAACAAATTTGGACACAATATTAGATGTTACTGACCAGTATCCAAGAGTAATGATTATTACCGGTGATGATTGGCTCCTCACATTACAGTTAGGTGATAGCAAACTAGGCCGTATCAGAGATATTTTAATTTCAAGTTTAGATATAGAAGGGCTTAAGCAAATTAGGGATAATTAATAAAGGACAACAAACTATATAAATGCATTGATAGTGATAAAACAAACTTACGTTGGGTTGTGGCAAGGAGCGCAAGATGGCAATTGTGTCGTATGAATCACGACGACATTTGACATTTTGGCGTGGAAAAGACTCTCGAACGACTGCAAGGAATGCATACTGGTTTCCTAAAATGTCAAAATTTGTAAAAAAAAAATGTTGAAGCTTGTATTCAATGCGCCTACTCGAAAATGACTTTATGTAATGAGGGTCATTTGCATCCAATTCCTAAGGTCGAGGTTCCTTTCCACACCGTACACTTTGACCAACTCGGGCCCTTCGTGCGTTCAAAAAGAGGGCATTTGTACATTTTAGTGATGGTAGATGCGTTTACCAAATTTATTTTTCATAAGGCCTGTGAGAAATACAAAGTCCCTGCTTGCAATAAGAGTTCTAGACAAAATTTTCAATACCTTTCAGTACCCGATAGAATGATTAGCGATCGTGGCTCTTGTTTTACTTCCCATGCGTTTAGGAGATTTTGTTTGGATAGAGGGACGAAGCATGTATTGAATGCGGTTGCTAGCCCACGCTCGAATGGACAAGTTGAGCGATATAACCGCACAATTCTTGCTTCTTTGACCGCTATAAATCTCAATGATAATGAAAAAGATTGGAATGATAAAGTCGGTAAAATTCAGTGGGGCACTAATAACACAGTTAATAAAATAACGGGCAGAATGGCTGCTGAAGTCATGTTTGGTAATTGCATGAGTTGCGAGTTAGACCCGAGACTAAACGTATTTCGGCAAGAAACGCGAGAAAATAATAACTTAAATAATATAAGAGAGGAATTTAAAGATAAAATAGACGAAGAGCAAGAAAAACAAAAGGAACGATATGATAAAAGCAGACGCCCTGCCCGTATCTATTCTGAATGGGAATTAGTTAAAATAATCAATACGAATTTTAAAAATGACGGTAAAAGTAAGAAGCTTCTTCCTCAATATACAGGACCGTATCGCGTCGTATCGGTACTAGGAAATAATAGATACAGAATTGTAGCAATTCCAAGGTTGAGCAATAGTAGACATAAACGTAAAACGACCGTCGCTGCCGACCGCTTGCAGCCCTGGGTACACGTGGCTGCATTGAATTTGAATGACAATGATTCAGATAGTGAAAATCAAGATATTGGCAGTAATTAGATTTATTATTTATAGTTGGATAAAATATATCAGTGTTAAGAAGTTATTAGTTTACATTTTTAGATTTGCTATTTAGTTGAATGAAATATAATATTAATACGAAGAAAGTTAAGCGTTAGTTACAATTTTAAGTTTAGGTTAATTGCGTTACTTCAAAATAGAACTATTTATTTTTAATTTAGGTATACGGTTAATAAGATGTAATTGGTAGTTTAGCAACCATGTGATTGGTTTACAGTTTAGCAACCATGTGATTGGTTTTCCAGTTTAGTAACCAAGTATTTGGTTTGCCAGTTTAGCAACCATGTGCTTGGTTTGCCAGTTTAGCAACCATGTGATTGGTTTGCCAGTTTAGCAACCATGTGATTGGTTTGCCAGTTTAGCAACCATGTGATTGGTTTGCCAGTTTAGCAACCATGTGATTGGTTTGCCAGTTTAGCACCCATGTGATTGGTTTGCCAGTTTAGCAACCATGTGATTGGTTTGCCAGTTTAGCAATCATGTGATTGGTTTGCCAGTTTAGCAACCATGTGATTGGTTTGCCAGTATGCGACTAAGTGATAGACTCGCCAAATTATGTAAAATGTTAATTACTGTGTGTTAGACAGTGTGCTAGTGGAATAATGAGATTAATTTGTTAAAAGATAAATGATAAGCTATTGAATTAAATAGTGTAAAATGATATTACCTCAATTACTAGTTCGATCATATTAGATGCAATAATTATGTTGAAATAAGTATAAAATAGATAATAATTATTTTTAATGTTTTCCTGTTTCACATTACGTACATTTTTTTTCTCTTGCTAATTGTGTAAGGGGAGATACGGGAGAGTGACGATAACATCTAGTCAGCCCCAGTCAACCTCACCTGCACGCTCTGGAAGTTTGTACATACAAACAACCAGGGACGACAGCATTCAGCTGTTGTCGTGCTCCCTGCTAGACAACTAACGAGGCAATGGCGACCGAGCTGTGGCGGTATAACCACTCACCTACTTGGGTTACCAGACAGAAGAGGTTTCAGCAGCCTTGGGGCCCAAATAGCCTCAAAAACGACTGATGCAGAAGGCAAGGGGAAACCACTGCATTATATTCCCAAGACAGTCACCATGAAAGTAGTATTAAATAGAGAACGATCGCCATGCGAGCCGCTTAGCAACCGGCGCCGTGTTGCGTCCGGGGCGCACGGTGTGAAGTTGGTTACCGGCCATGGAGTAGTAGGAGACCAGGCTCTCCATGGAAATCCAACTACTGGAATCTCCATCAAGCTGCGACAAAGCCAGACGATAGGGACCTGGAATGTACGCGGCCTACTAAGACCTGGCAAACTCACCATCCTGGAAAGAGAAGTTGAAAGATGCGGCATAAACATCTGTGGACTCAGCGAGACGCACTGGCAAAACAACGGTCATTTCGTAATTGACGACCACGTCGTTTATTTCTCCGGCCACGAAAAAAACAGCCAGAACGGTGTAGCCTTTTTAATTCCCGTCCAGCGGAGGAATAGTGTGATAGGTTACGAGCCAGTAAGCGACCGTATAATCAGCATAAAGCTGAAAGCGTCGCCAGTGAATCGGAACCTGATACAGATATATGCCCCTACGAGCACTGCCAGTGACGAGGTAATAGAAAGATTTTACTCCGAACTGGAAACCACCATAGCTAAAATCCCCAACAGAGAACTTCTTGTGATTCTGGGTGGTTTCAACGCAAAAATTGGAGCAAATGCTCAGAAGCTTGGCAAGTGCGTCGGAAGTTTTGGACTCGGTATTCGGAACGACAGAGGTGACAGGCTCATACAATTTGCGTCCGAAAATGATCTAGTTATTACAAACAGCTTCTACCAACACCACCCTCGAAGGCTATACACTTGGACATCACCCGATGGAAAATACCGCAACCAGATAGACTATATTCTGGTTCGATCGCGGTGGAGGTCATCTGTCACGAATGCCCATACATTACCTGGCGCTGACTGCGGATCAGATCACCAACTTCTGATCTCTAAGTTCAAACTCAAATTAACGGCTGCCAGAGCCCTCGAATATCAGAGAAGAAGGCTAGACGTGACAGATATTCCGAAATTCATGTCTCTAGTGGAACACAACTGGGCTAAATGGACGAACACGGATTTTGAGAGCGAATCACTGGAAGAACTTTGGAACAGAGCAAAGTCCCTTATAGAGCTGGCGGTTTCAGGATCAACTGTGACACACAAACAGCAACACTGGATGACGGATGAAACATTTGCGCTTGTTGAGGAGCGTCGAAAAATGAAGGCAGCCGGTGCAAGTGTTCAAGCCTGTAATGAAAAGTCTGCCCAGATCCAAAGGAAATGCAGACAGGATCACAACGCCTACCTGCGCCATATATGTGAGGAAATTGAAGCTCATGCAGGTAGATACGAGTCGAGAGACCTGCATCACAAAATCCGGCTTATAACTAAAGCGCTCCCATCTAAAACTTGGGCCATTGAAGACGGTAATGGTCAAGTGGTCAGCGAACTGGAGCAGATATCTGAGGCTTGGAGAAGTTACTGTAGGTCACTATTTGAGGATACGCAATCGGAAGCCTTTACACCTACAGAACCTGAGAGTGATACACTGGAGCCTACGAGAACTGGAACGGAAAAAGATAGACGCTCTAGAAATGTGGTGTTGGAGAAGAATGCTTGGCATTTCTTGGACAGAATTCAGCACTAACGTCTCCATACTCCAAGAACTCGGCATCAAGCAGCGTCTATCAGCAATAGTACAGTCTCGCATACTGAAATTCTTTGGTCATGTCTCAAGGCGGAATAACGACTCTATTGAGCGCCTGGTGGTGCAGGGCAGAGTGAACGGTAACAGGCCACGCGGGAGGTCACCGATGAGGTGGACCGACCAAATTAAATCTGCGATAGGCGGTCCGGTAAATTAATGCGCTAAACTTTCATCTAACCGAGCCAAATGGAGGGAGATCGTGAGGCGAGTGACAAGAACACCAGCGATCGGACAAAATTCATCGTGACCACGACCGCTCTTTCAAGAGCGAAACGAATAAGAAGAAGAATTGTGTAAAACGGATCGATTGCCCGAGTGTTAGGTTCCTCCTGATTTATGTGTATGAGGACAAACACAAGGTCTGGATGGACGAGTGTTAGGTTAATTTATCTGTAGTTTAAAATCGACTAAACTGTCATATCGATTATTATTTTATGTGGCAACTCCAAGCGGTGACGGTTGACAGAAAAAAAAGAGAATAGGAGGTAGGCACGTTCCGACAATCGATTCGTTCACTTGGTTTTAGGGGGACGGACTAACGGAGGTTAGCCGGCTGACTTAGGATAATTATAGTGGCTGTTGGATTATTTTATAGTTGATGATTGTAGTAGATTACTGAAGAGGAGTAATTAAATAATATTGTCATCTACCCAAGGAGTTTTATAACACAATATACCTAATATATCTTATACCCGGGACATACTTAGCATTAAAGAGTTCCAGTGGCCATCTGTGGTCTTCTTCATCAGTTCCATTTTACCAAATAAACCTTTCTGAGTGTAAATTATTCCATTGTTGATACAAATATCGCTATATATATAGTATGCCTATAATATAGTTACCTCGATTTATCTAGGATGCCATCATTAGATCCTGGTTTTCTTATCATGATAACACTTTTGGGATTTCTCCTTATCAACAAAAAAAGAATCATCAAAAGGCCCCTAGACTTTACTTGCTGAATAATAAAATGTGTGGGTTATAGTAAGTACATCGAAATTTTGCATTTTGTATGATATAAACATAACCGATATATTAAGTATATAGCCCAAGTGACTGACAGCCAGAAGCCGGTGTGTAGGTTATATTGTCAAATTATGTGCAGTGTCCGCAAGTTAGTGGTAACCATCAGCTGGCCCAGCGTGGTACGGGGTTTCAATAGAATTTGAGACTAGCTTAGGTATAGCTTTTTTCATGCTTTATAGTACTGTGACTTATAGAAAACCTCCTTGCCTATTATAAAACTAGCAACAGATAACTATTAAGTTTTAGAAGTTGAGTGAAATCAGAACATTAGGAAAATAACCTAAGATTGTTTTGTTTATGTGTCACTTCTGTAAAAGCCGCCTTAGGGCAGGCACTTTGGGCACGCCACAATTGCGGCGATAAGGCCCCTCTTTGAGGAGTGGCTTGAGAGGCACCACGGCGTCCTCACCTTCCGCCTGACGCAGATCCTCACCGGACATGGCTGTTTCGGGAGTTTCCTGTTCCGGATAAGGCGGGAGGAAACGCCCGGGTGTCACCATTGTGTGGATCGCCCGGAGGACACGGTGGAGCATACGTTGGAGGTCTGCCCCGCTTGGGCGGAGCACCGCCGTGTCCTCGTGGAGGCGATCAGCGGTGGCGACCTCTCACGTCCAGCCCTGGTTCAGGCCATGGTACGGTGCGAGAGGGCATGGGAAGCTGTCACCTCCTTCTGCGAAGCAGTAATGCTCGCAAAGGAGGAGGTGGAACGCGTGAGGGAGACGCAACGGAGACCCCCACGCCCCTAGCCACCGCAGGAGACGCCCTGGGCGTCGGGAGTCGCAAGCCGATTCCCGGCCACCGTAGGCGCGGGCTTGCGGACGGCGAGTAATGGGTAGCTCGCCGTCCGATAAGGACCAGGCCTGAGTCGACGGCGCGTAGTGTTCCACGCGCGCCTCAAAGAGATGTCAGCAAAACTGACGGGACTAGGGCCGATGTCTGTCTGGGTCGCGGATAAATTTGTAAGAGAGTTACCGCGACCCTGGCAAAAGCAACTGAAGGAATACGGGTGGGTTTTAGTCAGTAAAAGTCTGTCACGCCCTCCTGCTTCACCCAGAGCGGGAGAAGTCATTGGCTGATTACCCACAAAAAAAAAAAAAAAATGGCACGTTGTTGAATAAATATAACATTTGAAAGTAATTTTTGCTTATCATTTGAGCTCTCTGAGCTATTCCCTCATAGTACCTTGCTTTCGTGTGTGTGTTAGACAACTAGTTATCCATTTTTGATGCATTTTCTTGACATCTGATTAAGCCGCAACTTGCGTAATGAGAGTTACCGCTTTGGAATTTGTCCCTAGGGGCGCTGGTGTAGAGTGAGGTTTTCAAAATGTAAATTTCATAGTTTTTGGCTTTTAGCGCAAGTTTATTTACTACTTTTTTGTTGTTGTGAATATTTTCCAAATAATGGCAGATTAAGATAGGTACAAGATTCACCAACCACTGCTTTAACGGACTTTTATATTTTGGAAATTTTTATCCTGCTTTTTTAGAAAAAAAAGGACTGCGCGAAACTGCAGCATACTCGATTTTATATTTAATCGTACTTCTACAGAAATTATTTTAATTCAAACTTTGCTTCCGTGCGCGTAATAACAACGTTTAACATTTATATTTAAGGACTATACTAATTAAATAAAAAAGCTATACTCGTCAGTGGCCGGAACGGAAGCCCTCATTATGTTATTTTGAAAACATTTAAATAATATAGTAGTATGGAGCTGGTCTCATGATGCAGCCGGAAGGTGACCATAGTAACTCCTCAGCCAGACGAAATAGCATCATGGTTAGGGCTCATTGGATGTTTATGGACAAGTTACAATTATCAGATCGAGTACCCTTCAGTACAAAAAGCTTGTATTAAAATATTTTTACTTAATACTTATTATTACCACTAACTTGCGGCATACCTACCTCAGGTCAGATACAGAAAACAGTTTGGTTATAATTAATAATTTCATAAGATGTGCATTTGTGCAAGGTCAATTTGTAATTGTTTCTGAATAACTATTGGTACAATTTTTTCACTTAAAGATTACTGTTTCCTAAGTAAAACAATTGTATATGTTCTTGTTATTCATTTTAGATTCGTCACATACGCAAAGCTGACTGTGACGATGGGATTGTTAAGGATCTTGGAGCTCCTTCCTTCTGCAAAAGAATTATGGATGTACATCTTGATTAATTTGTTTAACCTTCTCACCGGGGTCATCTTATTCTATTTATCCGTGTGCGACAAAAAAGTATTGCAGAAGTTGTGTAAAAAGTGAGTTGTTTTAAATCTTCGTGATAATGTTCAATTATGTTATTCCTATAATTCGCTAGATTGTACACGTAGACGTTATGTTTGCACCCACCTTGTTGATTATTTGACGTACAGCTACATATAGTTGACCACACTTCACGTGCTTGCACTTAGACCTTAACAATTAAAAGCTGGAGGTGTCAGCCTATTACATATAGTTGGGATATAGAAAGCTCGATGGCATAACTGTTCTACACATAATTTTTGACAACGTAGCAAACCGTTTGGCTCCGAGGTTAAGTACTTCGGTCTGCACGTCGACTCTTGCCTTGACTGGCGAAGACAGGTAACAAGTGTCAGTCAAAAAGTCACTGGAACGTTACATTCGCTGTATCGATTGAAAAATGTTCTCCCAGCTCACATTGAGGGTATACAGGGTGTTTGGAAGGGAGCTGTACATACGCCTAGGGTAGAAACTAGGGATAGTCTGCTACCTACCCCCGCCCATTATATTGACAACTGCTTTCCTAATTCTTGGATTGGTCGGGGTGGGCCAATTCCCTGGCCCGCAAGGTCGCCTGACCTTACCCCACTCGACTTCTACGTCTGGGGAAGGGCGAAAGAGTTGGTGTACGCAGAAGAAGTACCAACAAGGGAGGTTCTAATTAACAGGATCCACGCCGCATTCGATACAATGCGCGAGGAACTGCTGCTTAGAACGGTGACCGTGGAGATGAGGAAGAGGTGCCGAGCATGTTTACAGGTCAATGGTCATCAATTTGAACAAAATTTGTAATTAATTAAAATTAGTAATTAATTAAAATTTGTAATTTAATGACATTAGTCATTACCAAATTTTTTGTTTCATTTGCCATCCTTTTACGATCGAACACATTTAATTTTCATTAGTTGAAATTTTTGCTTGAAGTGCCCTAGTTGCGGAAATTAATTAATAACTTTAAAACTAAAAGTGATAATTACCCTTTTAGCATATCGTTAGAAAGGGCATGGACTGAGGATGTTTTAAAAAAATCAGAAGAACTCCAACCCTGTTAGTTTTTTTTTAAACCCCATAGAAAGTTGCCCTTAAAATTATTTCTTTACCTTACTACGGTACTTCAGGCCCCATAACTTTTCTTCTCCACAATTTTCTGGTGTAAAATAATTTTTTGCAGGACCCTAAGACTCTAACGATTAAAACAAGACCATTAGCCGACCGGTCCCATGGATAGATTTTGAGCTACAGGTAGTTTTAGTCAAAAAATCATAAAAAAGTCAAATAAAAAATAATAATAAATTAAAAAAAAACCTTGAGGCCAAGGTCAATATAATGGGCGGGGGTAGGTAGCAGACTATCCCTAGTTTCTACCCTAGGCGTATGTACAGCTCCCTTCCAAACACCCTGTATTTGTACAGTCCCTTATCTTTTCATAATTAACTATCATATGGTGATGTGTGTTGCTATGACCTGAATGCAGATCTACTCAATAAACTTGACAGCTTTCTAAAATAATATCTTCTTCCCATTCGCTGACAAATGGATAACCATTAGAACGCTGAGGGCCTTCACTACCCCGGTTTCATTTATTTATTTTAGTACATGGAGGACTCACAGCTAATAAATACAGAAAAAAAAGAGAACCATAGTCAACAGAAAGCCAATTGATAAACCCACTTCTCCTTCTTATCTGACTTCTCATGCTCCATTCCTTTGCTCTGCCCACAATAATAATCTTTGCTCCACCAATAGTCGTCTTCTACAATGTCCCTTTTACCGCTCTGGATTTATCCACTCCTCCTTCCTTGTCCTTTTGGAATAACTCCCTTTTGGAATACGCTCCCTCAGAACGTTAGGAAAACAAACAGCTGTTGGTTCTCTATTATATTAAAGGAACGTGCGCACATTCGCTAATAGTTAGCGAAGTTGATTTCTTGTATTCGTTTTAACATTGTTTATTTGTATGTATGTTTTTAACAATACTTACAAATACACAATTCTTATTATTCCTGTACTTTTTCTGTGGACGCCATATCAAAACAATATACTTACCCTATGTCACTACCCCATGTCCTAATACAACGCGATCATCGCGCGTTCGCGCGACCGTCACAATCAATTATATGGCAAACACGAACGCGTGGTCACGCCGACAGAGGGCGCTTATCGATTTCGCCATACAAATAAGTGGGTAGTCAAAACACAAACATCAAAATTTTTATCACTTCATTTAAAAATATTAATTAAATTTATAATAGTCAAGAATTTATATATTAATGATAAATATTAAGAGTTAATCATCACTACCTGCCAGTACAGTTTTATCAGCTCCTAAACACAACATTAATTTTTACAAGCACACCATGGAAGCTATCAACCGCACTATCATGGATATGAGCAACCTGTTCAGTCTCAGAATGTCTGAATTTAAAAAGGAGTTGCTAAAGTCTCCGTGCACCACATCAATAACCACCTCAGGATTGGCAGCTGAGTTTTCATCATTCCGGACGTTTATTGTTCAGGCGCTTGGTTCTCTCCAGCAGCAAGCCGCCATGCTAGCACAGAGCCTGGACAACATGGAGATGCGTGGTCGACGTAAAATCCTGTTGTTGCATGGAGTGTCAGAGCACCAAGACGAGGAGATTGCACAAGTGGTGGCTCAAGTTGTCACACAACGTCTGAAGCTTGAATTGGCTGTTTCTGGCATCAAGAGGTGTCACAGGATGGGGCGCAGCGCATCTAACAAACCAAGACCAATCCTCTTCAAACTTCATGATGTGGCTCTCCGGGATAAAGTCTGGTTTAGTAAAACCAAGCTAAAGGGGTCTGGTATAACTATGTCGGAGTTTCCCACGAAAACCCGGCATAACGTCTTCATGGCAGCACGGAGCAAATTTGGCGTGACCCATTGTTGGACCACAGAAGGCACTGTGTTCGTGCTTGACGCCAAGGGATCACGACACCGAGTGACTTCCACTGCCGACCTCAACAACATCGCGCAGCAATCGGAACAGGTCTCTGGACAGCCGGAGCCGGGCGTTGCTCAACCAGTCGCAATCGAAAAGGCCACCACAACAAAAACTAAGCGTACTGTGGCCAGAAAGTGAAGTTCGTAGTCATTTTTCCTTTTTGTGGTCCAGGTATTTGTTTGTGCATTGTGTTTGTCAGTAGGTAGGTACCACCAATACATGTCGTGATCGACATAAATATATTTATCCATGTCTTGTTACATCATTTTTTTGTCTTCTTTCTTTTATAATAATACTGTCGTTGCCCCACACTAGAAATTTCTTCCTGTATCGTAGGTTTACACACATATAAACTCATATACTCAAACACTCAGATCCGGACTGTACGCCACGCATAACTATAGGCCATAACTAACTACTATACAACTGTACTATATAACTGTAGGCCAAATAAATATTTGTTGCGTGCGGGAATCGAACCAGCGATAGCTTGATAATATATGGCCTATAAATTGACCAGACCTATAGCTCATGCATACTGCGCTACCACGGGGAGATAGTGCAGTTATGTGGGACTCCAACCCACTAAAACTCCACGGTCTCCTCCTGTGCCGCTTATGGCGGGAACACGGGCACGCGTTAGCACTCACCGCGAACCCACCGCAGTTGTCCGATACCGGACCCTCCTCTCGGGATTACCGCCATCACCGGCGCACCTGAGCACACTGTATGCCGTGGCCACCCTAGGGACCAAACCAACACATGGACGCCAGACGACACCGTGTACGGCACCATTGGGCCCCTTGTGACGGGTCAAGGTCAATGGTCCCGCCACCTACCATTTTTCGGCTGCAGGGGATAGGGAGAGTGGCCAACGCCACTCCTCTCCCGCCGCGGACTCACAACCTTCAGCCGCGATATTCCACCTCAGTTTCGATGTCGCCCAGGTGGCACCGCAACCTACTTGTTGGCCGCTACTTCGTCAGCTTACTGGCAAAAGCCCTGACGAGCGGCCCCTCCTCGGGTTCCTCTTCTCTTCACCAAGGGTGACCAAGCCAAGGCTACTGAGCCCCCCGCCTTTACAATGCGGGAACCCACCGGTGGCAAGTTGATTAAACCTATAAAGAACATTTTGCAATTTATGTTTTCCTCTTTATACAAACTTGTGCCAAAATTTAAAAAAAAAACTCAAACTTAAAAAAAAAAAAAACTATGTACAGTTTTGACGTCTCTACAATTCTATTATATGTTTATAGATTGGCTGTTGCCTACGGTTTTGCAAACCATGTCCATGGCCTGTAATACGCCACAGGAAAAGTTCATTTTGCCGGAATAAAAAAAGCCCATTGCACCCAGTGACAGTGTAGGTTTCAATCAGTAAAATATTTTTTTGTAATCAGATAGTACTTCAAGACATGCAACTATTTTGCCTCATTCTACAGTTGAGATAAATTAGGTATGATTTTGATCGTAACTAAAAAGCTTCATTAATGTAGTCTAGTTTATCTAACATGATATTCCGGTTACACTAGAAACCGACCCAAACACGTTTGGGAAAAGGCTAGGCAGTTTTTTTTATCTTACATGATAAACCATTTATGTATAGGTAGATATATATCCAATACACATACATAGAGAAATAATCACGTATATTTGCCGTGGCGTGGGTGACTTCTTAGTTTCTGCATACTCTATATTGTACAGATAAATAAGAAAAGAAAAAACAATGATATGTTGACTGCATCCGTTTTACTGTATTTAAAAAAAAATAAAAAGCATGTTTAAGTCATCATAGCTGTACACATACGTATGAGTACATACATTATAATTTTTAAACGACGAAAAATAATTAAATCATGAATCAACTGTGCATGTTTTCTCTCTCTCTCACGATTGTCCTGGACATTTCTCTTCTGTTATCTCCTCATATCTGAATCAAAGAAATGCAAAATCTTAATACTACTAGATAAAGGCAGAAGAAAAATAAAAATACATACTATCACAGAAAAAAAATCTGTGCATAGAAAAGAACAACATGATAAAAAAATGCTTGATTATCAATAGCTTTAACTTGCTTGGTTTGTAAAACTTTGTTCTATTAATATGAATGAAAAATCAAAAGGAATTATTTATTCTAAGAAAAATGGCAACTACACAAATATTAATTAGTGATAATTTTCCACAAACTTTTTGAATTTAATCAAGCAACAAAATGTTCAAGCACGAAAATATGGAACCTTAGCTCAAAAGTAAACAATAAGGTAGAAATCAAATCAAGAAAATATACATACGTTTCGCAAGGAACACATTGGTCTTGAAATTTTGCGAAACCACTCGGACAGTACCCAACAAGCAAGGCGACTGCTCTCCTGGACCGTAGAACTCTTAAACTTTCTGGTTGCTCGGGTGTTGAACTGACAAACAGTAACCAAGGTATAATAAATTAATATATCCACTTTAAGTTAAGATTTCTGCATCTAAAATATTATAATATAATATTATAATATAATATTTTAACAGATATACAACTTTATCTCAATACAGACATATTGTTTCTCTATGACCGTTTTAACATCATAATCAGCCTATTAATGTTCTCAATGCTGGGACACAGGCCTCTTCTCTGTGAGAGTGGATAAGCAACACGCTGGTCCAATTCGGGTTGGCACGCGTTATAGTTGGTGCGCGTTTTAATATAAGATAGTAAATTCAAATTAGTTATTATTTCTTAAGGTTCCACACCCGAAGGGTCCAAACGGAACCCTTTTGCTGTCACTAACGTGTCTGTCTCTCTGTCCGTCGTCTGTTTTTCCGAATATTTTTTTAACTGCCTATTGAGCTATGACATTGAAAATTGGTGATAATGTTTATTATCACTATTAATATCTTATCGCAAGGATCACATTTCCCATCCAGTTTCCCATGATCTTGTGCACATGTACCATTCGCCAGAACCGCCTGCCTCTTGAACCGCGGACCGCATGTAGTGTCTGGTTGCCTGGCTGCTTACCTTAATGGTGAAACGTGCCTGCTACTCGACTGTTGTGAGTTGAATGCGATGCAGAGTTTTTTTTGGTGTACTTCTCGCAGTTAAATCAAAGTCATTGGCTACTGCTTTACAGGGTGACCCTGTGGAGACTAGACTAGAGCCTCCAGCCAGGGCAATGAAAGCTAATTCTAAGCGACCACGCTGAGGGCAACCTCCTATTATGGTGTACGAACATTGGCTCAGGGCGTCGCTGGGGTTACAGCAAAGGACTGGTTCATGGTTTTACGCAATTTTATATCGTTTTCTAGCATTTTATATGATTTGGGTCTTGTTTACCTAGTTGAGATTATCTTATTAACATTAAATAGTTAATTTTAATTAATTCTTGGGAGAACAGAAGACTAGACGTTTTTTTCACAAAAAAATTAACCTGTACAGTTAGGCAGGTTGTTATATAAAAGTTACTAATGTAGGTTACTAAAGGTAACAATAGTGGTTTTGGTTAATTTTTTATATAGTAACAAGGCTTTGCGGTTATAATGAAAGACATTGGAGTTATGAAATGTTATTTATATTACTTAATTATGTTTTGGATTATCCATGGTTTGCTTAAATCTAATTAGGTATTTAGAAGTCTTTACATAAGTTTCATATCACAGTTTGACCGACAAGCAGCGGGCAGCTACTTGAAAATGTAATATCTATTTGTTTCTTTGTACTTTCGTCTTCCTGGACAGTCCTGACCGGTTACTTCCTCGAATCTGAAAAAATTCAATGAACTGAATAAAGAAAACTTACACGTAAGATTATCGGAAAAGTATCGGGCAGAAACTTGGACATATAGTTAATACAGTTCTGAAAACGTGGTGATTTATGATGTCTTCTCTGTATAAGGCTTGTATCTTGTAGTGAAATAGTCACAGCTTAGTATTTCGAGATTGAATAGATAGAACATTTGAAAGGCGTACCAGGGAACGAAACCAACTCGCAGAGGCATTGCAAGACATGTAGGATGAAATGTGCCACCAACAGGCAATGTATGCACTAGTCACTACACAAGAGCAACCAAGAACAATCCCCGGCTGGTGCAGGAGTATTGTAGAATATGGATACAAAAACATATTGGGCTATAGGTTTGGGAAGTTTCGTGGATCGATTACCTAAAACTTTAGAAGGACTATTGGACCCTGCCTGACCACTGTTGATCTAGACGGGTATAAAATGGCAGGGGATGACTTGTACACTTAATTAATAGGCCCCCCATAAACAGTTGCTAGCAGTTTAGTGATGTACAGCTTAGTATTATTGTTAGTAAGGGTAAATTTTTTGTTCCACAATCGGCGATCCGCGGTAGTTTTTGTGGTTAAGCAATAATAAGTTACAAAGAACTGTGATTGACAAATACCAACATTGGCAAAAATGTATAGAAGTTGTAATAGAGAGTATACTTATGAGTTATGATAATGTATTTTGTATGTAAATGATCGCGCAATGTAATGAATACTGATTTAAACTTCTATATTTATCAAATTATCTGGTCATGATGCATATTGCTACGTAACGGTTGGGCAATTTGATAATTATGGTCAGTGAATTAGTCCAAGAGCGAGCGAAGTGAGCTCGGGACCTTAGGTCACCCCGACACGGATAGGTCAGTTTCGAAAGAGATAACGGGAGCTGAGTTCGTTTGGTTACTTTAAATCCTGCAGACAGAAATAGGAGCCCCGCATAGCGGGGCTCCGTCGACTTTATTACTTAAATAGTAATCGTACTTACCTATTCTATATTAAAACCAATGTCAACAATATATATAACAGTTTTAGCATTTAACTGATATTCAATTTTGAGCATTAGTTAATTTTAGTTTTAACAAAGGCATTTAGTAAAAAATAGTTCTAACTAGGGGAAAATCTGAAAACTGGTTTTAACTCCAACATATGTAACGAATTAAATAAATAAGCGACTTAATCAAATGATATCAAGATTTTCTACTTACAAATCGCAATCAACACATTCCATATTCAGTCTTGCATGATATTTCGGACAGTTGCCAGGCACGAGATTTCTCTTGAAGCGAAGAACTCTTGAAGTGTCTGGTTGTTCGTTTACTGAAGTTCCTGGTTTCTCGGCATTTGAGCTGTCAACCGGTTGCGCCCAACACATCGCGGCGAGTAACGCGACCATCACGAACATGATGAAGAGCTTCATGGTGACAAGTGCTTACTACTCTCGACTGTTGTGACTGGAATAAGATACAGGGATGCTTCAGTTCACATTTTATAGTATTAATTATCAAAACAAGGTAAATATTATTAACATGGCAGGAATCCCTATATGAGACATAAGATTTATGTAGTCTTCAAAATATGTTTGTAAATTACCTTTCCTGTTTGTGCAAACTGTGTCAATTTATTAATAGAATATGTTGGGTTTTATACACTCATGGGCAAGACCAAGTCTGCCCAAGACTAGTCTATTTCTAGACAGACTTTTACTTCTGTCGACCCTCATGCGAAATCATCCCTGCAATTGTCACATCCCGAACACCTACCCCTGAGCTGGCTGGTGAGTAAGGGAAATTACCTTACAATTTTATCCAGAGGAGTATGATGGTGCCATACAAGATTTGAACGAAGACCTTCGCAGAATTGCTGCCTGGTCAGAAGATAATTGCCTGTCGCTAAACCCAAACAAAACCAAATTCATGGTACTTGGCTCAAAACGACAGCTAGCAGCTAGCAGCTGCCCGCAACTTTCAAGATCGAATTAATGGGCAAACCAACTGACAGAGTCTATGAAGCGCGGAACCTAGGTCTTGTTATGGACAAGGACCTTCGTTTTGAAAAGCATGTCGCCGAGTCAGTGAGAAACTGTTTCTACCGCCTCAAAGTTTTATATAAAATGAGGCCGTACCTATCAGAAACACTTCGGGAACAACTGGTGGAAGGTCTGGTTTTGTCCAGGCTAAACTATGCAGACACGGTGTACGGCCCGCACCTACTGGCTCGTACAGACCAGCTCATTCAGAGGGTCCAAAATGCTTCTGCTCGGTTTTGCTATAACATTCCTCCCAGAAGTCACGTAACGCCATTCCTCAACAAACATTTTACCCTTAAAATGAAATCAAGACGCAAATTACACCTAGCCTGCCTGTTGTTTGGTGTCGTTAAGCTTCAAAAGCCAGACTACCTGTACAACAGGTTGGACTGGATCGCTGGTAGACGAGAATGTGGAAGAAGGCAATGTTCGCAACAACTATCATCGCAGCCCCACAGTACAGCAGCATTCAGAGGAAGTTTCCGTTACGCAGCATCCAAAGTATGGAATAATCTACCGCCGCCTATTAGAACAATAAACACAATAAGTACATTTAGAAGACGTTTACGGCAGTATTTAACAGACGCGCAACGGAAACTAGATTTGATAAACTTGAACCTTTCACTTATATGATGTCGATTCTGTTCTCAGTTGATAGTGCCCGGTTTTTCTTATGTGCGTGTGTGGGTGCGGTAGTATAAGTTGCATAAATTATAAAAGAGTTTATACATAGCTAAAATACGCGGGTGGTTATCGTTTCGTATAAACCGCTGCTTCACATAGCTGCCTCGTACCCTCGGCCGCGGGCTGGTGTGTCATCCATCCTTGACACCTGCTTTCGCTCGAGGTTGGGAGGCCTGTGGGTAAAAATGAATATGTTGCTTAATATTTTAAATTCTAAATGGTTAATATTATTGATGGATGACACACACTTGGCTTCTATCAGACACTTACCTTCTATCCTTCTGCCAACGTCCTTATTTCACTTTGTTTCGCCGCTTTGACAAAATTTTAAAAATGATGTACATATTGATCGCAATATTTCTTAAACTACCCGAATATAAAAACAACTTTTACTATTAAAAGTTACTTGCAATTCGTCTATTTTGCTCAGCTGCTCATAGCATAATGTTTCGCACCAAATTATTATACATACCTACACCTGTATAGTTTATAACACACTAACTTATATTTATTATTTACCTGTACATATTTAACACCGTAAAACTGATTCACATCCGTACACTTCAACGTAAGGTTCAGTTGAAAACCAGCGTCAGGCAACTCCCAGTTGTCTGGCATTTTGCTGAACTGGACCTTTTTGGCGCAGCCGCGGGGCACACAAATAAAACTTATTGTATTGTAACTTATTTGTACCTACATTGTGTGTATCTGTGTGTGCCAAATAAACTTGTTTTCTTTCTTTCTTTCATTCTAATTCATTGTGATTCTTATTGTTTGTTTTGACAGGCTGACGACTGAAATTTGGTTGTGCAGCGTTCACGTTCGGAAACACGCAAATAGTTAACGAGTCGCGGTGCATATTTAAAATCATTTTTTATTGACGAGCGATTTGGTAAAATTCAAGTTTTGTTTTGGGATTACGGGGAGGTTGTCCCGTTTCCCTTTGCGTGCCCCTCAGGGGATTACTCATATTTAAATTGAGAGCTTTGGTTTGGAACCTTCGAGAAAAATCAAATTATCTGGGGGAAACGAAGCGGCGGGGTGCGTTCAAAATTGTCTTCCATGCTGTTATTGATTAATAGTGATTTGATGTACTTTAGTTATAAATTAGGCTTTAGATATTTGGAAGGGTGAGATTTGGACCTATGCGGATCGTTTCCCGCCTACGCCAGCCGTGGATGAACGGAATCTGTGGGGCCTAAAATAACCGGCCGCTAGTGACCGCATGTGCGGTCGTGGATAAGCGGCCTAGAAGCTGCATGTAGCTGCCATGGTGTGATCCCTGGCGTGATTGTGTTCCCAAGCTGGGCTCATTTTCCCTCAAGGTAAGTCGCCTTGTTCAAGGAAATGACCCCATAATTTTAAGTGGTGAATTCTGTGCGCTGACTTGTCGGTTTCTTTCAGAACAACGTGGCGTGGGGTTGACATTTAGCCAACTCATCTTTTCGACGGGCTTCTCTTCCTCCGACAGGTACTTGTCCGACTTTCTAAAAGCTCTGTCGGTGGTATTTTGTTTCTTAGTCAGAGCCTATATATATATATTTTATTTAAAGCTGGCCAAGCCTTTGTGGGTGGCTGTGGACAGGCGCTGCCTTAGTCACGGTCCCTATACTGGGAAGGGTCCGGGATATAATATTCTTAGCCTGTGCCGATCTCTATGAAGTGTGAGTGGCAGGTGGCCTTTTAATTATGTTTGCCTATGTAAGGCCCGGTGTATAAGTTAATACTTACCGTGGTTTTAACGATTTTTAAGTTCTGTGTAACCATAAAACATGTGTATTTGTTTTAAGTTTCTTTTCTAAGATGCCTTTTTTCTATGACTTCAGGAGGTGCCTGGCTGGGGTTGACTGTCCGGCTAAACCGACGGTTCGGCTAAGACCGAGGTTTCGGCTAAGGCTGAGGCGGTCCGCTCGAGGCAAGGCGTCGCAGAGTGAAGTTGGCTGGCTACGCTGCGGCGTTCAGAGGGACAGTCCTACTGTTTTTGATTTTAATTCTTCCACCCTCAACATTAAAATGAATAATAAGATAATCAAGTTTGACCAGCCAACTGCAACCAGCGACCCTACTATAATCTACAATTTTTATTGTGACGTGTTTTGGGGATAACGCAAAATAAACTGTCATTCCAGTATTTGGCGTATTATTGTTCCCGAATCGATCCTACGTTACAAAAGATTGTAGCCACGAGTTTCTGGGAAAGCACGTGTAGTTTCGAGTACTTGTAGTTTTGAGAAACAATATACCACGGGTATTTAACGCGATGATTTCAATTCATTCATTCATTTCTTTTTTGTTTCTTAATTATGAAACGCGAAAGTTTTAAAGTTACTTGTAGTTTTATTTTTAATTTTTGCTACTTTTGGACTTGTTTTTGTGTAAAAATGTGTTGTCCTTGTGTTTGTTAACAGGTAGGTAATGTGATTGTCCCCGTTTAAATTAGTTGCCTTCAAAATGGATAGGAATTTACCGCCCGATCCTGATCCGCCTGACATCCCAGCCTTCTTACCCCTTTTTCCTTCCTCGCCGAATAGCGGTCGCAGTTCGCAGATGTAGTCTCCAGCGTTTCAGAAATGGAAACCTCACAAACATCACGTAAACGTCCTGGTTATGCTGAAATATCTACGCCGCCATCCAACAAACAACCTAAGAGCCAAATAGGCCGTGTAAAATACGCGGTCATGGATAAGGGACCATTTATTGTACATGTCTCTCGGGTAGAAGCCCAGGTTAATTCTGGCACCACTCTGCATCCCGTAAACTTCGTTTTTTTTTAATAATAATAAAATAGCCAACATCATTCGTGGCAGAGTTAATAAAGTCGAAAGAAACAAAGTGTCCGTTGAGTTTGCATCCCCTCAGGATGCAAACGCTTTTTTTGTTAATGCTCTGCTTTTTAAGCACAGTTATATAGCTGCAATTTCGACCTTTGATATTACCCCGATGGGCGTAGTGACAGGAGTTCCTTCGGATTTAAGTGAAGAAGAGGCCCTAACATATTTGGCTGTACCCTCAGGCTTTGGCCAAATATTAAAAGTTCGTAGAATCAACCGTAAGGTTCAGAATGAAGGAATAGTAACTCTATGGAAGCCTACAGAGACTTGCGTAGTCACTTTGACGGTCGGACCTGCTGAAGCCTGTATGAATATATTTGTGTTGTATAAACTCAATTTATTTTTGTATTGTATAACTGCGCAGCACATAATTATGTGAGTACTATGTACCAACTGTTAATCTACCATTTATTATACCTATGTGTCTATCGTTGACTTCAGTGTGCCCTGGCAGTTGATAGTGTGTCATGCTCTCTCTAATGTCTCTTTGATGGTGGCACATGTGTTGGATCATTCAGTTCCCTTCATGATGGTTGAGCTGAGTGGTCCCGATCCATGTGCCATGTTCGTGAACGGGCGCCATCAGTTGGGATTGGTCGTAACGTAGCTGCCTCGGCCTGTTTTTAATTACCTATTTAATGTATTTTTAATTGTTTGTTTTACTATAGATGCTTTACGTGCACTTGTGTTTTTTACATCGTTCTCACATATACGTATTTTTTCAACAAGAACAATGTAACCAAAAACGTGTAAACACTTTTTTTTAAAGTATAAGTGTGGAGTTTCTTGTCCATTCTTCTCCATAACAAGCTACACTTCTGAATGGACGGTAGAATCATTATTACATTTTAATTTAATTATTTATCGACGTTCAAAAGTTCCGCTTAATGGCCTAATTGAATAAAGAATTTTTGATTTATATTTTTTCGCATTTATAATTATATTATACTAGCACTTCACCCGCGACTTCGTTCGCGTTGTAACGTAGGATTGGTTCGGGAACAATAATACGCCAAATACTGGAATGACAGTTTATTCGCGGTACCCCCGAAGCACGTCACAATAATAAATTTAGTAAATGAAGGGTCGCTGGTTGCAGTTGGCTGGTCAAACTTTTATTTACTATTTTATATTCATTTAACGGTTGAGGGTGGATTTATAAAAATCAAAAACAGGAGACCTGTTCGCCTGAATGCCGCAGCCAGCCAACCCCACTCCACGACGCCATGCCTCGAGCGGATCGCCTCAGCCTTAGCCGAACCCTCGGTCTTAGCCGAACAGTCGGTTTAGCTGGACAGTCAACCCCAGCCAGGCAAACAATAGGTAGCCAGACAGTATCTGGTCCCCGCCAGACACCTTCTGAAGTTACAGAACAAAGACATCTTAGAAAATAAACTTAAACCAAACACACATGTTTTACGGTTAAACCGAACATACAAATCATTAAAACTATGGTAAATAATATCTTATACACCGGGATTTACATAGGCAAACATAATTAAAGGGCCGTCTGCCACCCTTCATAGAGTGTGGCACGACCTAAGAATATTATAACCCACCACGTTTACACCGTTCATATACTACGGTCTGACGCAACACGGTCTGGACCCTTCCCAGTATAGGGACCGTGACTAAGGCAGCGCTTGTCTACAGACACCCACAAAGGCTTGGGCGGCTTTAAATAAAATATATATATATAGGCTCGAGCCAAGAAACAAAATACCACCCGACAGAGCTTTTAGAAAGTCTGACACGTACCTGTCGGAGGAAGAGATGCCCGTCGGGAAGATGGGTTGGCTCAATGTCAACCCCACGCCACGTTGTTCTGAAAGAAATTGACAAGTCAGCACACAGAATTCACCACTAAAAATTATGGGGTCATTTCCTTGAACAAGGCAACTTACCGTGAGGGATAATGAGCCCAGCTTGGGAACACCATCACGCCAGGGATCACACCACGGCAGATACATGCAGCTTCCAGGCTGCTTAACTACGACCACACACACGCGGTCTCTGGCAGCCGTTTATTTTAGGCCCCACTGATTCCGTTCATCCACGGCTGGCACAGATGGGAAACGATCAGCCGCACGGAGCCCGTTACTCCGGTGATGATTTCAGTCCACTCACAATCACAGGGCTCCACTCAAACCGTTCTCCAAAAAAACCATGCCAACGCTACGCAGTTCGTCCGAGTGAAAAAAGATGCGGCCGCGGCGCGCTCCCATACCACGACACCCGCTTCGAAAACTCAAACATCAATCTTAACAAACCTTTTCCAATAATTTATATTCTCGGAGAACTTACACGGAACAATTTTTTCCAATGAAATACAATCCCCTAGGTCCAAATCTCACACTTCCAAATATCTAAAGCCCAATTTATAACTAAGGTACATCAAAACACTAATAATCAATGACGGCATGTAAGACGATTTTGAACGCACCCGGACGCTTCGTTTCTCCCAGATAATCTGATTTTTCTCGAAGGTTCCAAACCAAAGCTCCAAATTTAAATATGAGCGATCCCCGGAGGGGCACGCAAAGGGAGACGGGACAACATCCCGTAATACCTAAAACAAAACTCGAACTCCACCCGATCGCCTATCAATAAAAAATGATTTTAAATATGCACCCGGCTCGCTAACTATTTGCGTGTTTCTGAACGCGAAAGCCAAATGTCAACCTGTCAATTTGTCAAAACAAATTTATGTAAACATATAATTTGAGGTTAAATGTTTTCAAAGTAATTTTAGTGAAATTGATATGTTCAGAGTGAAATACCCCAAAGTGTAGTTCTACAGTATAGCCAGGCGCTGAGAACAAGGGAGTGTCGCAAATTGATAAAATACAGTGAAACCGAGAACCGAATTTCTTCTAACAAGAATTCATTCCACCACAAAAATAGGTGTTACAGCGTGATCCGTATTTTATCCTACTGATGACTTTAAGTTTTATCCCCTTAAAGGTTTAATTTCCAAAAATCCCTTCTTAGTGCTCCCCTACATCATAAAATAAGCCTTGTACAGGAAATACTTCAAAAACCTTTAACACCCTTAAAGGTCTATCCACACATATCAGGGCCGTGCACGGGACGTGGACGGACCGTTCCCCGTCAGAGGCTCAAAAAAATATCGGTGTGTAGATTTTATATGAACTTGATCACACACGTTCGAAGACCAGTTGACGAAGCTTCAGTAATTGGGCCCGGCCCTGTCACTTCCCGGGCACGAAAGAAAACAAAAACCACCAAATACACAAAGTATTTTTATCAACAAATCGTGAAATCTAAAATTTCACGTGTCCAACTAACGAACTGTATAAACTTCATACAAACTTTCAACCCCCTTTTACCCCCTTACGGGTAGGACTTCCAAAAACCAATGAATAAATGCCATATCTACAAGTTGTTTTTAAGAGTCATCACGAACAAGCCGGATTCCGAAAAGGCTTTAGCACCGTAGATCACATACATACGCTGCAAACAGGTTATACAGAAGATCCAAGAGTATAACCTACCTCTCTGTTTAGCATTTGTGATCTACGAGAAAGCCTTCGATTCGATCGAGACTTGGGCTGTACTGCAGTCTCTCCAACGGTGCCAGATCGACTACCGGAACATTGAGGTGATGAAGTGTTTGTACAAAAATGCCACCATATCATTCCGTCTTCAGGATCAGACCTCGAAACCAATCCTTCTCCAGCGCGGCGTGAGACAGGGAGACATCATTTCTCCGAAACTGTTCACTGCTGCGCTGGAGGATGTCTTCAAGGTTCTGGACTGGAGGGGGCTTGGCATCAACGTTAATGGCGAGTACATTACTCACCTTCGGTTTGCCGACGACATAGTGCTCATGGCAGGTACTATGGAGAGCCTCAGTAAAATGCTCGATGACCTCAGTAGAGCTAGGGAGAACCGGAAGACGAGATACGTTGGAAGGCCTTCCTCTAGGTGGACCGATGACCTGGATAAGATTGCGGGAAGGCGTTGGATGCGAGATGCACGAAATCGGTCAATGTGGTGACGCCTGGGGGAGGCCTATGTCCAGCAGTGGATGTCTTTCGGCTGAAATGATGATGATGACGTTGAATGAATATATGAATTCTTTTTATCAATCAAGAGCTTAAATGTAACCAAACTTCACGTGTCCAATTTACAAACTGTAGAAATTTCATACAAACTTTCAACCCCCTTAAGGGTGAAATTTCCAAAAATCCTTTCTTAGTGCTCACTTACGTCACTTGAGGAATCTCCCTGCCAAATTTCATCTTTATACATCAAGCGGTTTTCGATATTACGTGATAGGTGAATGAGTGAACTTTCACTTTTATTTAATATATACTATATAGAATAGATTATGTAGTAAGATTAATTACGTAAGTATATTTGCACATCAGCACCATAATTACGATACACACTCGTAATGTAAATGCCTATGGCTTTTAAAAAAAAACATGATATGTTGGAGTCGTTGCAACACTTTTTCTTCCTCCATTCCGTCCTGTCAACCGTCACTTTTACTGACTCCCTTTTCTTTCATATCTCTCCTCACAAAATCAACTCCTCTTTTCTTTTGTCTTCCTCTCCCTTTCCATCCGTTAACATTTATATTCATAACTCTTTGTAATTTAAGAAACGTGGTTTCAGTAACATGCGTTTTATTCCTCCTCATCACATGATCATACCAGTAAAAACGATTGTTTTTCAACTTTTCTGTTACTGGCGCCACTTTCAAACGTTCGCGTTCAAATATCAATCTGTCAAAAAGATCACTAATTTCCATATATTTTGTCAATTTTTGATATTCCGACAAAATGAAGTTGAATTTTATCTGTTTCCAAGAACAAAAAAAACCTTCATCTTTCAGATACATTTTCAAACCGAATTTATTTCGAATTAGTGTCACGTCAATGTGACAACTATTAAGCACATTTAAGAACACAATACTGAGAAGTAGTTAGATTTAAGTTGATTCAGAATGTCGTTCGTCACACGCTGGCACAGGAAATTGCCGATGTCAAATCCATCACACATTTCGTTTTGTTTTTCAGCGCCCAGTATTGATTTATCTGTGTTTTTTTTATCGTAATTTTTTTTGAGTAATTTGCCTACATTAACAAATACATGCATAATCTTACGCCTCTTTCCTATTGGGTTTGGCAGAAACCATAGAACGGCACCTGCTACGATCCTTACATACCTTTTCGTTTTTTACTTTTACGTACCTACTTGATGTTTATACAGAATGATTTAAACTTATTGTTCATGTTTCAAGGATTGAACCTACTCATGAATGGAAATAACTTTTAGTATTCGATCAACGGTTCATTGTAGCGAAATTTGAGAGAGGCCTATGTTTTATTTTGTTCAGCAGTATCTACGTCTTTTGACTGAAATTATGATAATGAATTGATCACCTCAGAAATATGAAAATTAAAAAAAAGTTCTTCGTATCACCTGTGTCACCTGCCACTAGTAGTGTAGCTAAATAAAACAAAGGGAATATCCTTTTTTTTTTGAGGTTTGGCCATAGAGTTAAATTTTTTCATATTCATGAATATTTTTGTTTCCTGAAATTACAAATTGGCAATTTGTTTTAAGTCAGGTACTACAAGTAGTCATATGACCTTAATCACGTATACTAGTAAAGTCAAATCATATTTAAAAGAAGTATCAGTCATAAATACATACCTATAAATCAAGTGCGTGGGTACAACCTAAAATATTGTCTCTGTGTATTTCGCGTAAAATTCACGTAACACAAATATGAGTAGGTATTTGACTAATTAGGTAAACCAGAATAGCGTTTTTCATTGTAGTTTTAGTTAAGGAAAACAACTTCATAAGTCATAACACAATTTGTATGTTTTTATAAGAGCTGAAATGACGACTATATAATAACTACTCGTAAATACTTGTCGATGCAATTTTAATTGAGTCTTGCCTTTAGCGTGGCTCCTAATGTTATAAAGAAGCAAAATCGTGTCTTACTTTATAATGGGAAATTATTAACCGGGCTAAAATATTCTGAATGGGTCGCCCATTCAGAATATTTTTGCCCGGTTATTATACTAAGTAACTATTTATTCGGTTTGAGCTATCCCTTTTAGGAGGATTTTGTGAGCTGCGGTAATAATATCATTACATACTTTAATTGTATTTGGGGTTATATTTTTCTATTTCAGCATAAATTAATCTTTTGAAAATAGCTTAACAACCATCGAGGCGATATTGCTGTGCAGCGCGGGAGTTCAGGTGTATTCGTGTTTTCAACGAATTAGTCCAAGAGCGAGCGAAGCGAGCTCGGGAGCTTAGAGAACCCCGACACGGATAGGTTAGGTTCGAAGAAAAACGTATTTTATTTCAAAACTCTGACTTCTATAGGTTAGGAGAAATTGCAATTTTAAAAGTGTGGTACTGAATTTTGAAGGCCTGTGTATTTATTAGGGCTCCTAAACACTCTTGTAACATATACAAGTCCAAAACCTCCTAGTTCCCAAGCATGTGTATCCAGCGTAATTGCCTCTTCAGCATGTTATGAACTCAAATTTAATTTCTTCATATATTTGGAACTGAGTTAATTACAATTTCATAAGTGTATCTCCAGGCATTCTTTGCTTCAGGAACCCGTCTAATCGAGCAGGTTTGTGGTTCAAAATATGGTTGTAATAAACTCGCTTAATTTGATTTATGTACAGTCGAATCGTTTATACCTTCGTCAGTTTTCAGATTTAGAATAGAATAGAATAGAATATACTTTATTGTACACCATACAAGTTATACATCTATTTTATAAGAAAAACTTAATCCTAATTTCTTTCCTTTATCTAGACATATTTGAGCTTACAGTAATGAGCATACTATAACTAAAGCATAGCAAATTATATTTGATCATGTGTCATATTTTTACTATCAACAGCACGTCATTTTGTGACAATGACATTTTCACAATGACACACACAAACACACACATACTCTTACATCAAATACTATGGACTATTTTCTTTTGTTTTTAGGATTCGACATACAGTCTGGGCTCTTGTGCCTATATTTATTACACTGAAAGCATCTTGGACCTTTTGAGAACTTATTTTTAGCTGTAGTAGCGTTTCTTTGAATCCCGTTACTTTTAGTAAAAGCTGAGTTATTATCTTTAACTTCTTGGTGCAACTTAGATTTCACAGAGTCTTCACTAATCTTCATTCCAGAACTCTCAATTACAAGGATTATTGGTTTGTATGTTTCAGGCAAACCATAGAGTAATAGAGTACCAAGCATCGTCAACTTTGAACCCGATATTATACAAAGAAAAATATATTTTATTTCAACTAGGCCACCAAGCGGCACTTTTGAACGTAAGATACAATTAAATTTACAAGGGATAAAAATTGATTCTACCGTGCATTCGGAAAGTAGCTTGTTATGGAGAAGAACGCACAAGAAACATATTCATATGTATGAGGACAATGCACACTATACTACGTACAGAGTATTAAAAGTATTAAAAGTACTGACACATGTACTTTGCAGTTACATAATAGCTACTAGAAAAACATTAGCATCCGAAGCAGTTAAGTTAATACCAATCCCAACTGACGGCGCCCGTTCACGAACATGACGCATGAATCGGCACCACCCAGCTCAACCATCATGAAGGGAACCGAATGATCCAACACACGCGCCACCATCAGAGAGACATTTGAGAGACCATGAGACACTCAACTCCCAGGGCACACAAGTCAACGAACGACACAAAGGTACAGCAAATGGTAGATTTACAGCTGGGTACATAGTACTCACACACGTGCTGCGCAGTATACAATGCTATAAGAAATTAATATATTTCTTAATATGTGTGCCATAGACATTATTTTACTAACGTATTCTTCTATGTTAGTGAAGTCGTGCTGAGATCACGTAATATACCAAGTCTGCGTGTAATTCCCGAGTCGCCAACTGCGCGGAATAGGTTCTCCCAAACCTCTTTTGCAGTTTCTGCCTCTTACATGTACAAGAGGCAGTTTATAGGATCTTGCAAAATATATCCACGGTCTCGTAACTATGTCCATGCCAAATTTCATGTAAATCGGTTCAATGGATCCAGAGATTACCCCCTACAACCACACAAACTTTACCTCTTTATTATAATTAGTATAGATAATACTCGTCATCATCATCATCAGCCTATTAATGTTCCCACTGCTGAGATACATGCCTCTTCTTCGTGAGAGGGCATGTTTTTGATACTCGTAGTCAAGATACGGGTAAACTACTAGTTGGTCTATCTAATCAGTAAGATATGTTTAATATTTAGGGGCAATAGGCTATTTTACATTTTGATTTTTGATCATTAACAAAAAACACAGCATATTTTTTTTCTAATATTTAATTTTCAACGTACGGATCTCTATTAAATTTCAAAACATTTTAGCAAAATAAAGGTGTGAACAAATAAGCAAAATATAACGTTCCGTTGTAAAGTTCCATCGACGATTTTTTGTATTCCGATTCGTTACCTTTACAAACATATAAAAGCAATCATTTACACCCCATTTTACCCGACTGCTGAAGGAGGGTAATGTGTTTTTCAGTCTATGTATGTATGTCTGTATTTCTGGAAGTATGTTTCTATGTGGCGTTCTAAACACCAAACGCGTTGGCGGATTTTGATGATTCTTACGTCAATCAATTCTTCTTAACCTTGCAATTTTCATACATTTACATTAGATTAAAATTGGAAAACAGAAAAATGGCGGCTTTTCGGCGTCATATTGTGGGGGGACGATTATTTTTTTTCGAAACCCATCGTGTGGGTTATCAAAATAAAGGGTTTTAAGATGTGATTTCAAAAATTTATAACACTAATATGTTTAAGTATACCTAATTCGAAAAAATAATGTTACCTATAAAGTTATAAATATTCGCGAGTTGGCTGACCAAAACCAGACCTACAACCGCACAGCATGATTTTCTTCTTGTTTACGTCTTTTTAGTTCGCTTCTTAAGCAGTCGGGTTTTATCATTCGTTTAGATTTACATGTCATCATAACTCGGATTATTGATTCGTTTTGCTGTAATAAGCAGTAAAGTTAAACGAATGAAAAAAAATAAAAACAGCAAGTTATAATTTTTGTTATAAAGTTATTAGGTTTAATAAACCGTAAACAAATGCAGGACTAAGATTGTATTTTTTCATAATTAATATTTTGATAGTTTTATCGTAACACTGTCATGTTAGTTTTGCTTACAGCTTTTTGCTACGTCAACTGCTACGCCATTTGCTACGAACAAGTGCTATGAAAATCTGCTACGCTGCTACGAGAGTTATCAAACTTGATTGCAATAAGGCACTGATTTAAAGAGGCAGTTGTAAATAGCGGTTTTGGTAAGTTAAAAATTATAAATAGCACGTTTAATAACTAGTTCAGCAGTTAAAACTAAGCAGTAAAGTAAACAAAAATGAGTAATAAAAATTAAAGAAATGGATCAGTGAATATATAATTGAGTAGGAAAATAATTAAATGGGCGGTAAAAATTATTGAATGAGCGGTTACATGTGGGCAGTAATAAATCGAAATTTGTCGGCAAGAAATCTCATCCTAAGCAATTCTAAAAACAATGAGGTGGTAAACTAGTTTTCGAGATATAGCGGTGTGGCGGACGGACAGACGGACAGACGGACGAACTCGCACCATAAGGATTCCTTTTCATCTTTTTGGTACGGAACCCTAAATAATAATAATAGAGGCCCACCGGCCTCTGACAGGGTCCCCGCTCCCGGTGGAGGTGTGCAGCGCATGCGATGGACGCAATCGAACAATGAAAACGTTATGCGCGCATACTTTGGGGCTACAGAGGGGGGAATTAACCTGACTGCGTACCGTGGTCGGATGCTCTCTCTGTTTCAGGTGCTTGAGCCAGCTGTCAACGTTTCGGCCCAACATCTGTCGGATCAGGTGCGGGTCATCCAACGTAACCGTATGCTGGATGACGCCGTACTCGATAGACTGCGTGATGAATCACAGAGTAGCCGTGTCTCGCCTGCCTTGCCACCGGCTGCGGTGCAACTGCAACCCAGTGTTTCACCGCGACCCGACCATGTTGGCGAGGATGACGACGACGGGGCTATATCTGTGAGTACCCAATGCAATGCACTTTTGAGGAGCGCTTTGGAATGTGCATTCAGCGAGTATCGCTCCACACCGCCTGAGCTTAGACCTCGACTACCCTGTTTTTCTTATGCATGGGCATGCATAAGAAAAACAGGGCGCTGGTGTGTGCTCTAGATTCGCAGCTATCAAATGTTTTTGATAGCAACAAAGACCTTGCCGACACCCACTCGATCTTGAACTGTGCGGCTGCAGCAGCATGTCGTGTAGCTAACGTCAAGTTTCCCAAAAGTGACAGAGCTACACGACCAGCTATACCAGCTTGGCAGTGCAGGATTGAGCGTCGTATCGGTGAGGCTAGAGCACTCATCGGCAAGCTTTTCTGCTTCAGGGAGGGCAACACTCGCCCTAGAGTGATGCGCTTTGTGAGGCGGGCGTTCTCAGGGACAAATATCAGTTTTCGAGATTATATGTCCCGCGTCACAGAGCGTATTGACTTTCTGAAGCAGAAGATCTATGCATGGGCAAAACGTATTCGTCGGTACAAGCGGCGAGTGGAGCGATACACTCAGAACCGCACATTCCAGAGCAACGAAAGGTGGGTTTATAGGGCTTGGGAGCAACCCAACCACGGTGTGACTGATATGCGCCTATTGGATAATGACGCCATGTGTTCCTTCTGGCGCGATATCTGGTCGGTGCCTGTCAGTCACACCGAAGGTGACTGGACTCGGGAGGTCGAACGAGCGTGCGATTCGATACCACAAATGGAGGCAATTACCATCAGCCCCCAAGATGTGGCTCGTGCAGTCCGTCCGTTGCCTAACTGGAAATCTCCAGGGCCGGACGGACTGCAGAACTTTTGGATTAAATGGTTCCATGGTAAAGGTCGCACGCTCGTTTGGCAACTCAGTTCCAGTCTGCCTTAGAGTCAGGATCGCTGCCCCAGTTCCTAACGACAGGAATAACCCACCTGCTCCACAAATCAGGTAGTACTGCGGATCCTAAAAATTATAGACCGATAACGTGCTTACCGACGGTCTATAAAGTTCATACATCCATTCTGAGAGCGAAAATTAATCAACATATTGACAATAACGCCATCATGTCTGCTTCTCAGATTGGATGTAGGAACGGGTCCCGCGGTACTAAGGAGCTGCTCCTCATAGACATTGCCATTAGCCAACAGGTTCGCCGTTCCCGCAAGTATCTGGCGACATGTTGGATAGATTACAAGAAGGCCTATGACTCAGTGCCACATACATGGCTCATGAGGGTGCTGGAGTTGTATAAAATTGATGCAACTCTGCGCGCCTTTCTGACGTCATGTATGGGGCAGTGGAGGACGGTCCTTCACTATCCAGGATGTCGACAGATTCAGGAAAACAGCGAACCTATAAGGATCGAGCGCGGAATATTTCAGGGCGACAGTCTGATTCCTCTGTGGTTTTGTTTAGCCCTGAACCCTCTCAGTACACTGCTGGAGGGTTCAGGTCTGGGCTATCGGTTGAGGAGAGGTGGTCAGGTCATATCACACCTCCTTTACATGGATGATCTGAAGCTCTTTGCCCCCAACAACTTGCAACTGATGAAGCTACTGAAGGTAACAGAAACCTTCAGTGACGCCATCCGTATGGAATTTGGTGTGGACAAATGTGCAGTCATGCATGTAAAGCGAGGGGAGATTATGGAATCCGTGGGAATACAACTCTCGGATTCCATACACCTTCGATCCCTTTCCTCAACCGAAACTTACAAGTATTTGGGTATGTCGGAAGCACTAGGCATCAATGCTACTGACGTGAAACAGTCGTTGAAGGAGTGCTTCTATGGCCGCCTGAAAAGAGTACTAAATAGTCTTTTATCGGGCGGTAACAAGGTGCGCGCCTTCAACGGCTGGGTCATGCCGGTATTGATGTATTCTTTCGGCATACTCAAATGGACTCAGACTGAACTTGACGCCCTGGATAGGAGGGTCCGCACGCTGCTTACCGCAAATCGTATGCATCACCCACGTTCATCGGTTATGAGACTGTATATCCCTCGGAAGTGCGGGGGTCGTGGCTTTTTAAATGCTAAGACCCTACACAACCGCGAGGTATACAGTCTTAGGGAATGAAATGTTACTTATTGTAGAAGTTTTAGCAGTCTAAATGTATATACTACATCCAATATTACTTTTTTCAATATTTAACCTTACTTACCTATGAATCAATAACTGGAATAAATCTGTAGAAAAGTCATTTTTGTACATCGATAATATGTCCAAAAAAAATTGTCAGGGTGTTAAAGGATAACCAAAGGAACCCATTGCCAGCATTTTTGGAATTTTGTCTGTTTGGTTGTGCATGTATCAAGTAAAATGCACGCAAGCAATATTGATAACTTTTATTCATAAAAATTGTGCGTAACTTGAAGTATAACTTATTTTTTGTAATCGGTTGACTCTATCAAAAGTTAGATGCATTTAAAGTGTTCAAGAAGTAAAATATCACAACACACGTAATTCAAAAAATTCAAAATATTCATGTCCGAGTATCCTGATACTCGGACATTTAAACTCTATATTCGATAGATGGCGTTGTGAATTTGACGTCAATTTCTGAATGGCAGTGTTAAGATTTGCCGCAAAAGAATGACCCTAGAAAAAATAGGTATGTAGGTAGGGTATGTAGCAAGCTAAGTAGAGTAGATAGGTAAGTAGGGTAAGGTAGGAAGTTGACAGGGGCGAAACCGCGGGCAAAACTAGTTGATACTAAGATTATTATGTTTTATTATAATAAAATGGAAATATTTACTGTTTCTGGTATGTACTGATACATAATTCGATTCGTTTGTGAATTTTAATGCATCGGCATATCGGGGCAAAAGAGCACTTCGCTTCAATATTGTAAGCGTCCATGTAATATTGCATTTTATTGTCTATGGTCGCCTGTAACTAATTATGAAACCTCATAGGCGGGCTTATGTCAAATATAAAATTATAGGCTGGATGCGATATCCGTACTGTGTCAGAGATGAAGTTGTTACGAACCTTAATATTATACTGGCACAAAATGCTTTTGCGTCTAAAGAATTGTGCATTTTTCGAATAGGTTTGAAATATCTTAAAATCAATGTTGAATACAGGCCTGCGGATCACAAGCCAAGAGGCAACACTGGGGCCCATGAGCAATGCTGCGACTCTTAGATCCTACAAGGTCTAAACCCGTGAAACCACGATACGCGGTAGCGGTAACTAGGGGTTTGTTTTTTTGGGATACCGGTTCCCGTACAAGTGGAAAGCATACACATCTTACAGCTACAACTCACATTTGTCCCCGTGGTGGTCTCCTGGTCTCATTCAATCCCGTTTCCGGACACGGGATTGAATGAGACCAGTAGGGGATTGTAGGGGGAAAATATATATAATAGTTTGGGATATCCGACGTGGTCTGCATCGAGGTTCCCGACAGACACCTAGACACGTTCCCGACAAAAATACCTCGCTGCGCGCGAAGTATATACACAAACAAATGCACGGGCGACTCACAGTACCACTCAAGGATCGCGAACGTAATTTCGAATAACGATGGGTTGGCTATATACCAATTTCAACAAAATTTAATCAAGACCCACGTTTACGTCTCGCGATATCAAAGTCAATTTAGTATCAGAGTTTCTGCGTCGTTTGAAACATCTATATATTACACAAAAACATCTCATAATCTAAAACTACGTTATGGCCCCAAATGTCTGCCAATGTCGAGCGCCTATAGCCTCAGTAATAGAGGCCAATTCAATGACATAAATTAAAAAGGGTGAGACGTGGGACGAGGTTAACGATGTTATGAACAAGAAGTTAAACTTTCTGCTATAACTCCTGCTTAAGTAAGCTCTACAGCTAAGTTGGTGTGCGAACATACAAGTCTTAAGCTTCCACTTGAGTCAGTAGCCATGACAATGGAAATAAATTCTTGAGTAGAGGGTATTTTCATTTGATTGAGGAACGGTTAGTCATAAACAGCATCATCATTTCAGCCGAAAGACGTCCACTGGCAGGACATATGCCTTCCCCAAGCGTCAGACTGGTCGGTCCTGGGCGTCTCATATCCACCGGATTCACGGAGTCATAACCAGGTCTGTTGGTATTTATTAGCCTGCTCTCGTCCGGGAATTATTCGCAATGTTTAGTCGATTGAAGGAAATTACTTAGAATATAGGTTAAATAATATCCATGAATTAAATCCAACAATGAACACAAATATGGTACCCATTAAATATTAATTTAGTTTGAATTTGCGGTGTTAAGCGAATGTGAGTTCTGGGACAATTTCACCTGGCTTATCCCGGTTGTATGAAACGTACCTTTACGCCGACGCGAAGGCCTAGTCGGCAAATATTCCGACTCCTAGTTTCCTTTTCTGACTAATTTTGATGCGGGTTCTAAAACGGTTATGTAATTTCCCTCCAAGCTTCTTTGTCTCAGATGATGATAACCAATTTTTCTAAGTCGTCTCTGTAAATTCCTCCATTTATAAAGTGATTCTCGGCTGTATACTCTGTAGGGATTGTCACTTACAGAATATTCTAATAGTGAAAACTATGTTTTTAATTTTCAGAATGGTTTAGACGACCTACAATGGATAACAACATTGTAAATAAATTGCAGACCACTCACACAGCTTCCCACTAAACGACCTCGATTCCCGGCGTTTCACCAGTGGCGAGTGAGATTATCTCCGGAAAATTAGCTGCATCATCCACCTGTTAGCAAGCAATTTGGCGGAGTAAGGTTTTGAGGACACGGAGGTCAGGTTATTGCTATGCGCGGTTTGACAATGATTGGTTAAGAAACGGATATTGTATACACTTTCAGCGGTCATAATTAGCAGACACAATATAAAACACCCACACCTAATTCAGCAGCCTTATTGCGTCATGCATTTGGCAAGGGAAAGGGTAAAGTGTATGAACAATCGACCAATCACATAGACGGAAATCCAAATCGCGTCTTTCATCTCGCCCTTACTCGCCACTTGTGAAACGCCCGAATCATTACGCAATAATGCTGCTGCACCTGTAACTAAGTTGATAATCTTCAATCGGTAACGCTAGTAGAAAACGAATCAATGTATGAGAATGACACATCTGAACGTTAAGTCACGCTGACCACGTACGGTCAGACTATACAAATAGAAGCGTTACGATTGTAGAAAGAGATTCAATACGGAACGTTTGTTTTTGTTTGAGTGGCGCACGCGTACTTTGCTTATATTCATTGTTTCATATAATCAAAAATCCGTCTACTCGATAGCGTAAAACACGCAATTAAAACTGTTAGCCTGTCAAAATTAAAGAGAGCGTACGTGCTTCGAGTATTTAAAACAGTTACCCAATAAGGGTGCAGCTTCTGCCAGCAGCTTCGCCCGCGAAAATTTGGATAGTATGATCCCAAGAGAAAATACTCCTAGGATAAAGGTATCCTACGTCTTTAGCAATGGTCCAGTCAATCTCTATTCCAAAATCATCAAAATTGACTCAGCAGTTTAGGCGTAAAAACATAACAAACACAAAGGCTTTGTGTCCCTTTATGAATATACCAAGAACGTATTAGTCAAGAAATTAATTCATTATTCAAAGTATTTCAAACAATTAATAAGTTCTTAGTGGAATTGTACAAAATAAGTGAAAAGATGATATGATTTCCTCATTTTCGACATTTAGGTAGGTCAGGTCCCAATGACGGCAACCGCAATATTTGTAACCAAATGTATCATAATTTATATAGCAGGTATGCCTAAATTGCACACCGCTGTTGGGCTATATAACAGGAAATTGTAAAAAAATAAGAACAGACTTACCTATCACAAAAGGTGATGTCATCCTAACGCCAAAAGTACACTCATCATTGTCACCATTTTAGCGGAAAGACGTCAACTGCTGGACAGCCTCTCCCCAAAGATATGATCAAACAAGTTTTGTAACTTTAAATTTAAGCAAACTTTAGTAACTAGAAAATAAATATTAAGAAAATAACAGAAAACTAATTAGCAAATAGCAAAACTATGTTTTGTTGCTAGTAGGAAAAAGTTCGCAAGTCCCAATAATTTCATAACCAGCAATTAAACTTTCCTTACTTATTTGTTTTTTGTTTCTTGCATGTTCTTTTGCAACTAGCTTCATATTTTGTATGACAATTCAAAAGTACCTACAAATGGTTTAATTGAAATAAATGACGCTTCAAAACATCTTTCTTAACCTCTTGGTTGATAATGCGCACAGCAAAAGAGTGGAACTCACTGCCTGCGTCTTAGTTTCCGAACGCATACAACCCGAATTTCTTCAAAGATAGAGTGAACAGCCTTTTTCTGAGTAAGCTCATTATATGTTGACTTTGGCTCTGTCACCTCTGACCTAGACTAGAGTCAAGAGTAAACGACCTCAAAAAAAAACATCTATAGGACAGAATGCAGTAAGCCGCAGCTTTTTTAAATAACTTTGATTCTGCTTAAGATATAATGTATGTGTTCATGTTATATCAAAGCTAACAAGCTGATATAATCAGCCTTAATGACCAGAGCAGCTAAATTTTATGCCAGCTCAGGCACATCGTGTTCCTGTGGGTTGCCTATTAGCAAGTGCTTAGCTTTCGCAGACCAAAAACATATTTTATATCCTTTATAGAAAGCTTTTCAGGACAAAGCACTTAAGGCGCAGATACCACTGAGTAGCTGATTTTAAAATGAGAATCACATCTAAATGGCTATTGGAAAATTTTGAATTTTATTCGTATAACTTATTGTAATTAATTTGTAAAGTTATGTCTAAAACACGACAGTCGCACCAACACCTCTAGGCGTATTTTAATGAAATTGACACCATCTCAAAGACAATTTAATTATCGACATTTATATTTGAAGCTTTTTTTTTTTAAGTTAGAATAATAAGGAAAGTACAAAAAGCTACAAAATGTTTGGGTCGAGCGGGTGTTAAACGAGTTCGCGTTTTAGAAGTGAGTTGAGTTCGCGTAAATAATTTGAGCTTCTGCATAAGGCGTCTAGCTCATGCAATCTAACTATAAGGGGATAGGACGACCTAGAGATTAGTCTAGATAAAAAACGGGTGGCAAGATATTGTCCTCTTAAGGCAAGGGGAGATTCGGCACATTCAACCTGCAATGCGTTAACGGGACTTCATGCAACCGGAGATAATCCGAAGGCACTTGGACTGACCTCTATCAAACCTCGCCAAAGCACCATTGTTACAGGGCATCAAGTGATACGTTCCATAGTCCAGAACACTACGGACTAAGGCGTTGTACACTAACTTCATGGTGTAGGGGTGAGCACCCCACCAAACACCCGCTAAAACTTTTAAAATTGAGATAATTCTTCCGCATTTTTTAATGAGGGAATTTATGTGAGGCTTGCTTGTTAATTTAAAATCTAAAAAAACGCCTAAAAACTTAACTTTTACTATAGGGATATTATGACCTAAAATGCTCACTGATATCTGAGGGAACTGTCTTTTGCGAGAGAAAATTAGTGTCGAGCTTTTTGGTGCGGAGAGGGAAAGACCATAACTTAAAAGCCACCGGCTCAGAGAGTCGAAAGAGAGGCACAGAGAAGAAGCCGCGTCAATGATGGAGGAATCTGTCACGTATAGAACAATGTCATCGGCGTATTATTGTTTAGGCAAGACCCAATATCGGCCGTATACAGATTGTACAGCAGGGGGCTGAGGACAGAGCCTTGAGGGAGTCCCCTCCACGCCTGCCTCTTATCGAACTCCTCTCCCTGAACTCTAAGAACCAATTACCGGGACAAAAGGAGTTCACATATACACTGTATCATCTTTGCCGGTAGACTCAGCTGTTGCAATTTTTGCCTTAGGAAGAAGTACGTTGTCGTATGCGGAGGAGATGTCAAGGAAAGCGGCAACAACAGATTGATTTCTGGAAAGGGCCAATCGGATATCCGTGACTAGGACGCCAACACTATCCATAGTACTGAGCCCTTTCCTAAAGCCAAATTGGAAATTCGGCAGTAAATCTCTCGATTCGACTAACCACTCTAGACGATTTTTTATAAGGTGTTTCAGCAGTTTGGCTAGGACTGAAGATAAGGCTATTAGTCTAAGGCCATTAGGATCACTTGCATGTTTGCCAGGTTTTAGTAATGGGATGATGATCTGTAGCTTCCACTGATCTGGTACCCAGTCATGACTATAGCAGAAGTTAATTATGTTTAAGAAATAAATTTTCGCCTTGCCGCCAGATTGAGAAATAAAAGAATATGGCACACCGTCAATACCAGGAGCTGAGTCCCGGACATGACGGAGTACCACATTCAGTTCTTCCAAAGTAAATGGCGCATCAAAGGGATCCGCTGCTGAATTAGATAAGGGAACATTCACACATTCAGAAAAGAGGGGAACATATGGTGGTGCTATTTTGTCAAAGAAAAGTTCAGCTGTTTACCTAGTTACTGGCGAAGTGGTAGAAGGGGAACAACCTCACCTAAACCTATTGACGCTTTTCCAGACTGCTGAATTTGGAGTAGAGGGGGACAAGGAGGTACAAAATTGAACCCAGCCAGCACGTTTCTTCTTGCGAAGAAGACGTCTGACCCTGGCATTACACTGGAGATAAGCCAAGAGATTACTGTTACTCATATCAGCATTGTAGCGCCTCTCGGCCTCATTCCTGGTTTTAACTGCTGAGGTGCATTCTGGATCCCACCACGGAGGTGAAGGGGTTTTGTTTCTGGCACTGTTTCTCAGCGAAAAAGAGGAATCTGCACTCGAGGTAACAGCTGTGACAAAACCCTCATAGCAACTTTTGGCATGGCGGTGACCAGAAGGGTCTGATAAACATGAATTTAAATTTGGAAGAGAATCAATTTTTTCCTCCAATAGTGATACAAATTTAGTCCAATCTGGTTTGGACAGGTTATATTTCAAAGCCAACGGCTTGTATTTATTCAGGAGGAATATGAGGTCGTGCTTTTTATGCCACACGCTCCTCACATTCCACTGGAGAAATATTTGGTGGGACGACATTTTTAAAAGATAACAGGAGAGATATAAGTTGATCGGCAACGTTGGATGGTATGTGAGAGTTACTAGAAGATGAAATAAGTGAAGGTAAAAGTTTAACTAAAAGTTCAATGACTGAAACAGTTTTATTGATGGGGACATTATCATTGATAGCACAGCCATTAGACTGTGAAGATTGAGGAATATTTACTATTTGCTGATGAGCAGCTTTATTATAAGATTGGGAAAGTGGGGCAAGGGTCCTAGGCTTGAGAGTGACGGTTTTTCTGCATGACTGTGATTTAGTGACATTGGCATAGTTGCGGGAGACTGCTGGAATTGTTTTGCTTGTCTCAACATATGAGACCGATTTCTCAGCCATGACTGTCTTGATGGCTTTCTGCCTACCATGCTCGAGGCAAGACTTGCTATTAGCGAAGTGGTTACCCGAACAAAGCACACAGAATGCCTCGCCCTCAGAAATGTTGCAACCATCACCTGGGTGATCGTGGCCACATTTATTGCAGCGTGGATTCGACCTACACACGTTTGCAACATGCCCAAATCGACAGCATTTACGGCATTGGATAGTAGGGTAGATGTATTGTTCAACAGGGAGGGATGTGTAGCAGCAAAACACTCGTTTAGGTAAGGCTTGTCCGTCAAATGTGAGTACACAAGTCTCTGTAGGCTTCCACTCTACTATTCCTTCAGTCTGAACCTTCCGGTTGATTCTGCGCACTTTTAAAATTTGGCCAAAGCCAGTGGGCACAGCCAAATATGTAAGAGCCTCTTCTTCGCTTAAATCCGAAGGAACCCCTGTCACAACGCCCATTCTCGTAATATTAAATGTAGGAATTGTAGCTGTGTAACCGTGTTTAGATAGCAAACGGTTAACTAAAAATGCGTTTGAGTCCTGAGGGGATGAAAACTCATCCGATACCTTATTTCTTCCGACTTTATTGACTCCGCCACGAACAATGTTAGCTATCTTGTTAATTATTATAAACTTCCCAAAGTTCACGGGATGCAGTGTGGTGCCAGCATTAACCTGAGTCTCAACTCGAGAGACATGCACAATATATGGTCCCTTATCCATAACCGAGTATCTTACACGGCCAATTTGGCTCTTAGGCTGTTTGTTAGGAGATGTCAGCGTAGATGTTTTTGCGTTATTAGGACGTTTACGTGTGGTTTGCGAGGTTTCCATTTCGGAAACGCTGCAGACCACATCCGCAAACTGCGATAGAGGATTCGGCGAGGGAGTAAAAAGAGGTAAGGAAGCTGGGATGTCCGGCGGATCAGGGTCGGGCGGTTTATTCCTATCCATTTTGAGCTAAACTAATATAAAAGGGGACAAACACAGTACCTACCTGTTAACAAACACAAGGACAACACACTTTTACACAAAAACAAGTCCAAAGGTAGCAAACTTTAAAACAAAACCACAAGTACTTGGAAATACACGTGCTTTCCCAGAAACCTGTGGCGAGAATCCCGGAATTCACCTTGTGCTCACTACAAATTTTCTCTCTCGACCCTTGTCAAGTGTCAGCTGTCAATCCAAAAGACCGTCAAACTCAAAATGACAGCGAGCTGGCAGTGTTGCAACAATATACTAAAAATCGGGACGAAACAAGTAGTCTAGAATTGTGTCAATTGTATAGCAATAAAAGTATGGGTAGACTAAACTCTCTGCGCACTCCTTTCATGAACTTTAGGCGCGTTGCTACGTAATTAATTTAAAGTAAATTATATAAGAATTATAGGGGTTTAATTAAATTTTAGCGTCTAAGGTTACTGATAGATAAGCCAATAATTAAATTGTGATGCACGTCGGCGCGTCGAGCTATATTCTGTTATATTAACGAGAAGCCATGTTCCATAGTGCTGCAATGTTTTTATTCGTATGATGTGGTTTACTGATAAATGATGATAGTTATTTTTCGCTTTTCTTTATTTAACTGGTCACCAGTGACCATCTGTGGTCTTGGTCATTAGTTCAACTTCACCAAATGATACTTTCTGAGTGGAAATGATTGCATTGTCGATGAAAATACCATAATTATGTCTGCCTATAATATTTGAGAAGTTCTCTCGTTTTCTCCAGGATCCCACCATCAGATCCTGACCTGATGACCATGGGACCACTTGAATATTATACCCTTATGAACAAAAGAAGAATTATCCAAATCGGTCCAAGCGTCTTTGAGTAATCGGGTAACATACATAAAAAAAGATTGCAACGAATTGAGAACCTTCTCCTTTTTTTCAAAGTCGATTAAAAAATAAAGTTTAATTAAATTTTGCGCTGCGAAAAAATATCTTTTAATAATTCGTGATAAATATTTCACGTCTAACGGATGTAAAATATGCATTGCAGTTTCATTTCTCAAGCAGTTTTGGGTCAGTTTTCTGCTGAAATAATATCACCATCGTAAAATAAAAGATGAATGGACTGCGTGAGGAGTGATAAGAAAGAAAAGGGACCCAGTGATGGCGAGACGGGGGACAGGACAATATGGAACAAGAAAACGTGTTGCGCCGAGCCCAAGTATTGTAACATGGGACATTGGCAGGAAGTTGATGATGAGTAGGTACTTACATAGCTTTTAAGTCCAGTTTACAACAATCTGATGAAAAAGTAGGTTTAATTAAGATAACCTAAATAGTGGTATTCATCGTCATCCGATTAGACTGGAAGCCGAACATTACATAGTTGGGGAATTGCCGCATTAGATTCAATGTATAACAAGATTTTAAATCGAGATATAGGTAATAATATTATTCTATTTATAAATTATTACTACAGATTTATCTATTAATTAGTCATGACCTTTCCAAGTTAGTTCCCCAAACCCGCCCCAGTGATCTATAGAACTAATCACTACCACAGCAATGCCTCATTACCTGCAATTAAAAACGCGAAACTAAACGAAGTAGGAATATAAAGCATCTAATGTATACAATGGTGGGGCAAAGAGTCAATCTAGCGGCCTAACCGCTAGATTGACTCTTTGTCTTGTAGAATCACTAGTTCCATTATCCTAACATTATTTTCAATGCCTCATTTGCCCCACCATTGTATTCATTAGATGCTTCATATTCCTACTTCGTTTAGTTCCACTTTAGCGGGTAGGGTTTCCACAAAGAAAGTGACGTTCTATCAGCGATAACACGCTAGCAGGCATAGCACTACTTGCTGCACGGAATAAATGCGCCATGCGCCATGGAAAAAACGACCCAGGAATTCGATTCCCGACATCCCCTCTACGACTACTCGACAACTCCGGGTAATTAAAAAGTCGTAAGAGCTTTCTACGAACTACAATGGCAATCCAGGATAGGCCGCCGAGGAGAGTAGAATGTTGTGGGAATAGTAGTGTCCACCACTCTATGACTTCGTTGAGCTCAAGGAACATCTATCTGCCGCTTGGTCATAAAATGCAGTGGCCTGTATGGAATTAGAAGGCATTGAATCGAATCGAATGGTTACGTACCCAAGTAACCCCATGTAATTATAATTTGGCGAAATGGGAGATATTGATCCGTCGGACATCTGGTGCGAATGTGGTACCCTTGTACAGACTATGTCCCACTTGCTGGAGTGTCCCAGCTGTCCATTCACTTGTACCCTGGATGACCTGTACAGTGCTTCTGATGTTGCAATACGCGTGCCACCTACTGGGCCCAATCAATTTAATTTACCGTCGAATCGAAAAGAAGAAGAAGATCAGAGATATAAATGAGAGGGTTTAAACAAAGTGATATTTATTCAGCGATAATGATTCGCAAAAATACTTAAGTTTATGAGACCTTAAGCTTCTGACAGCGGTTTCGCCCGCGTGAATGTCTATAATTTTGCCAAGGGAACATACTCCCGAAATAAAGTAGGTTCATTCATTCTGTGTCCTACACCAGGACAGAGAGAATTTGAAGTAGAGTATTGCAGATACGGTTAATTGTGAAAAAAAAACACTAAGCCACAGTGATTCAGGTACAAGGATCATAGGTTCAATAAATATTATTTGAACTCGTCACCTTCTGGTATGGGTGGTGTGTGTGTTGTATATAAGTCATAGTAATAGAGACCAATTATTCCGCTCGCAGTCGAGTAATATCACGGTAGCACCTGCCACTGTCACCATGAAGTTCTTTGTTTTGTTTGTCGTGATGGTCGCGTTAGCCCCTTTTCACAAGCTCCGGTTGTTGAATGTATGGCCATGTGCGCCAGTACGTGTGAAAGCTAACATACATGCGTATACACTTCGCCGCCGGTTAGCCGGCAATGGCTACCCGGAAAGCACTAACATACAAACGGCTATGGCTGCTTACTACGCATACGCATACTCATGGCTGCGATATGGCGTCATGCTATGGGGCAATAGCTTTAACGTAAATTATCTATTCATAATGCAAAAGAAGTGTATAAGAATTCTAGCCCAAATAGGTAGCACGGAGAGCTGCAGACCATACTTTATAAAATATCTGATCTTAACTCTGCCGTCAATATACATACTTGGCATTTGCGTGTTTGTTTTTAAAAATATTGACAACTTCACGAAAGTAGGAGATACGCACAACGTCAATACTCGGCATAAAAAGAGGTTATGCGTTCCATCCTCAAGAATTAAAATGTTAAGTGATAGCCCATATTATATGGCAATAAAAATATATAATAAGTTGCCCAACTCGTTTAAAACTGAAAAATCAGTAACAATATTCAAAAAATGGCTTAAACTGTCTTTTCTACTTTTTACTTTCATTGTTGTTCAACATAAAGTTGTTTATAGTAAATTACGCACGAAGATATTTCCTAACTATTATTTCCTATTTACTTGTTTGTGAAAAATAATAATACCGTCGGTAGGTTTCATGATGATGAAGCATAGGTGAATAAGTTTTAGGTTAGTGAAGCCTTTAATGATGAGCAATTGTTTACAATAATATTACAAATTAATAAATAATTTACTTAATACTCATAATACAACCAAATTGGATTTTCCTGTCATTGTTTAAGGTAAATAAATAAAATATTAGGTACCTAGGTATATTTTACATTAATTATGGAAATCTCCGTTATCATTTTGCTTGCTTGTTGTGATAGGTACATAATAACTAAATGGGAATAATGTTTTTAACTTTGATTAAATAGAACATTTTATTTAAAGGACAAAAGGTGTATAATTTTATTTTCAACACACTTGATCATAAAGTGGCTCTAATTCCACCGCAATTAGGCACATAATGACACCTGTTATCAAACTGTGACTTTTTCATTACTATTATTCACAAGTGAGTTAAAGAGTTTTTTTTTAATTTATTGGTTGAGTTGCTTTGTTCTTAAAAAAGTTTCGATACAAAAAAGATCGTGCTCAATAGTACAAATGCAACACATTTCATGCAATTTTGTATTTAAATAGATAATTTCAACTTGTACGTGTTTAATAAATAAAACTTTCACTCAAATATAATTTTTGTTTTTGTCTGTAATAAAGAAAACTTGGAATTCCCCATTTTGTCATCCGCGAAGACGAAGAAAACAAAAAAACATTATTTTTAGTCTATGGCCGATCGCCATTGTTTAAGATGCGCGCGCATAGGAAAACTGATTAATTTTGCCCGCCATTGTGAAAAAAATTTCACAATTCGTTTTCACAAAAAAATCATTTCCAACAGATTTTTTTGTATTATTTTCTTCACAAGTGTGTTGAAAAACGTCGTATGATACTCGTGTGTATTGATGATTACCGTCATCGGCTCTCATAAGACCCTCACCTAACGGCTCGGGTCTCAATGGCGCCTCAGCGGTAATCACCAACATTACACACTTGTACCATTATGTACTATTATAGTTATAATTTGTAAGTATTATAACTACATTATACACTCCGTATATTTTTATCTATGTAAATTAATAAATTGGACATTATAGCATTACTCATTACACTCTCGCGCGAGAGCCCAAGGAAATGCTGTATATTGAGTTTTTAAACAAAATACTTCATGATTGAGCTCACTACTGAGAGCAATGTACATCATCCTCGCGGTGTCTCGTGCGAGAGTGTACAGCCGGCTTTAGACATCACAGACATTAGTAACAGTAAACATCGAGAGTAAACATAGTCTATTTAATGCTCGTGTCTTCTCTATACATGAAGAGGCCTTTGTAAATTGAATAAATATGGATATCTGCTTTTAACTGGCACATATAAGTAGAAGTTTCTATAATGGTACAGCGTTGTTAGTAGATGAAAATACATGTTGTTTCTGTGTGCATAAGTTCGGGAGCGCTCAGTATCGCTTGAGCACACAGAAACAATGTGTATGTGCATTTACACACGAATTACGATTACCACAGCCGGGGGATTGGAAAGAAACCCGAACTGATTCTAAACTTTTAATTATCAAAGTTAATTACAATTAATTATCCTAGAAATGTCCATTCCAAGTCGAGGTTGGAACATGGAATGGTTACAACTACTAACTACAACTAGCTAACCTACATAAAAGTCCACTCCAAGCCGATGTTAGGACATGAAGCGGTTACAATAAAAAACTTTTTAACAAAAAATACAACCGACTTCGAAATAAAAACACTACAAAGTGAAAAATAACTTCAATTTTGGAAGTTGGTGTTCCTGTTTTGGGATCTTCGTTTTTTGACACCGACTGCCGAAATTAAAGTTATTTTTCACTTTGTAGTGTTTTTATTTCGAAGTCGGTTGTATTTTTTGTTAAAAAGTTTTTTTTATTTTTCACTTTTTAGTTGTGGGTACATAACCAATTCTCCAAAGTGAAGCCAGAATAGATTAACCCAAAAACAAGAAGCTTAAACATAAACGGTGGAATTAGAGTATACTAGAGTGAACTGTTCACACCTGCGTACCCCTTTAGAGCGTGCTAGTGTGATGTTATGTTATGAAATGATGTAAACATTAAACAGACATCCGATTGCAGCTATCCCGAGTGATTTGCCGTCATTTATTGAAGAGTTCTGATGTATATCTCCGAAGTTCCTCATCAGAGCTTGATCAATATTTAAATGGGACACCACACGACAAGCACTAGCTTTCAAATAAAAAAAAAATCGTCAAAATCGGTTCACCCAGTAACAAGTTCTGCCAAGTGCCTGCCAAGCTTGGCGATTATGGCAAAACCCCCCCCAATGAATAGCACAAATAAAAAATGGCCCCTGGTACCCGGCAGCTTGCCTACCCTCGACTACGGTAGCGGTCGAGGCTACGGCATGGCAAGGGGTGCTAAGAATCTCCGGACGAGATCCGGCTACCCCAAAAATCACCGACGACTGGACCTGGCAACGTACAACACGCGCACACTTCGGACCGACGAGAAGGTCACCGAACTTGAGGAGGAATTGAGCAGGTTGCGATGGAGTATTATAGGGTTATCTGAAGTCCGAAGAGAGGGGGAGGACTCGATAATCCTCAAATCCGGTAACCTGCTCTATTTCCGAGAGGGTGACCGGCAGTCCCAGGGTGGTGTCGGGTTTATCGTCCACAAGTCCCTTGTGAACAACGTGGTGAAGATCGAGAGTGTGTCGACCAGGGTGGCGTACCTTATACTCAGAATATCCTCAAGATATTCGCTGAAGGTCATACAGGTCTACGCCCCAACCTCGGCACACCCCGACGATGGGGTAGAGACCATGTATGAGGATATCTCCAGAGCCATGCATCGTTTCAAAACTCACTTCACCGTTGTCATGGGGGACTTCAACGCGAAACTGGGCAAACGAGACGAGGATGAGCTGCAAGTGGGGCAATTTGGAGTTGGACAACGGAACCACCGGGGTCACCTACTGGCCAGTTTTATGGAGAAGGAGGGCCTCTATATGATGAACTCCTTCTTCAAAAAGCGTGAACACAGGAAGTGGACCTGCCAGAGCCCAGACTTCATCATGTCAACCAAGAAGCAAATGTTCAATGATGTCTCTGTGATCAATTCGGTAAAAACCGGGAGCGATCACCGCATGGTAAGAGGCACATTGAACATTAATATTAAGCTTGAAAGGTCTCGACTGATGAAGTCCACGCTCCGGCCAGCACAGATCCAGGTCCAAAACCCTGAGAGCTTTCAGCTCGAACTCCAGAATCGTTTCGAGTGCCTAGGGAGCTCCGTGGATGAATATAGCAACGGGTTCGTGGAAGCTGTCCATACGGTCGGGTCTAAGTTTTTCAAGACCCGTCGTACAGATAGAAACAAAAAGCTCTCTGATCATACCCTTAAGCTTATGAAGGAGAGGCGTGAGATGATCCTGCAGTCTTCAGATGAGGCGTGCAAATACCGGCAGCTCAATAGACAGATCTCTAAATCCTTGAAAAGAGACCTCCGCCGCTTCAATACCGAGCGTATTAAAGACGCGATCGAGCGAAATAAAGGCTCCAAGGTATTTTCAAGGGATCTGGCTATTGGGCAGAGCCAACTCACGAAACTGAAGACCGACGATGGCAGGATCGTATCCGCCAAACCGGAGCTTCTCAGGGAGATCGAGACATTCTATGGGCAGTTGTACACATCGATCAGCAAGCCCGTTGCGAGTCTAGCAAACGACCCAAGAGCTAGATTGACCCGACACTATACCGAAGATATCCCGGACGTCAGCCTGTACGAGATTAGGATGGCTCTGAAACAGCTCAAAAACAACAAGGCGCCGGGTGATGACGGAATTACAGCCGAACTCCTGAAGGCGGGTGGAAAACCGGTCCTTAAGGCCCTTCAGAAGCTGTTTGATTCCGTCATACTCGAGGGCAAAACGCCACAGGCATGGTGCAGGGGTGTGGTGGTACTCTTCTTCAAGAAAAGCGACAATGCCCGGTTGAAAAACTATAGGCCCATCTCACTTCTTAGCCATGTCTACAAGTTGTTTTCAAGAGTCATCACGAATCGTCTCGCGCGCAGGTTAGACGATTTCCAGCCCCCCGAACAAGCCGGATTCCGAAAAGGCTTTAGCACCGTAGACCACATACATACGCTGCGGCAGGTTATACAGAAGACCGAAGAGTATAACCTGTTTAGCGTTTGTGGACTACGAGAAAGCCTTCGATTCGATAGAGACTTGGGCTGTACTGCAGTCTCTCCAACGGTGCCAGATCGACTACCGGTACATTGAGGTGTTGAAGTGTTTGTACAAAAACGCCACCATGTCAGTCCGTCTTCAGGATCAGACCTCGAAACCAATCCTTCTCCAGCGCGGCGTGAGACAGGGAGACGTCATTTCTCCGAAACTGTTCACTGCTGCGCTGGAGGATGTCTTCAAGGTTCTGAACTGGAGGGGGCTGGGCATCAACGTTAATGGCGAGTACATTACTCACCTTCGGTTTGCCGACGACATAGTGGTCATGGCTGAGACCATGGAGAGCCTCAGTAAAATGCTCGATGACCTCAGTAGAGCTTCCAAAAGAGTGGGTCTTAAAATGAACATGGACAAAACCAAGATCATGGTGAATGCCCATGTAACACCCACTCCTATCAAGGTCGGAGACTCTACTCTCGAAGTTGTAGACGATTATGTCTACCTGGGACAAACGGTCCAGTTGGGTAGGTCCAATTTCGAGAAAGAGGTCAACCGTCGAATCCGACTCGGCTGGGCGGCGTTCGGGAAGTTGCGTGGTATCTTCTCGTCCAATTTACCGCAGTGTCTCAAGACAAAAGTCTATGACCAGTGTGTGTTGCCAGTGATCACCTATGGGACCGAGACGTGGTCGCTCACAATGGGCCTTATCAGAAAGCTTAAAGTCACCCAAAGGGCAATGGAGAGGGCTATGCTCGGAATTTCCTTGCGGGATCACGTCAGAAATGATGATATCCGCAGGAGAACCAAAGTTACCGACATAGCCCGAAGAATTGCCAAACTTAAGTGGCAGTGGGCAGGGCACATTGCTCGCAGAACGGATGGCCGATGGGGCCGAAAAGTTCTGGAATGGCGACCGCGACCACTAGGTGGACTGATGACCTGGTTAAGGTTGCGGGAAGGCGCTGGATGCGAGACGCACGGGATCGGTCAATGTGGCGACGCCTGGGGGAGGCCTTTGTCCAGCATTGGACGTCTTTCGGCTGAAATGATGATGAATGATGAGTAACAAGTTCTGAGGTAAAACAAATAAAAAATAAAAAAATACTCTCGAATTGAAAACCTCCTCCTTTTTGCGAAGTCGGTTAATTAAATAGACTAAATATAGCTAACTAGCCTACGAGAATCCATCCTACACGATGTAGGACTATGGAACGCCTTCTTCTTCCAAAAGATGCTTATTTATATTGGTTTCGAAATCGATTGATTTACTGATGTTCAAGGCTGCATTGGCTTCAAGGTCATTGCACCGTCAGTCTCGTGTCGTTCATGTTACGTAGTTTCTGAGTCCGCAAGTCACCCAATCCCTAAGCTATGCGTTTCGTGCTCAAGGTAACTGCACCGTTGCAAGGTCTATGAACACTTAGTTTCCGCAATGTCAGCAGATTCCTAGGCATACGTAACACACGCGATTAAGACCAACCCGCCGTTGTGAGATAAAACAACACTGTAGATTCCATTATAGAAGCTGAACTTATATTTGCCAGTCATCATCATCTTCATCAGTTCAGCCGAAAGACGTTCACTGCTGGACATAGGCCTCCCCCAAGCGTCGCCACATTGACCGGTCAATCAATCAATCAATCATTTATTTGTCTGAATATGGTACATTATGGTCTTAAAATTAGTATATGGTATCATCACATTCTGCCAAGTGAGGCGTGCAAAATATAGGTACATGCATTATAGGACAGATTATTAGACTAGTATTAACATTATTAATTGCATAATTACGAATAAAAAAAAAATACACAATACAATTCAACACATTGGAATTTAAGGTATGTCAATCAAAAATAACATCACACACACAATGTATTTATGATATCAAGATAACATTTAACGCCAGAATATAAGATGTCAAACCAAAAGATCCAATAGATCTAACAATAAAATGAGAATGTCAAAGTATAAAATATTAAAATTCAATTGAGATGTCAAAATATCGTTCAAATACTCATTAAGTTATATATTACAATTTAACATGTACAAGTATAAAATAGTAAAATTCAATTAATTCAATTAGGATGCCAAATTATAAAAGATTACAAATAAAATTAGGATGTCAAAGTATAACAGATTAAAAATAAAATTAGGATGTCAAAGTATCATTCAAATAGTCATTTAAATTATAATAGCATTTATTACATAGCAAGTCGTTCAGTTTCTTTTTAAATCCATTTAAATGTAAGTCTTTTATTGATTTTGGAATTTTGTTATAGACTTGCGGGGCTATACAGAATATGCTTTTCCACATTAAGGCTGTTTTTGCCCTTCGTCCGCGTAAAATATCATTGCGCCTGTTACGTTTAACAGTGTCTGATAGATGGGGAAACAAGTGTGCATTCAACTTAACAAATAGGGCAGTTTCATAAATATACAAAGCCGGTAGTGTCAGAATTTTGTATTTTTTGAAAAATGGTACACAGCTGTCAGTTATTTGTAGTCCAAACATGGCTCTGATGGATCGATTTTGCGCTTTAAAACCGGTTTCTTTGTTTGTGGAATTACCCCAGAAAATAATACCATATCTTAATACAGATGCCACAAGACCATGATATGCTGTGAGTAGTGCATCAGTGTTTACTGTTGGAGCAAGTTTATACAGGGCATACGATGAACTACCAATTTTCTTACATAGCGCGTCAATGTGATCCTTCCAATTGAGCTGCCTATCAATAATTAGACCTAGAAATTTTGCACTATCTACGTCGTGAAATTTTGCTATTTTGGTATTGAACTTCCATTTTCGCGCTGGGTTTTCTATGGCCAAAGTGCATTATTTGGGTTTTTCCAAGATTGATTCTTAAATTATTATTGTTAAGCCAAGAGATTAAAGAATTTACCGCGTTATTGACATCAAGTTCATATGATTCAGGTTTATTGCAAGGTATTGTTATCGTACTATGGTCAGCAAAGAGTGTTATTAAAAAGTCTATGGCTTTGGGCAGGTCATTAATATAAATAAAGAACAGCAAGGGACCCAATACACTGCCCTGTGGTACTTCAAAATATACTGTGCGTTCTTTGGACAGGTATGTAACTTCTTCTTTAGTCTTTAAATTTAAATCTGATATAGCAGTAAATTGTTTTCTGTTAGAAAGGTAAGTGCATAATAAGTCTAGAATGTTACCTCTTATACCATAGGAGTCAAGTTTGTTTCTTAGAATATTGTGGTCAACACAGTCAAAAGCTTGCGTCATGTCACAATACACAGCACAAACAGGCGTTTTATTATCAATATTAGTCATAACTTTATTTAAAAAGTCATAAATAGCCATATTAATTGTCATATTCTTCCGGAAACCTTTTTGCTCGTTACAGAGAATCATATGTAACTTAGGGTTTTTTATTATATTCCATGTCATTTTGTTTTTATTGTCAGAAGTTTTAATATTATAGTCATTTTGAGAACGTTTAGTCAGTTTAATATTTTTTTTAAATAACTTTGAATAATTAGAATATTTTATTTTATTTATTTGAGTAGGTTTAAGTCTAGACGTCCACAATAATTTCCTTTTCTTGAAACTACATAATTTAAGTCCTCGCGATATCCATTTTGGTTTTTTACTTGTTGGTATTTTAATAAGTCTACGGGGAAAGCATAGGTCATAAAATAATTTAAATTGTTCGAAAAATGAATTAAATGCTTCATTTGGATCGTCAATTTCATAGATTTCAGAGAACGTTAATTTCTCAAGGCAGGTTCTAAATTTTTTCATATTCTCTGGGCTTAAATCCCGTTGCGATTTATACCAATATTTCAAAACACAGTTAATAGGTACGGGACACTTCAGCAATTGCGCAGTGTGATCCGATAGGGCGAATTCTAACACTTCCGTTCTGCATTTCTTCTCGAAATTATGGGCAAATTTATCAATACAGGTTTGGCTTTGCATCCTGGTAGGTTTTTCTATAGCTAATATCATGTTAAAACTTTTTAGGAGACATCTTAGTTCGATTTTTTTTTTTTTTTTTTCAATACCTCTATATTTATATCCCCTGCTACAATAATATTCCTATAATTTCTTCTTGCCAGTAGCGTTAATAATTGCTCTAGTTTGCTAAAAAATATATTCAAATGCCCTGTCTTTGGTACTCTATACACACATATTATTACAATTTTATAACTTGTGAGTTCAATTGCACAGCATTCTACTACATTAGAAATTGAAAGTTCTGAAACCTCTGGTAACTCCCTCCATAAATGACCAGACCGGACCAGAATACAAGATCCGCCTCGTTTGCTATTTTGTCTGCTGAAACTTGCAGCCAACCTATAATTAGGCACTACAAGGCGGTCTTCATGACCTGACTTCATAAAATGCTCCGTTACGGATAGTACATCAACGGACAGGTCTTTTTCTGATAGTTCATTAAGGCATATTGAGAGGGTGTCTACTTTGTTAAGCAGTCCTGCTATATTTTGGTGTAAAACACATAGATATTTATTCACGAAAAAAATCACTACGAATAGTATTATCCTCCAAAGACTGATTATTAGTGAATGACTTATTATTACATATTTTTTCTTCCAAATTCTCGGTCTCTATTTTTAACCGACTTCAAAAAAAGGAGGAGGTTCTCAATTCGTCGGAATCTTTTTTTTTTATGTATGTTCCCCGATTACTCAAAGACTCCTGGACCGATTTCAAAAAATCTTCTTTTGTTTTGAAGGGTATACTTCCTAGTTGGTCCCATAGTCATCAGGTCAGGATCTGATGAAGGGATCCTAGTGAAATCGAGGGAACTCCTCAAATATTATAGGCATTTATATAGTTATTTTGGTATTTTCACCAACAATACAATCACTTGCACTCAGAAAGTATAATTTGGTGAAGTGGAACTGATGAAGAAGACCACAGATGGCCATTGA